>OX463239.1:24021367-25221367 GCA_949820135.1 Sylvilagus floridanus | reverse complement strand
GGTGCTACCCAATAAGGTTTCTATTGTTTTAAGCTACAATAAAATAAAATAAATTATTAGAGATTAAAAATACACTCTTTTAAGAAACTAATCCTACAAGTAACAAATTTTAACTATATAATTGGCTATTTATAGCTATAGTAAAAAAAATCCAACTTTAATCATGTCCTAAAGGAAGCTAAAATATCAAATGGACTTATCTATTGGGCTGGAAGAATTATGCCTGAAGACACATTGTATCATTCAGGTCCTTAACAATGACTGAAGTCTCACACAACATCATTCTGACTAATGATAATTATATTTATCTTTTAGGAGACAGAAAAGTATCAGATTTTTAATTTTATTTGTTCAGCACCTCTCCAAAACTGGTGGGCTATTTTAAGTTATACTCTACTCTCACTGGCATTTCTGAAATCTTGCCATGATTATTAACATTCTCAATGTGACCATTACATTCTTAACAGAAAGTTAAAGGTACCAACAACCGAGCCACCATTTAAAAATTCTTTCCAATTTTTCCTTTACATAATCCTAATTATTTGTAAACATACACATATATAATTTATTAGCACACACCAACAGTTTGTATTTGCAAAGATGACATCACAGAATTTGTATTACTCTGCAACTTTTTTGCTTTTCATTTAAAAAAAAATCATTTAATCATTTATTTGAGAGAGACAGACATGTATATGAAGTCTTCAAAGAGTTCAGAGAAACTGTGTATTACTGTAAAATAAAAAGACAAAAACCATTTATGGATTTCAAAAATTTCTTGCACCAAAATAAAAACTTTCAATCTCATTTCCCCACACTTTTTCAATTATCTTCATATATAAAATATATAGATGGTCTTTGGTATGGAAATAAAATACTGCAATACGATTTATACTCTAATAAAAGTTAAAAGCAGAAACTGTCAAACACTACAAACGTTTTCTCCTAATGGTGCAGTCACTGAACATGATTCTAACCATTATTTAGTACCACTGTTGCAGTTTCTATCAGACTGTTCATCATAGTGAAGAGTCAGCTCATATGGTAGAGAATAAAATCAGCATTAGAAGAGGCTGGGCCTCTTCAAAACCTATTTAGAGGGGCAGGCATTTGGCCTAGTGGCTAAGATGCTGCTTAGGATGCCCGCCCCGCCTTCCCTATCAGAGTACTTAGGTTTGAGTTCCAGCTCTGGCTCCTGATTCCAGCTTCCTGCTAATACGAACCCTGGGAGGCAGCTGGTGTGGGTTTAAGTACTTGAGTTCCTGCCACCCACATGCCAGGCCCGATTGAGTTCCAGGTTGTTGCGGACAACTGGGGAGTAGTCCAGCAGATGGCAGATTGATACCTCCCTCTCTCCCCCCCTCCCCAGTAGAAGATTCTCTCTCTCTCTCTCCCTCCCTCTCCCTCTCAAATAATAAGTCATATGGAAATGGTAAAGCCTAGACAGAAGTAGCTAAGGACTATGTCCCAGCAGTGTTCTTCATGCTGCAGAAACAGAGCCACAGATGGACTGACAGCAGCCAAGCATCTTGCTGGAACAAGAATGACAGTGCTGTCTCTCTGCTTTCCAAAGTCTAAAAGTGGCCAGAATACGCACTTTTACTTTAATCAACAAAAACATCTTCGCTCTCCTCTCCATTCCGCAGATCTCATCCACCTTGCCCAGTCGGTGTTCTCTCATTCATTCGTGAACGGTATTTCCTTAGCACCCTAAGTCAAGTTTTCATTCCAACTCATACAACCTGTTTGAGTTGGACGAGTGTGTGATGGTCCAGGGGATGGACCAGGATTTGGAGATGAGTGGGGGCAAGAAGGTTATGTTGCAAGTTGCTCAGAAAGCCAGCAGAGTACCCAGCAGATGCACTTGGGGGTCTCAAAGTCTATCCTGGAGGCTGGGGTGTAGCTGGGGGCTCCCATGCTACAAGGGCCTGCCTCCGAGAAGGAAGCTGTAGCTCCCATTGGAGACTGTAGGACTCAGGGCACTGGGCACGGACGTTAGCAAGTTAGCTAGTCAAACAGTACCAGCAGTTTGTGTTCATTTAAAATCCAACCAATTAAACTTGAGCAATAAATATTAAACTTATTACTTACACCCCCCACATAACCAGGATAACATTCCAACCTGGAATTTGCTGCCGCTTTCATCAGGCTGAGAACCTATCACTGGAGGAGTAAATAATTCATGCCTGTGGGTCCGCTAGAAAAAAGGAAGATTCACATGAATTACTGAAACAGACATTTAAAACTAAAGTGCATTGAAAGACCACACCGATGAAACACTGTCCTTAAAGTTAATGGTATGATTACCTCTTTCCAACCAATTTGGAAATCCATATATGCTTTAATAATGAACAAACATCTAGAAATGTAACTCTGAAAATTGACTTATTTATTTGAGAGTTGGAGACAGAGAGAGAGAGAACTGCTGGTTCACTCCCCAAATGCCCAGGACCATGGAGCTAGGCGAAGCCAAAGCTAAGAGCTGAGAGCTGGGAACATAATCCAGGTCTCCCATGCAGGCGGCAAGAACCCACGCAGTCGTGCCATCACCATTGTCTCCCAGGATCTGCGTTAGCAGGAAGCTGGAGACAGAAAACAGAGCCAGGAACTGAACCCAGGCTCTCTGATGTGGGATGTGGGCACCCGAACCTTAACTGCTAGGCCAAGTGGTTGCCCCAAACATATGATTTTAAAGATAAAATATACATATATTTTTTAAAAAGCTATCTCAAAAGGTCTGCCGTGGGGCAGGTATTACAGTGTGGCTGGGTAAGCCACAGCTTGGGATGCCCACATTCCACATCACGGTGCCAGTTCAAGTCCCAGCACCTCTATTTCCTATCCAGGTTCTTGCTAAGGCAGCAGACGATGGTTCAAGAGCTTGGGCTCCTGCCACCCACATGGAAAATCTAGATGGAGTTCTAGGCTCCTGGCTTCAGTCTGATCCTGTTCCGGCTATTTCAAGCACTTGGGGAGTGAATCAGCACATGGAAGATCTCTCTCTCTCTTTTTCCCTCTCTCTCTCTCTGTCACTCTCTTTCGAGTAGATGAAAATAAGTAAATGAACATTTAAAAAAAAAGTTGGGGCCAGTGCTGTGGCATAGTGGGCTAAGCCTCTGCCTGCAGCACCAGCATCCCATATGTGAACCGGTTTGTGTCCTGGCTGCTCCTTTTCTGATCCAGCTCTCTGCTATGGCTTGGGAAAGCAGTAGAAGATGGCCCAAGTCCTTGAGCCCCTGTACCAGCATGGGAGACCCAGAAGAAGCTCCTGGCTCCTGGCTTCAGTCTGGCCCAGCTCAAGCCATTGGGGCCATTTGGGGAGTGAACTAGAGGATGGAAGTGCTTTCTTTCTGTAACTGTCTTTCAGATAAATAAATAAAATCTTAAAAATATATATATATAGGTCTGTGTGCTTGGCAGCAGTGTACTCTGGGCTGAGGATATGGGATTTGCAGACCACACACCAAACGTCCCCCTCAGAGCACTGAGGCTAGGGGAAGGGCCAAAGGACCATGGGGCTGACTGCTGCCCCTTCCTCCCCCCGCCCCCCGCCCCACATAAGGGGTCATTTAGCAAGATCCTAAATGGTAAACAAGACCTGGCTAGTAAGAAATGAGAGGAGGCTGAGACAAGACATTTCGGAGAGAAAAAGGATGGTGTCAAGAAAAAAGAAGGGTTAGGGTTAGGGATGAGTGGAGGAATATTTGGGAAGTTATGCAAAAGTTCACTCTACAGTTGGATCACGGAGTGCACAGACAAAATGTCAGACAAGGCAAGAGACTAGCTGGAGCTTCTGTTCAGCTGGAACATCTGCCTGGGGAACCGCCCCTCCGTGCACGCGCTGTCCAGGTACTGTGGGTAAGCTCACCTTGTTCCTGGTATTGAGTGGGAACCAAAGCCTAGAAAAGGAAAGTACTCCACACTCATGGCCTGGGAGAGGTTCAAGGATGAGCAGGTACCTCAGGCCAGGCCAACAGTCGCAGGTAAAGCCTCCACCTGCAGTGCTGACATCCTATATGGGTGCCAGTTTGAGTCCTGGCTGCTCCACTTCCGATCCAGCTCTCTGCTATGGCCTGGAAAAGCAGTAGAAGATGGCCCAAGTCCTTGGGCCCCTGTACCTGTGTGGGAGACCCAGAAGTTCCTGGCTCCTGGCTTCAGACTGGCACTGCTCCGGCCATTATGACCAATTGGGTAGTGAACCAGCAGATGGAAGACCTCTCTCTCTCTGCCTCTCTTTCTCTTTCTGTGTAACTCTGACTTTCAAATAAATAAATAAATAAATAACAAAAAACAAAAAGAAGAGAAACTCTTCATCCAAGAGTTGCAGTGGCCATCTTTGTCACCCTTAGGGAGAACCTGCTTGAAAGCAAAATCAATTTTAAAAAACGGACATGGAGAGACACAGATGCCTCATGACACAATGTCATGCTTGAAATCGGAGAGCCTCTAGATGTCCTACTACAGTCTAATACATTCCTTTTTCTGTTTTAGTAGCTTGGAGTTTTTGTAAAAGCTCCAACTGAAAGAGTCCTGACAGGACCACGCATTTAGCTTAGGGGTTAAAATGCTAGCACCCCACATCTGAGTGACTGGGTTCAGTTCCCATCTCGGGCTCCTAACTCCAGCTTCCTGCTAATGCAGACCAGGGAGAGAGCAACAATGGCTCAAGTGACCAGGTTCCTGCCATCCACATGGGAGACCTGGATTGAATTCCCAGCTCTTAGCTTTGACCTCAGCCCAGCCTCAGCCATCATGGGCACTCAGGGAATGTGTCAGAGGATGGGAACTCACTCTCTCTCTCTCTCTCTCTCTCTCTTTCTATCCTTCTGTCCCTCAAATCAATGAATACATTTTTTAAAAGATTGATTTATTTATTTCAAAGTCAGAGCTACAGAGAGAGAGGAGAGGCAGAGAGAGAGGGAGTGAGAGTCTTCCATCCACTGGTTCACTCCCCAGATGCCCACAACGACCGGACCTGCGCCAATCCAAAGCCAGGAGCCAGAAGCTTCTTCTGGATCTCCCATGTGGGCGCAGGGGCCCAAGGACTTGGGCCATCTTCTACTGCCTTCCCAGGCCACAGCAGAGAGCTGGATCAGAAGAAGAGCAGCTGGGACTCAAACCGGCAACCTTATGGGATGCCAGCACTTCAGGCCAGGGCGTTAACCCGCTGCGCCACAGCACCGGCCCCAATGAATAAATTTTTTTTAAAAAGAACTGACAACACAGACTTGCATGCCAAGTCAAAGTTCATCTTACAGACAATGGGAAACAAAGATTACAAAGCAGAATAACTATAAAATCATATCTGTTCTCAGGAAGACAACTACAGTGAACATATGAATGGACTGCAATCCAATGCTTTCATGTCACAGATGTGAAAAGTGAGGCTGAGTAGTCTTGACATGCACAAGATAATGCAGTAGACTGCATTAAGAAACCTGTAGATTAAGAAACCTGTAGTATTTCCTGAGCATCTTCTCTAGAAAAAGCACTGTGCCACATGTGGCAGAAGAAATAAACAGGTGTTTGCAGACTGATGAGAGAAGCAAGCATCCTGAATGCAAGGCAGGGCCAATTCTGGTAAGAGGCATAGAAGACATACTCCTCAGTGGTTTAATTTATTTTTACTTATTTATTTTTTTGACAGGCAGAGTGGACAATAAGAGAGAGAGAGACAGAGAGAAAGGTTCTTCCCTTTTCCGTTAGTTCAACCCCCAATGGCCGCTATGGCTGGCACGCTGCGGCCGGCGCACCGTGCTGATACGAAGCCAGGAGCCAGGTGCTTCTCCTGGTCTCCCATGGGGTGCAGGGCCCAAGCACTTGGGCCATCCTCCACTGCACTCCCGGGCCACAGCAGAGAGCTGGCCTGGAAGAGGGGCAACCGGGACAGAATCCAGTGCCCCAACCAGTGCCACAGGCAGAGGATTAGCCTAGTGAGCCGCGGCGCCAGCCTAATTTAGAAAGAGGGTGTTGGGTGCAGCGGAAGGATGCCACTTGGGATACCTGCATCCCACATCAGAATACCTGGGTTAGAGTCCTGGCTCCATTCCTGAGTCCAGTTTCCTGCTGCTGCACACCCTGGAAGTACTCAGGTTCCTGCCACCCACACGGGAGACCCGGATGGAGGTCCTAGCTCCTAGCTTTGGCCTGGTACAGTCCTGGTTGCTGCACGCATTTGTGGAGTAAACAAGTGGACGACAGATCTCTGTCTCTTTCTCTTTGTCTGCCTTCAAATATTAGAATAGAGATTGCATCTGGCCGGCGCCGTGGCTCAACAGGCTAATCCTCAGCCTTGCGGCGCCGGCACACCAGGCTCTAGTCCCGGTCGGGGCACCGGATTCTGTCCCGGTTGCCCCTCTTCCAGGCCAGCCCTCTGCTGTGGCCCGGGAGTGCAGTGGAGGATGGCCCAAGTGCTTGGGCCCTGCACCCCATGGGAGACCAGGAAAAAGCACCTAGCACCTGGCTCCTGCCATCAGATGAGCGCGGTGCGCCGGCTGCAGCGCGCCGTCCGCGGCAGCCATTGGAGGGTGAACCAACGGCAAAAGGAAGACCTTTCTCTCTGTCTCTCTCTCTCACTGTCCACTCTGCCTGTCAAAAAAAAAAAAAAAAAAAAAAGAATAGAGACTGCATCTAACTAGAAATCAAGAAGGGCTTCAGAAGGGGCCGGTGCTGTGGCACAGTGGGTTAATCCTCTGCCTGTGGCGCTGGCATCCTATGTTGGCACTGGTTCTAGTCCCAGCTGCTCCACTTCCAATCCAGCTCTCTACTATGGCCTGGGAAAGCAGTAGAAGATGGCCCAGGCACTTGGGCCCCTGTACCCACAAGAGAGACCCAGAGGAAGCTCCTGGCCCCCAGCTTCGGATTGGTCTGGCTCTGGCTGTTGTGGCCATCTGAGGAGTGAACCAGCGGAAGACCTTTTTCTCTGTCTCTCCCTCTCACTGTCTGTAACTCTACCTCTCAAATGAATAAAATCTTTTGGAAAAAAGAGAGAGAGAAGGGCTTCAGAAAGGAAGAGGAATCTGAGGAGGGCCTTCTAAAACCAGGATGGGTTCAACAGCAGAGATAAGAGGAAGAGGGAGCAACAGAATAAAGTCACAGAAGTGCACAGAAAAGAAACAGTGATTTGTATTTCAGTTTTCACTTCCACAAAGTGTGACTGGAAGAAAAGGAGAGCTCAGGCCAGCCACGTGTGAGAGCAGACCCTGAGCAGCAAGGATCATTTGTATTTCACTCAGTAACAGCAAATGCCCTTGAAAAACTCACGTGTGAAATAGTGACGCGGTCAGAGCTGCTCTTCAGGATTACTCTGGCCCCGTCCCAGAGGCAGTGGGGCTGGGAGAGGACAGCCAGCCCCATCAAACCCTATTCGGTGCTGACTCCTGCGGGCCATCATCCTCTCCCTGAGAACCTCTTGTGCTTCTGTCACATGCACCAGCCCAGCCTGGATGCCAAATCCTATCCCCACGGCCTTTCTTTCTCGGGGGTCTCACCCTTGCACTGTCACTCCATGCAGATGCCCACTCCTGCGCCCACCCCCTCTAGCCAGGTGTTTCTGCAGACGTACATTTCACCTGACACCTCCTGGCAATCTTAACTACAATGCTCTAAAGAGAACCTGCCAGCGTCTTCGGTAAGATTCCCTTACAGCTAACACATTAGCATTATCCCACCATCTACCCTCAGACGCAGAGCCTCAGTCATCTTTGATTCCTTGCCTCTCCTTTCTCCTTCTCTGCCAGTCAGTCACTGTGAACTATCATGTCCCCTGTTCCAGTGCTGTTCCCTCTTTCCATCCCACTGCCACCTCCTTCAACAAGGCTACCATTTATGCCAAGGTTGTCTGTCTGCTCTCACACCCTGATCCAGCTCAACATCGGCTGGCATGGGAAACACACAAACCCCAGCTCTGATGACGTCTCTGACAACCGGGGCTGCTGGTGTCTGGAGAACAAGTCCCAGCTCCCAGGACTGGTATCCAAAGCACACCCATGATTGAGCTCCTGCTAGTCTTTCCAAACGTATCCCACGTGACTCCTGCCTACTCACTGCTTCCTGCTCAGAGGCCATGTTTCCCCTTTTGTTGAGATTTCTGCACACTGTTACCATCATTTTTCCCCATTTGCACAAGGTTGATGCAACAAAGTTCCTGTCAAATGTCTTCATTTCCTTGAAGCCATTCCTGGTTTTTATCAGATACGTTCTACTCTATCGATTTTACAGCATAAATGAAATTCTACCTTATATTTCATTTGAGCAAATGTCTTCAACTTTACAGACTGTCAGTACTTGAGGGTAGAACGGGCACAAGTTGAGCCCCAGAGCCAGACAGACTGAATTCAAGCCCTGTCTGTATGTACTAACTGTGATCTCTGAGCAAGTTACTAACCTTCTTGGGGCCACAGTTTCTTCATCTGTGATATGGGGATAACCACAGAACTTATACAGGGCTAAATGAGGCAAATAATATATAAAGTGCACAAAGAGCATGGCTTATTGATATCATGTAGTAAATGTTAGTGATTATTTTTTATTGTCATCATTATTATTAAGGAGAAGCTATCTTTTCATCTCTGCATCCCCCAGACCATCTCAAGTACAGAGACTCCAGTAACAGTCAATACTGAGTAACTAATTACAAAGTTCCATCCTTTAAATATCCTTGAGAGTTCCCTAAGCTAAAACAGTCTCTCTCTAAAAAAAAAAAATTAGGGGCTACCTTCCACAAGGCTGGCATCCCATATGGGTGCTGGTTCAAGTCCTGGCTGCTCTACTTCTGATCTAGATTCCTGCTAATGCACCTGGGAAAGCAGTGGAGGACTGCTTGGGCCCCTACACCCATGTGGGAGACACAGAAGAAGCTCCTGGCTCCTGGCTTCAGTCTGGCCCAACCCTGGTCTTTGGGGCCATTTGGGGAGTGAACCAGCAGATGGAAGATCTCTCTCTCTGTGTCTCTCCCTCTCTCTGTAACTCTGTCTTTCAAATAAATAAATAAATCTTAAAATCAATAAGTAAATAATTTATTTGAAAGCCAGAGAAACAGAGAAAGAGGGAACATGGGAAAGAAGGGGCAAGGAGGAGAGAGGGAAAATGGGAGGGAGGAGGGGAGTGATCGTCCATCTGCTCATTCCATCCCCACATGGCCGCAACAGACAGGACTAGAAGAGGCCAAAGCCAGGAGCCAGGAGCTCCACCTGGATCTCCCACATGGGTGCCAGGGGCCTAAGTGCTTGGACCATCTTCTGCTGCTTTTCTAGGCCCATTAGCAGGAAGCTGGTTTAGAAATGGAGCAGCCAGAACACGAACTGGGATGCCAGCATGGCTTAACCTGCTGTGCCAAGATGCTGCCCGCTAATCTCTGTTCTCCCCCTAATTTATCTAGCATTCCCACCCAACTTACCTGGTGCAAAATGATGTATCGTTCACGAAACAGCTCTGCTTTATCTCTTGCTGTTCCAAACAAATTTGGTGCAGGGTGGTTGGTCATTAACAGACTGGAAGAAAGGAATGCCTGTGTTTCACTCTCATAACAGATAAAAATGAGACAAAAGTGAAACATGAAAATATACATGAAAAATATATATCTGAAACTAGCTTGAAATCAAATAATACACTTACAGAAGAAAATATACACCAGTCTGTATGTATCCAAAATAAAATCAATAGGTACTATACTTACGGGAGAAACTTTTTTCTTTCTGTATTGTACACAAAGCGTGGAATATCAAATGCTCCTATGATATTGAAAATATGTTCTCTGAAAGACATCCCACACAGAGACTTGAATTACTAACACATAAGTACTTCTGGTGAACACATAACTTGATTATAATTCTGTCTTTCTTCATGTAATTTTCACATTTTTCTGATAATGTCAAAAATAATACAGGATAAAATTTTTAGCTTGGGCATTTTCCTTTAAATAAACAATAAAGCATTGTCAATATTCTCCAGAAAAAAAATATTCTCCAGTTAACTTCAAATTAAGAACACCACCACTTGCCAAAGAAGGACATTTATATATAAAACAGCTACATCTTAAATAAATTGTCCCCATTTGTGCTACTTTTATGAATTATGAGATAATTAAAAGTATGATTCACTTTCAACAATGTTTTAAATTCAAAATATGCAAAAATGTCCCAGAAAAAGTTGTGGAATAGAAAAAGAGTTCTCCAGGCCAGAGCTGTGGCATAGTAGACAAAGCCACCACCTGCGACACAACTATCCCATGTAAGCGCCGGTTCGAGTCCCAGCTGCTCCACTTCTGATCCAGCATTCCTGCTAATGTGCTAGGAGATCAGCGGAGGATGCCCCAAGTATTTATGGCTCTGCTATGCACATGGGAGACCCAGCCATTACACCCATCTGGGGAGCAAACCAGCAAATGGAAGAGCTGTCTCTGCCTCTCTCTCTGCATTTCTGGAGAGAGATCTTCCACCCACTGGTTCACTCCTCCAATGGCTGTGACTACCTAGGCTGGCCAGGCCAAAACCAGGAGCCAGGAGCTTCTTCTGGGTCTCCACATGGGTAGAGGGGCCAAGGACTTTGGGCCATCCTCCCCTGCTTTCCCAGGGGCATGAGCAGGGAGTTGAATTGAGAGTGGAACAGCCGGGACTCAAACAGGTGCCCATATGGGATGCCAGCACTGTATGGCTTTAAACCATTGCACCACAACGTCAGCCCTAATAAATAAATCCTTTTTAAAATAAAGAAAGACAGCCGGCGCCGTGGCTCAACGGCTAATCCTCCGCCTTGCGGCGCCGGCACACCGGGTTCTAGTCCCGGTCGGGGCGCCGGATTCTGTCCCGGTTGCCCCTCTTCCAGGCCAGCCCTCTGCTGTGGCCCGGGAGTGCAGTGGAGGATGGCCCAGGTGCTTGGGCCCTGCACCCCATGGGGAGACCAGGAAAAGCACCTGGCTCCTGGCTCCTGCCATCGGACGAGCGTGGTGCGCCGGCCGCAGTGCGCCGTCAGCGGCGGCCATTGGAGGGTGAACCAACGGCAACGGAAGACCTTTCTCTCTGTATCTCTCTCTCTCACTGTCCACTCTGCCTGTCACAAAAAAAAAAAATAAAAATAAATAAAGAAAGAAAGAACCCCTCAAAGTTCTGGCCATATCCTTGACACTCATATAAACAAGGATACTTCAAAAATTCATAGGAAAATGGAATTGAAAGCTAATTTTGATGCATAAACCTTTTAAAATGTACAGTTTTTTGATGATATACATTTTCCATGAACTTAGTAGAGATTTCTCATATAGTGTTAGAGATGGAAAACCAACAAAATTTAATTTCAGACATGGTCACAGACCATGTTTAAAAGAGATTAAAAAACATTCATGGCACTATTGCTAAAATATCCCAACTTAAAAAGTGTCCTCTAAAATTCTGTTTTTCTCCCAAATTGAAAATAGTCTAAAAGGTTCATGCCACCCTGGTGGTCGTAAGTGTGCAGTAGCTGACAATCAGTGGATTTGAAGAAAACCTCAGTTCCAGGCACAGATCCACTTGGCAAGTCACTTAACTTGTTATGTCATTTCTTCCTCTGCAAAAACCAAGGCTCCTTCTTGCACTAAAATATAATGACTTTCTGAGACCTGAGCACTCAAACATCTTTCTTCACTCAGTCCCTACTGGACCTCTATGTTGCCTGGTTACGATATATAAATAGCCGTCAGGGGCTGGCGTTGTGGCATAACAGGTTAACTGCTGCCTGTGACACCGGCATCCCGTATGGGCACTGGTTCGAGACCCAGCTTCTCCATTTCTGATCCAGCTCTCTAATGTACCTGGGAAAGCAGCAGAGGATGGCCCAAGTCCTTGGGTCCCTGCACCCACTTTGGGGACCCAGATGAAGCTCCTGGCTCTGGCCTGGCCCAGCCACAGCCACTGTACCCATTTGGGCAGTAACCTAGCACAGAGAAGATCTCTCTCACTTTCGTTCTCTCTGTAACTCTGCCTTTCAAATAAACAAAATAAATCTTAAAAAAAAAAAAAAAAAAAAGCAAAAGGATAAGCAAAGTCTTTGCTTAAAAAAAAAAAAAAAGAGCCTGACAGAAACAGCAGGTAATTTTGATACACAGAAATAATGCCTATTTTAGGATTATAATTCCTAAATTGTAGTACAATCATTTTGAATTTCCTGTGATGGTTTTAAGAGCATTTCACTGCATTCTAGTTTTTTAAATAATGAGCGTGCAAGGTAAAATTAAGGATCCACAATTTCTCTTTCTCTCTCTCTCTCTTTTTTTTGTTGTTGTTTCTCTTTATTTATTTGAGAGGCAGAAAGACCGAGAGAGTGCTTCCATCTAGTGGTTCACACCCGAAATGACTGCAACAGAACAACGGCAGGCAGGTTGGGACAATGCCAGGAATACAATCCCGGTCTCCACGTGGGTGAGCACGGCTCCCCAGGGACTGCATTAGCAGGAAGCTGGGGCGAGGATCCAGTGCCGGGTTTGGAACCCAGGACCCAAAGTGCGACATGAGCGTCTCTACTGCTAGGCCAAATGCTATCCTTCTCTTTCTTCCTTTCTTTTTTTAAACTTACAAGTTCTAGTCATTCTGGCAGAGAAAAGACTGCAGTTACTAACCAAAATAAAGGTCATGATTCCTTTCAGTCATCTCCATTGCCCCACACGGAAAAGAACTGCTCAGGGCAGGCACTGTGGTGCAGCAGGTCGAGCTGCTGCTTGTGACACCTGCGTGCCATGTTATTTTTTTAAAGACTTATTTATTTATCTGCAAGTCAGAGTTACACAGAAAGAGAAGGACAGGCAGAGAGAGAGAGAGGTCTTCCATCCACTGGTTCACTCCCCAATTGGCTCCAAAGGCCAGAACTGCGCCGATCTGAAGCCAGGAGCCAGGAGCTTCCTCCAGGTATCCCACGAGGGTGCAGGGGCCCAAGGACTTGGGCCATCTTCCACTGCTTTCCCAGGCCATAGCAGAGAGCTGGATTGGAAGTGGAGCAGCCAGGACTTGAACCGGCACCCATATGGGATGCTGGTACTGTAGGCAGCAGCTTTATCCATTACACCATTATGGCCCCCTGCATGCCATATTGGAGTGCCTGGTCTGAGTCTCAGCTGCTCCACTGTGATCCAATTTCTTGTTAATGCGCATCCTGGGAGGCAGCAGGTGAAGCTCAAGTACTTGAGTCCCTGCCACCCACGTGGGATACCTGGACAGAGTCCCAGGCCCCCTGCTTCAGCCTGCCCTAGCCCTGGCTGTTATGGTGTTGCGGGCATTTGGGAAATGAACCAGCATCTCTCTGTCTCTCTCTGTCTCTGTGTCTCTCCATCTTTCAAATAAATAAAAAGAACTTTCAAACCTAAAACTCTCTCTCTGCCCATTTTCCCATATGATTTCCTCTCAATTAAATCCCATGAATTTGGAAGTAACACACCCATAGAAGGAAAGGAAAAAATAAAAACCAGAAAATGTACTGCCATATAAATTCTTAAATATAAAAACATTCGATAGTAGAGTCATAATGAAGGTTCTGCCCTCATTTGCCATTCACTGTGTGCCCATGCTACGGTGCTAAACTTCTCTGGGCTCAGTACTTTCCTAAGGGCAAAAGTAAATCATATTCCTGAATAGTGAATTCAATCCATCCATAGCATACAGAATAAAAATATCAGATTGGTTATGTAAGCAGCAAACGTATAAACACTATAATCTCAAATGCAAGGAAAAAACAGAATAATTTAATAATCAAGTTTCTAATTCAGGCTAAAAGAAACACTGAAATAACAACATCCACCACTGTAAAAATGCACATGCTGATCACTAATTATTTCCCTAAGAAAACAATTACAAGTAACACCTCCAACCAGGAAAGAAGTGAATTTTATCCACATACATAGTTTCATCTACTGATTTACTGCATTCCTGGACCGCTGTTTCCACTACAGATCGCTCGATCATGCTTGATGACACTGAAAAGAGAAACCCAAGTCAAATTTATAAACATGCTTAAAAATTACTTCTTTCCATAGATCTTTTGTCAGGACCAGCATTGAGGCGACCTGCTTGCGACAGGACATCCATATTGAAGGGCTGTTCCTGTCCTGGCTTGTCCGCTTCCAATCCAGCTCCCTGCTAATGCGCCTGGGAAGGCAGTGGAAGGTGGCTCAAGTACTTGGGCCTCCACCACCCATGTGGGAGATCAGGAGAAAGTTCCTGGCTCCTGGCTTTAGCTGGACCCAGCACTGGCCATTGCAGCCATTTGTGAAGTGAATGAATGGATGAAAGATCTGTTTCTCCTTCTCTCTGTTATTCTCTTTCAAATAAATCAATAAATCTTTTTAAAAAAAAAAAAAAAACATATGGTTGGCCAGCGCTGTGGCTCACTTGGCTAATCCTCCACCTGCAGCGCCAGCACCCCAGGTTCTAGTCCCGGTTGGGGTGCCAGATTCTGTCCTGGTTGCTCCTCTTCCAGTCCAACTCTCTGCTATGGCCTGGGAAGGCAGTGGAGGATGGCCCAAGTGCTTGGGCCCTGCACCCGCATGGGAGACCAGGAAAGGCACCTGGCTCCTGGTTTCGGATTGCCACAGTGCACCGGACGTAGCGGCCATTTCGGGGGTGAACCAACGAAAAAGGAAGACCTTTCTTTCTGTCTCTCTCTCTAACTCTGCCTGTCAAAAAAATAAATTAAAAAAAAAAAACATATGGTCACATGCCTTAATTTTCTAAAGATTCTTTAGTATACACAGGTAATTCAAGAAGTGATGGAAAATGGAATTAAACATGGTTCCAGGCAGGCACAGTGGCACAGCAGCTTAAACTGTGGCCTGAAGTGCCAGCATCCCATATGGGCACCAGTTCGAGTCCCAGCTGCTCCACTTTCTATCCAGCTCCCTGCTAATTCACCTGGGAAAGCAGTCGAGGACGGCCCAAGTCCTTGGGCCCTTGCACCCGGGTAGAAGAAGCTCCTGGCTCCTGGCAAATGCCTGGCCCAGCCTGGTCAGTGCTGCCATTTGGGGAGTGAACCAGAGGATAGAAGATTTCTCTTTCTCACCTTCTCTCTCTCTCTGAAACTCTGCCTTTCAAATAATAAATAAATATATCTTTAAAAAATATAATTACTTGAGTGAAAGTTTTTTCATAGTATGTATTTTCCATGAACTTTGCACAGATCCCTTATACAAATATTTTACAAGGCCAAGGCTAGCATCCAGGAACTCCACCTGGGTATCCCCTGTGGGTGGCAGTGACTCAAGAATTTGAGCCATCCTCTGCTGCTTCCCAGGTAACCTAACAGGAAGCTAGGTTGGAAGCGGAGTAGCTGGGACTCAAATTTGCTGTCCAGTATGGGATGTGGCATCCCAAGCATTGGTTTACCTGTCTGGGTCACAACCAACACCCTTCCCACTTCCAGTTTTAAAAAGGTTACATTAGTATTACTTAATCACACTGCTACATTTCAGCAGCCAAGAGAGTAACAATAACAACAATAACAGCTAGCATTTATTAAGCATTTTGTTAACATGTAGCACTACACATAGTATTTTACAAGCATTATTTCCTTACACAGATGGCCTATATGACTGATGTTAATATGCCCATCTCCTGTGGATGGTGAAAACGCAAACTTTAAGAAGTTAAACAACGTGCCCAGGAACACAGGTTGGAAGATGCGGATAGCAACACAAACCCAGGCTCGATTCCAGAGTGGACACCTGTAAGCACTACGGTATATGTTCTCATGTAAAACACCAGGTACCACCTTGAATAGTGTATAACAAGGACAAGCATCACTTTATGAATTTTCAACTCTGAAGGACCCTTTAAACAAAAGATGTAATTAAAATCCTACCTTTAGAAGTAAACTCGAGAAATAATAACTGCTTCCATAGGACGAACCATGTCAGTGCCCACGTAATTGTAATTAAAGAGACTGGCACCTACACAACATGAGAGCCGCATCCACTTCTGTCCCTCAGGGCCCAGAAGCACTGGGCTTTTTTGTGTGTAGGCCCATGTTTTGGGAACTAGATGAAGAACTAGCCCTGCTCACTTTCATCTCTTTTTCACCCAAACATTTAAGAGTCCCTAACTTAAGACACAGTAGCAGGCACGTGGAGAGACAAGGGTGACCATAAAGGACCAGAGCAGATCAGAAGTCAAACTCCACCAGGTGGGGGGCGGGAGAGTAAAAGGGTCTCTGGAGAATAGCCTGAGGCTCCAACTGAAGATTCTCCCCCCTAGGGAAGAAAAGCTCCCACACTCAGCTCCTAAGACGGGACAACTGCATACTGAATGCTCCCCTTCCCTCCGGCTCATCTAGAAACCCAAGGAAGCGTGCAGAACCGCAGTAACAATTAGGCGCTCTCACTTACAGGGCTGCTTTTCGACCGCATCGATGATCCTGTCCAACGCATCTTCAAGCTCTACCTCATTGACAGACTGAAGCGCTTCTGTGAGGTACTTAATAGCTTCACTGACAACAGAAGGAAGAAAAGATGAAGCCATTCAGTGCAAGTGGAAATTTTTGTGCCCCCAAAACGGCAAACACTCATCAATCCAGGTTTTGTCTTCCATGCACCTTTGTGGAAAGACCCTAAGCTAAGGACTCAACTAAGCCACACATACACTCTTGGCAGACGGAAAACACGAGAAAGCTTTGCAGGAACCTGTTAAGAGGGAAGAGCTAACACAGAAGTTGCCACCCACGAAGCTCCAACGTGTCATTTACCCACCACAGGGCATTGCAGCGAGCAGCTTTAAGCATATTTCTGATAGAAATAATGAACAAACAACAGTTTAGTATTAGCCAAACTCTTAAGTGAAAATAAATAAAAGTTAACTGAGCAATTACTTATATACTCAAAAACTCAATTAGTAGAACGAAATCCATTATTTTTTCCCAAGGCACATTCAGTCTTGCCTTGTTCACCATTAACCCAAAAACAAAGTTTAAAAAGTCCCACAGGGATGTTTGATGCACCCATTCCAACATCGCTAGGACTTCCACATGCTATGTGAGAGTACCTAGATTCCAATGTCGGCTCTGCTTCTGATCCCAGCTTCCTGCTAATGCACCCTGGGAGGCAGCAGGCCAGGTCCCTGCCACCCACGTGGAACATGCGGATGGACTTCTGGCTCCTGGCTTGGTCTGACTAAGCAATGATCTAGTGCATGGGAGCTCGCTCTCTGCCTTTCCAATAAAACACATAAAGAATTGTTAAAGGTAAAAAGTCCCATAAGACAATCAGAAACCAAGAAATTCTACACACACCTGGTACGGAAAACTATATCCAGTCCAGCAGGTACTTAAATGTGTATAAAATATCGTATTCTAAGAAGCAAGAAATTCTGGAGAAGTTCCTTGCATAGGTTCTAAAAAAAAAACATGGATACACCCAGAAAACCTAAAAAAAAAAACCTCAGACGACACCTGGAAGCACACTTCAAAGCTATCCATGTCTTAACTCTCCAGGAAATAATACTTGATCCCAGACTGGGAGGGTTGGGCGGCGGGTACAGTCCCTGCCCCCAGAGGACAGCACTGACAGCCCTGACCCATTTGCTGTGTCAGTCCCGGAGATGCCCCGCGAACGACTCTGGCCGAGCAGAGGCGGAGTCCGGGGAGGCCCACAGGTACCCGAGTCACAGTGCCCCGCTTCTCCGGCTCAGTGCAGCAGGTGCATTAGAGCCTCGCCCCGCCTCAGCCTCATTCGGACTCCGCGCCAGCGCCGCCCCGCCCAAGTGTTCACAGCCACAGGCCGGCTTCTTAGGAACGTTTTAAGGGTGCCTGTCATTTAAAGCCGAGCCCCTCTCGGCGTGCAGCGAGCCGCTGCGGAGCGCCCCGCTGCCCGCCGCGCGTCAGCCGGGCCCTGGTCCTAGCTTCCCTGCAGCTCAGGCTGCCGCGGCCGACTCACCCCCGCAGCAATAAGCCGCGTAGCTTGAAGGCCGAGAGCACCCGGCTCCGCACTCTCTCCGGCGCCATGTTCGCGATTTGGCGCCACGGCTGAAGCTCCGCCCCTTCCCGGGAGGTCCCCGACTCGGCCCCGCCTCCTCTCAGGAGCTCCCCGCCCAAGCTCCGCCCCTTCCCGGGAGGTCCCCGACTCGCCTCCGCGTCTTCTCAGGAGCTCCCCACCTAGGCTCCGCCCTTCCCCGGGAGGTTCCCGACTCGGCCCCGCCTCCTCTCAGGAGCTCCCCGCCCAAGCTCCGCCCCTTCCCGGGAGGTCCCCGACTCGCCTCCGCGTCTTCTCAGGAGCTCCCCACCTAGGCTCCGCCCTTCCCCGGGAGGTTCCCGACTCGGCCCCGCCTCCTCTCTGGAGCTCCCCGCCCAAGCCCCGCCCTTTCCGGGGGAATCCCCGACGCGGCTCCGCCTCCTCTCTGGAGCTCCCCTCCTAGGCTCCGCCCCTTCCCGGAGGCCTCCAACTCGGCTCCGCCTCCTCGCTGGAGCGCCCCGCCTAGACTTCGCCCTTTCCCGGGAAGCATGCCGGCCGGTCCGCGGCGCGCTGGGGCGTGATCAGAGCCGGCTGGTGTGCGCCGCACTGCGCCGTCTTGTGATTCCTCGCAGCTGGTGGGCGGCGGCAGCGCCCTTCCTGCTTTCCTCGACCTTCTGTGACTCTGGACCCCATCCTCCTCCCCTCCGAAGAAGCCGTGAGAACTGCGTGGGTACCCAGTGGCTGCAGGGGGCCCCGTGGTGTGTTCCCCACTTCACTCAGGTCCCCGAAATACGCTGTGCACATTGACTGCAACGCGGGCGTTAGAGCGGCTTGTTCCAGTCCCGGCTGCTCCGCTGCAGATCCAACTCTGCTAATGCGCCTGGGGAAGCAGCTGAGGATGTGATAGAGCTCCGGCTCCCGGCTTCCGCCAGGTCCAGCCCACGCCTTGTGGCCCTTTGGGAAGTGAACCGGGAGGCAGAGGGTTTCCTCCTCGCCGCTCTCCTAATAAATGAAAATATCATTTTGTAAAAAGTGGTAGTTTATGTGATGCTCACAACAGCCCAATGAACTGTGTGCTCTTTTTTCCCACAACAGCCTCCTTTCGCGGATGAGATTTTGGCTTAGCAAGTACAGTCGCCTGCTCCACTTCGTATCCAGCTCCCTGATTATGTGCCTGGGAAAGCAGCGGGAGACAGCATGAGTGTTTTGTCCCCTGCACCCACATGGGAGACATGGAAGAAGCGCCTGCCCCCTGGCTGTGGAATGGAGCAGCAGAATATGGGAACCAGCTGCGATTGGGGATACCAGCTTTGCAAGCAGTGGCTTAATCTGCTGCACCACAAGCTTGGCCCTGAATTTGGGAATTTTTTAAAAAAGATTCATTATTGGTGCTGGTGCTGTGGCTTAGCAGGTAAAGCTTCTGCCTGCAACAACAGCATCCCATGTGGGCACAGCTGCTCCACCTCAATCCAGCTCCCTGCTAACGCCCTGGGAAAAGCAGCGGGGGGTGGGGGATGGCACAGGGTCGGCCTCTGCCACCCACATGGGAGGCCGGAATGTAATGCCTGGCTCCTGGCTTCAGCTTGGTTCAGCTCCTGCCATTGCGGCTATTTGGGGAGTGAACCAGCAGATGGCAGATTCATTCTCTCTCTCTCTCTCTCTCTCTCCCTCCCTCCCTCCCTCCCTCCCTTTCTCTCTAATAACCTTTTTTTTTTTAACAAAACAAAAAAATGTATTTATTTATTTGAAGGCAGAGAGAGAGAGAGCTGCCATCCGCTGGTTCACTCCACAAATGGCAGCAATAGCAGGAGCTGGGCCCATCCAAAGCCAGGAGTTAGGAGCTTCAGCCAGGTCTCTCACATAGGCACAGGGTCCCAAGCACTTGGGCCATCTTCCGCTGCTTTCCCAGGCCATTAGCTGGAAGCTGGATTGGAAGTGGAGCAGCCAGGACAGGAGCCGCCACCCATATGGGATGCCAACATCACAGGCGGCAGCTTTATCCACTGTACCACAAGGTGGCCCCTGAATTTGAGAATCCTGAATATGGATTGCAGATAAATTATATTAAGGAACAACTTAATTGGCTTCAACACCAATTCAGTACGCCCTTAAAAGAACTCATCACCCCTCCCCAAGTCACCTTGACTTCTCCTCCCTTGCCCCACAAACCTGAGGAGCGCTCACCGGTCTTCCCTGTGAGACAAAGGCACACCTACACACATCGTCCTCATGGGTGGGAAGGCTGCTCTGAGTTCCCAAGTCCACCCACCCCAAGGTGAAGGGCTGATGGTCTACATCTTGTTTATTCCGTTTCCTTATTCCGTGCGTCTCTCAGCTTCATCTCCAGGGACACAGCCTTTGGTTCAGAATCTCATCTTCTCTAGCTAACCACAACTTTCACTAAGTACTGAGTACCTGGCAGGCACCTGTGCTTCATGCTGTGGACCTATCCCTGAACACAAAACCCAGTAGGTCTGCTTGAACGACGCGTATGGCCGATCAGACACAGGAAATATAACCCCGTGGGCCACAAGTGTGTTGTGAACGATCGAGTTAGGGGAATGCGCATCAGCTCACACATCTATCAGTTCCGCGTGCTGAGAACATTATAACCCTCTCCTCGCTATCTTGAAGCATACGTTTTTGTGAACTCCAGTCGCCCTGCTGTAGAACAGAACACAATCACTACCGGCTGGAGGCACTGGGGTCTTAAGCGGGGGCGCCGGCCACGGGCGTGGGGAGAACGGGACAAGTTTGAGACACTGCAAAAGTAGGAACACAGGGACTTCTTGGCCGATCCGTTTCCAAGGAATGCGAGGAAAGGGGGCGTAGCTTGCCATCCTGGTCACTGGGAAGGAGGCAGGAGCCCCTCGCTAGGCTAACAGACTCCACTCCCAACTCCCAAGCAGGTGGAGGGGTTCAAGCCCCGGCGCCATCTCCCCCCACCACCCCCACCACCCCGACCACCCCGCCGCCTCTCGGCGCCCGGCGCCCGGCTCCGCTTCCCCGGCGAGCGGCCGCGGCACGGCGCAGACGCACTGGCTCCGCCTTCCCACCAATCTGGACCCTCGGCGCGTTCCGTTTGTGCGTGTAGGGGCCGGGACGCGAGGAGAGGCCGCGCCGCGGGCAGGGGCTGCGGCGCGCCCAGTGGCCGGCGAGCGAGCGACGGCGCGGATGGCGGACTCGCGGCTGTTCTGTGTGGCCGAGGAGCGCAGCGGCCACTGCGCCGTGGTGGACGGAAACTTCCTCTACGTGTGGGGGGGCTACGTGGTAAGGGGAAGAGGCGGGACGGGGCGGACTCGCGCCGGGGCCTGAGTGGACGCCGAGCGCCCGCCCACAGCCGCGCCGAGGCGGGGGCGCGTCTCGGGCCGGGGTCCGGCGCCCCCGCGCCCCGCCGGCCGCTCCGCCTCCCGCCGCTGTCCCTGCCGCTCCGGGCCGCCGCCGCCCCGCCGTTGCTTCCGCTGTCGGAGCCCTCAAGCCGGTGTTGCGGGGGCTCCTGCGACCCTGCGCCCATCCCCCGAGCTGTCCAGTAACCCCCGCTGGCCCGACAGTCAGTTAAGCGCGATTAATTCTCGTCTTTAAAATCTCCCGGTGCAGACGTAAGCGGAGCTGTAATTATCTTGTGCGGGATCCGAAATAAAATACCGAAATCACCGAAGCGTTTAAGTATTTCTCAGCTATTTTTAGTGGCATTTCTTTGCTAGTGGATCGTTAACGATTTTTTTGTTTGTTTCCTTGAGCCTCGAAGTGGACCCGCGTTAGCGCCACTGTAGGGTGTGATGGCTTAACATTACAGTGGAGGTTTGAACGCGTGTGTTTTGGTTTGAAGCATCGTAGGATCCTAGAAGCATCGTACGGCTGGAAAACAAGTCAGTATTGTACGCCAGCCTCCCGAGTTGGCAGATTTTAGAAAGTTGCCACTGCAACTATACTTGCGACTTGTGTTCCGATACTGTTGTGACGGAGCTGAACTACGACTGCCCCACGTTGAAATAAAGTACATACTATGTGTGTTGAAGAAGCCTCAGATCCTGGTTGGTTTTGTGTGTTTGCACTTAATTTAGTGCAGTATCAGGATGGGAAAATTAGCGCTAATCTCAGTGCTTACTATACCTGGCTTATACTAGGGACTCATATCCCTTAGTTTGAGTAATCCTATCACCCTGGGAGGTAGGTGATATCCTCATTCTATAAATGAGGACGATGAATCAGTGAGAGTCATTTTCATGGTCATTTGATTTCTTTTTAAGAATTATTTTTATTTATTTGAAAGAGTTACAGAGAGAGGCAGAGACAAAGAGAGAGGTTTTCCATCCACTGGTTCACTTCCCAGATGGCCGCAATGGTCAGAGCTGCACCAATCCCAAGCCAGAAGCCAGGAGCTTCTTCCCGGTCTCCCACGTGGGTACAGGGGCCCAAGCACTTGGGCCATCTTCCACTGCTTTCCCAGGCCATAGCAGAGAGCTAGATAAAATATTTTCACTATTTGCTCTTGGTGAAAAAATAATCTCAATAGAATGGTGATGGTGGGTGTAAGAAATATGTGACTATTTTTGAGCTCTGCCACTTCAAGATACAGAGGTGTCATACTTCCTATATCATTCCTAATACTGTAATAATTAAGTGGGAGAAAAGGATTTAAACAGTAATCTATAATGTCCCCCATCTGTGTCCGTGTAGATTGGATTTGAGCCCATAAATGAAATGTCTCATATCAGTGCATATTTATTTGGGGACCATAAATGAAATACCTGAATATTTTACAAGTCATTTTAATCATGACAGTTGTGTAACATAAGATTCCAGTTCTTCAGGTGACAGCTACTGATCTAAAACACCCTATCATGCCCTGATCTAATCAGAGGATGTGCTATAAGGCCAGCCCCAGGAAGTACAAGATTTAGGTCCTGAGTCTTCTGCTGTTTAAATGCCAGGGATCATCAGCAGTTAGTGCCTGAGGCCTAGTAGAAGACAAGGGGGTGTGGGAGGTAAAAATGAAGACAAGGCACGTCCTGTGGAAAAGTAGGACCCTCCAGAACCAGACAGCCAGGGGCCCTGCAACCTGGAGGTATTCCAGTGGCCGTGGTAAAGAATAAAGATTGGCTTCTTCCAGTCATGATTTTCCTCTTCATTAACACGGCGTGCGTTAATCCTAAAATGTTCATGTGTAAATAACCTACTGCTCTGTTGACACATTCTGAGGTCCATTGTATCTGAAAATAGCCCCACTTCTAGAGAGAACTGCCAAAGGCAAGTGGCAGATTCTGGTTGGTACCAGAATATTCTGGATCTTGCTGTGCATCCTTTTAACATTACTGAAATTCATGACAGTTCTGCCACTAGGCAGCATGAAAGTCAGGCCAGTGTTCCCAGATTTTGAAGGGCCAGCTCAGTGGCTTAGCAAGTTCATAGATGGTCTGCTTTTCTCTCACAGCCTTAAGTAGTTGAATGGTTTTATTTCCATAATACAATTATTTCCATAATTCTACATTTTGCTCTGAACTTTTCCTTGTGGAAAGTACTATGTATTTTCTGTAATGTATACTATGTATTTCTGTAGTGAATATGGATGGACTTAAAGAAGGATCAATTGAGAAGATGTTTGAAAAGAGCAGCATATGTACCAGATGCTAAAACATGATGCAAGTAGAGAGAGCATGATAGAATCAGCAAGAAATTACATGAACATTCAAGCTTATAAGTGTATTTTGTACGTAAGGGATAGAATTTTAAACTTGGAGAAATACTCATTTATGAAATGAATGATCCTAGGATCGCTGAAGGAAGATGATCCTGGGATCTTAGGACTGAAGCTTTAACGTATAGAAGAAATAAGCCATACAATACTGGAAGAGAACACATGACTTAGAAAATCTTGAACTAGAAAAAAATATCTGGGTTGGGGAAAAAACTATAAAGGAAAAGGTTGCAAGATGAACTTTGAAAAGATTCAAAACTGGTTTTTAAACACCACAAAATGAGAAGACAGTGGGAAAATATTTGTAGCATAGCTGATAGGCCAAGATCCTATAAAAAATAAATCATTGTCTCCACGGACAATGAGACATAGATCAGCATGACAGTTTACAAAAGAAAAATGTGATGTGAATCAAAAAAATGCACCTGAGAGTGAGATTTTTTGTGTCTAATTTGCAAAATTTAAAAAATTTTGGGGGCTGGCTCTGCGGCTCACTAGGCTAATCCTCTGCCTGCGGCGCCAGTACTCTGGGTTCCAGTCCCAGTTGGGGCACCAGTTCTGTCCCTGTTGCTCCTTTCCTCTTCCAGTCCAGCTCTCTGCTGTGGCCCGGGAAGACAGTGGAGGATGGCCCAAGTCCTTGAGCCCTGCACCAGCATGGGAGACCAGAAGAAGCACCTGGCTCCTGGCTTCAGATTGGCGCAGCACACTGGCCATAGCAGCCAATTGGGGAGAGAACCAACAGAACAAAGACCTTTCTCTCTGTCTCTCTCTCTCACTGTACTGTCTAACTCTGCCTGTCAAAAAAAAAAAAAAAAATTGGGGTGGACAGCATAGGGAAATGAATTACTAAAACAGTGGTAATGGGAGTAAAAAATTGGGTAACAGGTTTACAAGTGTGTATCTTCTTTAAGCTAATTGTTTGCCTTTATATATTCATAATGGTTACATAGGCCAGGTATGTCCTATGGGAGACATTTATCATGCTTGTTTCATGTCAGAATTGGAACCTCCTTTTTCTATTTGTGGTGTTCCCTCATGAGTGAGTCTTGTCTGGCTATTTTTTTTTTTTTTTTTAGTTGTCACACTGCCTCCTACCATTCCCATGGAAGGTAAATTCTATAGGTAGTTTGTTCTCTTGTATCCTTAGTGTCTAGAATTGGTTATAATTCGGAGTAAGTATCCAATAAAAAGAACTTGAATGGGAAGACCAGGTTTCCAGCCTCACTTACAGCTAGGGTTTGACGAGCGGCTTGGACTCTTGTTGAGAGAAATCTGTACTAGATTTGGATTTAGGAATGAAGATGTTTACAAACGGAGACCTGTACAGGATTCGTACTCTGCGATAGAATTTTGGTGTGGAAGGCAGTGCTGCAAGCTGCAGCGTGGTGCTCGCCGGTGACTGCTGACTGTTCTGTGGCACAGGGACCATAATTCAGCTTCTGGCCCTCCAGCCTTCCTAGTGATTCTTTGAGCTGCTTAGTCATTTCTTAACAGTTTATTCACTTAATTTTAAAATCGGAAATAAATGTGCAAAAGAGCATGTAGAATAAATATCATTTAAAGGTAAATGTCTAGTGGCCATTTGGGAGGTGAACCAACGGAAGGAAGACCTTTCTCTTTGTCTCTCTCACTGTCTAACTCTGCCTGTCAAAAAGGAAGGAAGGAAGGAAGGAAGGAAGGAAGGAAGGAAGGAAGGAAGGAAGGAAGGAAGGGAGGGAGGGAGGGAGGTAGGGAGGGAGGGAGGAAGGGAGGAAGGAAGGAAAAGAAAGGAAGAAAGAAAGAAAGAGGAAGGAAGGAAGGAAGGAAGAAGAAAAAAAAACAGACTACAAAGACTACAACCAGTACTCAGAGGCTTCCTGCTTGCTGTTCACTCCCACTCCCACCAGTTCTCCCCTTCTCTCTAAGCACTCTCCGTTAGAAGTTTACCAAACGTGTATTGCTAAACAATGTGTTTCTTGGTTTTGGGGTCATAGCATGTTTTCTTTCACAACTTAATTCTTTTATTAGTTTAGTTTTTCTCTCCATCCATTGCTTATCAAATCATCTGATGTACATCTGTATGTCAGGCTGTTGCAATTGTTGCCTGGGGTTCATTCTGATTGGCCAGTGCCTGTGTGCTGCCTGGTTGTTAAAGACTGAAAATCATCCCTGCCTTCATTCACTTGGTGTGTATTTGGTATAGCATTCTGTTACGTGAACTTGCTGAGATTAATTTCTGCATTCCACCATTGGCAAATTCTTAGTCAGTGGTGCAATGAGCGTCCCTAACAGCATGCCTCCTATTGAACTGTGCAGAAGGGAAAGTCTTTCTCTAGGGCGTATTCCAAGGTACAGAATCCTGGGTTGCTTGTTATTTGGTTCTCCAAATTTACTTGGAGATGTTGGACTATTGTCAAAATATTTGCATCAATTAGTAAGACCACCAGCCACTTCCTTGCTCCATATCCTTGTCAAGGTTTGGTACCATCTGGCCTTAAATGTTTTTGCCAATGATAGTGACATGATATTTCATTGTGGTTTCTGGAATGCCTTTACATAATTTTATGGGCTATTTGTGTTTTGTCTTTGTGAAAATGATTATATCTTTTGTTCATTTTTCTATATTAGCTTGTATTTTTTTTTTTTACTAATTTGTATGGATTTTTTAAATATACACTTGTGTTAGTTGAATGTGTCTTTTTTCAGTTTGTAACTTGTCTTTGTACTTCCTTGATCATTCTTTGGCTGAACCGAAGTCACTAATTTTAATATACCTTCAATCTTTTCCTTACTGTTTTGTGCTTTCTGCATTGTTTAAGAAAGCACTGTGTCGAGGTTTTAAGGTCTCCAATATTTTCTTCTAAACGTTTGTCAGTTTTACCGTCCATATTTACATCTTTTAAATCTGAGGTTTTTGTCTATCTAGTTGGTTGGCCTAAAGTATGTGTTCAGTTTCATTCTGTTCTCCAAATGGATAACCACTTGTCCTCTTATCATTTATTCACTCTCTCCTTACTCACCTGCGTTCCGTCACACATCGAGTTTTTGAGAGTGCATGGTTGCTTCACCTGCATTCTGCCAGACTTTGAGTTTTTCAGGGTGCGTGATCCCTTCTAAGTTCTTTTTCTGTTTTGGTGGTATCTCTTTTTGTTCTCGTGACACGGCCACACCTTGCGAATGAAAAGAAATGTTAGGAAGTGAAAGCCCGTCCCCACTCTATCTTGTTCTTGTTCTTTAGGAATACTTTGGTTATTTGGGCCATTCATTTTTTTGTGTACATGTGTGTGTATAAATATTTGTATTGCAAGTTATGTAAAACCTGAAACTTGCCATTTTAACCAGATTTATGTATGTAAGTGGCAGTCTTTACATTCACAATGTGTGCAACCATAACCACTATCATTTGCAAGATTTTTCACTAATCCCAGTAGAAAATCCATAACCATCATGTAATACCTTGCATTCCTCCTCCCCTGGGCCTCTGCCTTTTGCTAATTTATTTGCATCTCTATGAATTTGTCTTTTTCTAGGTGTGTTGTGAGTAGAATTGTACAGTATTTGTCCCACTGTGCCTAATTATTTCACTGAGCGTAATTTTTCAAGATTTACCCAGGTTGTGGTATGTATCAGAACTTCACACTTTGTTATGACTGAGTGGTAATACATCTTAGATATGTACCATGTATATTTGTTCAGTCTGTCCAGTTGTTCACGAACGTTTCGGTCGTTCCCACCTTCTGTCTGTTGCAGTAATGCCGCTGTGGACATCAGCATTCGGGAATCCGAGTCCCTGTTTTCAGTCTTCGAGTGCCTGCTGGTAGAATTGCTAGGTCACATGCTTATTCCACATTTACCTTTTCAAAAAAACACCAATTGCTTGCCATAGCACTGTACCTTTAGTATAAATTTGCCATCGGATTACCAAATTCTGTGAAATACCTTATTTGAGTTTTATTTGTTACCATATTCAATCTTTAGATCATTTGGGAGTGATTGACATGCTGTGAATTTCAGGCTCCTAACCAGTTGAACAGTATTTCTCTCCATATATTCAGCACTTTTTGAGGTAATTCAATGAAGTTTGGTAGTTGTTTTTAATGGATCATGTGTTTACTAGCTTTTTCTTAGGTTTGTTTGCTTTTTTATATTTTAATTTTTACTATTTTTTAACCAGAAAAACTTTATTTTTCATAAAGAAAGCAGAGGTATACATATTAGTAGTACATAAGTGGAATTCAAAACAAGCATCAAAAATGAGGAAAGAGGGGCATAATAGTATTTAAAAATGAAGAGGATAAATATCTATATACCAAATAATAAAACATTCATATTTTTTAACTGTATAAATTTTGTTTTTTTAACATCACCATATTTGTCACAATATTTGTCTTCCAGAGTCTGGCTTATTACATTTGGCACAATGATTTCCTGTTCCATCCATTTTGTGGCAGATATTGGGTTTTGTTCTTTTTCATGGCTGAGTAATATTCTGTTGTGTATGTACCACTTATTCTTTATCCATTCATATGCTGATGGAGATCCGGGTTGATTCCATAGCTCAGCCACTGTGAGTAGTGCTTCAGTAAACATGAGAGTGCAGGTGTCTCTTCCTTTTGCTGCCCTCATTTCTTTGCATATATTTCCGAAAGTAGGAAAACTAGGTCATATGGTTGCCTATTTTTAGTTTTTTGAGGAAACTCAAAACTGTTTTCCAAAATGGCTTTACTAATTTACTTCCCACCAGCAGTGTATTAGGGTTCCCTCACTCCAGGGCTTTGCCAGCGTTTATTTTCTGTCTTTTTGTTTATAGCCTCAACTGGAAGTGAGATGATATCTTACTGCTGTTTTTATTTGCATTTCTCTGATGATGGCAACACTGAGCATTTTTTCATGTGATTGTTGGCCATTTGTGTTTCTTTTGAAAAGTATCTACTGAGGTACTTTGCTGATTTTTTAAAAAGAATTATTTATTTTTTGCTTGCTTGCTTGAAAGGCAGAGTGACAGAAAGAGAGAGGAAGACAAACAGAAAAATCTTGCATCTGTTAGTTCACTTCCTAAGTGGCCACAACACTAAGGTTGGGTCAGGCTAAAGCCAATGGCCTCGAATTCCATCTGGGATTTCATGGAGGTCCATCCTCCGCTGCTTTCCAAGGTGCATCATTTGGGAGCTCAATGAGAAAGGAGTGGCTGAGACAAGAAGCGGCACTTCAGTGTAGCATGCTGGCATCATGAAGTGGCAGCCCCACCCATTTTTAAAACAGTTCTTTAAAAAAGCTTTTTAGTTTATTTACTTTGTTTAATTGAAAAGCGGAGAGATCCTCCATCCATTGGTTCACTCCCCCAAGTGCCCACAATGCCAAGGGCTAAGCCAGACCAAAACCAGGAGCCTCCCAGGGTGTGAATTAGCAGGAAGCTAGAATCAGAAGCTGAGCTGCAGTTCCAGCTCAGGGATGTGGGTATCCCAAGCAGTGACTTAACACACACTTCTTTGGCCTTCTCTCTTTCTTTTTTAAGATTTATGTATTTATTTGAAAGGCAGAGTTACACAGAGGCAGAGAGAGAGAGAGATTGATCTTCCATCTGCTGGTTCACTCCCCATATGGCTGCAACAGGCGGAACTGGGCCTATCCAAAGCCAAGAGCCAAGAGCTTCTTCCCGGTCTCTCATGCAGGTGCAGGGGCCCAAGGACTTGGACCATCTTCCACTGCTTTCCCAGGCCGTAGCAGAGAGCTGGGTCAGAAGTGGAGCAGCTGGGATATGGGATGCCGGAACTGCAGGCTTTACGAGCTATGCCACAATGTATGCCCCTCTTTCTTTTTTCAATATTTATTTTCATCTGCCTGAAAGAGAGACAGAGACAGAGAGACAGAGAGAGAGATTGGTTTTTCCATCCACTGATTCACTTTACAAATGTTTGCAGTAACCAGGGCTGGGTTAAGCCAAAACCAAGAGCCCGGAATTCCATCCAGCTCGCTCATGTGGGCAGCAAGTGTCCCAGCACTGGAGCCATCAGCTGCTGTCTCCCAGGGTGCATTAGTGAAGCTGAATCAGAAATAGAGGTGCCAGGGCTCAAAGTGGATGGGATGTGGGTGTCACAGGTAGCAGCCTAACCCGCTGCACCACACATCTGCTCCTCTTGCCCATTTCTTAGCTTGATTTTTGTTATATTTTTTGAGTTTCTCTCATATTCTGGGTATTAACCCTTTATTAGATTAGTAGTTTGCAAATATTTTCTTCCGTTCTATTGGCAGTCTCCTCACTCTGTTGGTCTCTCTCTCTCTCTCTCTCTCTTTCTTATTTATTTATTTTATTTGAAAGCGTTACAGAGAGAGATAGAGTCAGAGAGAAAGATCTTCCATTTGCTGGTTCACTCCCCAGATGACTGCAACGGCCGGAGCTGAGCCAATCCGAAGCCAGGAGCCAGGAGCTTCTTCCGGGTCTCCCACACAGGTGCAGGGGCCCAGACACTTGGGCCATCTTCTACTGCTATCCCAGGCTATAGCAGAGAGCTGGATTGGAAGAGGAGCAGCTGGGACTAGAACTGGCACCCACGTGGGATGCTGGTGCTTCAGGCCAGGGCTTTAACCCGCTGCATCACAGCATCGGCCCCCACTCTGTTGGTTTCATCTGCTGTGCAGAAAGCTCTTAGTTTGATAAAATTCCATTTTTCTGCTTTTGCTTTTGTTATGTGTGCTTTTTTGTGTCTTAGCCAAAAAATTGTTGCCTATGCCAATGTCTTGAAGTGTTTTCCCCCAGTAGTTTCCTAATTTCAGGTCTTGTATTTTTCCATTTTGAGTTGGTTCTTTAAAAAACACAATCATTGCTTTTAAAAAAATATTTTATTTGAAAGACTGAGAGAGAGAGTGTGCCCTTCTGTCTGCTACTTTACCCCCAGGTCACTGCAACAGTTAGGACCAGGCCAGGACAAAGCCAGAAGGCTAGAACTCAGTCCTGGTCTCCCATGTTGGTGGCAGGGACCCAAGTACTTGAGCCATGACCTGCTACCTCCCAGCAAGAAGCTGAGACAGAAGAAAAGCTGGAATTCAACCCCAGGTGCTCTGATATGGGGTACCAGCTCCTCAAGCAGCATCTTAACCTCTGTGCCAAACACCTACCCCTGGAGCTGATCTTTGTACAGGGTGAAAGGGAACTTGTTTCAGACTTCTATGTGTAGAGATTCAGTTTCCCCAGAACTGTTTAATAAAGGGACTGTCCTTTCTCCAGGGAGTGATTTTAGCACTTTTGTCAAAGTTTGTTGCAGGTATATGCAACAAACTGGGGTTTTGTTTCTGTTCTATTTGCTGTGCTGTTTGATATAATAGTTGTGTAGTTTGTCTTAAAACTCTGGTGTTGTGATATCTCTGGATGCTGTTAAAGATTCCTTTGGGCTTATCTTCCGCCTGCGGTGCCGGCACCCTGGGTTCTAGTCCTGGTCAGGGTGCCAGATTCTGTCCCGGTTGCCCCTCTTCCAGTCCATCTCTCTGCTGTGGCCCAGGAGTGCAGTGGAGGATGGCCCAGGTGCTTGGGCCCTGCACCCACATGGGAGACCAGGAGAAGCACCTGGCTCCTGCCTTCGGATCAGCGCGGTGCACCGGCCGCAGCGGCCATTGGGGGGTGAACCAACGGCAAAGGAAGACCTTTCTCTCTGTCTCTCTCTCTCTCACTGTCCACTCTGCCTGTCAAAAAAACAAAACAAACAAACAAAGTAAAGGTTGCTTTGGCTGTTCAGGGTCTTTTCTGTTTCCATATGATTTTTTTTTATTATTTGAAAGGCACAGTGAATGAGAGAGAAAGAATGATTTTTCATCTGCTTGTTCATTCCTTAAATGGCCACAATGGCCGGAGCTGAGCCCAACCGGAGCCAGGAGCAAGAAGTTTCTTGCAGGTCTGTCACATGGCTGCATGTCATATGGCTGCAAGTACTTGGGTCCCCTTCCACTGCTTTCCCAGGCACATTAGCAGGGAGCTGGGTCAGAAGTAGAACAGCAAGAACTTGAACCCTGCGACCATATGAGATGCCAATGTCATAGGAGGTGGCTTTACCCATAATGCCACAGCACCGGCCGCTAGCTTGTGGTTTGTTTGTTTGTTTGTTTGTTTTTTAGATTTATTTATTTGAGAGGCAGAGTTATAGACATAAGGTGAGACAGAGAGAGGTCTTCCATCCTCTGGTTCACTCTCCAAATGGCCACAACAGTTGGAGCTGGGCTGATCTGAAGCCCGAAGCCAGGAGCTTCCTCCGGGTCTCCCACATAGGTGCAGGGACCCAAGCAGTTGTGCCATCTTCCACTGCTTTCCCAGGCCATCAGCAGGGTGCTTGATCAGAAGTGGAGCATCTGATTGTGGTTTGAAACACAGTTTACTTTCAAAAATTTTTTTTTATTCTGAAAGCCATCTCAACTTCTATTCTCATAAATTATCTGTTAATTTCCTTATTTTCTGCATAGGTAGATGTGTAATCTGCCAATGGTGACAGTTTTGTGTCTTCCATTTGCACCTTTATTCCTTTTCACTTTTCTTTACCATACTGGTGGACCTGAAGTACAATGTTAAATAGGAGCCATTTTTTTTTGGTTCATAATTTCAAGGGATTGTTTTCAACATTTAACCATGAAATTTGATGTTTGCTTTAGGATGTTTGTTTTGTTTTTTATGCTAGTTCAAGATCCAGTGTTGTACTTCCCATTCAGGTCCCAGCAAAAGATGGCCTCTGGCTTTGCACTATCCCAGTTCCAACCATCGCAGCCATTTAGGAATTGAACCAGCAGATCAAAGATCTGTCTCTTTCTTTGCCTCTCTCTTGGTAACACTGCCTTTCAGACATAAAATAAATCTAAAAAAAAAAAAAAGAAGAAGAAGAAGGAGAAGAAACTGGAGCTGGGGATTGAACCTAGGTTCTCCAATGTGGGACGTGCGAGTCTGAATCACCAGGCTAACATCACCCTCTATTTTATGTTTATTGTTTTTATGTATTTTAAAGTCAGAGATAATCAGAGAAATAGATAGAAACAGAAGACATTTTCCATCTGCTGTTTACTCTTCAAGTGACTGTGACAGCCAAGTCAGGACCAGGCCAAAGACAAGTGCCAGGAACCTCATCATATACATGGGTGGCAGGGACCCAAGTGCTTGAACCATCGTTGGCTGCCTCATTAGTAGGAAGCTAGAATTGAGAGCAGTCCCAGGACTGAAATCCAGGCACTGAGAGATGGGGTGTGGGTGTCCCAGTTCACATCTGAACCATTCCAGCAGATACTGCCCCCTCATTTGATTTTTGATTGGTACATAATTAAACATTTTGATATACATGCACATTGCATGATGACCAACTGAGAGCAATTAGGTATATTCATCACCTCACAAATAATGTATTCATGGTGAATAACATTTGGCTATTTTGAAATTTGCTATGGTTAACTGTAATCACCCTGTTGCACAATGGAACATCAGAACTTGCGCCATCTAACTGTGACATTGAAACGGTTGAATAACCTTGTACTCCCCTCCCCTTTCCAACCTCTCAACTTTCATGAGATCAACTTCTTTTTTTTTTTTCAATAATCCATAGAGGAGTGAGATCATGCCATATTTAACTTTCTGTGCTTCACCTAACATAATCTCCTTTAAGTTCATCTGTTCCACAGATGACAGTATTTCATCTTTAAAATTTTTTTAAATTTATTTTGAAGGCAGACAGAAAAGTCTTTGTATTTAATAAAAAGATTTATTTTATTTATTTGAAAGAATTACAGATAGAGATAGATAGAGAGATCTTCCATCTGCAGGTTTACTCCCCAAATGGATGTAACAGCTGGAGCTAAGTGGATCCAAAGCTAGAAACCAGGAACTTCTTCTGGGTCTCCCCATGGGTGCAGCAGCCCCCAACATATTCTTTATTTCATTTCTGGATGAGTACTTAGACTTACTGGGCTATCCTCTGCTGCTTTCCCAGGCAGCATTCACAGGGAGCTAGATCAGAAGTGGAGGAGCTGATACTTGAACTGGTACCCATATAGGATGCCCGTGCTGCAGGCCACAGCTTTAATCCTGTACACCACAGCACTGGCCCCCAGAAGGATCTTCCAACTGCTGGTACATTCCCCAAATGCTCACAACCCCTAGGGCCATTTTATCATTTTTATGTTTGGATAGTATTCTGTTGTGTGTGTGTGGCATACACTCACACACACACAACAGAATACTATCCAAACATAAACACACACACACACACACATACTATCCAAACATATGCCACACACACACACACACACACACATATATATATATTTGACAGGCAGAGTTAGATAGTGAGAGAGAGAGACAAAGAGAAAGGTCTTCCTTCCGTTGGTTCACCCCCCAAATGGCCGCTATGGCCGGTGTGCTGTGCCTATCCGAAGCCAGGAGCCGGGTACTTCCTCCCGGTCTCCCATGCGGGTGCAGAGCCCAAGCACTTGGGCCATCCTCTACTGCCTTCCCGGGCTACAACAGAGAGCTGGACTGGAAGAGGAGCAACCGGGACTAGAACCCAGCGCTCATATGTGATGTCGGCACTGCAGGTGGAGGATTAACCAAGTGAGCCATGGCACCGGCCCACCGCATATTCTTTTTTTTATTATTATTAATATATGTATTTAAATTTATTTGAAAGAGTTAGAGAGAGAGAGATCTTCCATCCATTGGTTTACTATCCAAATGGCCACAACAGCCAGGGCTGAGCCAGGCTGAAGACAGGAGCTTCTTCCAGGTCTCCCACTTGGGTGCAGGGGCCCAAGCACTTGGGCCATCCTCCACTGTTTTCCCAGACACATTAGCAGGGAGCTGGATCCAAAGTGGAGCAGCTGGGACTTGAACTGGTGCCCATATTGGATGTTGGCATTGAAGGCAGCAGCTTAACCCACTATGCCACAGCACCAGCTCCCAATATATTCTTTATTTTATTTATGGATGAGCACTTAGACAGATTTTACATCTTGGCTATTGTGCAGAGTGCTACAATAATGTGGTGGTGCAGGTGTTTCTTTGACATACTAATTTCTTCTCTTTTGGATATATACCTAGTTATGGGAGTGCTGAATCATAGGGTAGCTCTACTTTTAATTTTTTAAGGCTGTTAAATAATTTTTTTCCAACAGTGTTGGTAACTTAACATGAAATACAACACAAATTCAGAAAACTGAGATGGAAAAATTTTGAAAATCCCAAGTGTATTAAAGGAATTAAATTCATTTTTAAAATCTTCCTCCAGATGTAACTAAATTTTTTTCTGTAAGTATTTTATTTATCAGTGAAGAAAAAATGTAGCAGCTAGTTCACTGTTGGCTTCAGTGAGACCAAACAGTTAATCTTTAAAATAGCTACTATACTCTGAAATTGAAGTAAACACAATCACAACTACAAATAACTTGTTGAGTCTATCCTGAAGAGAATGAAAGAGAATTTGAACAGTTCTTCCAAACCACATATTTATAAATATTGTCATATTTAAAATTCTTTTTTTTTTTACTTTTTTTTTTTTTTTGACAGGCAGAGTGGATAGTGAGAGAGAGAGGCAGAGAGAAAGTCTTCCTTTTTGCCGTTGGTTCACCCTCCAATGGCCACCATGGCCGGCACACTGCGCTGGTCCGAAGCCAGGAGCCAGGTGCTTCTCCTGGTCTCCCATGGGGTGCAGGGCCCAAGCACTTGGGCCATCCTCCACTGCACTCCCAGGCCATAGCAGAGAGCTGGCCTGGAAGAGGGGCAACCAGGACAGAATCCGTCACCCCAACCAAGACTAGAACCCCGGGGTGCCGGTGCCGCAGGCAGGCGGAGGATTAGCCTATTGAGCTGCAGCGCCGGCCTTAAAATTCTTGACAAGTGTGAATTCTGCATTATTGGGAAAGCAATTTGCTATTGGCAACAGAAGAAACTCAGCGGTTGTTTACTGAATACTTTAAAATTTAAAAACCGTTGTGTGGGGGAGCCATTGTAATCCATAAGCTGTACTTTGGAAATTTATATCCTTTAAATAAAAGCTTTATAAAAAAAATTAGAAATTAAAAAAAAATTTAAAAACCGTATTGTTTTGGGTTCACATGTTCTGCCTTTGAGGATATGCATTAGCAGGAAGCTGGAATTGGGAGCAGATCTGAAACTTGAACCCATGAATGTAAAGCATCTTGAGAGGTGTCTTAAACACCCTGGGAAAAGACTGCCCTGTAGCTTCCTAATTCTGTTCCAACCCCTGGCATTGGTGTAATGGGGATTCTCTTGTAAGTGACTTGGTGCTTTTCCTTTGCTGTTTTTTTGAATTGTCTCTTTGCCTTGCACTTTTGACAGTTTTTATATAATACGCTTTGCAGAGGATCTTGGTTAGTTTTAGTCCGTTGGGGTCCTTTGCCCTGCCTGTAGCTGGATGTCCATATCCCTCCCAAGATTTGGAAAGATTTCAGGAATTATTTCCCTGGTTGGTTTTCTGTGCCTCTCCCCTTCTCTTCTCCTTCTGGGATGTTCACAGTACAAACATTGCTCATTTAGTGTTGTCCCACAGGTCTTGAAGTCTTTCTTTATTCTTTTTTTCTTTCTTTTTTTCCCTTGATTTTAAAGGGTTATTTTTTGTCTGACTGGGTTGACCTGTCTTCAAGCTCAGAAACTCTTTCTTCTACCTGTCCAGTTCTGCTGTTGAGGTTCTCAACTGTGTTTTTTATTTCATTTATTGAGTTCTTTACCTCCAACATTTGATTGGTTCTTTTTGTGATCTGTATCTTTTTAGCTGAATTTCTCATTCACATCATTAATTGTTAATGTCATTGAATTCTCCATTATACCCTCTAGCGTCTCATGAAGTTCCCTTTAAAATCATTATTTTGAGTTCTCAGGCAGTTCGCTAGTTTCCGTTTCTCTGTGATCCATTGCTAGAGAGCTACTGTGCGATTTGGAGGGATCCTGTGGCCTTGTTCCTCATGCTTCCTGAGTCCCTGTGTTGGTTTTGTATATCTGGCAGATTGGTGTTCTGGGGTGTTGGGTGAGTGTGCTCCATTGGTTGACTCCAAGTAGGAGTTTTAGTGTAGTGTCCCTGGACCACCTTCAGCTGTAACCATGTTGGCCAGTGTGTGCCAGTGTCTTCAGTGGCCTAGGCTGTAGGATTTGTGAAATTGCACCACCACACCTGACTGTGGATGTGGGTTGTGTGAGGGCACCAAGTAGGTCCAGCACAGCATGCCTGGTAGCAGGATGGAGTGCTCGTCAGTGTCTGAGGACTGGACAGAGGCCAGGCTGCAGCACCCTTCTCAGATGGACACCTGCCCACGCCTCGGTTAAGGGCAGCGTGCGGAACTTTACATGGCTTTTGGGGGCCTCCTGGGCTGCAGGTGGTTTGTTAGGGTCAAGTATCTTCTTCTCAGGACACGAGTGGGTCGTGCTTCTGAGACGAGGCTGCTCAGCTGTTTCTCAGAGCTACAAGAGAGTGGGTGAGGCATTCCAATTGCTTCCCAGGGGCTTCAGTAGCTGTAGCCACTCAGAAAAGATACTCAGCAGCTTCCCAGGGTGTGGGTGGTTAGGTGGGCTGGGCTACTTGTTTGTTTCCTTGGATATTTGTACTGAGCCATTCAATTTTTGATTTGTTGATGTAAGTATTTAAGGCTGTAAGTTTTCTTCTTCTAAGTGCCTATTTATAACTTTCAAGTATTTTTTTCTGGATTTCTGATTTTTTGTTTTTTAAATTTATTTGTTTTTATTTGAAAGACACACACACACACACACACAGAAACACAAAGACTGGCAGAGAAGATAAAAGAATAAGAGATCTTCCCTTTGCTGGTTTGCTTCCTAAATGCATTTAAGAGCCAGGGCTGGGGTTACAAAATATCATACTGGGCCAGACTAAAGCCAGCTGGGCCAGGTTGAGAGAGGTCTTCCATCAGCTGACTCACTCTCCAAATGGCCACAACAGCTAGAGCTGAGCAAATCCAAAGCCAGGAGCCAGGAGCTTCTTCTGGGTCTCCCACATGGGTGTAGGGCCCCAAGCACTTGGGCCATGATTTACTGCCTTCCCAGGCCGTAGCACAGAGCTGGATCAGAACAGGAGCATCTGGGACTTGAACTGGTGCCCATATGGGATGCCGGCACTGCAACTGGGGCTTTCACCTGCTGCGCCATAGTGCCAGCCCCAATTCTACATGTTTTATACTTTTCATTTTCACTTGTTTTCAATGTAAATGTGAAGTTTATTTAGTCACATTTATAAATAATTCCTTTAGCATTAGAAACTCCCCAGTTTTTTAAATTTGAAAGTCAATTATGGGATAGGGAATGGGTGCTAGAGAGAAAGAGAGAGGTCTCTTCCATCTGCTGGTTCGCTCCCCAGATGGCCACAGTGGTCAGGGCTGCACCAGGCTATAGTCAGGAGCCAGGAACTCCATCCTGGTCTCCCACTTGGATGGCAGAGCCACAACATTTGGGCCATCTTCTGTTGCTTTTCCCAGGCCATTAGCAGGGAGCTGGATAAGAAGCGCAGCCCATATAGGATACCAGCGTCACAAGTGGCACCTTTACCTGCTATGCCACGACGCGGATCTCAAACTCTCTGAGTATTAAAAATGAAAAGCTATGAAGGCTTTTTTTTTTGACAGGCAGTTAGACAGTGAGAGAGAGAGAAAGGTCTTCCTTCCATTGTTCACCCCACAAATGATCACAACGGATGGAGCTGTGCCAGTCCGAAGCCAGAAGCCAGGTACTTCCTCTTGGTCTCCAATGCAGGTGCAGGGCCCAAGCACCTGGGCCAACCTCCACTGTCTTCCCGGGCCACAGCAGAGAGCTGGACTGGAAGAGGAGCAACTGGGACTAGAACCTGGGGTACCAGCGCCACAGGTGGAGGATTAGCCTAGTGAGCCACGGCGCGGGCCTATGAAGGCTTTTAAAACTACATAGAATCAATTTCTTCAAGTCACATACTGTTCGTAAAAAGCCAACAATATGGGGTCGGTGCTCTGGCTCACTTGGCTAATCCTCCGCCTGCAGCAATGGCATCCCATGTGGGCACCAGTTCTAGTCCCGTTGCTCCTCTTCCAGTCCAGCTCTCTGCTGTGGCCCGGGAGGGCGGTGGAGGATGGCCCAGGTGCTTGGGCCCCTGCACCCACATGGGAGACCAGGAGAAAGCACCTGGCTCCTGGCTTCGGATAGGCACAGCGCTGGCTGTAGTGGCCATTTGGGGAGGGAACCAACGGAAGGAAAACCTTTCTGTCGCTCCCTCTCCCTGTCTATAACTCTACATGTCAAATAGGAAAAAAAAGTCAACAATATGTTTATATTACTTCCATATCTCACTTATTGGGCGTCCAAGGATTCTAAAAATATTTTCCTCCTCCATCCTGTCTTTCCTAATCATCCTTAATATTCAACTCTCAGTTCTGGGTCCCCAAAAGCATTAAAACTTTGTTAGCATTTTGCTTTTTCTGAACCACACACATTTTTACCTGAGCCTCTAAGCAGTGGCAAAGCATCACCAGTGTTGTACAGGTAAATGCCTAAAGTTCAGATAACTGTATACAATTTACACTCCTGTGACTTTAAAAAAAAAAAAAAAACAGAGAAACTTACATCCTGAACCATCAATTCTACCTGAATGCTTCATGGCAAAGTTCTTTTTTTCAAGCACTTTTCCATAAATTTCAATTAAAATTTCAGAAAGTACCAATTTCTTTCCAAAAGTTTTCAAAGTTACCATTAGATTTTCATGGTATTTAATACAAAAATAAAACCAAGCTACCAAAACATGACTTAAGCAAATAAATTAATTAATTAATTAAGGTAGAAATATTTGAATTTGCATGTTACAATGAATCACAATTAAATGTTCATAAAAATTCCACACTCTCACCATCCTCAGAATAATCAATTTCCTTTCCAAGATTGAGAGTCCAGTGTATGTAGTTCTTCCTCAGTGTGCTACAGAGCTCAGAGGTTCTGCTCGAATGTTCCCCAGATCAAGGGCTGAATCTGTCTCTTCATCAGTTTCTTTAATGAGTGCGACATTGTCACCTCTCACAATGTACAACCCCAGTACCACTTGTTTTCCCCATGTGGAGATGAATTACTTGTTCATGGCTTTCATCCAAAATCAGATTAATGGTCTGGTCAAAGCCTTTCTGTGTTCCCACAGTCACTGGCCCATCAGAAGTAACAACAGCTACAGTTCAGTTTTTATAGTTTTTATAGTTTTCCAAAGCTGACCTCATGCTGCTCGGCCTGGAGGTTCCAGGCAACAAATAGAGCTACAGGGGCCCACCCCATTTTCACTTTTTATTTGACCTGTAAGTTGTGTAGGAAAATATTTTAAATTTCTAAGTGTTTGGTATTCTTACAGTTATCTTTCTGTTACTAATTTCTAGCTTTAATTGCGTTCCAATCAAAACAACTGATCCATTTGGCTTTCTTTAAGGACTAGCCTGTGGTCAGTTTTCATAAGTATACCATTTCGTCTCAAGGAATATATGTTACAATTGTTGGATGAAATGTGTTTTTTATATTACTTTTATCAGTCTTGCTAATGGTATTGTTTAAAATCTCTGGTGTTTTTATTGTTGTTTTGATTTCTTGTTCTGAAATTATGCAACTGGAATTAAAATGTCTCACTCCAGATGTTGATTTGTTAGTTTCTGCCTGTGGCATTATGTATTGCATTTTTGGACTACCTTTTTTTTTTTTTTTTTTTTTTTTTTAACAGGCAGAGTTAGACAGTGAGAAAGAGAAAGAGAGAGAAAGGTCTTCCTTCCATTGGTTCACCCCACAAGTGGCTGCCACGGTCGGCACACTGCACTGATCCCAAGCGAGGAGCCAGGTGCTTCCTCCTGGTTTCCCATGGGGGTGTAGGGCCCAAGCATTTGGGTCATCCTCCACTGCACTCCTGGGCCACAGCAGAGAGCCGGACTGGAAGAGGAGCAACTGAGACAGAACCGACACCCCAACCAGGACTAGAACCTGGGGTGCTGGCACTGCAGACAGAGGATTAGCCTAGTGAGCTGCGGACTATCTTTTTGTGTGCATATGAATTAAGAGTTTTTTGAGAACTTTTTTGTTTGTTCTTTTTCTGTTTTTTTTTTTTTTAATCTTGCTTTTAGAGAAATCATTATTTGCTTTTAGCTAGCTGGTAGCCACCTTATTTCAACATGAACACTTTAGAGTATTCAGAGTTAAACAGTGTCTTCCCATATAGTTCAAGTCCCTTAAGAGAAAAAAAAATTGTTTTTTGACAAGCAGAGTCAGAGAAGAAATGGCAGAGAGATCTTCCATCTGCTGGTTCACCCCCTAAATGGCCACAACTAAGGCTGGACCAGGCCAAAGCCAGGAGCCTGGAACTCCATGCAGGTTTGCCTTGTGGGTGATAGGGTGCCAAGCACTTGGGCCATCTTCTGCTGCTTTCCCAGGCGCATTAGCAGGGGGCTGGATCAGAAGTAGAGCAGCCAGGACTAGAACTGGTGCCCATATGGGATTCTGGCATTTCAGGTGGTGGCTTAACCCACTGCACCACAACTCTGGTCCCAGAAAATTTTAAGCCTACTAACTCCTTTCCCTAGTTAGTACTATCCTGTTCTTCCTTTCAAGGTGGACATCAAAATAGTTTATCACTTTTTAAAATGTTATATTTACCTACATATTTTTTAATGTCTTATCATACCCTTTCTTGTTGCATTTCAGATCTTTAGCATTGTTTTCCTTTTGCTTGTAGTAATACATCCATTAGAATTTCCTTAAGTGAGAGACTGTCATTGGTCTACTGTCTCAGATTTTACTCATTATTTATTTATTTCACCTGAGTTCTTAGAAGATATTTTCCCTGGGTATAAAATTCTGGGTTGCCGCCAAGGTCCATTTTTGTTTCCAAATAGCTGTGAAAACCTTCCTTAGGTCATATAGCTTAAGTTGTTAACTTTTATACAAAATTCAGCCTTGTAAATGACAATGTAATTTATCAGATTATACAGCTTACACTTGTCTTCCTTTCTCACAAATAACATATATCAGCATAACAAATAGAAATCACCCCTTTATTAATCATCAGGTAAAACAGTATTAAATTATTGGTCTGTCAGGTTCAACTCTATCTAATAAAAGTTGCATGCTTTTATAAAAAAAAAAAAGTTCTGGGTTGCTAGGTGCTTTCTTGAAGCACATATTCTAAGATTTCAGCCTTGTAGTGTTGCTATTGAGAATGCAGTCATTAGCTGCTTTGAAGATGATCTATGTTTTCTCTAGTTGTTTGAAAGAATCTCTTTTTCTTTGAGGTTCTGCAGTTTTACTATCAAGTATCTAGGTGTGTATTTCTATGTATCATTCTTGGAACTTGTTAGGAATACCTAGATGTCAGAATTGATGACTTTTTTTTAAAGAGTTATTTATTTATTTGAAAGAGTTGGAGAGATGGCTTTTTAACAGTTTTGCAAAACTCTCAGCTTTGTCTCTTCAAAATTGCCTCTTCATTCTCTCCGTTTTGTCTTTTTCTTGAAAAGCAGAGTTACAGAGACAGAAGGAGAGGCAGAGAGAGAGGTCTTCCATCCACTGGTTCACTCCCCAGTTGGCTGCAGTAACCGGAGCTGTGCGGATCCAAAGCCAAGAGCCAGGAGCTTCTTCTAGATCCTCAATGCCAGTGAAGGGGCCCAAGGACTTGGGCCATCTTCTACTGCTTTCCCAGGCCACAGCAGAGAGCTGGATCAGAAGTGGAGCAGCCACGTCTCAAACTGGTGCCAATATGGGATGCTGGCATCATAGGCGGCAGCTTTACCCGCTACACCACAACGCCAGCCCCTCCATTTTGTCTCAATATAATGGATGGGGCTTAGCTCCTGTCTTTCTCCGTGTCTTCAGACTGAAGCCAGGAGCCATGATTCTCCCACACGGGTGCAGGGGCCCAAGGACTTGGGCCATCTTCTACTTCTTTCCCAGGAGGATTAGCAGGGAGCTGGATCAGAAGGGGAGCAGCCAGGACTCATACTGGTGCCCAGATGGGACACTGGTGTCACAGGGTGGTGGTTTAACCCATTACACCACAACCCATTCCCTGAAACAGCATTCTAAGAAGAGAGACAAGTGTAGATGAGGCTGTATCACAGCAAGGAATTAGAGAAGTTTAGGAACTGTAAGACGACTGGGGCTTAATCAATGAAAAGCATGTTGAGGGTTGTAGGGACAGCAGCTACCTTAACATACCATACATTATAGAGCCCTAAGAATTTTAGACTGTGCCAAGAGCAGTAGAGAACTGTGGAAGGAGTTTCAGAATAGTGACAACTCATCTGCATAATATTTCTTTTGGAACCGTGTACACATGGGGCTGCTGGATCTGATGCCATTCGCCCTTAGACTCCTACAAGGAACTTCCTTTCTTCTTCTGAATTGCTTACATGACCATCTATACGATTGTTTGGATTGACATAAGTGAATATTTCCTATAATTAATGTAATGGGTTTTATGTATGTGTGAAAAGAGAGTAGTTAAGATACTGTTTTTGTAATTTATCATGGTAATAAGGAACAGCAAAATTTACTAGGCATGTAATTCCCATATCATATACTTTTAGAAATCCTTAAGCTGCTGTTTAAAAAACTAGCTGGTTTTTTTAAATTGTTTTTTAATGTGTGTTCTTTCTTTTAAAGATTTATTTATTTATTTACTTGAAAGTCAGAGTTACACAGATAGTGAAGGAGAAGCAGAGAGATAAGAGAGAGATAAGAGAGATAGAGAGAGAGAGAGAGAGAAAAGGTCTTCCATCTGCTGGTTTACTCCTCAATTGGCCACAACAGCCAGAGCCACACCAATCCGAGGCCAGGAGCCAGGAACTTCTTCCAGGTCTCCCACGTGGTTGTAGGGGCCCAAGGACTTGGACCTTCTTCTGCTGCTTTTTCAGGCTATAGCAGAGAACTGGATCGGAAGTGGAGCAGCCAGGACTCGAACTGGCACCCATAAGGGATGCCAGCACTGCAGGCATCAGCTTTACCCACTATGCCACACTGCCAGCCCCTAAATTGTTTCATATATTTCAATAAATCATGACAAATTTATGTTAGGACTTGCTTTATCCCATATGTTTTTTTTTTTTTTAAGATCTATTTATTTATTTGAAAGAGTTACACAGAGAGAAGAAAGGCAGAGAGAGAGAGAGAGAGGTCTTCCGTCTGATGATCCCCAGATGGCCACAACGGCTGGAGCTGCACCGATCAGAAGCCAGGAGCCAGGAGCTTCTTCCAGGTCTCCCACGTGGGTGCAGGGGCCCAAGTACTTGGGCCATCTTCTACTGCTATCTCAGGCCATAGCAGAGAGCTGGATTGAAAGTGGAGCAGCCAGGACTAGAACCAGCGGCCATATGGGATGCTGGTGCTTCAGGCCAGGGCGTTAACCCACTGTGCCACAGCTCCAGCACCAACCCATATGTTTTTTCAACTTGAATCAAGATTGTTATCCTTTTCCTATTTCTCTTTAAAATTATCTTTTTTTTTTTTTTTTGACAGGCAGAGTGGACAGTGAGAGAGAGAGACAGAGAGAAAGGTCTTCCCTTTTGCCGTTGGTTCACCCTCTAATGGCCGCCGCAGACGGCGCGCTGTGGCCGGCGCACCGCGATCGTCCGATGGCAGGAGCCAGGAGCCAGGTGCTTTTCCTGGTCTCCCCATGGGGTGCAGGGCCCAAGCACCTGGGCCATCCTCCACTGCACTCCTGGGCCACAGCAGAGGGCTGGCCTGGAAGAGGGGCAACCGGGACAGAATCCGGCGCCCCGACCGGGACTAGAACCCCGTGTGCCGGCGCCGCAAGGCGGAGGATTAGCCTGTTGAGCCACGGCGCCGGCCTAAAATTATCTTTAAAAATTTCTTTCATTGGTTGCTTCCCTGTACCCAAAATGTATTATTACCCTTTTAAATTTTTTTTTTTGCTTCTTTATTGTCTTTAATAGCCTACTGTAAATATTATGGTTTTGCTATTGTACCATACTCAAAGTTCCTTTTTAAGGTTTAACTGTCAGGAGTCTTTTTGTTGAGATTCATGTACTTTGTATTTAGTGTTCTAAAGTTTATTTTTTCCTCATTTTCTCTTAGAGAACCTTCCCTTCTCTTATTTTATATTGAAAAAAATCTTGGAGCATAATTTTGCGTTTTGCAGTGTTTTTGTTGTAATTTTTCTCCTCTTGAGAAACTGTTTAATTATGACTCTGTAATTAATAACTTTATGTGTTCTGTATTTTTAGTCTATTGAAGACAATGAAGTATATTTGCCTAATGATGAAATTTGGACCTATGATATTGATAGTGGGTTGTGGTAAGTCATTTTAAATTGCAGAGTATCTCTGATTTTACTGTCTATTCTAAATGATTTTGTAAACCACAGGAGGTTTGAGATCAGACCTAGAGCACCCTGCAACGTTATGAAGCTTTAGTATTACGTTCTGAGTTCCAGTGGCATGTATGGAAAATTTTGTGTTTTTTTTAATCCTTGCAGATTGAAAAGTGTTTTCCTGAATCTTAGAGTTTTTCCCAGCACTGGTGCCCATTGCACTTTGATTGTAATTGGCAGTGACAATGTTCGTTGAAAACAGTAATCATGGCATGTGAAGGGAGTGTTCGTTGGCTCTTCTGGAAAGTTACAGGATCCATCTTGTTCTTGCTGCAGGAGAATGCACCTCATGGAAGGAGAACTCCCTGCCTCCATGTCAGGAAGCTGTGGTGCTTGCATTCACGGAAAGCTGTACGTGTTTGGAGGATACGATGACCAAGGATACAGCAACAGAGTAATGCTTCCTTTTCGTTCAGGAGCGTGGCACGATGAGTGTCCTATTGAATGCATCACTTTGTCTCGCAACGTCATGAATTCTTTTAAAGATTTATTTATTTTATTTGAAAGGCAGAGTTACAGAGAGGGAGAGACAGAGAGAAAGAGAGATCTTCCATCTACTGGTTCACTCCTCAGATGGCCGCAACAGCCATGGTTGGGCCAGGCGGAAGCCAGGAGCCAGGAGCTTCATCCAGGTCTCCCGAGTGGGTGCAGGGGTTCAAGGACTTGGGCAATCCTCCACTGCTTTCCCATGCGCAATAGCAGGGAGCAGGTTTGAAATTGGCACAGCTGGGATTCGAACTGGCACACATATGGGATGCCGGCGCTGCAAGCAGTGGTTTTACCCTCTACGCCACAGCACTGGCCCCACAACTTTGTGAATATTTCAAGAAGATATTTGTAGAACATTTTAAGTTTATAATTACAAGATGTTAAAGATAGAGTGAAATGCAGCAATTCTTTTGTATTGTTCTTGTCTTTTTCTGTGTCTTTCTGCTTCAGAATTAACTATATACTTAATTTATACTCCTAGGACAAATTGTCATGGGAAATGCTCCTTTTTCCTGTGTTTTATACCATTTCTGCTTCTAAAACACTGTCTCATTTTCATTAATTCTACACTTTTTAATTTGTATAGGTAAACATTTTACCTAATAAAAGAGACGTAACAGTACCCATTTTTGGATTACAAATTCCTCTGATGTATATTTAATTTTCAAATGCTTTGCGTGCTAATAATGTTCTCGTCTTTTAAAAGCTCTATTTTGTTAATTTGAGAACAAGAGATGGAACCTACCTTTGGGAAAAACTCAGCAGCTTTGCAGGACAACCACCAACGCCACGTGATAAACTTTCCTGCTGGGTATATAAAGACAGGTAAGACAGCAGCCACCCTTACTGCATGACTTACAGTTACAGGAGGATGATAGCTTTTGGCAGAAACAGAGAAAAGTTGGAAGGATGAAATTTCTTCCAAAAGATGATCACACTCCTTTTTTATGTGAAAAGTAATAGCAGTTCTGAACCCTGGATCAGAACTGTGGCGTAAAAGTAGGAGCAACTCATTACTTTTCTTTTGCATTATTTATTACCTAATTTAATTTTTGAATAGGTGATTCATTCACGTGGGTCAAAAATTGAAATCATGCTTTGAAGTGTACATTGAAAGATGTGTTTCCCATTTCTGTCTCCATGCACACTGTCCTCATCCCCTACTTGTACATAAAACCATTTTTTTCTTTTTCGTTATTTATTTTTTTGAATCTTCCATCTTATTTATTTGAAAGGCAGAGTTACAGAGAGGCGGGGCAGGGGGGGGCAGTGGGAGAGTGAGAGAGGGAGCGGGGAGAAGGGGAGAGAAACAGGGTCTTCCATCGGCTGGTGCAGGGCCCAAGCACTTGGGCCATCCTCCACTGCCTTCCCAGGCCACAGCAGAGAGCTGGACTGGAAGAGGAGCAACTGGGACAGCATCCGGCGCCCCAACTGGGACTAGAACCCGGGGTGCCGGCGCTGCAGGCAGAGGATTAGCCTAGTGAGCCATGGTGCTGGCCTCAAATAAATAAATCTTAAAAAAAATAAAATGAATCTTTCAAAACATCTTTTTGTCTTTCTTTTTTATCTGACTATGATATTTATTTTTAAAATTTTTTTATTTAATAAATGTGAATTTACAAAGTGCAACTTTTGCATTGTTTTGGCTTTTCTCTCCCTAACCTCCCTCCCAATGACTATGATATTTCAAAAGACCTGTCTTCCATGCTTTCTTCTTGATTTGGTATGTTGTTGAGGCTTTCAACTGTATTTTTTATTTGATAGAGTAACTTTTAATTTCAAATATTTCTGTTTGGTTCTTTTTCTTTTCTTATAATTTTTAAAGATTTACTTTTTATTTGAAAGGTAGAGTTACAGAGAGGGAGAGGCAGAGGCAGAGAGAGAGAGAAGTCTCCATTCCACTGGTTCACTGCCCAAATGACCATAATGGCTGGGGTTGGACCTGGTGGAAGCCAGGAGCCAGGAGCTTCATCCAGGTTTCCCACGTGGGTGCAGGGGTTCAAGGACTTGGACCATCTTCCACTGCTTTCCCAAGAACATTAACAGGGAGCTGGATAGGAAGTGGAGCAGCTGGGACTCGAACTGGCACCCGTGTGGGATGCCAGCGCTGCAGGTAGTGGTTTAACCCACTACACCACAGCACCAGCCCCTTAGTTCTTTTTCAAGATCTCTGTGTTGGGGCTGGCGCTGTGGCGCAGTGGGTTAAAGCTCTGGTCTGAAGCACCGTAATCCCATATGGGCGCCGGTTCTAGTTCTGGCTGTTCCTCTTCCGCTCCAGCTCTCTGCTGTGGCCTGGGAAAGCAGCAGGGGATGGCCCAAGTCTTTGGGCCCCTACACCCGCGTGGGAGACTTGGAGGAATCTGCTGGCTCCTGGCTTCGGATGGGTGCAGCTCCGGCCATTGCAGCCATTTGGGGAGTGAACCAGTGGATGGAAGACCTCTCTCTCTCTCTGTCTCTACCTCTTGGTCTAACTCTGTCTTTCAAATAAATAAAATAAATCATTAAAAAAAAGATCTCTGTGTTTTTTCTGAATTTTTTGGTCATATCATGCATTGCTTTCTTCATTTTGTTAAACTCTCAGTGTTCTCTTGTATCTCTCTTTTTTTAAGGTTTTTTTTTTTTTTTTTTTAAACACAGAATGATAAGGAGGGAAGGTGGGAGGGATAAAGAAAAGAGAGAGACAGTGTTCTTACATCTGCTAATTCATTCCCCCAAAAGGCTACACTAGCCAAATCTTAGCCAGGCTGAAGCCAGGAACTCCATCTTGTTCTCCCACATGGGTGGCAGGGGCCCAAACAGTTAGGGCATCTTCCATTTCTTTCCCAATTGCATCAGTAGTGGAGCAACTTGGACTGAAAGCAGTTCTCTGACATGGGATGCCGGTGTCAGCAAGTGGTGACTTATCCCCCCCTGTGCTACCACACAGGCCCCTCCGTGTCTCTTTGAGCAATCGTATAATGATTCTTTTGAATTCTTTATCAAGCATTGTATCAATCTCCTTTTATTTAGAATCTGTTACCATAGCATCCTTAGGTTCCATTGGCAGTGCTGCCATCTTGCTTTGTCTCCTTTTGGATATGTTTTATTCAACTGCTGACTTGACTTAGAGTTTATTGGTTTTTTCCATTGCTGTGTCCCACTTACTGTTAAGCCTGTCAAAATAATTCTTTAATTCTGACATCATGTTTTCCATTTTTATCATTTGTATTTATTTCCCTGTCTTGGCTCCATGGCTCTGCTTAAATTACTCATTTCTAACTGCAGATTGTCTGCCTTTCTCCACTAGATCTATTAGCATTTTTATTGTAGTGATTTTAAAGATTTTTTCTGATAATTCTAATATCTGGACCAGAGGCTGGAGCTGTGGCATAGTGGGTAAAGCCACTGCCTGCAGTGCCAGCATCCCATATGGGTGCTGGTTTGAGTCCCAGCTGTTCTGCTTCTGATGCAGCTCTCTGCTATGGCCAGGGAAAATGGTAGAAGATGGCCCAAGTCCCTGGGCCCCTGCACCTAAGTGAGAGATGTGGAAGAAGCCTTTGGCTCCTGGCTTCAGATTGGCCCAGCTCTGGCCATTGCAGCCATATGGGGAGTGAACCAGCAGATGGAAGACCTCTCTCTCTCTCTCTCTGCCTGTCTGCACCCCTACCTTTAAAATAAATAAATAATTAAATCTTTAAAAAATATTTGGGCCAACTCTGAATCTGCTTATATTGACTCCTCCCTAGTTATGGATTATTGTGTGCATGTGTGTATGTGAGAGACAGAATGGGGAGGGTGAGGAGGGAGGTGGATTGCCTTTTCATATATCTTGTGATTTTTGATTATATGCTAGATAGTCTCTATGAAAGAACAGTAAAATTGGAATAAATTATTTTTACCTCCAGAAAGTTACATGGCAGGTCATGTTTCAGGCTGCCAGAGTGGGGTTCGAGGATGTCTAATCTGTAGTTGATCTATGTGTGGGCTTTGTTCAGCTTTTTTTTTTTTTTGGAAGGTTTTTATTTAATGAATACAAATTTTGTATGTACAGCTTTTAGGGATATAGTGTTTCTTCCCCCCATTCCCGCCCTCCCATCCCCACTCCCATCCTACCTCCTACTTCCTCTCCCATTCCATTTTCCATTAAGATTCATTTTTAATTGACTTTATATACAGAAGAACAACTCTATAGTAAGTAGAGATTTCAACTATTTGCACCCACACAGACACACAAAGTAGAAAGTACAGTGTGAAGACAAGTTTTCCCATTAATTCTCATAGTACACCTCATTAAGGACAGAGGTCCACCATGGGGAGGAAGTGCACAGTGACTCCTGCTGTTGATTTAAAAACTGACACTCTTAATTATGATGTCAGTGATCACCCAAGGCTCTTGACATGTTGTTCAGCTTTTTAACTGTGTTTTACCACCAACTTCAGATGTTTTTAAGGCTGAACTTTCTTTTACCAGGGCCCTGTGTTTCAGCACTGTTAATTTTCTAGAGATTTTTTTTTTTTTAGCTGTTTTTCAAAACTGAGTTCCCATTTCTCACAATGATGAGAACTCTCTCCATGTTTGGTTTCCTGGGTGGTAGGTCTCTGGGCCAGTCCTCATGCTTTCTACACCTTGGATCTAATTCAGCCTTGCACCTCCTCCCTTTGTCCTTGAAGGCCACCATCCCCTGTGGCATAAAGGTTTGGTGTGACTCTGAGGCCCAGTCCCAAACCTGAGTGCTTGGAAGTGCAGGTTGCCTTGAGGGAATTTGTTCAACTCTCCCCTGCTCCCAGGTCTGGTGTCTGACCCTGAACCTTTTCTGAAGACTGTAAAGGAGTGACGGAGTGGGCTCAAACTGCTCTGCACCTGGGTTTTTTAAGATCCTAATTGGGCCGGTGCTGTGGCTCAACAGGCTAATCCTCCGCCTTGCGGCGCCGGCACACTGGGTTCTAGTCCCGGTTGGGGCGCCGGATTCTGTCCCGGTTGCCCCTCTTCCAGGCCATCCCTCTGTTGTGGCCCGGGAGTGCAGTGGAGGATGGCCCAGGTGCTTGGGCCCTGCACCCCATGGGAGACCAGGAAAAAGCACCTAGCACCTGGCTCCTGCCATCGGATCAGCGCAGTGCACTGGCCATGGTGGCCATTGGAGGGTGAACCAACGGCAAAGGAAGACTTTTATCTCTGTCTCTCTCTCTCTCTCACTGTCCACTCTGCCTGTCAAAAAAAAATAATAATAATAAGATCCTAATTGGCCATACCAGCCTGCCTGTGACTGTTAAAGATTTGGGTGGTTTCTGTTCACAAACCCTCTGTGTACTGAATTAATTCTCTTCCTGCTGTTACCCCAAAAATGAAAGCAGCCATAGGTGCCTTTCCTCATACTAAGAGCTCATCACTTACTGGAACTGACTGCTTTAGGTCTCCATGTTTTCTCAGCCCATTGATTTTGCAGTTAGATTTTTTTTTAGTTGTTAGGGTAAAATAAAGCATCTAATTGAATTTTTTATGAATGTATTGAAAGCAGAACTCCTAAAGTGTATTTTTTTATTTTTATCTTTTCAGATTAATATATTTTGGTGGTTATGGGTATAGGAGACACAATGAACTCCAAGACTGTTTTGATGTTCACGATGCATCTTGGGTAAGAGACTAATTACAGTTTACTCTAATTTAGTAAGGTCTCCAAGAGTTTCTCACTATAGCAGTTAGCGATTTACTGTAATGGACACTACATTTTAAAAAATCTGTTTTCTCTGTTAGATTTGGATCCAGTTGGGGGAGAGGCTTTCACCAGGGGTGTTAGCCTTTATGGCGCTGGGTATAATACTTTCTTTTTTTATATCATTGATCACCTGGACCTGTTTCTGTTATACAACTGGAGGCTTTAGCACAACCCTAGAGAGTTTTGTTCATATTTAATCACAGTAGCTGTTTTTTAAAAGATATGTCCACTAGAGCTATTAATGGCTCAGAGCTGTATCAGGATAAGAAGCAGTGAGTTGACAGGGGTGGTACTTTTCCTACTTATTCTTTTTTTTTTGACAGGCAGAGTGGTCAGTGAGAGAGAAACAGAGAGAAAGGTCTTCCTTTTTCCCTTGGTTCACCCCACAATGGCCGCTGCGACCAGCGCACTGCACCGATCTGAAGCCAGGAGCCAGGTGCTTCTTCTGGTCTCCCATGAAGGTGCAGGGCCCAAGTTTGGGCCATCCTCCACTGCACTCCCGGGCCACAGCAGAGAGCTAGACTGGAAGAGGGGCAACCGGGACAGAATCCAGCACCTGGAAGAGGGGCAACTGGGACAGAATCCAGCGCCCTGACCGGGACTAGAACCTGGTGTGCCGGCGCCGCAAGGCTGAGGATTAGCCTGTTGAGCCACGGTGCTGGCCCTTAAATTAACTTTATATGCAGAAGACCAGCACTATACTAAGTAAAGATTTCCACAATTTGCACCTACACAGACACACAAAATATCAAGTACTGTTTGAAAACGAGTTTTGCACTTAATCCTCATAGGTAAACTCATTAAGGGGGCTGTGCCGTGGCTCAACAAGCTAATCCTCTGCCTTGCAGCGCTGGCACACCGAGTTCTAGTCCCGGTCAGGGCACTGGATTCTGTCCCTGTTGCTCCTCTTCCAGTCTAGCTCTCTGCTGTGGCCCGGGAGTGCAGTGGAGGATGGCCCAAGTGCTTGGGTCCTGAACCCACATGGGAGACCAGGAGAAGCACCTGGCTCCTGGCTTCAGATTAGCGCGATGCGCCAGCTGCAGTGCGCCAGCCGCGGCAGCCATTGGAGGGTGAACCAATGGCAAAATAATAAAAGGAAGACCTTTCTCTCTGTCTCTCTGTCTCTCTCTCTTTCTCACTGTCCACTCTGCCTGTCAAAAAAATAAATAAATAAATAAAAACTCGTTAAGGACAGAGGTTCTACATGGGGAGTAAGTGTACAGTGCCTCCTGTTTTTGATTTAGCAATTGGTACTCTTATTTATGACATCAATGATCACCTGAGGCTCTTGTCATGAGCTGCCAAGGCTATGGAAGCCTCTTGAGTCTACAAACTCTGACATTATTTAAACAAGGCCATAAACAAATGGAAGTTCTCTCTTCCCTTCAGAAAAAAATACCTCATTCTTTGATGGCCCCTTCTTTCCACTGAGATCTCACTTACAGAGATCCTTCATGTAGATCATTTTTTTGCCACAGTGTCTTGGCTTTCCATGCCTGAACTGCTCTCATGGGCTTTTCAGCCAGATCTGAATGCCTTAAGGGCTGACTCTGAGGTCAGAGTGCTGGTTAGGGCATTCGCCATTCTATAAATCTGCTGTGTGGACTGCTTCCCATGCTAGAACTTTCTCACCTTTTTAATTTATCTGTTCTTATTACCAGACACTTGATCTTATTTATGTGATCCCTTTGACACTTAATCCTATCTGTATGATCAGTTACACACTTAATATGATCACTGTAACACATAAAGTGGCATTAGTACCACCTAGCTTAATGGGATTTGGAGTCCCATAGCAAGTTTTTAGCTTTACCTTTAGGGGCAAGTCCATGGGAATGTGTGCTGAACTATGCATCTCCTCCCTCTCTTATTCCTACTCTTAGGTTTTACTGGGATCTATTTTCATTTGGATTTAAACACTTATGAATAATTCTATGTAAAGAGCTCAACCAATGATATTAAGTAGAAAAAGAAAATAGTAAAACAATAAAATAATAACTGTTCCTCAACACTCAAGACAAGGGCTGTTCAAGTCATTGCTTCTCATAGTGTCCATTTCATTTCTACAGGTTTCCTTTTAGGTGTCTGTTAGTTGTCACAGATCAGGGAGAACATGTGGTATTTGTCCCTTTGGGACTGGCTTATTTCACTCAGCATAATGTTTTCCAGATTCATCCATTTTGTTGCAAATAACCAGATCTCGTGGTTTGTTTTAACCACTGTATAATATCCCATAGAGTACATATGCCATAATTTCTTTATCCTGTCTTCAGTTGACAGGCATTGAGGTTGATTCCATATGTTAGCTATTGTGAATTGAGCTGCAATAAACCTGGAGGTGCAGATAATTCTTTTATTTGCCAGTTTAATTTCCCTTGGGTAAATTCCGAGGAGTGGGATGGCCATGTCATATGGTAGGTCTATATTCAGATTTCTGAAGTATCTCCAAACCGTCTTCCATAGTGGTTTTACCAGTTTTCATTTCCACCAGCAGTGGATTAGGGTACCTTTTTCCCCATATCCTCGCCAGCATCTGTTGTTTGTTGATTCCTGTATAAGAGCCATTCTAACTGGGGTGAAGTGAAACCTCATTGTGGTTTTGATTTGCATTTCCCTGATGGCTAGTGATCCTGAACATTTTTTCATGTGTCTGTTGGCTATTTGGATTTCCTCTTTTGAAAAATATATGTTTAAGTCCTTGGCCCATCTCTTAAGTGGGTTGTTTGTTTTGTTGTTGTGGAGTTTCTTGATCTCTTTGTACATTCTGGTTATTAATCCTTTATCAGTTGCATAGTTTGCATATAATTATTCCCGTTCTGTCGGTTGCCTCTTCACTTTCCTGACTGTTTCTTTTGCAGTACAGAAACTTCTCAATTTGATGTAATCCCATTTGTTAATTTTGCTTTTGGCTGCCTGTACCTCTGGGGTCTTTTACAATAACTCTTTGCCTGTGCCAATGTCTTGCAGGGTTTCCCCAGTGTTCTCTAATAATTCGATGATGTCAGGTCATAGATTTAGATCTCTAATCCATGTTGGGTGGATTTTTGTGTAAGGTATAAGGTAAGGGTCAGCTTTTTCACAGTCCCAGTACAGAAGCCTCACACAGTCACAAGCTCCTAGCACTCTGTTGGTTCTCCCCACCAATGTCAGGAATCTACACTAGGCTGGTTGCTGTGCACAGACATGAGCTGGCACAGCTGTTACATATGTCTAAAATGGTGCTCACTCTATCGGCTTGTTACAGGATACCATTGTAAAGTGATTGGGAAGAGAGAAACATAACTGACCTGTCCTTTTTGTTTGTTTGTTTTTCTCCTATAATACACTCTCCCCCTCTGGGCTCCAAGCTGGGTTCCCTGTAGGCTCTTCCTGCAGCTTTTTCACAAGTGGTTTAGGCTGCTACGGTCTGGTTTCACCTCACTTTCCAATTCTGGTGTGTAGGCTTTTAAGCTGCTGGAGTCCTGAGCCATGGGTACCCATGCTCTCCACGTAGGTCCACTGTATCTCTCTAGTTTCAGTAGAGTTTCATCTCCGTTTTCTTCCTAATTCTTCCATGACACTCAATTTTACCTTACTAACATATATTATTATTGTGATTATTAATGTGAATGTGTATATTTCATGTGTGTTGCTTTGTATATGGACTTTTTAAAATTTTTCATGTTTCTGTGTGAATTTGGGGTTTAAAAAATATGTTTCAAACTTTGTTATTTAAAGTATTACTTATTTTTTCAGAATACAAATTTTAACTATTTATAGCTAATTTTTAAAAAAGATTATTTATTTATTTATTTATTTGAGAGGTAGAGTTACAGGCAGGGAGAGGGAGAGAGAGAGAGAGAGTGAGAGAGAGAGACAGGTCTTCCATCTGCTGGTTCACTCCCCAGATGGCCACAAAAGTCAGGGCTGGGCCAGGCCAAAACCAGGAGCCAGGAGCTTCTTCCAGGTCTCACACATGGGTACAGGGACCCAAGGACTTGGGCCATCTTCCACTGCTTTCCCAGGCCATAAGCAGAGAGCTGGATCAGAAGAGGAGCAGCCGGGACACAAACTGACAACCATATGGGATGTTGGCATCACACGTGAAGACTTAACCTACTATGCCACAGCACCAGTCTCTATAGCTAATTACTTTTAGTTAGTGAAATGAAATTTTTTTTAGTACAGTTAATTAATCTAATGAACATGTCCTGAAGTTTCTATGGTACAAGTAGATTTTTTTGTTTGTTTGTTTAGGTTATAAACTAAGCAACTTATTGCATTTGTTTGACTTGCTTGCCATGCATTATCAAACACAAGTGATATATTTCTAACATAGAATGTAAAACTGGCACAGAGAAAAGCTCAAGTACTGATAGAGGATTTCAGCAACCTGGAAGATGCCACGTGCAATGTAACTGCCAAATTGGAGCCTTGATGACGAAGAATTTTGGCCCCTGAGGATAAGAAAGACAGGGAGCATGGTGGGGACCTGTAAGAGCAAATTTGTTGATGGAGCAGAACTTTTTGGAAAAAAGAATCAGAAACCATGGCCTCCTAAAGTGTTTAACGGCATAGATGAGGTTCTGAGCATATGCGGAAGGGAGACAGATTTCAGAAGATAAATGTCATTCTTTTCTTCCGCAATTTAAAAAGACACAGCATTTTGAGAGAATTGAGGGATTGTGAACATGAAAATTATGATTCACTGCTGGCAGTGGTGTGGGAAGAACAGACACCAGGTGCTGCTGCAAGTGGGCTTGGAAGCACACTTTGTTAGGCCCTGATAGAAGCACCAGCTCTCTCAGTGTAGGGGCGCTCACTTCCTTTTTGGTAAAGGGTTTTAATTTTACCCATAAATATGCAATAATACTGTAACAACGATGGGGGACGCTTGCCCTAGAGTTCAGATCGCTGGTTAGGACCCTTGGTGTCCTTTCCTGGCTCCAGGTCCTGATTCCAGATTCCCACCCATGCAGACCCTGGGAGACAGCAGGTGATAGCTTAAGTTGTTTTCGTCATTGCTACCCCCAGGGGACATCTGGGTAGCATTCCCAGCTCCTGGCTTTGGTCCCAGCTACAGTGGGAATTTGGAGAGTGAACCAGTGGATGGGAGCATGTGCTTATCTCCTTCTCTCAAATAAAGGGGGGGGGGAGCTTTAAACCTTTAACAAAATAAAAATTGTAAAATCTTTTAGACATTTTAAAATTTCTATTTTAGGAGGAGCAGATTTTCTGGGGATGGCACAATGATGTCCACGTGTTTGACACAAAGACACAGACTTGGTTTCAACCAGAAATTAAAGTAAGTACTGTAAAAAGGTAACTATGTACTCTGAAATTTGTTGATACTTTTAACATCTGATTTGTGCCAGTTGACTTGGATTTTACTAACAGGGTTTGTAGTCACATGGTTCTCTTGAATACTCACCAATACTTTTCTTTTTCGCTAATCACACATTTTTCTCCAGGTCAGCTAAGATTTTCTAGAAAACATCTTTTAGCGCAGTGCCATCATCACTCTTTACCCACGAGGGTCAGGCCCTCATTTAATGAAGGCTTTTTTCAGAAGTCCTTTTACGACAAAGTTCATGAGAGAGAGAAAGGTCTTCCTTCCGTTGGTTCACCCCCCAAATGGCAGCTACGGCCGGCACTGCGCCGATCCAAAGCCAGGAGCCAGGTACTTCCTCCTGGTCTCCCACGCAGGTGCAGGGGCCCAAGCACTTGGGCCATCCTCCACTGCCTTCCTGGGCCACAGCAGAGAGCTAGACTGGAAGAGAAGCAAACAGGACAGAACCTGGCACCCATATGGGATGCCGGCACCGCATCTGGAGGATTAGCCAAGTGAGCCACGGCGCCGGCCCCCAAAGTTCATGATTTTTGAAAGCCCATGTTTCATAAACTCTTGAAATACACTGTCAGTATTTGTTCATTTACCAGTGACCAAACGCAGATTAGTTTGAAGCAATAATGAATTTTCACATGGCTGGAAAGCGTATCAGAGAGGCTCACACAGGGGAAGGAAATGCCAGAGGGACCCAGGAGCTCAGGAACTGGAGAGGTTACTCAACACCATCCCTGGTCTTTCCACCTTGTGTCTGCTTTCCTCTGCTCCTCAGTGAAAATTGGCACCAGGCATTTATACTTGATTGGATTTTCCTTTAGGCAACACTTGGATTCTAAGATTTGTGTCTTTTATTAATAAAACAGAAGGGTTTTGCATCTGTTAAGGTAATTTCATGTCAGCAAGTAGGTGGGGAGAAATATTACTCAGATTGAGTCTGATGAGACTAATCCTAGATCTCTTTCAGGCCTGTTAACTCTACTCCCTTAGAGAAAAACCAAGGTTCCGAAGCTACTGAAAGAGTAGTTTTTAGCCCGTGCTCCTATAGGTGAAGGACCTGAGGTTGGTTTTAATCCATTTTCTGGACTTTGTGTGTTTCTCCGACTCCTTACCTAGTCCAGTGTCCCTCCCCTGCTGCTCCACAGTCCCATCTGCATACGATGCTGTTTCAGTTTCTACTGAACAATATTTTCAGTTATTTCCCTAATGATGTCTTCAAGTAATTCCAAATATGTGCAACAAAAGGCAGGAGAGCATGGTGGAATATACCAGATCCTGGTGTTGAAGCTGGGAAAGCTGGATCTGTGTTCTAATTGTGTCAGAAAGAGCTGTGGACTTTCAGCCACTTGATATTTCATGGGTAAAACGGAAAGCACTGACCATGTTTTCCTACATGAAATGTTTGCCTCTATGAGAACAATACCAGTTGTAGTAGTGATCTTTGACGTATTTTTTTCAGTGTTTCGAACAGTAAGCATTATACATTACTTATGCAGTTAGGCACACAGACTAATGCCAATGCCAAGTCTTTGTTTTGTTTTGTTTTTTTTTTTTGTATTATGTGAACTCATAGCTTTGGATGGCTTTGAAAATTGTACTTCATAAACAAAAAGAGAAAGATTAGATATGTATTTCATGATAAATATGTTTATAGTAGAAGAATTATTCTAGTATTTCAGATCAGGGATGGGATAATAATAAAAATTTTGTTTTGCTGGGAGTGGTGGGAACTAAAACACAGAAGTGTTCTTTCTCATTTAAGTGCAATGTAGATATTATCTGAATTATTTCTTACCAAGTTGACTTCTGCACAATTATGTAATCCTGAAAAGTTACGTTTTCGTGAATTTTAGATACAGAGCTTAAACTTGCCCGCATTCAGTAGCCATGAAGCTGAAAATGTTCTTTCAGAACCTGGAATGAAATAAATGCACAAAGGTACCCACCATGAACACATTTAGGCAGAGAATTCTTCCTTCAAATTTCATTCCTCCATCTATCCATTATACTGCTGCTTTTCCCACCATTAAAAACTTCTCTTAAAAAAAAAAGTCTGCTCTATTCATTCACAGTAAAATTTGGAGAAGTTAATATTGAGAGTTTGAGGGTGGGCATTTGGCACAGTTTGAAGCTGCCACTTGGGCTCCCACATTGCGTCTTGGAGTGCCTGGGTTTGAGTCCTGATCTCGATTCCACTTCTGAGCCAGTGAGCATCGTGCGAGGCAGCAGGTGATCACTCAGGTGGTGGGTTCCAGCCACCCACGTGGGAGGTCCAGATTGAGTTCCTGGCTCCTGGCTTTGTCTGGGCACAGTCCTGGCACAACCAGCATCTGGGGAGTGAGCCAGTAGATAGGACATCTTTGCCTGTCTCTTTGCCTTTCAAATAAATAAAATTATTTTATAAAAAAAAAAAAAAGAGTCTTAGTAAACGATAAAGCACTTTTTGACTTAAGCCAGAAGTGAAGTTCTTCTTGTGAGTCTGAGGCACCAAGAGTCTGCGGGCATGTGCAGTTATGTAGAGTCTCTGGTATCATTGCATTCTGTTCTACTCAGTCCCACCGTTAGCTCTCTGAGCATGTGCCTATGAGAAGATTTTTAAATTTCCTTTTTTAAATCCTTGTATTTCAACTTAAAATGTACATAAAATCTTATTTTGCTGAATGGTTTTAAGCATTTAAGAAAAACATAAAGATCGGGGAAAATAAATTTCATTCTGGAAGGATGGTGTTTCTCTACAATTATTAGCATTTCCAATGAGCTTTTCCATTAGGGGTTGTCATGGTACTTAGTGCTCAGTCTGTTTTGTTCAGAGTGTGGGACTGTGACTTTATTACAGCTGTCTCAAGTCTGTTCCCTCTGTTCTGGCCTCTGCATACAGGGTGGAGTTCCACCGCAGCCACGAGCCGCGCATACGTGTGCAGTGCTGGGGAACAAGGGGTACATCTTCGGCGGACGTGTTTTGGTCAGTGTTTTTTAATGGAAGTTGTATTTTTATGTGTGATCCCTCTTTTGGAAATTTATCCTCTAATTTTGTGGAACAATTGAATCTTCAAATAATCTAGAGAATAAATATCACTTAATAATATCTAGAGAAAATATCACTTAATAATAACTTTTATGTACTTTTACCAAAACAGACCATAGAGAAGCAGTTACAGATGGTTATAGGTCATATTTTCTTGAGAAGAATCCTTCACTTCAGTGCAGTATCAGAAAAGTTGAATTGTCTATCATCTAAATATCTAGTAGTAAAAACCCTTTTCTTCCCATTTGATTGTTAACTCAGGAGCACTATGCTAAATTTGTTCATGCTTAGCACTGGTTTCTAGTGTTTAAATTTCTGATGTTAAATAAAATGGAAATAGTTTATTTTTCATCTGAACTTATTTTAAAACCAATATTTTGGCCAATAAAAATTCAAAAGACTGACCAGTTTAACTCACTTTTATTTTAGCAAACGAGGATGAATGATTTGCACTATCTAAACTTAGATACCTGGACTTGGTCTGGAAAGTAAGTTTGATATCCAAGTACATTTGAATCTACAGGCATTTGTGAAAGGGGTGGGCACTGAACTGATGAGTTTTCTCAATTCATTTTGTATGTATAAGCAAGGAATAAACGGTTTACATAGTTTTTCCCTTAACCAAACTATATAGAGCAAACAAATTCTGTCAATGGAAACTGATGATGTTTTTGTAGTAAAAACTCTTTGAGGACTGGTCAGCAAAAGCAATGAAGGAGTGGTTGAATGGAATCATCTCAGGTGGACAGATAATGGAGTGGATAAAGAGCAGATTTTATTTATGGCTCAAAAGATGAATCTAAGAATAAGTTTACAAATATTCAAAAAGTTCATGGAAAAAAAGAATTGAAAATCAGTTTATTTGGGTGCAAAGAAATTTTGAAATCCATGCATAGTCTTTTTTTCATCAGGTACTTTTTCCAGGTGCCTGTTGAAGACATGTGCTATCTAGCTCTCAGTTAGGCTATGCAGGTAGTGAGATGAAATTCAAGCTATGTATTATTCCAAAGTGTATACACTGTTAAAATAAAGCTTTGAAAGTGTCAGAGGAAAATATAACAGATTATCTTAAAAAGGTTGACATGGAGAAAGCTCTTCTGAAGATGACATAAGCCCAATCACTATTCAATGACTATTAAAATTGCATAAAATTAATATTTCTCAACAACAAAAAAAAGGTGTGTAGGTGGAACTCATAAAATTAACTTGTTTTCAGAGCAGTGAGGGCAATTTTTTCCCTTTAAGATCCATGAGGATCAAAAACCTGTTATTTCGATTCATGCAATACCTAGATTTTAACTTTTTTCCTCTTTGCCGCAGGATTCCGATTAATGGAGAGAGTCCAAAACATCGGTCCTGGCATACTTTAACACCCATCGCTGATGATAAGCTTTTCCTATTTGGTGGCCTAAGCGCGGATAATATCCCATTAAGTAAGTCAGTTCAAGTTGAGCCTGCTCCCTTTATCGCTCCCCTTTTTCTCAGCGGTCCCTCATGTTTGCGGTGAAGCGAGTCTTCGTTTGTCCTCTCGTTCCTGTTTGCCTTTGTCCCCCACTACATGCTTGGGTTAAGAACTAGGAGAGGGGGCCTCTCTCCATGAACTCCTGTTTCCTAGAGAGGGAGCAGAGGGAGCCACCTTCCACTCTCATATTCTGTAATTCTGGGTCCTCTGGATTTTTTTTTTTTTTTTTTTAATCTTGCTGGCTGGGATGGGAATGAGCAGAGTGCCCTTCCCTGGAAGGCTCTGGAAATATAAGATTGGAAGGCCAGTGGTTTCTCCTTTTGCTCCATAATTGTAGGGAACATGCTTAGCTGGAATTTTTTTTCTTAAACTCCTGTCACTGTTGATCTCAGTACCTGTGTTTTATCATGTAGGTTTTCCTACATGACAAAACAAAATCGTGGCATCAGGATGGACAAATGACCAAGATCCACGTCTTAGTTTGATATGCTGAGTATATTTCCTTAATCCAAAACTTTTCCGTGGTTACAGATGTTTTTCATTAGGAAGCATCATATGTCATTAAGAGCATGTCTGTAGCCTTGTATGGAATCTGTAAACAGCTCTTTGTGGTCCCACGAAAGCCGAGCTTCAGTGATGCGATTGCCAGGCTGCTGGCCACAGACGGGTGGCAGGGGATGGCAGTTAGTCCTGCGGATTGTGATATGTCTCCAGTTTGTGAGATTTTTAATTAAAGGAGATTCGAAAACTAACCAAAACTCACATCCGTACCTCTCATTTGGGATTGTTTAATGCCGTATCTATGAGCTCCAGTGTTTTTAATTCCTGTTTGCTGGTCCTGGTCATTGATCTTTGGCAAATTAAATGCCCTAACTCTCAGTCATTTTCCTCCCTGTACAGACTCAGTTTAAGATTTGGAAATATGAATAGCAAGAAATTATGTTTAGTTTTAGTGACTGTGATCATAGCATTGTATTTAGGTTTAAGCTGTCTTTTTTTTCCTAGCAATGCATACTGATCTATGTCTGGGGAAATTGATAGAATGTCTAAGATTTTTTTTTAAAGATTTATTTATTTATTTGGAAAGCAGAGTTACAGAGAGTGTGGCAGGGGAGAGAGAGACTGAGACTTCCATCTTCTGGTTCACTCCTCAAATGGCCAAAACAGCCGGATCTGGGCTGGTCTGAAGCCAGGAGCCAGGAGCTTCTTCCAGGTCTCCCATGCAGATGCAGGGGCCCAAGCACTTGGGCCATTCTCCGCTGCCTTTCCGGGCCACAGCAGAGAGCTGGATCAGAAGTGGAGTAGCCAGCACTCCCAAATGGAATGCCAGCACTGCAGGTAGCAGCTTTAACCCCTATGCCTCTGTGCTGCCCCCTCTAGGATTTGATTTAGAATAATTCAGCAACAAGAATAAAAACAAACTGGTAAATTAGAGCACATGTGAGAATATCTTGGTAGTTTTTTTTTTTTTTTTTTGACAGGCAGAGTGGACAGTGAGAGAGAGACACAGAGAGAAAGGTCTTCCTTTGCCGTTGGGTCACTCTCCAGTGGCCTCCGCGGCCAGTGTGCTGCGGCCAGTGCACCACGCTGATCTGAAGCCAGGCGCCAGGTGCTTCTCCTGGTATTTCATGCGAGTGCAAGGCCCAAGCACTTGGGCCATCCTCCACTGCACTCCTGGGCCATAGCAGAGAGCTGGACTGGAAGAGGGGCAACCGGGACAGAATCCGGCGCCTCAACTAGGACTAGAACCCGGAGTGCTGGCGCCGCAAGGTAGAGGATTAGCCTATTGAGCCACAGCACTGGCCTCTTGGTAGTTCTTTAATCTGAAAATCCATGGGGGTTCTTGGTTCCTCTGCTTTTATAGATGTTTGTGGTAAGATATGCATTCACACGAAAGATAGTCATTTGACTGTAACATGATAAGCTTGGAAGATAATTAAAATTGTGTTCCAAGACCTAATCTTAATTTCTGAACTGTCATATTGCAGGTGATGGTTGGATTTATAATATCATAACAAATTGTTGGAAACAGCTTGTATATTTACCTAAAACACGACCCAGGTAAGTCTAGAAATTGACAAATGGTAAAATAGTTAAGAATTTTTAAAGTATTAAAATGTAGCACTAAGTTTATAGTGTTTGCCATTGGAAGGATATCTTTCAAATGACTTTGATGTTACCTAATTTGAGTTATCATTTCAGTTAAATATAATGGTTAGTCATTATCTATCTAGTTTTGATCCATATTTACATATTTGAAAATGTTCTTTTAGGTAAATGCATGATTTTGCCTGATAAATGTGAGAAAGCTAAGATAATTTAAAGTATCATGTAATATTGATCTTTTAAATGTTAATATTTTTAATACGTAGACAAGAATGATGTTGGCTTTAATAGTAACTCCTTGTATTTAGAAGAATTCAAAGTAATTTAATGAAGAAGATAGTAGATGGCAGAATATCATTTTAATTAACTGATATATTCATTAATATAAATTTTTTGAAAAATAAAATGTTATTTGTGATATGTTATAGGATTAAAATTGTAGAAACCATTACTTTCATTATATTATAAAGAAAACCACATTAATACTGTAATTCTTATTTTTTGAAGCTTGAAAAATATTATAAAATTATTTTCATAGGAAATTTAGATTCATATCATAATCATTATAGTTGATAATAGATTTTATTATTTTTATGTCATGTATTTTAAATTTTTTTTTACCACAGATTGTAAAGTATGTGAAGTCAATTTAATGATATGTATATTTGTTATTTGTAACAATTAAGTAATTACTTGAGAAAAAGACCAGAAAATATTTATGTATATTCTGGTATATTTATCTCTATGGATATGGAAAGTATATTTAGACTTTATCATAATTACATATCTGATTTTTATATGTTCATGTATAAAAATTCATTGAAATGTATTATTTTAGTAATTCTGGCTCTTTTGAAATATGTAGTTTTTTAATTTAAAGAATTTTGTCTTAAGATCTGGGAGACCAAAGTTCTAGTCCTTGCTCAGCTATGTTGGCTCTGAGAAGTCACGTAGAGACGCTGAGTGTCAGTGTCTTCAAGTGTGAACTGACAGAGCTGGACTAGATGCTCCCTACGTTTCTCCCAGCTTCGCCATCACATGAGTGCGTTAATGATAGAAACAAAGTGGTGGTCAACTGTGTACTTTTAGAAATGCTCCTATTTTGTATCTCAACTTGTAATAAGTAACTAGAGCAACAACTGTAATTGATAATATGCTAGTTAGAACTAGAGCTATGTAAAGAGATTTCTTTTCATTCAGCTGATATGTGACGTAAATCATATGCTTTATTAGCATGTTTAGGTGATAAGTTTAGAGCAGCTGAGAGGACAGAAACTCAGTCTGTAGAAACACATCAGGTTGCAAGCTAGATGTCCCGAAACCGAGGCAGGAAAGGCTTCCCAGTGTTCCTCGGTGACGAAGTCAAGGCCAGAGTTTCCCTCAGGCAGATAAGACAGAGCAGATCTATCTTCGGGTCTGAGGTGAGGAGGAGAACAGGTGGGATACAGTTGAGTGTAAGGAGAACATAAATGTGTATGTGTGCTGATTCTTTATGCAAGTGCCGATCTAGTTAACATCAACTGTGTTTTATGCACACTCGGACGAGTTATGACTGAAGCGCAAGCTGCCCAATTCTCCTGTTAGAACTCTGCGGGGGGCGTCTCAGCCTCAGCGCTGTCTGTCGGCGTCCTGGGTCAGGTCCCTCTTGGTGGTCGGCGTGACCTGTGCGTCTTCCACCTGGAGCAGCATCGCTCTTCCTTACCCACCGGTTGCAGATGGTGCTACCTCTCCTTTCCCCAGCTTGTGACAGCCAAGTGTTTCTGCAGATAGTCAGAGGTGCCCCGGGAGACAAATCACCCCTGACTAAGAACCATTGTTCTGGGGCCAGCGCTGTGGCATAGCGGGTAAAGCTGCTGCCTACGACACTGCCATTCCATGCAGACACTGGTTCGAGTACCACATTCTCCACTTCCAATCCAGTTCCCTCCTAGTGTGCCTGGGAAAGCAGCAGGGGATGGCCCAAGAGTTTGGGCCTCTCCACCCATGGGAGAGACCTAGGAAGGGCTCCCAGCTCCTGGCTTTGGCCTGGCCCCGCCCTACCCTGGCCAGTATGGCCATGTGGGGAGTGATCTCTCTCTCTCTCTCTCTCTCTCTCTGTCTCTCTCTCTCTCTCACTTATTCACTCCCTCTAGCTCTGCCTTTCAAATGAATAAATGCATCTTTTAAAAAGGGGGGAAAATGAAACCCCACTATTCTACAGTAACCCTCTTTCCTCCAGGCCTCCCCTTTAACAAATCCATGCTTGTTTGAACAAACATCTGTGCAGCCACAGCTGAGAACCTGCATGGGTGGCTGTTGGCAAGCGTCCTTTTCTGTGTGTCTGTCACGTGTTGATAGATAAAACCTTAAATACATTTGGATCCCATGTACATAGGCAAGATTACACGTATCTTTTCCCCAATGATTTAAGGTGTTCCTTCCCATATATAAGGGTGTTCAGTGTATTCCGTCTGCTTTACCCAGCCCCCACCCCCACCCCCACCACTAATCTGGGTTCTTGCTAAGAATTCTTATCAGTTTATGTTCTAACATTTGATCTGGAGAATTGGGCAGAGCATTTCGCAAACAGTGTGTCTAATAACTCAGTTTTATTCTGAGTCCAAAGGCATTTGTCATTGAATGTGTGTGCATGGGTGTCTGAGGAAAGTATTTGATTTAACAAATTGTGTGTAATCCTGCTGTTTGCACTTGTAGAACTTAAATGAAAGATTAATGTACTAAAAACAAGTTATGTGAAATGAAATAAATGGCAATGTATAAATGTCTTAGGCTTTTGTTGCTTCAGCAAGTTGGTTTACTAAGAAAAGTAATCAAGGTACTCGTAGACTAGAAGCAGTAACTTCGTGAAATCCTTGATGGATCCTCTGAAATTGAGGAATCTACATGTACATTTTTTCTAAGAGGTAGAGCCTCGGGAATTACTGAACTTATAAAACCATCTTGGTAAACATTGTGAACTCAGAGACAGCTGTGAGCTATCAGACCATTTACAAAAGACCCTAAGAGGCTCCACTCTTATGAAAGAATGTGTCTGTGTAACCATTTAACCCTTGAGCAAATTATATGGGTTTATCATGTGTGGTTTTGCTTATAGGAAGTACTCAAAGTGAGGCATTTTTAAGGAGAAACATAAAATTAGAACACTCAGGTGCCAGGGAGAAAGCGAAGCCCCAGGAGGTAGCATTTGCTGGTTTGGGGTGTCAACACCTCCACCATCACCCGTTTCAGGCAGCCAAGGTGATGTTACTGAACAGGGAGCTGAAGCCGCTGGTGAGCTGGTTCCGGCCCAGCGTTGCGACCGTGGGCGACCTCCAGGTCTCCTATCTCCCTAGCTGGCAGTAGTGTGCAGAGCAGCTGACCCATAGCTGTAGGCTAGGGGAGAGTCACATGGGTACACACGTGGGAAAGGGGATGACCAGGGCTGACACCAGAACCAGTCTGAGTGGGTATCTGAAACAACCATGGAGTCTTGAGCCTGTTTTTAGGGCTCATTCTAAGAATCATTCTAAGCCTGGAAAATACAAGGGTGAATAAGAGCTTAGAGGTTAAGAGAAGCTTTTCTCTTAGGGGAAGCCAGGAAATGGAGTTGGCTGAAGTCCAGGGCTCATCTGGGGAGATTTGTAGGCAAAGGAAGCAGCAGTTCCTGCTCTCTGTCCGGCTGGGAAGAGCAGCTGTCAGTGGCACCGGTGCTTGTTCAGTCTCCATGGTTGAGAGCAGTCCTGGAGAAATATTCAGTAGCTCTCTGCAGCCGGGGCTGGGGCGGGGAGGAGCTAGGAGACAAAACCAGCAGCGTGCTCCGGGAGCCTGCCCCCCAGGGGTGTGAGTAGTGTGACCACGGAAGTGTGAGGGACGGCCAGGCTGGACTGGTTGGGCCATGGGGAACATAGAGCAGGAGAGGTGGTGAGCGCCCCCACCAGGCAAATAGAAATCAGAAAGCCAGCACAGGCACTGCTTTCCGTGACTGGTTGATCAGTTGCTTTTTATCAAGGATAATATTTTATAATATTATGAGTTAAAGGGCTTGGAAAATGGTCGATAACTAGAGTTATTAGAAGTCATATCCTTAACTGGAATGATATGATGTAGTGAACTCTGAAAGAATATTTAAAATCTTATATTTTGAGGATATGACAAAGGTTCGAGTTCAGTCATGCCTCTCTTGAAATAGATTAAATTTTAGTATGTGCAGTTTAGAATTAGTTTGTATGTAATGGATAGTTCCTTCGCCAACAGTATTTCACTCTGCTTATAACTCTCAATCACAGGTTATGGCACACAGCCTGTTTGGGAAAAGAAAATGAAATAATGGTATTTGGTGGAAGCAAAGATGATTTACTTTCCTTAGACACAGTAAGAAAATCTTATATCTAAATATTTCCCTTGAATGATCGTATTCTTCAAACTAAATGGCTGTTCAACAAAAATGTTGGTATTCTAATACTGTAAAATACGGAAGAGCATGAAATCCTACTGAGTAATATGATTAATCCTCAGAATGAATGGATTTTTGCAAAGTATATGAGAATATTGTGGGTTTACAAACCAAAATAGCTCTATTAATTTCATTAGTCACATTACTAAAAAGAGTTTTTTAAAAAAAAAACATTTATTTATTTGAAAGAGTTACACAGAGAGAGAAGGAGAGGCAGAGAGAGAAAGAGAGGGGGGAGAGGGAGGGAGGGAGGAAAGGAGAGAGAGAGAGAGAGAGGGAGAGAGAGGGAGGGAGGTCTTCCATCTGCTGGTTCACTCGCCAATTAGCTGCAAAGGCCGGAGCTGCACCGATCTGAAGCCAGGAGCCAGGAGCTTCTTCCAGGTCTTCCACATGGGTGGAGGGGCCCAAGGACTTGTGCCATCTTCTGCTGCTTTCCCAGGCCATAGCAGAGAGCTGGATCAAAAGTGGAGCAGCCAGGACTCAAACCGGAACCCACATGGGATGCCGGCACTGCAGGCGGAGGCTTTACCCGCTGTGCCACAGTGCTGGCCCCTAAAAAGAGATTTTAATGGATGACCTTTCTTTTTTAGTTGAGCCCCCCACATAGTATGAATCAAAAGTTATTTATTGAATTAAAATATTTGTATATAATATTTGATACATGAGAATTTTTATAATCTGTATGTTCAGCATAATAACAGATATTCATGAAATTTGCTTGCTAATTTAAGAACTAAATCATCTCATTGATTCTGTTTATGCTATCCATTTATTCCTTTTACTTTTACTCACTAGCTTCTTCTCTCAAGAGAAAACCATCTTGTTGAAATGTTTAAAGTGTATCTTTTAAAGATTTATTTGTTTATTTGAAAAGCAGAGTTACAAAAGGAGAGAGAGAGAGAGATTCCATCTGCTCCTTCACTCCCCAGATGGCCACAACAGCCAGGGCTGGGCCAGGCCAAAGCCAGGAGTTTCTTCTGGGTCTCGCAAGTGAGTGGCAGAGGACCAAGCACTTGGGCCATCTTCTACCCTTTTTCCCAGGCCATTAGCAGGGAGCTGGTGGGACATGAACCAGTACCCATATGGGATGCTGGTGTCATAGGTGGCTGTTTTACCTGCTACGCCATAATGCCAGACCTTTAGAGTGTATTTTATTTTTATTTTATGCATCTTTTGCCCCTGTGACCCAGCTGTTTGAGTTTCAGGCATGGTAGTTTTAGGGTGTTCAGCCTATGGTTTAAGATGGCCATGTCAGAGGACCTGGTTTCAGTACCCAGCTCTGGCTGTTGATTCTGTCTTCCTGGCAGCCCAGACTTTGGGAGTCACCCATGATGGCCTAAGTAATTGAGTTTCTGCCACTCCTGCGGGAGACTTGGATTGAGTTCCTGGCTTCCAGCTGTGCCATGGCAAGTTTCTGGGGCATGCACTAGCAGACTGGAGCACATGCTTTCTCTGTTTCTCTCTCAAATAAATAGAGGAAGGGGGGGAAGGAAGGAAAGGAGGGAGAAAATTGTCCATTATTGTTTAAAAATAGCATTCCCGTTTTAAACTCTAATAAGCCTAAGGTCAAAGTAATAAATGAGTAGCATTTGGTGAGTATTGTTCTTTCACCCTTAGCAGTTTTAGAAATTCAGAGCCGGGTGGCTACACTCCTACTCTGCAAGTGCTGGGACAGGATTCAGGGTTGATTACACTGGTCTGCACAGGACACAGGACAATAGAGAGTAGCAGGACAGGGCCATCAGTGGTGGGGCACAGCCAACCTACCTGAGCCAGGGTCCAGCCAGAAAGCCCTGGCTCCCTGTCATCTCCAGGCACAGTTTTGTCCCCAGAGTTGCTGAAATGGGAACTGAAATAAGAAAGCTTGTCTCCAGTGAATGTGATGCCGTTTGTGGTTCTGAGGCTTCCAACTTAACTGTTCATGTGTGTTGAAAGTTTTAGCGCTTTCTTTGGCTGAGAATTCCTTGGTTCCCTAAAACGTAAAAACCACAAGTTTGCATTTAATTAAAAATCAAATGTTGTCTTCTCTTTGTTGGCATTGGAAGTCTTTATTTAGGACAGAAAACTTACCATCAGAATGTGAGTTCAGGGGAGTGGGTGTTTAGCTTAGTGGTTAAGGTGTCCGTGTCCCACCTTGGAGTGCCTGGGTTCAATCCCCAGCACCAGCTCCCGAGTCCAGCTTCCTGCTGATGCTGACCCTGCAGGCCACAGTGACAGCTCATGCCTGCCCCTCACGTGGGAGCCAGGATTGCATTCCCAGCTGCCGGCTCCCTGGCCCAGCTCCGGACTCCCCATGTCAGCCTGGTCCAGCCCTGGCCCTGGCAACTGCTGCAAGCATTTGGGAAGTGAATCAGAATGGGAAGTCTCTCTCTATCTCTCTCTATCCGTCTCTCTTTCTGCCTCTCCTCTCTTTGTCTCTCTCAATAAATAAATGATTTTTTAAATAGGAATTCTGCTTAAAAATATCATAAATTATGAACTTCTGAACACCCATTTGAACGAATTATCAGGACTAGCATTGTGGCATAGCAGGTAAAGCCTGTGACGCCAGCATCCCATATGGGGTCTGGTTCAAGTCCTGGCTGCTCCACTTCTGATCCAGCTCCCTGTTAATGGCCTGGGAAAGCAGTGGAGGATGGCCCAAGTGCTTGGGCCCCTGCACCCTCGTGGGAGACCCGGAAGAAGCTCCTGGCTCCTGGCTTTGGCCTGGCTCCATCCTGGCCATTATGGCCATCTGGAGAGTGAACCAGCGGTTGGAAGATCTGTCTTCCCCATTCTTTCTGTAACTCTGACTTTCAAATAAATAAATAAATCATTTTTTTAAAAAAATCATTAAAATATTGGAGAAAAGTTCTGCTACTCCTTCTTCTGCATTAACTTTTAGGTGAAAGACTCATCCAAAAAAGTCTCCCAGATCTGGATTTTTTAAAAAAATTTTTTTTAAGATTTATTTATTTGAGAGGCAAGAGTTACAGAGAGAGAGAGAGACAGAGACAGAGAGCTCTTCCATCTGCTGGTTCATTCCCAAAATGACCACAAAAGCCAGAGCTGGCCCAATCCAAAGCCAGGAGCCAGGAGCTTTTTATGGGTTTTCTACATGGGTGCAGGGGCCCAAGCACTTGGGCCATCTTCCATTGGCTTCCCAGACTATTAGCAGGGAGCTGGATCAGGAGAGGAGCAGCCAGGACATGAACCGGCACCCATATGAGATCCCAGCACTGCAAGAAGAGACTTAACCTACTACACCACAGCCCCCTAAAAATGTATTTGGTTATTTTAATTTTATTTTATTTTTGAAAGAGAGAAAGGAGCCAGCACTGTGATATAATAGGTAAAGCCGCTGCCTGCAGTGCTGGCATCCCATATGGGCGCCGGTTCAAGTCCTGACTACTCCTCTTCCTATCCAGCTCTCTGCTATGGCCTGGGAAGGCAGTAGAGGACGGCCTAGGTCTTTGGGTCCCTGCTGCATGTGGGAGACCCAGAAGAAGCTCCTGGCCTCTGACTTCAGATCTGTGCAGCTCTGACCATTGCAGCCATTTGAGGAATGAACTAGCAGATGGAAGACTTTTTCTCTCTCCCTCTGCCTCTCTGTGGCTCTGCCTTTCAAATAAATAAATAAAATCTTATTAAAAAAAAAAAAAACAGGCTGGCACTGTGGCTCAATAGGTTAATCTTCTGCCTGCAGCGCCCGTACACCGGGTTCTAGTCCCGGTCAGGGCGCCGCATTCTGTCCCAGTTGCCCCTCTTCCAGGCCAGCTCTCTGCTGTGGCCAGGGAGTGCAGTGGAGGATGGCCCAAGTGTTTGGGCCCTGCACCCCATGGGAGACCAGGAGAAGCACCTGGCTCCTGCCATCGGATCAGCATGGTGTGCCGGCTGCAGTGTGCTGGCCGCGGCAGCCATTGGAGGGTGAACCAATGGCAAAGGAAGACCTTTCTCTCTGTCTCTCTCTCTCACTGTCCACTCTGCCTGTATGCCTGTAAAAAAAAAAAAAAAAAAAAAAAAAAAGAAAATGGTCCAAGTCTTTGGGCCCCTGTACCTGCATAGGAGACCCAGAGGAAGCTCCAGGCTTCTGGCTTTGGATAGGCACATCTTTGGCCTTTGCAGCCATCTGGGGAGTGAACCAGCAGATGGACGACCTCTGTCTCTGTCTCTGTCTTTGCCTCTGTCTCTCTGTAGCTCTGCCTTTCAAATAAATAAATTAATCTTGAAAGAAAGTAAGGGAGCGAGACAAAGAGAGGGAGAGATCCTTTGCTGATTGACTCTTCAAATGCCGGCAGTAGCCAGGGCTTGGCCAGAGCTAAGCCAGTATCCAAAACTCATTCTGGGTCTCCCAGGTGGGTTGCAGGGACTCAGGTACTTGAGCCATCACCTGCCCCCTCCCAGGGTGTACATGAGCAGGAAGCTGGATCAGAGGCAGATTAGCCAGGGAATCAACCACACACTTCAATATGGGACCCAGGGGTCCCGAGCGGCAATGCAACTGCTGCACTAAACTCTTGCCCTCCTCTGCCCCCAACCCTGGTTTTTAAATTAAGAATTTCCGGTGCTGGCACCGTGGCTCACTTGGTTAATCCTCCGCCTGTGGTGCCGGCATCCCATATGGGCACCAGGTTCTAGTCCAAGTTTCTCCTCTTCCAGTCCAGCTCTCTGCTGTGGTCCAGGAAGGCAGTGGAGGATGGCCCAAGTGCTTGGGTCCTGCACCTGCATGGGAGACCAGGAAGAAGCACCTGGCTCCTAGCTTCAGATTGGCGTAGCTCCGGCCGTAGTGGCCATTTTGGGGGGAACCAACGGAGGGAAAACCTTTCTCTCTGTCTCTCTTTCTCACTCTCTAACTCTATCTGTCAAATAAAAAAAGAAGAATTCCCATAAGATTCTGGGACCACTTGGAAAAGGCAGAAATTATAAAGAGGTCAGCGCTGTGGCTCACTAGGCTAATCCTCTGCCTGCGGCGCCAGCACACCTGATTCTAGTGCCGGTTGGGGCGCCGGATTCAGTCCCTGTTGCCCGTCCTCCAGGCCAGCTCTCTGCTGTGGCCAGGGAGTGCAGTGGAGGATGGCCCAAGTACTTGGGTCCTCACCCACATGACAGACCAGGAGAAGCACCTGGCTCCTGGCTTCAGATCAGCGCTGGCCACAGCGGCCATTGGAGGGTGAACCAATGGTAAAGGAAGACCTTTCTCTCAGTCTCTCTCTCTCTCACTGTCCACTCTGCCTGTAAAGAAAAAAAAAAGAAAAGAAAGAAAAAAGAAATTATAAATGGAAGACATAAAATAAGGATTGTTTGGAAGAAAAAGTTCTGTTTAAAAAGCAAAACAGTTTGAATACCTCTGCTATTACCAGTTTTCACTCACTGAGAAGAAAGTGGTTTTGGTCTTTAAATTTGCAGTTTTGTAGGCTGTTAGTTAGGTGGAACTTTGGTCACTGCAAGTTGGTAAGCACATAGCCAAGGTGTCTGTCTGTCTGCATGCTTGCGTGCACACGTGTGTTTGCATGTGTTTGCTTGTGAACAGCTGGAGAGATTCATTTGCTGCTTGACACATTTCTTTTACATTTATGAAATGAAAAGTAATCAGCTGTTAATGCTCTGTTACGTCTTTCAGAAACCTTGATGAGACCTTTTTTATTTTGATTAGGGTCACTGTAATGATTTATTGATCTTTCAGACTCAGCCTTATTCACTGCTCAGGTAAGCGATTTCAGTGCTTATTCAAATATGATGTGAATGTACGGCTCTTTCTTCCTCCTTTCTGGGAAGAATGACAGTGTTTTTCTGATTGCTTGTAACTTGTAAAATGTTTGCATCTCTCTAAGAGCACAATTAAATTTATTAGTTTTAATTGTTCATCAATGCAATTTTTGAAAATTACTCAGTACAGTCATACTTTTGTTTGTAAAATCACGTTTAGTTCATACGCTAATAGAAACCATACTGTATGCTCTTTTAAAAAATGTTTATTTATTTATTTATTTGAAAGGTAGAGTTACAGAAGGGCAAAGGAAGAGAGAGAGAGAAAGAGACAGGTCTTCCATCCACTGGTTCACTCCCCAGATGGCCGCAACAGCTGGAGCTTGGACAGTCCGAAGCCAGGAGCCAGGAGCTTCTTCCAGGTCTCCCATGTGGGTGCAGGGGCCCAAGGACTTGGGCCATCTTCTGCTGCTTTCCCAGGCCATTAGCAGGAACTGGATCAGAAGTTCAGCAGCCAGGATTCAAACAGGCACCCATATGGGATGCCAGCACTGCAGGCGGTGGCTTTACCACAGCACCAGCCCCCAAAGTGTCTGATGTTAATTCTCAGCCTTTTTTAATATTTTAAGGCTTTGGAAATTAGAATGTGTCTAACTATATGTCATATATATTTGTTATACTCAGTTGTGTGTGTATATAAATAATACACATATTTGATGTAGAAGAATCGTTCACTCCCGAAGCTGCTGTTGGGTTGATGTTATTACTTGCAGTGTCTTAGCTCATACACTCTTGCTCCAGAAGAATGCATGCAAAGTTTAGTGGGAGGATTGTGGAAGAACCCGTTCCTGCCTGCCTGTGAGAGTCATAATGTAGGATTTGAGAGAAGTAGAAATTGCCCACTGAACAAGTGTGTGTGTTTTATGAAGTGGGAATAACAGAGGTAAAGTTATATGGAGAGGGGAGAAGACATGGCATGCTGTGTTTATAGGTGTACATGACATCTCCCAGGTGTATGCTAAACCTGTTACATATGATAACTTCACCTTGAACCACTTGAAGGCCATTGCACTAGCTCCCACTCGGCCTTCCTGGAGTCGTTCTTGACGGCTCCTTGTCTTGCTGCAGTAGTTGCCCAACTGGTCTGCACATAGTGTCTCCTGGGGAGCCTCAGAAACCATCACTGCCTGTGTTCTGCTCCCGCAGATTGTGATTCCATTGGTCTGAGATGTGGCCTGGACTTTAGAGTAGTGAACGATTTCCAGATAATTCTAATGTGAACACTACTGCTGTCATTCTTTATGATGCCTTGTATTGTTACCTAACTAGATTGCAATTTCCAAATATGCAGGAATTCAGAAATATGTGTGCGCCTACATGGGACAGCACTGTGCTATGAAATGAAGACTTGGCACTTCTCTGAAAATGCTGGTCATATAGAAAGTGGACTTTCAAACTTTCAGATATTTTTCTTTAAAAGAAAAAGAAAATCACTTTTAGAGAAGCATACAAAGTTTGTGAGACTCCTGGAGAATGAGGTCCTCTCTGCCCATGGTTAAGGTGACACAGTTTGGAGAAATACTTGCAGAGGTGTTGGTGTAAAGATGTGGTGTGTTCTGCAAGCTGTGAACGCTTTAGTATTCCTGGAATGTGAATATGAGACTGAGAGTTACCAGAGGTGAGACTGCGGAAGAAATCAGAAACCCTGGGTTACCGAGGGCCTTTGTTCCTCATGCATTGTAGACCAGAACCCACTAAAAAAGGATGGAGTAGGGAAGTGAGATGCTCACGTGAACAGTTGGAAAATTCCTCTGCAGCAGTGTGAATGAGAGACCGGAAGGAAATGTGGTGAGGAAAAGAAATTGGTGAAGGCACTGAGGATGGTAAGGCGTGAGGTGAGAGAGTGAGCTGGGAAGTGCCAGTGGGGCTGAACAAAGGGAAGGAGGGAGAGCAGGTGGGATGGATTGGTGGTTAAGGATGCCAAGAAGAGGAGGGAAAACTAGCAATAGAGGGACAATGGGGAAGGTAGCAGTTTTGCAGGTGGGATAGGGTACAAGTGTTTGGTTTCAGGTATATTTGAGCTTTGAGGAGTGTACAGGCTCTCTAGTGGAACTATTATTAAATAGTGAGATATATGGAAAGGGCTGTGGGCTGCAAAGAAGTTTAAAGGATCATTGGATTATCAATGAGTACAGCTCTGCCAAGGAAGAGTTCCAATAGCAATGGTCTAGTCATTTAGACACCAAGTCCCAAGCTTCTTCCCCTAGCTTCCTGCTCATTCAGAGCTTGGGAGGCAGTGATGATGTCTCAAGTAACTGGGTTTGTACCACTCACATGGGAGCCCTCTATTGAGATCCTGGCCCCTTGCTTCAACCTAGCCCTACCCCAGCCATTGCAGACATTTGGAGAGTGAACCAGCAGGTGGAGATGTCTCTCTGTCTTTTAACCAAAGAAAAACAAAAAACAAACAAGTAAAACAAAACAAAAGCAAAAATGGTGGAGAAGGAAGGAAGAATGGATATAAAGACAGAGAAACCTCTTGGTTGGGGGCAAGCAGGGAATGAGGAAGCTTTTGTTGATAGTGAGGCTGTCTATGGAGAATGAGAGGTGAGGGTGCAGACTTAAGAAGCAGTGGTGCAGATGTGAAATAGCTGCTGAGGGGCTGCAAGAAGATGCTGGCTAGGGCTGTAGGGCACAAGCTCCAGGGTTGCAGAAACGTGGTCTTCTGTAGCGGCGTGAAGTAGCCAAGCTGCAGGTGCAGAAAGACGATGACTAAATGCGCCCATCCTGGAGCTTGGCTGGGATGGTGTCACAGAGAGACGGGGAGGAAGGGGATCCAAGTCGCTGCTGAGAGAATGAAGTGCCCCTGTGCAAGGCTGGTTATGAAAAGAAGCCAAAAACCTGAGGAGAACCAGCAAGAGAGATCAGGGAATGAAAGAATTGCCTGAACATTTCAAGTCCAAGTTGGAGATATGAGAGTTTCAGGTTTCAGAGGTGGACCTGTCCCGAGTGAGGTCCTGCAGACTGAGAAAGGTTTTCCACACAGACTCTGAAATGGTCGAGCGGAGAGACTGTGGGGAGCCAGGGCCAAAGCCCTCAGTGGCAGGGAGTGGTGGGGGAACAGGCAGGAGCTCAGCAGATGGGCACGCTGAAGGCTGGGTTACAGCTGTGGGGAGCAGCAAGGAGGTTGCTAACCTGGGCTCCATGGCTATGCAGATGGAGATGCAGGCAGGTGCACAGAAAGCAATTGTCTTAGATTTCAGGTAGGACAGGGACAGAAAGAGGAAGCAGGGGTGTTTGTAGAACACACACCTGGTGTTCCAGAAAGCACAAAGGAGAGGTTTGGGTGTGACGATAAGCAATCACAGGGAGAATCTAAGGACAGCCAAGCGCATGGCCTCATGCTAGGCCGGGACTAAGGGGGACCGCCAGTCCTCACTGCTTTGCGTCACCCGTGGGACTGAGCACTGTGCCTGCGGTGAGTGAGTCCTCTCTCATTTGATACCGAGCACATTTCTGACACATCAGAGCTTGACTAAGGCAGACTTTAGTCGTAGTTATTGTGTGGGCCTGGTCACCACAACCAGTTGTCCACAGTGTAGCCATTGTTACTGTATTTTAAATGATAAGTCACGGGGTGTTCAGAACTTACTGCATTGAGAGAGAAGTAGGATACAGGCCCTCAGAAAGCTTACTGGTCCAGTGGACTTGTACAGTCATGCCCATCAGACCTCTGGAGGCATGTGCCTTTTTAAACAAATTGCTCTATTATTTATTCTGATTTAAAAAATAGTAGATACTCACCAAGAAAATTTATACATTATAAAACATATATGGTGGGGAAAAAGCACCTGTGAACCATCACCTAGAGTGATCATGCCTGTGAACTTGGTGTTTGTCCTTCCAGACTTTAAGATGACTTTAGATCATTCTGATGATTTTATTGTGACGGGAGTGGATTTACTAACTCTATGAGGTCATTGGAAACATAGTGAAAGCACTACACTCATGTGTGTGTGTGTGTGTGTGTGTGTGCATACAAAGGATCGGGTTATGCATACTGTTTTAAAATTTTATAAACTTATGGCTATAATGAGATATTAAATATATAACCAGTATAATGATTACATATATAAGCATTCAGTTTAATAGGTTTGTGTTTGTCACTATTGACTAGGGTGTTCTATCTTATGGAAGTATAATTTACTAGTCTCTTGATAGAGACTTAGAATATCTGGAGCTTGGGGCTATTAAAAAATCAGGCATGAATTATTCTTGTATATGCCTTTGGAAAATGTGTACATCTCCTCAAGAGAGATTCCTAGAGGGGAGATTGATGGGTCAAAGCGTATGCACCTGTTGCATTGTGATGATGCCTCAGAGGTGCCCATCCAGGGATGGGGAACATTTTTCTCTGCCAAGGGCCATTTGGATATTTATGACATCATTTGCAAGCCATACAAGATTATCAACTTAAAAATTAGCCTGCGGTGGATTTTGAATTCTGAGTCCGCCTGCCATTGCCCTGGTAGCGCCACATCAGATGATGTTGTGGGTTTCGTGTGGCCCACGGGCTGGAAGTTCCCACCCCTGCAAACTGCAGGTCCCTTACCACGATGTTCAAGGCCTCTACCCATCTCTTCACCTCATTCCTCACTGTCACGTTCTGCACGCCAGGGATACTTAATCCACAAAATTGTGCTTTCTGTTATCAGTCTGGCCTCTCATATCTAGGGCTGTGCCGGCTTAGTTCTTGTATTTGGAATATTTTGCTTATTACATTTGCGGAGGCCCTCAAGGTCTCAGCTCACACTTCCCATCTGTAAAGTTTCCCTGACTTGTGGAAGTCGTCACGCTTGTTCCTCCTTTCAGGTTCCCACAGAGCTCTGTACGAGCCATGAGAATTTCATTTTATCCCAGGCCCGACATTTATACCACGTTTTATTTATTTTCTTGGATAATCCCCTTGAGAGCTGGGAGAGAGTTTTTCTCAGGGTTGGTTGCAGGAGGGATGTGGTGCACACTGAGAAAGTTGCTGAGTCGCGGGGCCATCTCCTCCTCTGACTCTTCCCCCACTGTGGCAGGCACACAGCTCCTGTGTCACCACAGTGCACGAGGTGTCAGATTCACATCGTTGGCTTGGACTCAGGCATCTGTGAACATGTCAGCTCTCACTGTTTATTTAGAGCAGTCTCAGAATAGGGAGAGAAGGCCTCAAAAAAGTATGGGAGAGTGTAGACATCTCTAGAGTATAAATGATGCCAAAATGACAGCCAAAGTTAACCTCAGGAAAACCGAATGAGTTATTTAGAAAATGTGCTTAAAGGACTTGCCTTTATTAATTAAAACTTTTCAATTGAAATAGATGATTTTTGATAGTTACTTAGTTTTTTGTTGTTGTTTGTTTTAAAGTACACCACTTCAAAGAACCACAATGGAAACAGAGTTGTATTTAGAAGGATACTGCCCTCTAGTGGAACCAAAGGTGGGGTGGGGTAGGGTGGGGAGCAGGCAGACATCCCAGACCCTTTAGGAGTAGAAATCAAGTGGTCCCTTGTTGGTCTTATGTGTTGCCACTGTGGTCTTGTCTCTGACTTATTCTGTCTGGGTCAACTTAAGTCACATTGCAAACCCAGCACAGTCATTTATGGAAGGGCTTTGGGACCAAGTGGTCACGTGGTATAAAAGTAGATGACCAGTGCTTGGAGGCAAGGGAAGAAAAAGATGGTTCTCAGAGAAAGCTAAATGGTTCCTGGACTAACTGGAATGTATGTAAAGGAGGAATGTGCACTGGACTGATCTGTTTTGCCATTAAACTGGACCTTTTCCACTTAGTGAACATTAAGCTTGGTAAGTTGTATTTTCTATCTCCATTGAATTTTGGTCAGATACAGGCTCTATGCATTAAAGATACATGATTATCATGACACTCAGGGGGAAAAAATCCCATCATGTTGCAAACAATGCAAAGCAACACTATTGCTAAGTACAATTTTTATATAATTATTTTTATTTTTAAGCACACTTAACCATAAGTATTTTGTATTATGACTTCATGTTCAAAAACTAATCTTTCTGTTACATTTTATTTGCAGGTCATGCCTTGACTGCATTGGTAAAAATGCTGTCATCTTAAAAAGTCAAATATCTTTATTACCTCCTAAACTCCTGCAGCAAGTCCTCAAAAAAATAACATTTTGGACTGCAGTTAATCACCGAGAAGAGCAAAGAGTCCAAAAGGAAGAAACAGAAAATAAAGATCAGTGAATCAGTAGCAGTTAAATTATTATAGTGTCTATAGGTTTCATATGTTTAAACATTTAAATCACACCCACTTACACTCCCCCATTATACCCCCCAACTGCAGTTTATTTAAGAGAAAAAATTTGAAGTGAAAATGCTCTGTTAATGTAATTATGTGGCATGGGATATATGGAAGTAAGATGTTAATGCAGATTAATTTATAAACCAATTTCCTTGTCATCTGCCCAACAAATATTCTTTCTGAAAGTAAAGGCAGTTATAACAGAGTTTAGCTCAGTGTGCAGTCTTTACTGGAAACATCATTCAAGTCTGAGAATAAGAAATTGCTCCAAGGACTTTAGCACACACACACACCCTCCCCCAACATAATGGTAGATGTAGATATAAAAACACTTCCTAGCAACTTTGAGAAAGAGTACATTTTTCAGAAGTTACGTTAAAACTACCTAAGCTTCGCCCTTAGGTTATTATTAACTAGTTATTATTAACTAGTAGAGCTGGGCGGGGATTATTAGCGAGGCAAACACCGGTAAGTATTAAGGACTGACCGCCTGCCCTCGAGGCGGCTTTCCCACGAATGTCCTCAGAGAGCCAGCTGTCTCCCCATCACCCCGTAAGGTACCAGTTTGTCCAGTTTTCTGCCCGTGAAGACCGTGTTTAACATCAAGTGGAGGTCTGTGTGCTGCACAGCCTTTGAACTATTGAGAGGCGGTGTAGTGACTAACCGGGGAGACGTGCTGGGGCCCACTCTGCCTTGGAAGAATGCTTCCGAGGTGATCTTCGGTCCGCAGTGCAGGATGCTCCTGCAGAAGCGGGCGCCCCAGGAAGCCCTCGGGTCGGCCGCCCGTTCTCCAGAGCTGCTGCTCCGAGACCCTGGGTTGAAAATCGAACCCCTTCCCTTCCATTTTCAGTACTACCACTTACACAGGAACAAAACACTGGGCTTTGTATTTCTCAAAACAGGACTTTTACCACAACTAAGACATTTTTCCTCCTGTTGTCCCAGGCACACCCTTCCTCTGGAGTAGTAATCGCTGATAATCACCAAAAAATCTCAGTGTATAAATTACTCTCCATGAAAATTCTCTCTGAAATCTAAAATGTTAGAAAGAATATATTTGTATATTGAAATATATATAATTTATAATGAAAACTATAGTAATTTGTAACATTTCATCAAATTTTTGGAGATATATTTTATACATGGATTTTGGATGTGTAAATCTATATTGAAATATTTTGTGTTTATCTTTTATTTACTGTACAAAGTACAGGACTGAATTACTGCTTTCATAATTTTGCCAGTGTGAATTAGTCATTAGAGTTGATTGCGCAAAATTTCATAGTGAGTTTTTTTTTCTTATTCTTTTTAGTGTGAATAATAGGTCTGGAAAAGGAATAGCGTGCCATATACATACCTTGGAAGTAATTATCTTATCACTGTGAATCTCAGTATCAGCAATATATATATTTAAGTCAAAAATATACTGAAACCTAATTGGATAACAAGAGATTACATTGAGTAGAATGCAAACCTTTTGGGAAAAAAAATCTGGCTAATATTTTATTTAAATAAATAAATATTTATTTATTTTTGCGAGGTGGAGAGACAGAGAGCTCCTATCTACTTGCTCACTCCCAAAATGCTGGCCATGCTGAAGGATTGGCTGAGGTAAAAGCCAGGAGCCAGGAACTCTATCCAGTGGATGTATGGCAGGGACGCAACTACTTGAGCGATCATTTGCCGCCTTCGACTGTGTGCTATAGTGGGAAGCCACTAGCGGTAGCAGAGCTGGGATCCTAACGCAGCCACCTCAGTGTGAGGCGAGGCACAGCCCAGGAGTCTTAGCCAGAGTCTTGGCTTCTCCTGCCTGTTAAAGAGCTCTTCAGTTTTAAGTGGTTTATCTGCAACATTAAAGGCTCTAATTATCTGCCTCAAAATGCCCATTCTCTTTTGAGCATTAAGAAAAGGAAACTATAAATGATGTGTAGCACACAAAGCTGGTGCTATCCTTCATTAGAACCCTGTGCTGCTTCAGAAAGTTACGGGAGCCCCACGATAGGGGCGGTGGGGGCAGTGTGGGCGGCAGGGAGCTCTGTTATCTTCACTTTCCAAATGTTGGCTTACCCCAGGGCTCCGCTGCTATTAGGAGGATGCAGAAATTCCGGCAGCTGGCAAAACCGGGTGTGGAGTTCCCTAGGCCAGGCAGTACTCAGCCCTCGCTTCTCACCAGCTGATGGTTACACTCAGCTGTCGTGCTGGTGGCGTCCTCAGTGTATGGGAGCTCCAGAGAAAGCCAGCCTCATGCCTGTGCCTTTGAACCTCCCTGACTGGCTGTGCCTTTGGAAGATGACTAGAAAGGTTGTTGGCTTTTTCTGGGTAGGTCATGAAATGAGTGTGCAGTCTAGTTCTCAAGGGAAAAGCACCTCTCGATATCCTTCCAGCTGTCAGGAAGGATTATTTTAAGGAATTGTCAATTTTAATATGGCATAAATGCACAGTACATCAAAATTAATGTGCACTTTTTCCAGAAATCATCTTTGCTCTTTGCATAATCATCTTTTTAAAAAATTATTAGCCGTTTGTATCTAAAACTGCATAATGTATATGTTTATAAAACAAAAAGAAATATATCAAGTAACCCATCTGTTATTGGTGCCTCTTTATTTTTATTTTTTGATCCCTGTTTTTCTGTTGTACATTAGTGTCCCCTTATTTTGGCTTTGCTTTTTATGGTTTTTTTTGTTTTGTTTTTTTGACAGGCAGAGTGGACAGAGAGAGAGAGACAAAGAGAAAGGTCTTCCTTTGCCGTTGGTTCACCCTCCAATGGCTGCCGCGGATGGCGCGCTGCGGCCGGCACACCGCGCTCATCTGATGGCAGGAGCCAGGTGCTAGGTGCTTTTTCCTGGTCTCCCATGGGGTGCAGGGCCCAAGCACCTGGGCCATCCTCCACTGCACTCCTGGGCCACAGCAGAGGGCTGGCCTGGAAGAGGGGCAACCGGGACAGAATCCGGCGCCCCGACCGGGACTAGAACCTGGTGTGCCGGTGCCGCAAGGCGGAGGATTAGCCTGTTGAGCCACGGTGCCGGCCTTTTTTTTATGGTTTTCATTATCCGTGGTCAACCTCAGTCAAAAAAGGTTAGCAGAATTGACGTTGCTTAATAGGGGCTCTTGTCAAACTGTTGTCTTTACCTTCTTAGTGCCTCACACAGGAGCCTGGTCAGATATGTAACAAGTTAGTGTAAGTTTATTTTGTTGTGAAAAAAATTGACCTTTGTGCATAGGTTTTTCATAATACACATTTTCCCTGTACAGTCTGATGACCCCAGTTTTCTTGTTTTGCATAGTTTCTGAGGGAAATCTGGATGCAGTTGTTTACCCTGCTCCTCTGTGAGTAAGGTAGCTCCGGCTTTGTCTGGTTTTCTGAAATTTGCATATCGTACGTCTCCTCTCGGTTTGGCTGGTCCCCTGCCCCTTTGATGTTCGTCCTGCCTGGTGTTCTGCCAGCTCCTTGGACTTGGGATTCAGTGTCTGAAGGTGACTCGGGCAATTCCCAATCATTTTTGCTCGCAGTATTTCTTCTGTGCCTTCCTCTCTTTCTTGTCCTTCTCATACTCCCATCGCAACATCAGTTACTACACATTTTGTAGTTGTGCCACGTTTGGTGGCTCTTTGTGTGTTGGGGGGAGGGAGCAGGGGGCTACTTCTTTGGAAGAGGATTTTTTTTTCTCTTTGCTTTTTAGCTTTGGAAGGTTTATTATGTACTGTGAAGCTCAGGGATTCTATCCTCAGCTGTGTCCCGTCTATGGCTGAGCCCATTGAAGGCATTCTTTGTTTTCATTACAGTGTTTTTTTCCTTCCTTCCTTCCTTCCTTCCTTCCTTCCTTCCTTCCTTCCTTCCTTCCTTCCTTCCTTCTTTCCTTCCTTCCTTTCTTCCTTTCTTTCTTTGTATTTGACAGGCAGAGTTCTAGACAGTGAGAGAGAGAGAGACAGAGAGAAAGGTCTTCCTTCCATTGGTACACCCCCCAAATGACCAGGGGCCAGGTGCTTCTCCTGGTCTCCCATGCGGGTACAGGGCCCAAGCACTTGGGCCATCCTCCACTGCCTTCCCGGGCCACAGAAGAGAGCTGGACTAGAACCGGCACCTATATGGGATGCCAGTGCCGCAGGTGAAAGATTAACCAAGTGAGCCACGATGCCGGTCCCACAGTGTTCTTTATCTCTGGCACTTCCTTTATGGTTCTTTCTTAGAATTTCCACCTCTCTGCCCACATAACGCATCTGTTCTTAGATGTTATCTATTTTTTTACATTAGAGCTCACAGCATCTTAATCATGGTTTGTTTTAAATTCCCATTCTGTGAACTCCAAAGCCTGGCCATATCTGAGCCTGCTTGCGTTACTTGGCTGTTTCCTCAGACAGTGTTTCTGACTTGTAGGATGCCTGGTAACTTTCTGTTGAAATCTGGACTGTGAACTCTGTTCCACAGGTCTCTCGTTGTGTGGTGGAAGGGAGCTGGGGGTGGGGAGGCATTCTGTAGCCCTGTGACTATCTCTGTTTCGTGAGCCTGGATGTGAATTCACTGTTGCATGTCCCAAGATGGCATGACAGGCTGGATTTAGCTGTTTCTCTTTTACTAGGTGGGTTAGGCTCTGATAAAATAGCTTCCCCTGACTGCACACCCTGATAAGAAGAATAGAATGTTCTGGCTCATTTCAAAATGGTGCCTTGTTTCCCTTCCCTGGCTTGAAGCATGAGGGAATTTGTCTCTGATATTTACTGTGCGGACCCGGGAGTGCTCCCCGAGCTAAAGCTCATAGGAGTGAAGCTCATAGGAGTGGGAGCCCTCCCACGGCCAGAGCCCCTGGCGTTTTGGGTCTGAGACTTGACGACACTGAACTTCTTGCAGTTCGTCCACTACTGTGTGGGTTTCCCTGCCGCAGCTCTCGTCTCAAAGGAAGTTTCTGCTTTGGCAAGTTGTGTTTCTCTGCATCTGCTGCTCTCTGCTTTGGGGGACAGTGGTTTTGCTTGGTGACCTCACTTCCCTGACGGATCTAAGACAGTTGTTGGGGCCTGCGTTGTGGCACAGCACGTGAGGCTGCGGCCCCAGAAGCTGTTATCCCATGGAAACACACGTTTGAGTCACCTCCGATCCAGCTTCCTGCCGATGTGCCTGGGAAAGCAGCAGAAGATGGCCAAAGGACCTGGGCCCCTGCCACCCACGTGGGAGACCTTGGTGAAGCTCCTGGCTCCCGGCCTCAGCCTCACCCAGCCCAGGTTTTTGTGGCCATTTGAGGAATGAACCAGCAGAGGGAAATCAGCCTCTCTGTCTCTCTGTCTCTCTCTCTGCCTTTCAAATAAAAATAAATAAAATTTTTTTAAAAAAGGAAAAAAGGAGCAGTTAGTGATTTTCCAGTTTGTTCGGCTTTGTGCTTAGGAGAGTGGAGTCGTGGCTTCTGAGCTCCTTACAGGGCAGGCCAGAAACGGGGTCTCACGAGAGCGTTTTCTGGGCTGAGACTTTTGTGCAGGTACTCTGTGATGGGGGACTTGGTAGCACCATCAGTTACTGAATTTCAAGTCACTTCCAGTGAAGGCAGAATGACAGAGGGAGGGAGGGAGGGAGAGAGAGAGAGCGCTTCCACCTGCTGCTTCACTCCACAAATGCCCCACAGCAGCCGGGCTGGACCAGGCTGAGTCAGGAACTGGATCAGAACCACAGAGCGGCCAGGACTCAGGCAGGCATCTGAGATGGGATGTGGGCATCCCTTAACCTGCTGTGCCACAATGCCTGCCCGTTGTTTCTGCTTTTGCTTTTTCAAGCTACTGATTGTATGCCAGCCATTATCAGAGAGTCTTTTTGTTAGGTTTATTTATTTGAAAGAGTTACAGTAAGAGAGGAGAGACATCTTCCATCTGTTTGGTTCACTCCTCAAGGGAGAGAGCAAGCTGGCGCCTCGGCTCACTAGGCTAATCCTCCGCCTGTGGCACCAGCACACCGGGTACTAGTCCTAGTCGGGGTGCCGGATTCTGTCCTGGTTGCCCCTCTTCCAGGCCAGCTCTCTGCTGTGGCTTGGGAGTGCAGTGGAGGATGGCCCAAGTCCTTGGGCCCTGCACCCGCATGGGAGACCAGGAGAAGCACCTGGCTCCTGGCTTTGGATTAGCGCGGTGCGCCGGCCGCAGCACACTGGCCACAGCAGCCATTGGAGGGTGAATGCCAGCACTGCAGACACTGTCTTAACCTGCTATGCCACAGTACTGGCCCCATCAGAAATTCTTTAGGATGGCAATTCTCAAACTTCTGACAACATTTGAGTCTAGGGGCCCCTTTATATATATATATATATATATATATATATATATATATATATATATATTTAAGATTTAGTTATTTGAAAGAGTTACATAGAGAAAAGGAGAAACAGAGATCTTCCATCTGCTGGTTCCCTCCCCATAACAGCCAGGGCTGGCCCAGGCTGAAGCCAGGAGTCAGGAACTTCATCTGGGTCTCCTACGTGGGTGTCAGGGGCCCAAGCACTCAGGCTATCTTCCTCTGCTTTCTCAGGTCATTAGCAGGGAGCAGAATCAGAAGTGGAGCAGCTGGGACTTGAACCAGCACCCATATGGGATGCTAGTGTGGCAGGCACTGTATCTGTATACCACAACATCGATCCCTCCTTTATACTCTTTTTTATTTTTATTTTTAAAGATTTATTTATTTTTATTTGAAAGGCAGAGTTACAGAGAGGCAGAGGTAGAAAGAGAGGTCTTCCATCCGCTGGTTCACTCCCCAGATGGCTGCAACAGCCAGAGCTGTGCGGATCCAAAGCCAGGAGGCAGGAGCTTCTTAGGGGTCTCCCATGCAGATACAGAGCCCCGTGGACCTGGGCCATCTTCCACTGCTTCCTTCCCCAGGCCATAGCAGAGAGCAGGATCGGAAGTGGAGCAGCCAGGACTCAAACCAGCACCTATATGGGCTGCCAGCACTGCAGGCAGCGGCTTTACCAGCTACGCCACAGCAACGACCCCATCCGTAAGGATTTTATAAGCACAACACTAGAAAACATTGCTTGGTCTATTTGTGATTCCACGTCTCCCATGGCAGCCCAGAAAACTTCTCCACCAAGGTAGCAGAGGAAGAGAATCGTTTGGGGGGCTGGTGCTGTGGCGCAGTAGGTTAATCCTCCACCTGCAACACCTTGCAGCACCAGCATCCCATATGGGCGCCGGTTCAAGTCCTGGTTGCCCCTCTTCCTGTCCAGCTCTCTGCTGTGGCCTGGGAGAGCAGTGGAGGATGGCCCAAGTCTTTGGGCCCCTGCACCCGCATGGGAGGTCTGCGCAGCGGCCCCATCGAGAGGAGGAGGAGGAAGAGCGCCTCTCCCATCACACAGCCGACCCGACCGGCGCCGTTACACCGGGCACTCAGGACGATCGCCCGTTAGGAATTGCGATTTTTAGGGTGACAGCCATTCGTAGACGTCTTTGGCCTAACTGCAAAGTGTCACACAACATGGGCGCAGGATCCGCCTTCCTCCCTGCAGGGCAGCGCGAGTGCCTCTCCTGAAACATTGTTTAACACACTTCTGCAAAGTGGGTGGCGGCTCAGCGGGGACCCCCGAGAGGGCCGCGGTCCCGGGGCGGGGGTGGGGAGCACTGGGCGCCCCTGGGCCCACAGGGAGCCAGACACCGGCTCTGAGAAGCTGAGGCCATGTCAGTGCCCCCGCCCAGGCTGCAAGCCCGCCGGGAACGCCCCGATCCAACACCGGGAGAAGAAAAACGTATTTATGTATGTATGTATTTGCGAGACTGGCTAAACGCCGGCGCGCCTCGTAGTCCCCGCCGTGCACGGAGATTGGCGTGACGGACCTCGGCCGTCGGCCCGCGTTCCCGCGCTCGGGCCTCCCGCGGCGGCGGCGGCGGCGGCCGGAGGACCCGGCGCTGGGGGCGCTCGCGCCGGCCGCACTTCCGGAGGCGTCGGGGCGGCGGCACGGGCGGCTTCCGGCCGCGGCGTAAACAAGGGCCGCGGGCTCCCGGAGGCGGGGCGCACCGGCGGCGAGCGCGCGGCGGCCCGCGGCCGACCCCTCTGCGCCCTCTCGGGCTCCCGGGCTCCCCGGCCCCGGCCCCGGCCCCGGCCCCGGCCCCGGCCCCGGCCCCGGCCCCGGCCCCGGCCCCGGCCCCGGCCCCGTCGTCCGCAGGCGCGGCCCCGGCGGCGGAGAGGCGCCCTCGGCCGAGGCGCAGGGCGGCCGGCAGGCCCGCCCGCCGTGCCCTGGGCTGCCGCCGCCTGCTCCTGCATCGCCTGCTGCGCGGGTTTGTCCCGTTCTCTTTGTCTCTTGCCCCTTCGCGGGTGTGGGCATTCCTGGCCGGCAGCGGGGCGGCCTCAGGATGGCTGAGGGCAACGAGGATCTGCGGGCGGACGACTTGGCGGGGCCGGCCTTCGAGGGCTACGAAGCCATGGAGCTCGCCTGCCCCGCGGAGCGCAGCGGCCACGTCGCCGTTAGCGACGGGCGCCACATGTTCGTGTGGGGCGGCTACAAGGTCAGTGAGCGGCCGGCCGCGCCGTGGTCGCCCGGCTGGCCCCGGGGGCCTCCTCCTGCGGCGGGCGGCTCTGCGCGGGCTGCCGGGCCCTGGCCGCGCCGACCTGAGGCTTGCAGAGCCCGGCGCCGCCGCGGGAGCGGTTGCTCCGTGTTGGGCGGTGGGTGACACGGACCGCGTCGTATTGGCCAGGGTTGGAGGGGCGCGAGATGGCTCAAGGCCCTGTATCAGGGCCGCCCAAGGCCACTGTATGCCGTGGACACGGTCGCCGTTGCCCACGTAGGGCGGCGGCCCCCGTGTAGCAAACTCCCCGTGGAATTCGGAGAGGTCCCCCGAGTCGCGGGAGGAGACCGACCCAGCTGCACCGGTGCAGGTGGCCGTTTGCCCTCTGGCTTCCCTGAGAACGGGCTCAGGTGTTGCAGAAGGAACGCCGGTTAAGAAAATTAACGGAAAAGCTCCCCCTGGCAACCCCGCGGAGTCCCCAGCAACAGCTGCGACCGCGGGCCTAAGGAGGACCGGCCTTGCCCGTGGGAGCCGGTGCCGTTCTCCCCCCCGCCGGCTGGGGGCGCCAGCCCGCGGGCCTCCCCTGGACGACGGCTCCCCGCTAATGCCCTGTGGCCTCTAGAGCTCCCCGTTACCGCTCCGCGTTCTAGAATCGTCTCATTTCATTTGGCGATCCATTCCAGAATGCGTTATCTCCCCTTTTGGCCTTAAAAACTGCCCTCCCCGTGCCCCCGGCTGGTTGGAATCTCGTGGTCACCGCACCTGTGCCCCGGTACCGGTTCGGCCGACCCGGTCTTAGCTGACCGTTTTTGGCAGGGCTGTCTCCATGCCTTCATTTGTGGGGCCACTCATTTTTTTGCCGGTCTTAATTATTCATCTGCATGGTCTTCCCCGCATCCAGGGAAAAGGCGTTCCCAGGGTATTTAGTAGGGGAGTGGGGCTGCGGGAGGGAGGGGCCCGTGACTGCTGAGATGTGAGTAACCGCAGACCTGTGGGTCGGTGAGTGGAAAGCGACCTGATACTGACTTGTGGACGTTAGCGCATTGCGGTGAGAGAAGGGCGCTTTGCTCTGGGGGGCGTGTCGTGGAGAGGGTTTACCATGGGTTTATGCCGGGGGCTGATGTGGGAGGTACGGCTGAGACCCTGAGCGGAGGCACAGAAAGCTCTTGTTGCACAGCCCCCCCGTTTTCCGGCTCCCACTCCGGCGGCTCCCTGGATCCGTGAGGTGGAGATGTGTGCGCGCCCCACCTTACTGCTCAGTAAACTTGGGGAAATGGCTGCTCCTCTCTGGAAAACCTACTTGCTTGTATCGGCTACTTCCACAGAGTTGTTGGTGAGGATTAAAGCAGTCACCTGGCCGGCACTCAGCCCCGGCATAGGGTAAACTCAGTGTTGGAGCGGGGACCTGAGGTTGCCCTTAGTGCTTAGGTGCCGGATCTGCAGTTCAGCACCTGTGCTTGTCAGTGAGGGGGGGAGGAGCCAGACGTGTGCGGCCGGCTGCAGGGCAGGCGCCTTCACCAGTCTGCAAACCGTGGCGCGAGGGCTCCTGAGGGCATACGGCGGACCGGGCGCACGGGCCAGGTGGGGTACAGCAGCCTGAGACGCCCCAGAGCTTGTAACTTCAAGTAGTCTATCTTAAAGTTCAGAGCTGCCTCTAGCAGTTTAACCTTGAGTGTGGCATGCGCCTGGGGCATTATGCCCTTATTATGATAATTATATACTGTAATTACTTTCATAACTAGTAACTTCATAATGACTATCTCAAGTAGGAATTGGTATGTTAAAGGCGTGCTGTTGTGTATTTTTTCATTTTGTATATTTGCGATTTTTAAATTCTAGAGTAATCAAGTCAGAGGATTGTATGACTTCTACCTGCCTAGAGAAGAATTATGGATCTACAACATGGAAACCGGACGATGGTAACTATGGCTGTCATCAGGGGGATTAAAAAGTCAAATAAGGTCGCAAAGAAAAAAGCTGAAAGCGCATTCTAATGAACAAAAATATTTTAAGGACATTCTCTGTATGATGCAAAAAATGTCGTGGAAAATGGAAATAAAACTTTATTTTGGTGGGAAAAAAATTGGAAGTCCATGCAGCTTTTTTCATGAGACTTTTCCATGCCATTCAGAGAAGTGTCCTCGTTCAGCTTGTGCTAAGCTTAGACACTTCAGCATTTCCTCACAGTTCAGAACTTTTGTAACCTTAGGAAAAAAAAATCTCTACTCAAGGTTCTCAAAGTAAACATCATGTAATGTAAAAGAGAGGCTTTAGATCCTAAAATGGAAGAATGAAGTTCCACATTTATCTCAGTGTTACAAGTAATATGATGCATGGCATCTTAAAGAGGATTTTAGATAGTTTAGAATTTTATCTAAAAATAAAGGTAGTATTCGATTTTTTAAAGAGATTTATTTATTTATTTGAAAGAGTTATACAGAGAGAGGAGAGGCAGAGAGAGAGAGAGAGATCTTTCATCCAATGGTTCACTCCCCAGATGGCCGCTACAGCTGGAGCTGCGCTTATCTAAAGCCAGGAGCTTCTTCCGGGTCTCCCACGTGGGTGCAGGGGCCCAAAGAGTTGGGCCATCTTCTGCTTTTCCAGGCCATAGCAGAGAGCTGGATGGGAAGAGGAGCAGCCAGGCCGGGTCTGCGAACCGGCAACCATATGGGATGCTGGCGCTTCAGGACAGGGTGTTAACCCGCTGCACCACAGCGCTGGCCCCAGTAGTATTCGATTTTAATGAGCTCTTAAAACTGTATACCTAGCTCTTTAAAATATTTTTTTAAAAACCCAAAGAAACTTAAGTTTCCCTTTTATATAAACTTTGGATAATCTGAAAGGATTTTCTTTTCTTGTTAAAGGTTTATTTGAAAGGCAGAGCATCAGGGAGGTAGAGATGTTGCATCCGTTGGTTCACTCCCTAAATGGCCACAATGGCCAGGTCTGGTCCCAGCTGAAGTCAGGAGCCAAGAGCTCTTTCTGGGTCTCCCACACAGAGAGCCAGGAGGTCCACACACTTGGGCCATCAAGGAAGCTGGATTGGAAGTGGAGCAGCTGGGACTTGAACCGGCAATTATGGGAGGCTGGCGCCATAAGTGACGGCACCTTGAGAGGATTTTCTGCCAGTGGGTGTGAAGAGCATGTCCTTGATGGAATTAATGTTTTTTTCAAAATGCTGAGTTAGCTGTGTCCAGGGGTTAGTAAAGAAGCCGTGCCCTGTGGCTTTATGATTTAAATATTTCACTTATTGTACATCTCAAAACCAGAAGAAGAGCCCCACTTGGTTTAAGAATTAAACTAGAAAGTGTCAGGATTATTTCTAAACAGCAAATCAATTTAATATGAGCTTACTTGCTTGTCTTTATAGAGATTTGAAACTTATAATGGTATTCTTTTGATAGGATTCTACAATCCCTTTTAAAGTAAATAGTTCTTAAAAATAAGCCCACTGAGGGGTGAGGAGAAAAAATAAGCCCACCAAGACTTGAAGCCTAATAAGTGATAGCAAAAGCAGACAGGACCTTGCATGTACTGTTGATATCCCAAACCTTAGAGAGCTTAAGTCTTGGGATTAGGACTTACTTGGAGTTTGAGGAAGAGCTGATACAAAGTACTTGGAGGAGTGTCTAGCACACAGGGAGCGAGCACTACCTGTGTGTGTGGGTATGCGGGGGAGCCCAGCTGTAGTCAGCCCTCTTGATGTATTTTTTAATTTCTCCCCTTTTAGGAAACTTAATTACATTTAATTCCCCCCCTCAGGAAAAAAATTAACACTGAAGGTGATGTGCCTCCTTCTATGTCAGGAAGCTGTGCTGTGTGTGTAGACAGGGTGCTGTACTTGTTTGGAGGACACCATTCAAGAGGCAATACAAATAAGGTCAGTGTTTCTAAGGACCATGGTTAAGGACCGCAGTTTTATGTGTACTCTCTGAGACAACCTCAGATTTCTAAGGTTTGCCCTGTTAGTCCCAGTTTAGAAAATGTGTAGCTGATTATGCCATGAATGTATGTTTTAGTATTTTTGTCTACCCATCTAGGCCTTGTGGAAACTTCCTCGGTTTTTCCTTGTGTTCTTGGCCGCTGCTTGTTCTTAGAACCCCTAAGTGCTAGGTGAATGTTAGTTAAAAAGAACACTACAAAGTGAAGACAAGATGTAACCATGGAAGGACGGACACAGGCGAGCAAGCCACCACTCGCAAAGCCTTGAGGATAAATGAACACTGACAACATTTTCTATGTTGACATTGCTAGAATATAGTGACCTAGGACACTGCCATTCAGATCATCACGAGTTTTCTTTTAAAAAGGCCAGGAAGAGACAGGTGAATCAGCCATTAAAGCTAGGTAAGATGCCTAGACGCCTAGCGGTTCATTTGGCAGCTCAAATAAGTACCTTATCTGCTGAGCACCTGACTGGACATTGGAGACAGAGATGAATGACACAGCCCGTGCCTCCAGGAGCCTGTGCTGTAGAAGGGAAATGATTGCCGTAGCATCGCATGGAGGTGCACAGCCTAGCGCACAGTAATAACTCCTCAACTGTTGACTCTGAAAAAAGCATTCCTGACATTGTGTCAGGGAGGACAGAACAGAACAAGAAGAGTCCTCACACGGGAGCTGATGCGGACATGGGACAGTCAAACTGGAAGGGGTGGCGAGGATGCAGAGGTGAAAAGCAAATACTTCTTGTTCATAGAAATGTCAGGTTGTTTTGTAGACAAAGGTAAGGCTGCGAATGTATCAAACCCTGCTTCTGGGCGCTCTAGGATTTCCCAGATGCCGATACCCCTGTGCGGGGAACACCGGCCCGACGTGGCTGCAGACCTGCCGCTGCAGCTTCGACAGGCACAGCTGCACTGTCGTTTTTCTTTATTGAGATTTTGTTTAAGATCTTGTTGGAAGGAAGGATTCTGTGCCTAAAAGATCTTGTGAGGTCCATCTGTAGTTGACCCCTGTATTTTTCAGACCCAAAGGTGAGAAATGGCGTAAGGAAGTCTGGGAAGGAGAGAAGCTGTGGTTGTAGGGGGTGATCACAAAATTATCATGGTTAGTATGTCTAGTGGCGAGGGTTTAAAATTAAATGTTGCAGTATATCTTACCTGGGTGTGACCTTTTGAAGGACAGACCAATATTTAATCTTTTTTTTTTTTTAAAGATTGATTTATTTATTTGAAAGTAGGAGTCAGAGGAGAGGCAGACAAAGAGAAAGGTCTTCCATCCACTGATTCACTCTGCAATGGCCGGAGCTGCGCCCATCCAAAGTCAGCAGCCAGGAGCTTCTCCTGGGTCTCCCACGTGGGTGCAGGGGCCCAAGGAGTTGGGCCATCCTCCACTGCTTTCCCAGGCCACAGCAGAGAGCTGCATCAGAAGTGGAACAGCTGGATCTCGAACCAGCGCCCAAATGGGATGCCGGTGCTTCAGGCCAGGGTGTTAACCGGCTGTGCCACAGCACCGGCCCCAATATTTAATCTTTTAAGTATTGATTCTTAGCTTCTAGAGTTAAGTTGGCAATGAAGATGTGTTTGTTAAATTGAACTTAGAGCTGCAAAACTTTTTTTTGGTCGTCTTTGATGTCTTCTTGATAGCATAAATAAGTTGCCATCTAAGGCAAGATAAGGAGCTTGTGACAGAAGGCAAATGAACACATCAGAAAGTGGAGGCTCTTGGAAAAAAGCAGCCGGAGTGAAGTGTGCTGAGTGACCTAAGCCTCTAGTGTGTCACAACTTCTTAATCCAGGCTCAGGCCGGTCTGCAGCCAGTCTGCAGTCACGTTTTCAGTAGCACTGACGTAGATGGTATTCTTAGCATGAATCGCAGAAAATCGGACACCAAAGTGGAATTTCTTTGACATATCAAATCTAACTGAAATCATTGCTTCTAACAGTTCTACATGCTGGATTCGAGATCTACAGACAGAGTGTTACAGTGGGAACGAATTGACTGCCAAGGAATCCCTCCATCATCAAAGGACAAGCTGGGCGTCTGGGTATATAAAAACAAGTGAGTTAACACTGCAGCTTCGGGGACTCACGCCAACAGGGGTTTACCATTCAAGTATCCTTACCATTAGTTCTAAACATAGGACATACTTCAACAGCCCGTATGAGGATTAAGGAAATTAATACATAAAAGCATTTTACATAGCATGTAGGACATACTTAAGCATTAAGCATTATTATTTGAATAAGCATTTTCATATACTCAGTGAATATACTCAGAATATAAGAGTAAATATCCCTTGTGTCTTATCTGTGGGTATTTTAATCTTCATTGTCTTTTTTTTTTTTAATCAGATTAATATTTTTTGGAGGGTATGGCTATTTACCTGAAGATAAAGTATTGGGAACTTTTGAATTTGATGAAACATCTTTTTGGGTAAGTGAAGTTTCATTTTTGCATATGATCCACATAGAAGTATAATTTATGTTCACTCACAGTTTATTTGCCTTTTTAGTATATCAGGTGGCTATATATCTGTATGAAGATTATTTGTACACTAACTTAGAAATTCCTTTTTTCTGTAGAATTCAAGTCATCCGAGAGGATGGAATGATCATGTACACATTTTAGACACTGAAACGTTCACCTGGAGTCAGCCGATCACTACTGTGAGTTCTTCATGAGCAGTTATTACAGTGAGGACCCTAAAGAGAAGTGGGGTTGGGGAGATGTTGAAAGTTGATGTTTTCTGGAGAAAGGTGATCCTTAGTCCTCATTGAAGGAATCAGAACTGAGAAAAGCTGGATGAATACAAAAACTAAGGCAGCTTCTACTGTCTAAACAACCTCGCATTATATGATTGCTACCTAATACGCTAGAAAGAAACTGCTATGCTTGTAAGCACATTTGTAACCCGTCTCAAAGAAAATTTAAGTCTTCAGTTTTGGCAATCAGCTGTTGCTATTGGCCAGAGGTCTGTACTTATGCCTTCTCAAGGAAAGCTGACAGTCGTTCGTTCATATTGTTACCCACATCCAGAGGAGACTTCCGGCATTCTCCCTGTGTATAAAAGTCTGGTTATGAGGTGGCTTTATGATTTCTTAACAGGGTAAAGCACCTTCCCCTCGCGCTGCCCACGCCTGTGCAACAGTTGGGAACAAAGGCTTTGTGTTCGGAGGCAGATACCGAGTGAGTGCATAAACAGTTGGAGTGACTTGCTCTTGAGTTCTTCAAGATGTTAATGACTTAATTTTCTTTTTTAGGATGCCAGAATGAATGACCTTCACTACCTTAATCTGGATACATGGGAGTGGACTGAATTGTAGGTATCACTTCAGATAATTATACAGAAACTTGTTAAAAACTACAGACCCTGCCTGCCCCCACACCCCGTCCCCCCGCTTATTCCCTATTCTAGATATACAATATACTTACTTAAATCTTCTATAACCAAGAATTTAATTTAAAAAATCATGATCACAAGGTCCTTAAGGAAGGGATTTTACTTTTTATTTCCAGTTCCCATAACTACATGCCTGGCATGTAGCATGTGCTCAATGTTTATTGAAAAGAAAAGGTCTAAAGTTGACCCTGTCTTCAAAGAAAATAAAGCAGGTAGTGGTTTATACCAAGAAGCCTTTATAAAGTCTTTTTTTTATGATAAATTTTAAAGGAAATCTTCAATATTTATATGAAACACAGTAGCTGCTCTTAAACACAGGGATTGTAACCTGGCTGTTATTTTCAGAATTCCACAAGGCATATGCCCAGTTGGCCGATCGTGGCATTCACTGACACCAGTTTCTTCAGATCATCTTTTTCTCTTTGGAGGATTTACCACTGATAAACAGCCACTAAGTAAGTCCTTTAAAAATATGACAGTGAAATCATTATACATACGTTATCCATACACAGAAAGTAGCTGGAATCAGCCTATTTCCTATGCATCGGCAGGCTGAAGGGTTGGCTGGAAGGTTTCTTATTTAATAACACGCATGCTTACCTAGTCAAATGCAGAGAAGCACAAAAATATTTTTGCATCTACATATGACCTGATTTACTACCAAAGCTATGCCCTTTAAGTGACAATCGTCTCTACAGGGTAATCCACTTCGTAATGCTATCTGCTTTACTCAGGTGATGCCTGGACTTACTGCATCAGTAAAAATGAATGGATACAATTTAATCATCCCTACACTGAAAAACCAAGGTATGGAAGTATTTGAAAGATAATTTTAATACTAAATAAGGTCCGTATGTGTGAGACTGCTAAAAATTGAAGACATTTTTGGCTGTATATATCATTCTTTTAAAAATGCTAGCATTCACTAAGGTTTATCTGTGTATGAAGAATACAGCTGATTTTTATTTTTGCTTCTTCCTGTTATAAAATTCTTGGCATAGTTAAAATTTATAATCTGGTCCTTAACCTGGATGAGTTGAACTGTATCTTAAGTTTTATCATTAAAAAAAAAAACTAGAAAGGGCAGAATTTTAAAAACTCTTTAAAGAATGTACTCAGAGCCAACGAAGTGGCACAGCCGGTTGAACGGCCACCTGCAGCACCGCCAATCCCTTTTGAGTGCTGGTCCTGGCTGCTCCACTTCTCATCAGGCTCCCTGCTGATTCACCTGGGAAAGCAGTGGAAGAGGGCCCAAGGGAGACCCAGATGAAGCTCCTAGCTTTGGCCTGGCCCAGCCCTGGTCATGTGGCCTTTTGGGAAATGAACCGGTGGATGGAAGCTCTGTCTCTCAATCTGCCTTCCAAATAAATAAATTTTTTTTTTTCCTAAGACATCTAATTTTTTTTTAAGTTATTTAAGAGGCAGAGTTACAGACAGAGGGGTCTTTCATTCACTGGTTCACTCCCCAAATGGTCACAAGAACTGGAGCCCAGCCAGGCTAAAGCCAGGAGCAAGAAGCTTCTCTGCACGCGGTGCAGGGACCCAGTGCTTTCTTAGATGTACTAGTAGGGGGCTGGATGAGAACCAGAGCAGCTGGGACTCGAACCCAGGCCTATATGGGATGTTGGTGCCACAGGCGAGCCCCATAAAATTTTTTTAAATTTCTTTTAAGATTCATTTATTTATTTGAGAGGCAGAGTTACAGAGAGGCAGACAGACAGGTCTTCCGTCTGCTGGTTCACTCCCCAAATGGCTGCAACAGCTGGAGTTGGATCAAACCCAAGCTGGGAGCTAGGAGCCTCTTCTAGATTGCCCACACAGGTGCAGGGGCCCAAGAACTTGGGCCATCTTCTGCTGCTTTCCCAGGCCATAGCAGAGAGCTGGATTGGAAGTGGAGCAGCTGGTACCTGAACCAGAGCCCATATGGGATGCCGGCATGCAGGTGGTGGCTTTACCTGCTACACCACAGCACTGGCCGCACTTTTTTGTGTGTTTTTTTAATAAATAAAAGAAAATGTCCTCAAGGAGAAAAAAAAAAAATCAACAGCTGTAGCACTGTACAGCCAAGCTTAAGAAATTAAATCATCTAAAAAGGAACCTGTTATGATTATATCATTAATCTACAAAATATTTGCTGGAGAATGTAGACAGAATTGGTGTTGAGAGCACATTTAGGTATGCTATCTTACATTCCTCTGCCCCCAAGCTTGCAACCCAAGTGTGGTCAACATCACTTAGACTTTATCTGGCCCAAGTCCTCTTTGCATGAAATTACCAGACTTTCTATCAGAGACTTCCAGTCTCCTCAGCTACTACTTTGAGCTTCTCAGTTGTTCTGCGTAGGGGCCACTGAAACTTCCTAGGAAGAGGAAGGAGAGAGGGCTCATACCGCTCAGTTCCTCTTAAGATTTTCTGAAGACCTAGAGAGCAGATTGTTCAATTCATACCCCATAATGCACAAATGAGGACCAGACCAGAGGAAAAATAATATCCAGATGATGTAGACACTGATTTTTGTGGCTTTTGTTACTTAAACTCTCTGGTTATAATTTCATCAGCTCTATTCTGTAACGTGAATGATAAATTTGGTGTTTTGGGTGACTTCAAACTCGAATTTCTCTTTAAATGAAGGTTATGGCATACAGCCTGTGCCAGCGATGAAGGAGAAGTGATTGTTTTTGGTGGCTGTGCCAACAACCTGCTTGTTCATCACAGAGCTGTGAGTGCACCACCCCTTTACAGTATTACTGAGACATATTCATGAAGCACTTTTTAATGTGTTCTTCATACCTGCTTTTAGGCACACAGCAATGAAATACTTATATTCTCAGTTCAACCAAAATCTCTTGTACGGTAAGTAATTTTCTACTTAGCACTCAAGATTATTTTAAATTGTTTAACACACTTGAAAGTCCAAGTTAATGGATTATGCAAAGGCAAGAATGAGTCTTCACTGACAGGACCAACCAGTTCCTATGAAAATCTTTGGAAGAGGGGTGTTACTTCATAGTTCTTCATGTGAATGTACTTCTAAATAGTAAAGCGAAATATTTTTCCTGTCTACTTTCAGGCTAAGCTTAGAAGCAGTCATTTGTTTTAAAGAAATGTTAGCCAACTCGTGGAACTGTCTTCCAAAACACTTACTGCACAGTGTTACTCAGAGGTTCAGTAGTAACAACACTTCTGGATCTTAAGGCTTCATAGATAATGCCCATGATCATCTTGCATGGACAGCAACCTGTAATCGTCACAGAGTGGCATTGTTTGTATAATTATATGCAATTGTTGTAGTTTGCAGCTTTTTGATTTTAATGTGCATGTGAATGGCCTAGAGAACCTATTTTTGTGTCTAAAGTTTACAATAAATGTATTTAACACCAGTAACTATCCTCTATTAAAGCAAAAAAAATAATGCCTGGGATTCTTACCTCAAAGAATGATTATTAAATTTTTTTTGGTAATTTCAGGATAATATCTATAGAAACATTATGCTAAATAGTCTCACCATTATTAAAATGAAGTTTAAAAAAAAAGATTAAAAACCTTAATGGCAACAGTAGTCTATGTAGCCAAGCACAGTAAATATAACATAATGCACTTTTTTTTTTTCATCTTCAAATGGAAAAATAAGCTAAACTGGAGGGAGCAATAGCTTTTGAGTCTTTGGCCTCAGTGCTTTGGGGTGGGGGCTTGGGCAAGTAGTCATGTTGACTTCAGGCAGGAATTTTCCAATCAATTGAAAAGTAACAGTTTTTTAGCTTATAAATGAATGGAATTAACATGTGACCTACTCGGTTAGGTGTTCAGTGGTAAGCCTGAAGTGTGCTTCTGATGACGTAGGTGACAATGCTCATGGTGTTCCTGGCAGTAACTGGATGTGGTTACAAGGAAGAAAGTAAGATTAACTGGGAAATGATAAGTACCAATTTCTTCTAGGTATTAGGTAATCCTAAATGTATAACCATCCCCAACAGAAAAAAAACTTGTGATTGGCCTTGAGTAATATATATCTATATTGGATATTATATACAATAGACTAGTGAAAGTCAATAGTTAATAGCAGTCAAGCCACTTCACTGTTTTTCTTTACATCATGAAATGAATACTTAGTATTAACCTCCAAAATTTCCAGAAAATGTATAGTAGCTACAGATGTATATAATTAGCATTTAACTATCCATAAATATCTTAGGAAATCTGATCATAGACAGTGTTTCCTCTGTATAAAATTGGAAAAACCAAGTCCTTTTGGCGAACATAGCAAGGCAGTTTGTAAATGTGGAAGTCCTGTGACACGGTGTTTTCATCTCTGAACTTCCAAAAGGCTATAAAATGGGCTCTTCACAAATATTTGGGATTTCATTTCAGCTATTTCCTTTTCACATTCAGAAGATTGGGTGCAGACACCTTCACTTTGCCAGGAATGTTTCTTGATAAATCTGTGTCCTAAAAAAAAAAAAAAATTTGCTGAATATCTTCATAACCAGTGTGCTCAACCATGTTTCTTTTGTAACAGTTACCCTGTGCTGTCAAAAGAAAAGTATTTGCTAGCTGCAATGAAAATGATTTCACTGCTTACAGGTAGCATTTTCTAACCCCTCCCCCCCCAAAAATGCTAACAGAGTTCTGAAGGAAAATTTTTTTACCTTTACACTGCGGAATAAGTCTTTTTCCCTTGATGTTGCTTCTTTGGAATGCATGAAACTATTCAAGGCTGTTTTTGCAGCTGTAAATATAAAATAGAAAATCTACTTCTGTTCAGGCACTGAAATACTTATAACTGAAATTCAGAAACAAAAAGTTTAAATACCTTTTCCCTTTTTCTGAACTCCAGGAGTAAGCTTCACTTTATATCTTTAAAAAGGAATTACATGTGTTAGTAGGTAGAGGTTAACAACAGTTCATGAAAGTCACTGTGTCAACTGTACTGAGCTACTGGTGACTCACTTGTAGTTTGTCATGGTGGTATAAGGAGCACATATTGGAATGGCAAACAGCAGTACATCTTCAGGATGGGGCTGGCCTGTCAAAGAATCAAACAGATTTTCCTAAAAAGGGAAAATGGAAAAATTACAAAAGTAATTTATACTAGTCTCAATGCAAACTCTAAAATACTGTCAGAATATTAACACACTTGATCCTTTCCTGATCCACGTATGGTCTAAATAGCCACACCAGTGCTTGAACTCTTCTGTATAGTTTCTAACAGTTTCTGCCTAACATAATGAATAATGAGAACAATAATTTTCAAAATAACACCTATAGTTGTAAATTAGGAGAAAGAAAAACCTTTGGTATTACTGAAGTTGCAAAATACTGTGGATTAAAATGATACATAGTAATGACAATACATTTAACTCTTACATGGAAACTGGTCTTTCACTAGACTTGTAGTTCCCAGGGGAAGAGACTGCCTACCCATCCCTAGAGAAAGAATAGGAAGAATAGGGAGTTCAATTGGCATCTAGTGATTGGCAGCCAGGCAGGCTGTTAACCATTTTATAATGCACAAGACAGCCCTCCACAACAGAAAATACCCATTTTATAAATGTTAATAGTGCCAAAGATGAGAAACTCTGGGCTAGAACAGGCTTCTATTAGGTGTTTTTAAGAGGAGATCCCAGGCCAGCGCCGCAGCTCAACAGGCTAATCCTCCACCGAGCAGCGCCGGCACACCGGGTTCTAGTCCCGGTCAGGGCACCGGATTCTGTCCAGGTTGCCCCTCTTCCAGGCCAGCTCTCTGCTGTGGCCCGGGAGTGCAGTGGAGGATGGCCCAAGTGCTTGGGCCCTGCACCCCATGGGAGACCAGGAAAAGCACCTGGCTCCTGCCTTCGGATCAGCGTGGTACGTTGGCCGCAGTGGCCAATGGAGGGTGAACCAACAGCAAAAGGAAGACCTTTCTCTCTGTTTCTCTCACTGTCCACTCTGCCCGTCAAAAAATAAAAAAATAAAAAGGAGATCCCAGGGCTTCTAGAGCTGTCATCTCTGTATAACTGTAAGACGGTCCTATTCTATAACATGAATAAACTGAGGACAAATGCTTCCTGCTAAACTATAGTTGTCTGCCATGTGCCTTTCAAGGTTCTTTACATCTATTACTGCAATTCTTGAAACAGCTCTCCTGGTATCTCAATGGGGATAACAGTTTTTATCCCCAGTCTTTCAAACCCAAGGAATGCTTCCCATGTTTGCAGAGGTATATGTAGCAGAATTGGGATTTAAACCCCAGGAAGTTTGGCTCCAGAGCTTCAGCTTACTTTTACATTTTAAATTAATTAGAAGTTACCCATCAGCTATTGTGCAAACTACACTGTAGCAAGATTAGTAGTAGGAACCCCAACAGAAATATCATACCTCATTCCCCTGTTGATCCAGATCTTGTTCTTCCTGTATGGGGTTGGGGGTGAAAGGGGGAGAAGTTATAAATTAAAATGAAGGGCCGGTCCTGCGGTGTAGTGAGGCTGCTGCCTAGCAGTGTGGGAATCCTGGCTGCTCCACTTCCTATCCAGCTCTCTACTGTGGCCTGGGAAAACAACAGAAGGTGGCCCAAGTCCTTGGGCCCCTGCACCCACGTGGGAGACCTGGAGGAAGCTCTTGGTTCATGGCTTTGGATGGGCGCAGCTCCAGCCGTTGTAGCCCACTGGGGAGTGAACCAGTGGATGGAAGACTTCTCTCTCTCTCTCTGCCTCTCTGAAGCTCTGCCTTTCAAAGCTGGTGTAAGTCCTTAAAATCTCAAAATGTCGGCGCCGGCACACCGGGTTCTAGTCCCGGTCGGGGCACCGGATTCTGTCCTGGTTGCCCCTCTTCCAGGCCAGCCCTCTGCTGTGGCCCAGGAGTGCAGTGGAGGATGGCCCAGGTGCTTGGGACCTGCACCCCATGGGGAGACCAGGAAAAGCACCTGGCTCCTGGCTCCTGCCATCGGATGAGCGCGGCGCGCTGGCCGCAGCGCACCGACCGCGGCGGCCATTGGAGGGTGAACCAACGGCAAAAGGAAGACCTTTCTCTCTGTCTCTCTCTCTCACTGTCCACTCTGCCTGTAAAAAAAAAAAAAAAAAAAATCTCAAAATGTCTAACCGTTTTGCTTTGTATTCTGTTGGTGGAACACTTGGTCAACCAGGTTTACCAGGAAAACACTCACTTCTCACTGGTTTTGCAACCCAGGGTGTTGGCACTTGAACTGTATAATGACTTTCAAGCTCTTTATGTCAGATAAAAACTTTGCTAATGGAATGCCTGGTGTATTAAGAGAAATGAAAATTTATTTTCTGTTCATCTTGAAACAATCCTAGTCCTTTAATTTAATGGAGTTCTCATCAGAATTAAGCCTCTCCATAAAACTTAGCATTCCTGTAGGCTTACACTTCAGCACTGCAATGTAGTCTTTCTAAAAAGACATTCCATTAGGCACCGTTTTCAGCACTGTAAGTCCATGCCTCCGAGCCCTGGGCTGGAACCCTAATAAAGCAGACAAGTGTTGTAGTCTTACCTTGTCATCAGGAGGCTCATCCACAGCTAAGTCTTGCACCTCATGAGCTACAACGTCAACGGGTGGAATTTCTTTCCTAACGCTGTCAGAAACCCTCTGTCCACCTCTGGATTTCTGGGGCTGTTTCTTCACAGGTTCGTCCTTTATTTTTCCTTTCTTCCCCTTCTTTCCTTTTTCTTCTTTGTTTGAGCCTGCGGACTTTTCGTCACAGAAGAAAAAATCAGTTGATGTTTTCAGTATTCTCAGTGATTTCTGTTTAACAAAAACGTACTGAATGCCCATTAAGTGCTAGGCAAGAGCAGGATGCCCACTGAAAAGCAAAGGAAGAAGTGCTTTTTAGCTGTCACTTACCCCCAGCAATTTCATGATAAGTTCACGATCTTCTTCATCCTGGTCTTTGTACTTTTCCTTCATCTTTTTCATTTTACTCTACAAAATCAGGATTCTGGTTAGGAAGTTCAGTAAAAATAACAAGCAAATATTTGTAAAACAAGGTGCCTTCTGAAATGTTTATTGAAAAATATGGAGGCTGCAAAGATGGATAAACCACAGTCTTCATCCCAAGGAATTTACTGGGTTAGAAGTAAGGAGTAGTGAACGCAGTATGTTTAATACAATAGCAAAGATGCAGACACATTACTTGTAAAATAGAGAACCTTACAGTTTAAGAAAGACCTGTGGGGAAGAAATAAAACTTAGGAGTTTTCTTAGAATTAGTAAATTTTATAGTACTTAGGAAGATAAGAATACAAAGTAAAAACCAGAGAAAACATTAAGTCATCACATTTGGCTATGGCATCAGGGTACAGACAATACAGAGGGAAAGAAGTGAACAATGTGAGGTCCCATGCAGGCACTGAATTTTGTTATTGAAACCAGTGACTGGGGGCCAGCACTGTGGCGTAGCAGATAAAGCCGCCGCCTGCAGTGTTGGCATCCCATATGGATGCCAGTTTGAGTCCCAGCTGCTCCACTTCCAATCAAGCTCTCTGCTATGGCCTGGGAAAGTAGTGGAAGATGGCCCAAGTTCTTGGGCCCCTGCACCTGCGTGGGAGACATGGAAGAAGCTCCTGACTCCAGATCTGTGCAACTCTGGCCATTGTAGCCAAATAGGGAGTGAACCAGCGGATGGTAGACCTCTCTCTCTGCCTCTCCTCTGTGTAACTCTGATTTTCAAATAAATAAATCTTTGGGAAAAAACAAAAGAAACCAGTTACTCAATATTCTTGTAACAGATTCCAATTGCCCTGGGGATTTCTAAAACTATAGACATTCAGGCCCTACCTTGAAGTTTTTGTTTTCATGAGTGGTATCAACTGGAGCCCAAACAGCAAATTTATAAAATTATGAATCTTTCTTGACATAAGCTAACCATAAAAGAAAGATACAACCAGACTTGATTAAATGATACTCATTGAAAATATACTATTATAAAAATGGAAGAACCCTATATCTCTTACCATAGACAAAAAAATCAGCCCAAAACAGGTCAAACTTAAATTACAACCTGAAAACATGAAAGTTAACAGAAAACAGAAGAAACACTTTAGGGCACTGGTGTGGCCAATGAACTTCTGGATAAGACAATAAAAGCAAAACGAGACAAATGGTACCACTGCAAACTATAAGCTGATGCACAGAAAAGGAAACAATCGACAGAGTGAACAGACAACCTGCAGACTTCCTCTGAACAGAACTCAACTGAGCAATTTAGAAGTGGGCAGATAGAAGTATTTGGCTTAGGTGGTGGTTTGAATACCCACATCCCACATGGCAGTGCCTGGGGTCAAGACCTGCCTCTGTCCCAACTAGATGGGTCCCTGCCACTCACCTGGATGGACTGCCTGGCTCTTGACTTCAGTCCCTGAAATGAGACTGCAATGGGGAGTGAGCCAGCAGATGAGAACTCTGTCTCTCAAAAATTAAAAATCTTATAAGTGGGAAAATAATCTGAACAAAGATTTTTCAAAAGATATACAAGTGACCAGTAAGTATATGAAAAAATGCTCAATATCACTATCAGGAAAACAAAACCACAATGACATGTTATCCCAGGTAAAATGGCTATCAACAACAACAAAAAAACTATGTCAAGAACATAAAGGAAGCGGACCTCTCATACACTGCTGGGAGAAATATAAATAAGGCCGGCGCCGCAGCTCAATAGGCTAATCCTCCTCCTACGGCGCTGGCACACTGGGTTCTAGTCCTGGTCGGGGCACCGGATTCTGTCCCGGTTGCCCCTCTTCCAGGCCAGCTCTCTGCTGTGGCCCGGGAAGGCAGTGGAGGATGGCCCAAGTGCTTAAGCCCTGCACCCCATGGGAGGCCAGGAGAAGCACCTGGCTCCTGGCTTCGGATCAGCGCCATGGGCCGGCCGCACCAGCCACGGCGGCCATTGGAGAGTGAAACCAACGGTAAAGGAAGACCTTTCTGTCTCTCTTTAAAAAAATATATATAATATATATATACACACATATACACACACACAATCCCACAACTGAGTATAAATCCAAAGGAAAGGAATGGAAATCAGTAATGCCAAATATGTACTTGCACTCCCATGTTTATTGTAGCACTATTCACAGTAGCCAAGATAAGGAATCAACAGATAAATGGGTGAAGATAATATGGCATTTATACATATCGCATATTACTTTTTTTAAAGAGAGGTAGAGCCAGAGAGCGAGAGAGAGAGAGAGGTCTTCCATCCATTGGTTCACTCCCTAAATGTCTGCAACAGCCAGAACTGTGCTGCTCTGAAGCCAGGAGCCAGAAGCTGCTTCCGTGTCTCTCATATGGGTGCAGGGGCCAAGAACGCGGGCCATCTTTCACTGCTTTCCCAGGCCATAGCAGAGAGCTGGGTTGGAAGTGGAGCAGCTGGAACATGAACCAGTGCCCATATGGGATGCTGGCGTTGCAAGGCCAGGGCTTTAACCTGTTGCACCACAGCACCAGCCCCTATGATATATTATTTGGTCACCAAAAATAAAATACTTGGGGCCAGTGCTGTGGAATCAAGGTTAAGCCTCTGCAGTGCTGGCATCCCATATGGGTAACAGATGGGAGTCCCGGCTGTTCCACTTCCAGTCTTGCTCCTTACTAATGCACCTGGGAAAGCACTATAGAATGGCCCAAGTACTTCCCTGGCTGCTGGCTTTGGTCTGGCCCAACCCCTGCCATTGTGGCCATGCGGAGAGTGAACCAACAGATGGAAGACCTCTCTTCTCCATCTCTGCAACTCTTTGAAATAAATAAATACATCTTCTAAAAAAAAAAAAATACAATTCTGGGGGCTAACACTGTTGTATAGTGGGTTAAGCCACTGACTGCAGCAACAGCATCCTATACAGACACCAGTTGATGTCTCGGCTGCTCCACTTCTGATCCACCTCCCTGCTAATGGGCCTGGGAAACCAGTGGAAGATGGCCCTCGTCCTTGGACCCCTGTACCCACATAGGAGACCCAGATGAAGCTCCTGGTGTCAGTCTGGCCCAACCCCGGCAGTTGCAGCCATTTGGGGAGTGAACCAGCAGATCGAAGACCTTTCTACCTCTGCCTCTCTCCCTTTAAGTCTACCTTTCAAATAATAAATCTTTAAAAAAAAAAAATCTTGTCTGTGGTGCAATACGGATGAGCATGGACAACATTATGTTACGTGAAATATGCCATGCAGAGAGAGACAAATATGCATGCTCTCATATAGAAGCCAAAGACAATCCCACAAAGGTAGAGCATGTAACACGGGATGCCGGAGGCTAGGAAGGATAAGGAGGCAGAACAGGAGGAGACTAACTATAGTCAGCAGGGTTAAGTTCCAGGGTTTAATGGTCATTACAGTTAACAGCAAGCTCCCCAGTGTGTGAAAAGCACTTGGAACACATCCAAGAAATAACTTGTTTTCAGGATTGCAAAGAACTCTTATACATCAACTAGAAGTGGTACAGCTGGGACTTGAATTGGTGCCCATATGGGATGCTGGCACTGCAGGTGGTGGCTTAAACCACTCTGCCACAGCGCTGGCCCCACTTCCAACTTTAAAAAAATAAAATAAAAACACCCCCTCCCAACTTCATTTGTGACCCATACGTGCTCACTTGACCAAGCCGTCCTTAGGCTGGATTACCTTTTGGCCTCGTTTCATCGGCTGCACAGCTGCAACATTTCTGCTCGTGTTCTGATGAGCTTCAGTGTGTGCAGTACTTTCTTTTTCTTTGTCCTTTCCCTCTGTCATGTCCACATCTCCTGAATCATTGGGAAATTTCTTCTTCTTCATTTCCCTAAATACAAATGAAATGAGAACATCTAACTCTTACAAATTCTTAGTGCCCTAAAAAATTCCTTGCAAGGGGAATGTGTACAATACAGAAAATGGCTTCTGTTTCACTTGGTAATCACAAGGCTACAGTATATAAAGAGCTGAAATCATCACAGAGGAAAAAGCTGAAAACTTGTCATCACTCATGGATTTATCATTCCTTCTGCCATTCAGGTTCAACATACCATCACCTTGACTCAGTCCTACTCACCCCCCAACTCAGTCCCTTAACACCTTGATGGTCAGGCACTGGATGTGTAGTATTTGGATCAATATGGCCTTGGCACATCTTAGGCATTCAATAAATGGATTGGTTGCTTGAATACATACATTTTAAAAAGTAGATCAGGGAGGAGGGAGAAATTCTATTACTGTGATATGTTTCTATTTCTAAATGCCACTGCTCTGGCCTAGGTCCTCATCACCTTCCACTCAAGCTGTTTTTAGCATGTCCTCCATAAACCGTTACAAACTTTTACATAATGTTCTTTAATTATTTGCCTATATCTCATACCCACTCAAAATCTTCCAAAGGTATTCTTCACATCACTTCTGAGATAAAACCCAAAATTCTTATCTTGTCATTCCAGGTTCTCCACTTGTGTTGTAACTTCACCTCTCCAGTCTTACATTCTACCTGTTTATAAACATGAACTTTCTCCCCCTTGGAATCTGCCTCCTTTTCTTCACCTACCTAAGCACTAACACATCTTCAAGATTTATGAGGAAATTTCATGGAAAATGGGATTAAAAGGTAAGTTCATTTTGGTGCAAAATTTTTTAAATCCCTGCATAATTTTTACCTAATACACACTTTCCATGAAATTTCTGAAGACCCCACCAATACTTTCAACGCATTTCTCAAAACATCTTGAACTGTTAGCTCACTTTCAGACAACACTGTTTCTATATATATTACTAACCTTCTTGAATTCAGAATCCTGAAGGCATGGTCATATTTTATCTATTTTGTCCTCACTACCTTGCACAGTGCAGAGATTCAGATTCCCCAAGACCGCTGGGCGATTCTCTCCCTACAAACCCAGCCTCACTGCTCCTTCTCAACTACAGCAGCTTCCTGAAGAGCTTGGCCTTGCTGTCCCCTTCCTTCTGGCACTGCCTTTCCACTTGCTTCCTAAGACCTGCTACTAAACAAACAAACACAATAATCCAGTCTCCTGTCTTACATAAAACGTTCCTAACCAAATTTCAAGTACAGAATGAGCAACATGAATGCAAAAATCCAAAATTCTTTTCACAACTTTTTGAGGCATTTTGGAGAACTCTGGATTTTGAGATTGTAAGGATGCTCAACTGGTAAAGTCTACGCAAATATTTCAAACTCAAAAAAACTCCGAAATACTTCTGTTCCCAAGCATTTTGGATGAAGAATACTCCCTCTGTATTTACATTTCCCCTGTAAATACTGTCCTAGAACCAGCCCATTTAAAAACACGGAAGCTATCGTGCATACTCATACAATAAAAGCTCTGTCTTATTACTTGAGTGTATTACATTAGGGTTCTTAACACAGAAAAATGTATGAGAGCTCACTATGACAAATTTGAGATCTGTGGCAAATATCTGTGGTAATTTTAATAAAGGAAGCCTTTAGAACAAGTGATATGTGATAACTGAGTTGTTAACTTAAAAAAGAAGAAAATCATGCTTTTCAGTTAAATAACACAAATATGTTTACCTTCTTTCCTTAGCTGACAAATGTCTCCGGCTCTGTAATTTACTGTCACTCTATTAAAAACAAAAAAACAAGTAAATACAAACAATAACATCACTATTAGTATTTCAAGGAAAAAAAGATAAAAATTACTGTCTACTGAAAATAACAAGATGTTCTTCACAAAATTATGAAAGCAGTTTACCAAATTAGAAGATTCCTCTTTTGAAGCCAATTTCTGCAGGGACCTATGGAAACAAACAGCAAAAGAAAACCATTGGCTTGTGAAACATTCATTTAGAAAATCCTAAAACAGTCCATTCACATCATACTCTAAAATACTGGCAATCCTACCAATTTCCAAATTTGGCAAAATTAGGAAAAAAAAACAAATTGCTCACCTCTCTACATTTTTGAACATATTCTTAAATAGGTGGCAAGGATTGAAAATGTATTCAGTGCCAGAATACAGATGTGCTAGATGTTTTGCATGCATAAAATCTTTACGAAACTCCTATGAGAGTGATAGTATTCTTTTTTTTTTACTGAGGAAACTGAGGTTTAAACAAAGAATAACTTGCTCAAGGACACACACCAAGATTCAATTCTGATCTGACTCCTGGCCAATGCTGTTTTTTTTTCCTCCAAAGATTTTAGTAATTAATTGAAAAGCAGAGTGACAGAGAGAGAGATCGTCCATATGCTGCTTCACTCCCTAAATGGCTGCAACCAACCAGGGCTAGGCGAGGCTGAAGCCAGGAGCTTTCTTCGGTTCTCCTATGTGGGTGGCAGGGGCCAAGGACTCAGGCTGCTGCTTTCTCAGGCACATTAGCAGGGAGCTGGATCCTAAGTGGAGCAGCCGGGACTTGAATTGGCACCCATAAGGGATACCAGCATCACAAGTAGTGGCTTTACCTGCTAGGCTACAATGCCAGAGCCTGAGCAGTTCTTGTGAACTGGTTGTTCACTTGGTGATCAATAAAGATGAAAACACCTGAATTTTTTTCATGGAACTGCCTTTGGTATGTTATTAGCATTTACAACAATTTGCTTGCTTTTATTATGACCTGCTATGGCCACTTTGATATTAACTGTATTTTTCTACCCTGGTTTTGGAAATTTCTTTAGAAAGAGACTCAGCCACAGTGGAAAAATAAAAAGAAAAGAGAAGGTAAAGTATTAAATAATAGGACAACTGAGGTTAACAGTTCTTAAGTCAGTCTTGGTATTAGCCCACGGCCACTCTCAGCTTGGAATATAAAAAAATTATGTTTTTTTTTCACCTACCTTTGGGACTGAAGGTGGGACAAGTCAATGGTAGTATCAGGATAGCTGATCTCTTCCCCGTCATCCTTCGCTTCCCCAGCAGGCTCTGGGTCCTTTGTAACCTCTTCACATTCTCCTTCGTCTTCGGAGCTTTCTTCCCGAATGCGTTCTTCGTTCAGTTCATCACCACCACTCTGAACAGGAACATCCTCTTGGTCAACCTGGGTCGTGAATTCCACTTCTACAGGAGTTTCGTGTGATTCCTCTTTATCTTCCTCACTGCTCGTGTCACCTCCATCTGTAGAATTACCTTAAGAGAAATAGTATAAGAGTAACAAATCCACATGAGTTTTCCTAAACTTCCTAATGATATTCCATCGACTCCCTGTTTTCATAATGGTCATCAAAAACATGCCAAATCATTACCAAAGTACTGTGAGACTTCAACAAAACAATCTGTACCACGAATAGGTTGAACTAAATAGCCTCCAAGGTTCATTACAGTGAATTTCTTACATACTGTTAACATTTTTACAATGAAAACAATAACTGGCCTTAAAATTATTTGTATAAGGGTGGATGTGCAGTTACAATACCACTTGAGACTCCTTCCATATTAGCTTCCCATATTAGCGTGCCCAGGTTCAAGTCCCAGGTCCTCATCTGATTCCAAATTCGGGCTAATGTATATCCTGGGAGGCAGCAGGTTGAAGGCTCAAGAGTTTGGGTCCCTGCCACCCAACGTTGCCGGGCATGAGCGCGGCCATGGCGAGGCCAGACCAGGCCAGGGGGCTCTGCATGCGCAGCTGCCCCCGCCCGAGCTGCGTGGAACGGAGTTGAGCGGAGCCGAGCCCACAAACTAACTTAAGCCAGGGCCCGCGGACCCAGCCGGCAGGTGTCCCCAGGATGGCAGCGCAGGGAGGGACCCGGCATGCGCACGTGGCCCCGGCCACCGCCATGGTGGACAGCGACCCCGTGGGGTGAGCGGCGGTGGCGGCTCCGGCCCCCTGACAGGGCGACACCAAGGAGTCAACATGGAGCGCGCCTAGCTCCAGGAGGCGCAGGACCAGCTGCAACGCCTGCAGGAGGACTTCATCTACAGCCTGCAGGCACTGGAGGAGCAGGACTATGGGCTGGAGCGTGTGCACAGCTGCCGCCATGATGCTGCTGTGCCCAGGGCCAGCCATGAACAAGCTGCTGTCAAGCGAGGAGGGGAAGTGAATCCTGGAGCAGCTCGAGCGGCCTCCACAGCCCCCCTCCCCCTAGCAAGAGGACTGTTGGGAACCAGACGGAGAGGGACCAGGCTGCCAATGATGATGCCGGCGGCCTTCTCTCCAGGGGCAAAGAAGATGGCACCCAGAGGAAGTAAGATGGGTGGCACTCAAAAGCTAATTGGTTACGCAACATCAGGGGAGGTAACAAAACTAATAACAAGTGTATAGACATATGGCTAGTCCTATAGAAATCCCCCCCGTAAAGTGATCTTTTAAGTGGTTGGTTGGTCCTTAGCCCTGCCCCAATGATTCTGCATTTTTGTGCTATAAAAGGTTCTGTTATGCACGAAATAAACAAGACCCTGCTTCGACTGGGCTCCACACTGCGCCTGATTGTCCCCCGGGGTTTGGGGAAGGCTGAGTGGCGGGTGGTGCACTTTCCCCTCCTCGGTCAAGGCAAGCTGCAGGCAGCCTGCCTAATTCTCCAGCGGTGGCGAGCAACAGTCACCACACAATGTGAGAGACCCAGACAGAGTTCCAGGCTCCTGGCTTAAGCCAGTCCCAGACCTAGCTATTGGTGGATATCTGGGAGGTAAACCAACAGATAAGTGACCTCTGTATGTCTCTAACTCTATGCCTTTCAAATAAAAAATTAAAGTTTTGGGGGCTGGCACTGTGGTGCAGCGGGTTAAAGCCCTGGCCTGAAGCTCTGGCATCCCATGTGGGCGCCGATTCGAGTCCTGGCTGCTCCTCTTCCAATCCCGCTCTCTGCTATAGCCTGAGAAAGCAGCAGAAGATGGCCCAAGTCCTTGGGCCCCTGCACCTGTGTGGGAGACCCAGAAGAAGCTCCTGGCTCCTGGCTTTGGGTCAGTGCATCTCTGGCCGTTGCGGCCTTCTGGAGAGTATACCAGAGAATAGAAGAACTCTCTCTCTGCCTCGATCTATCTCTGTAACTCTTTCAAATAAATAAATCTTTAAAAAAAATTAAAATTCTTAAAAATTAGTTATATAAATTCTACTTTTGAGTTGTATATGAGAACCAAAATAATACTTGTTCTATTACAGGTAGATAGCAGGCACTCATATTTTTACAAAAGGAAGATTGTCTACTGGTGATAATAGGGTTTGCTTGCCTCAACTTTCAAATGGAGATCTAGAAGCCAGTGTTGTGGCATCATGGGTTAAGCCGTCACGTATAAAGCCAGCATCCCATGTGGGCACTGGTTCAAGACCTAGCTACTCCACTTCTGATCCGGATCCCTGCTAATGTGCCTGGGAAAACATCAGAAGATGGCCCATGTTCTTGGGTCTCTGCTACCCACATGGGAGACCTGGAAGAAAATCCTGGCTCCTGGCTTCAGCCTGGCCCAGCCCTGACTGTTTTAAAGCCATCTGGGGAGTGAACCAGTGGATGGAAATCTCTAACTCTGCCTTTCATATAAATAACTAAATGTTTTAATTTATTTATTTGGAAGGCAGAGTTACAGAAAGAGACAAAGAGAGACAAGAGACATTCAATCCATTGGTTCATTCCTCAAATGGCCGCAACGACCAAGGCTGGGTCAGGCCAAACCCATGAGCTTCTTCTGGGTCCCCCATGTGGGTAGCAGAAACACAAGCACTTGGGCCATTCTCTGCTGCTTTCCCAGGCACGTTACCAGGGAGTTGGATCAGAAGTGGAACAGCCAGGACTCGAACCAGCCCCTACATGAGATACCTGCTTTAACTTGCTATGCCACAGCACCATCCCAATTAAATCAACAAATAACAGTAAATAACGGGCTGGTGCTGTGGTGTAGCGGGTAAAGCTGACGCCTGCAGTGCTGGCATCCCATATGGGTGCTGGTTCAAGTCCCTGCTGCTCCACTTCTGGTCCAGTTCTATGCTATGGCCTGGGAAAGCAGTAGAAGATGGCACAAGTGCTTTGGCCCTGCACCTGCATGAGAGCCCCAAAAGAAGCTCCTGACTCCTGGTCCAGCTCCAGGCATTGTGGCTATCTAGGGAGTGAACCAGCAAATGGAAGACTTCTTTCTCTCTCTCTGCCTCTGCCTCTCTGTAACTCTGCCTTCAAATAAATAAATAATTAATTAATTAAAATAAATAAAATCAGATGCTATCACTCACCTGACAAGACCATGAGAAGTTAAATAAAAAATAAAAGCACTTTATACAATGAATGCCAAGGACATGATGAATTTTAATTAGACTCTTGCAGCATAGCAGTAGCTGAAAGTGAGACAGTGTAGTAATAATCCTAAAAGGAATGACCCTAGCAGAGAGTAGTTAACTGAAGAACTAGTTTAGATGGCATACTTTCCACAGTTCCCTTGGGTAGAGAGGAAAATTTATTCCAGCAACTGTAGTTGCTCGCTCCTCCTCCCAGAACAAATCAACCACAACATATATGAAACAAATATATTATTATATATTATTAAATCAAGTTAAGTTCTCATATGAGAAGTTTTATTTGTTAAGAATATCTATCAGCCGGCGCCACGGCTCACTAGGCTAATCCTCCACCTTGCGGTGCCGGCATACCGGGTTCTAGTCCCAGTCGGGGCGCCGGACTCTGTCCCGGTTGCCCCTCTTCCAGGCCAGCTCTCTGCTGTGGCCAGGGAGTGCAGTGGAGAATGGCCCAAGTGCTTGGGCCCTGCACCCATGGGAGACCTGGCTCCTGCCTTCGGATCAGCGCAGTGCGCTGGCTGCAGCGCACCGGCCGCAGTGGCCATTGGAGGGTGAACCAATGGCAAAGGGAGACTTTTCTCTCTCTCTCACACTGTCCACTCCGTCAAAAAAAAAAAAAGAATATCTATCACTTCTAATTCTTAACCCAGAAAGTAAATGCTGATTCATAAATACTCAAGTCTATCTTCGTTAAACACACTTATGTATTATCCATTACATATTGAGGTTTTTCTATATAACCCTATGTTAAGGTACATTAGCTTTTTATCCAATTAAATACTTCAGTTCACTAGAGTACTTTTTAAAAAGTTTTACATATTTTAAAAGTATGTATCTAGGCACCATAGCCAGGAGCAATGAACTCAATCCAGGTCTCCCAGGAGGGTTGCACAGACTCACCTACTTGAGTCATCAACACTGCCTCCCAGGGTATACACGCTAGCAGGAAGCCAGAATCAGCAATCAAAGCAGAGGAGCAAACCTAGGCACTCCGATATGGAACCTGGACATCCTAACCAGCGTCTTAACTTCTAGGCCAAATGCCTGCTCTGAGTAAGTATACTTAACATTTCCAAAACCAAAATATCATAAAATTGACAGCAATTTTGTTTGTTTTGAAATTTCAATAAACCCCACAGATGCAATCTTCTAAGTAAGGATTTAGAAGCAAAACTAGAAAATAAGAAACATCACAAGCAAATTCATTAAAATTTGTGAACTACCTAGTTGTTCCATTTCTTCTGAGATCAGTTCACTTGAGCAACTCGCCAGGGTCTCCATGTCTTCGTCCTGTATTCTGACTTTACGTTCACCACGATGTCTCCAAACACAAGACTCATCTACCTAGAGAAACAGTTCCTTTTCACTGATGGAACTTTGGGTAAAGCTAACGAAAATCGGGGGGCAAAAAACACCAAAAATCTGAAAAGTACCTTAAAGAGGAAGCTAAACCCCATCATTAGATATGAGGGAGGAAGGAAATTCTTTTTTCCTACAAAAAATAATGTGCATTAATGTTTTTAAAAATCAGTTTTCTCTACTTTTTGTTTGTAAATTATCTGACACCAATAGTCAAATTTCTTTTAACTGTTACTATATCATGAAGAACATATTTAGTATTCTGTATAGAACAGTAATTTTAAAAATATGTGTACTTATTTTTACCTTTTACATCACATTCTAGTTAACTTATTAAAAAAAAAGATCAGGATATATTTTTACTCTTACAACTAAACTATGTAAAAGCACATTCTCATCAATAAAAATTCATGTGGCAATGACATGACAAATACTAAATTTGCTACACTGAGTAAAAATTTCTTATTTCATAGCAGATTTTTTATGTGGAATCAGAGTAATAACTTTCTATATGGACAGTATTTGTGGATGGTCCTCAAACCTGTCTCCATAATATACCAACAACAAGACTAGGGCTATTTTTCATGTCAAGACATTACCTCTTATCATGAAGCTTCCTGTTGTCAAATATTCTCCAGTTGGTGCTGTTTTAGACACCTGAGGAATATAAAAATAAGTTATGTTCTTATGTCAAGAAATACTTGGAGGGGCAGGAGAGCTGCATTTAATATGAGAGTGAGTTCGAGTTCTGCCTCTGCTTCTGTTTCTAGCTTCTTGCAAATGCACACCCAGGAAAGTGGCAGGTGAGTCCCTGCCACCCAGATGGAAAACTCAAAAGCAGGAGTTTCAGGCTCCTAGCTTCAGCCTAGCTCAGCCCTGGCCATTGCAGGCATTGTCAAAGTAAACTAACAGATGTAAACCAGAGATGGAGATCTCTTTCCATTTGTCCCTCTCTCTCTCTCTCGCTGCCTTTCAAATAAATAAAAGTTTAAAAATCAGGGATTTTTTTCCAATAAAGAAGAGAAAGTAAAGTCATATTCAAATAAGCAGTATTATGTCCCTAGAAGCTTGTAATTCTGCAATAACTTTTAAGACTGAGGAATAGATAAAAGAAATAAAATGAAAGATACCTTTGGCAGTAACAAAGAAAGAAATAACAGAAGATTCCCTGTGTTAATAATTTCCAAATGCCATGGAATACAGCCAAAACTAGTCCACTCGTTTCTTCCAGTGTGAGATAATGAGAAAAGTAAGGATAGTGGGGCCAGCGCTGTGGCATAGGTTAAACCTCTGCCTGCAGTGCCAGTATCCCTAGTGGGTGCTGGTTCAAGTCCCAGCTGCTCCATTTTGGATCCAGCTCCCTGTAATATGCCTGGAAAAGCAGAAGATGGACTAAGTTCTTGGGCTCCTGCACCCATGGGGGAAACCTGAATGAGGTTCCTGGTTCCTGGCTTTGGCCTGCCCAGCCCTGATGGTTGTGGCCATTTGGAGAGTGAACCAAAAGATGAAAGGTATCTTACTGCTTGTTCGCTCTTGCTCCCTCTCTCTATTTCTGCCTCTCAAATAAATAAATAAATCTTTAAAGAAAACAAAAACTAAAACTAAGGATAGTTTAATAGGCTTACCATAAAGCTGTATTTATTGAAACTTTACTTGTTAAATGTAATCCTTTCTGAGATTCCCATTTTGGTAATAAAATAAGTTTTAATTTTAGGAAACAAGATGACAGCAGATTTTAAAACATATGCAGTTTCAGCAAAATAGAATTTGAGTTATCTTGGCCGGCGCCGTGGCTCAACAGGCTAATCCTCCGCCTTGCGGCGCCGGCACACCGGGTTCTAATCCCGGTCGGGGCACCGATTCTGTCCCGGTTGCCCCTCTTCCAGGCCAGCCCTCTGCTGTGGCCCAGGAGTGCAGTGGAGGATGGCCCAGGTGCTTGGGCCCTGCACCCCATGGGGAGACCGGGAAAAGCACCTGGCTCCTGGCTCCTGCCATCGGACGAGCGCGGTGCGCCGGCCGCAGCGCGCCAGCCGCGGCGGCCATTGGAGGGTAAACCAACGGCAAAAGGAAGACCTTTCTCTCTGTCTCTCTCTCTCACTGTCCACTCTGCCTGTTAAAAAAAAAAAAAAAAAAAGAGAGAATTTGAGTTATCTTATTAGGGTATTTTAAAAATGTTATACATGTGTGACATCTCCAAATCTGAAAGCATATTTATTACTTATGGCTATTAAAACACCAAAGGATAAAAGAAAAATTCTCTTCATTAAAGAACTAAAGCTCCTGGGGCCAGAGCCATGGTGCAGTAGGTTAATCCTTCGCCTGCAGCACCGGCATCCCATGTGGGCGCCGGTTCGAGTCCCAGCTGCTCCTCTTCTGATCCAGCTCTCTGCTATGGCATGGGAAAGCAGTGGAAGATGGCCCGGGTGCTTGGGCCCCTGCACCTGCATAGAGACCGGGAGGAGGCACCTGGCTCCTGGCTTCGCATTGGTGCAGCTCCAGCCATTGCAGCCATTGGGGAGTGAACAAACGGAGGGAAGACCTTTCTCTCTGTCTCTCCCTCTCATTGACTGTAACCCCACCTATCAAAATAAATAAATAAAATCTTTAAAAAAAAAAACAAACTAAAGCTCCTTTCATAATAGTATTTATACAGATATTGTTATAATTCCCCATGTGTTGTTATTTCCCTAAAAACACTATTACAGCATAGCAGATAATAAATACAGATATAAAATGAAACTAAATCTAAGGGATGGTAGTAGAACTCAACTTTTTTACCCTATCACATAGCTAAACCATGTAAAAATGTATTACTATCAATTTTAATTCTTTTCTAAAATTTTATTTGGTTATTTGTGGCAGACAAACAGACTAACAGACAAAACTTCCAAACACTGGCCCACCCCTAAATGCTTTCAACATCCAAGTCTGGGCCAGGCCAAAGGTGGGAGCCAGGAACTCATTCCAAGTCTCCCACATGGCTATCAGAGAAGGAACTACTTGATTCATTACTCTGCTGTCTCCTAGGGTATATACTAGCAGGAAGTTGGAATCAGGACTTGAACCAATCAATCTGATACGGAATGTGGGTATCCCAACTAGCACTTCAGTCACTAACACCAAATAACCTCCACCCATTGTAAGCCTTGAAATGTGAAATCAACAGCAACATGAACTCAAATGCAGAATGAAGATCACCAAATAAACACCTCAAATAGTGCTAAAATAATTTTGTGAAACAAAACAAAAAAAACCCAGCATTAACCACAAAGGACAGTGACTAAAACCAAATGCACAAAAACCACTACAGCATATACCCACTTTCTGGAAAGGCAAAAGAGAATTCAGAAAATTCCAACCAAAGACATTTTAGGTCAGTTTGCCAGTCATTAACTGGAACACTATCCTGTATAACTGCAAGGGTCACTCTTCATATAGGTCTCTGCTCAAATCTTACCTTCCCAGAAAGGCCTCTTTTGAAACTTCCCTATTACTTCCTCTCCTATTCTTTAAAAAAAAAAAAAAAGTACAGCTTTTTGTCAACTGAACACTGTGTACATATTTTTTCATTACCACCAACATGTAAACTCTCTCAAGCCTGCTACCTGTCTGTCCACTCCCTCAAAATGTGGCACACAGTAGTAGCTCTTAATAGATTAAGAAAAAGGACCACAGCCCTTATTACCTGATGATGGTACACCCACCAAGCACTAGTGATAACTCGTGCATCCCAGGCAGCACTGTAGCAAAGCGCCATTGTCCCAGCTTCAGTCAAGGTCCTTGGTGGAATGGGTTCTCCTGTAATTACAATGCTACAATGTCTTAACTCCAAAGAACAGACTTTCTATAGAAAATCATTTTTATGAAAATCATATGCAGATAACAGGTTCAATCATTTTATATTTTAAATACTAATACCACCATTTTTACTTCAACAGTATAAAATATTGCTATTTTTATTAAAAATACTTTTACATGACAGACTTTCAGATGACCTTTGTAAATAAAGTAAGTCAGAGAAGAAATATCCTCACACTTAGAAGTCAATAATTCTAATTTCATGTAAGAAAGCACAATTCAGTCGGCGCCATGGCTCACTGGGCGCCGGCACACCAGGTTCTAGTCCCAGTCGGGGCGCTGGATTCTGTCCAGGTTGCCCCTCTTCCAGGCCAGCTCTCTGCTGTAGCCCAGGAGTGCAAAGGAGGATGGCCCGGGAGTGCAGTGGAGGATGGCCCAAGTGCTTGGGTCCTGCACCCCATGGGATACCAGGAGAAGCATCTGGCTCCTGCCATCAGATCAGCACGGTGTGCCGGCCACAGCGCACTGGCCATGGCAGCCATTGGAGGGTGAACCCACGGCAAAGGAAGACCTTTCTCTCTGTCTCTCTCTCTCACTGTCTACTCTGTCAAAAAAACAAAAACAAAAACAACAACAAAAAAAAGAAAGCACAATTCAGAAAAATCTATTTAAAGTTTGACAGCTTCCAGAATATAGACTGCTGGAAACATCAAAATGATGACCACATTAATAAGTGCCTTACAAAGAGATTTCAAGTATTTTTAAAAATGAGATAATTCATATACCATAAAATTCACCCTTTTAAAGTATATAATGGTTTTTAGTCTATTCATAAAGCCATGTAACCATTACCACAACATAATGCCAGAACATTTTTCAATATTCCCAAACTGAAACCCTTATGTATTAGTAGTCATTCCTCATTTTCTCATAGGAATCAGTAACCTATTTCCTGTCTCTAAGGATTTGCCTGGTTTGGATATTTAGTATAAACAGAATAATATGTAGCCTTCCTTATTTGCCTTCTTTCACTTAGTCTAATGTTTTCAAGATTCAACCATGTAGAACATATATAACTACTTAATTTTTTTAAAGTCTGAATACATTTTACTGCATATATACAATGTTGCTTATCTACCAATCAACTGATGGATACGTAGGTTTTTTTCCCCCTTTCTTGGCTATTATAAATAATGCCTGCATGAATGTTTGCACCCATGCTTTGTATAGACAATTAGGTATATTCCTATAATTGGAAAGGGGGGGGTCACAACTATGTTTAATTTGCTGACAAACCGCCAAACCATTATTCATAGCAACTCTCATTTTCTTTCTTTTTTTTTTTTTGACAGGCAGAGTGGACAGTGAGAGAGAGAGACAGAGAGAAAGGTCTTCCTTTTGCCGTTGGTTTACCCTCCAATGGCCGCCGCGGCTGGCGCGCTGCGGCCGGCGCACCGCGCTCGTCCGATGGCAGGAGCCAGGAGCCAGGTGCTTTTCCTGGTCTCCCCATGGGGTGCAGGGCCCAAGCACCTGGGCCATCCTCCACTGCACTCCCGGGCCACAGCAGAGGGCTGGCCTGGAAGAGGGGCAACCGGGACAGAATCCGGCGCCCCGACCGGGACTAGAACCCGGTTTGCCGGCGCCACAAGGCGGAGGATTAGCCTGTTGAGCCACGGCACCGGCCGCAACTCTCATTTTCAATTCATATGAGGGTTCTAATTTCTCTACATGCTTAGTAACACTTATTATTATCCATTTTGCATTATAACCACTCTATTAAGTGTGACGTAGAATTTCAATGTGGTTTTGATTTACATTTCCCTAGTAACTGACAATACTGAGCACCTTTTCATTTATTTACTGGCCATTCATCTAACTTTGGAGAAATGTCCACTTGATGAGGCTGGCATCGTGGCGTAATAAGTAAAGCCAGTGCTGCATCCCACATGGGAGGTGCTGTTCCACTTCTGATCTAACTCCCTATTAATGCACCCAGGAAAGCATCAAATGATGCCCAAGTGCTTGGGCCTTCACCCATGTGGGAAACCCAGATGAAGCTCCTGGCTCCAGCCTGGCTCTACCCCAGCCATTGAAGCCATTTGGGGAGTGAACCAGAGGAGGAGAGGAGGGAAGACCTATCTTTCTGTCTCTCCCTCTCTCTCTCTAACTCTTTCAAATAAATAAAATAATCTTAAAAAAAAAAGTCCACTTGAATCCTTTTTTCATTTTTTTGTTTTGTTTTTATTTTTTAAAAGATTTATTTTATTTACTTGAAAGTCAAAGTATCACATAGAGAAGGAGAGGCAGAGAGAGAGAGTCTTCCATCCACTAGTTCACTCCCCAACTGGCTAGGCTGATGCGAAAACCAGGAGCCAGAAGCCTCCTCCAGGTCTCCCAATGGGTGCAGGGACCCAAGGACTTGGGCCATCTTCTACTGCTTTCCCAGACCACAGCAGAGAGCTGGATCGGAAGTGGAGCAGCTGGGATTCAAACTAGTGCCCATATGGGATGCCGGCACTGCAGGAGGCGGCTTCACCTGCTACACCATAGCGTAGCCTTTGTTCATTTTTAAATGGTATTATTTCTCTTTCGAGTCTTAAGTGTTTATTTTTTATTAAAATATTTTATTTGTTTACTTGAAAATCAGAGTTACAGAGAGGCAGAGGCAGAGAGAGAGAGAGGTCTTCCATCTGCTGCTTCACTCCCCAGATGGCCACGACAGCAGGAGCTAAATCAGTCTGAAGCCAGGAGCTAGGAGCTTCTTCCGGGTCTCCCACATGGGTGCAGGGGCCCAAAGACTTGGGCCTTTTTTTTTTAAAAAATTTGACGGATAGAGTTAGACAGTGAGAGAGAGAGAGACAGAGAGAAAGGGCTTCCTTCCATTGGTTCACCCCCAAAATGGCCACCACACCGGAGCCACGCTGATCCAAAGCCAGGAGCCAGGTGCTTCCTCCTGGTGGAGATGCTCACATCAAACATGTGGATGCAGGGGTGCAAGTACTTGGGCCATCCTCCACTGCCTTACTGAGCCACAGCAGAGAGCTGGACTGGAAAAAGAGCAACTGGGACTAGAACCCAGTACCCATATGGGATGCCGGTGCTGCAGGCGGAGGATAAACCAAGTGAGCCACGGCGCTGGCCCCAACTTAGGCCATCTTGTACTGTTTCCCCAGCCCACAGCAGAGAACTGGATCAGAAGTGGAGCAGCCAGGACTCGAACCAGCACCCATATGGGATGCCAGCACTGCAGGTGGCAGCTTTATCCGCTATGCCACAACACCAGCCCTGAGTCTTTTTCTTTTTTTTTTTGACAAACAGAGTGGACAGTGAGAGAAACAGAAAGAAAGGTCTTCCTTTTGCCGTTGGTTCACCCTCCAATGGCCACTGCGGCCGGCGCACTGTGGCTGGCCCACGGCGTTGATCCGAAGCCAGGAGCCAGGTACTTCTCCTGGTCTCCCATGCGGGTGCAGGGCCCAACCACTTGGGCCATCCTCCACTGCATTCCTGGGCCAGAGCAGAGAGCTGGCCTGGAAGAGAGGCAACCTGGACAGAATCCGGTCCCCTGACCGGGACTAGAACCTGGTGTGCCAGCGCCGCAAGGCGGAGGATTAGCCTATTGAGCCACGGCGCTGGCCCCTGAGTCTTAAGTGTTCTTTGGATACTGATCCCATGTCAGATGTAAGATTTGTAACCATTTTCTCCTATTCTATGGGTTGCCTTTTCACTTTCTTGATAGCACTTTTTAATAAAGGTTTTTCATTTTTAAGTCCTACTTACCTATTTTGTTTGGTTCCTTATGACTTTAATATCATATATAACAAATAACTGAATAATCCAAGCTTATGAAGATTTATACCTTGTTTTGTTCCAACAGTTTTATACTTTCGGCTCTAAAGTCTAGATCTTGAGGCATGCACTATGGTGCAGGGGGTTAAGCTGATGCTTGGGATGCCTGAAGACTGCACTAGAGTGCCAACCTGAGTCCTAGCTACTTCCACTGTAGCATCTTGTTAATGCACCTTCGAAAACAATGGAAAAAGGTCCAAGGGCTTGGGGCCCTCCCACACCTGTGGGAGACCCAGAAGTGGCTCCAGGCTCCTGGCTTCATCATGGTCCAGCTCTAATACAGGCATTTGGGTTATGAATCAGCAGACAGATGGTATCTCTCTCGCTCCCCTTGTCACTCTGCCTTTCAAATAAATTAATAAAACTTTTTGAAAAACCTAGCTCGTTAAAGCATTTTAAATTAGCACAGTGGGTGGTATAAATGGTGTAAAGAAGAGGGTCTAACTTCATTCTTTTGCATGTAGATATATAGTTGCCCCAATATCACTGTTAAAAATATTATTCTATGAAAAGATAAGTCACAGCTTGAGTGAACATATATGCTGAAGACAAAGCAGATAAAGGCCTGTTATCCAAAATATACAAAGAACTACTAGAATGTAACAGTGGGAACACAAACGACGACAGAGATCTTACTAAGGAAGACACACAGAAGACAAACAGGTCATCATGGAAATGCAAATTAAAATGAGAATGCCACTACACATTTGTTAAAAAGGCCAAAATCAAGATCAGTGATACCAACTGGTGGCAAGGTTGTGAAGCAACAGAATTCTCTTTCATTACTGTTGGAATGCAAATGGAAGAGTCTAAAGATTTCTTACAAAACTGCTCTAAACATAGAAATCAACAATCTTGATCTCTGATACTAACTCACATTAACTGGAAAATTCTGTCCATATGAAAACCCACACAGGGCTGGCACTGTGGCATGGCAGACTGGGCCTACCACCTGCCATGCCAGCATCCCATACGGGCGCCAGTTCAAGGCCTAGCTGCTCCACTTCTGATCCAGATATCTGCTATGGCCTGGGGAAGCAGCTGAGGATGGCCTAAATCCTTGGGCCCCTGCACCTGCATAGGCGACCTGGAAGAAGATCACAGCTCCTGGCTTTGGACTGGCACAGCTCTGGGAGCCATGGCCAATTGGGAAGTGAACCAGTGAATGGAAGACCTCTCTCTCTCTCTCTCTGCCTCTCCTCTCTGTGTAACTCTGACTTTCAAATAAATAAAAAAAATCTTTAAAATAAAAAGAAAAACTACATACAGACATTTACAGCAATTTTATTCGTAACTGCCAAAAACTAGAAGCAACCAAGATGTCACATTTGAAAATTCTCCAAATTTTCTTCTACTGGTTTCTAATTTCACTCCATTATGGTCAAAAATCTTCATATGATTTCATTTGTTTTATATGTATTGAGACTTGTTTTATAGACTATCATATGGTCTATCCCAGAGAATGTTCCATAAGCACTTGAGAATAGTCTGCTGCTGATAGGAACAGTGCTCACAAATTTCTGTTAGATCTAGTTAATGTAAAGTGTTGTCTAGGTCTTCTGTTTCCTTATAGATATTGTGTCTACTTATTACATTCAGGACTGAAAGTCTCCACATATTATTATAAAGGTTTTTATTTCTCCTTTCAATTCTGTCAGGTTTTGCTTCACATCAAGGGTTGTTGGGTACATATATGCTTCTCATGGTTACAGCCTGTTAATGGAGTCATCCTTTTATCATTACATTCTCCTTTATCTCTACTGATTTTAGCCTTATCATTACACTAAATGTACTTTAAGGAAAGGAACTAAAATTCTGAATAAGAGAAATATATTACCTGTTGGATTCTTAATCACACAACTGGTAGCTCCATGAAGATCAGCATGTACATAAATGTCTCCTTAAAGATCAATAAGAAAAGACACTTTCAGAAGTCCTATTTCTAAATGTGAAAAATGGTTGCAAACTTCAGCAATAAAAAGTAAAGCTTTTAACAATATGACCTACAATGCTTTTGGAAGACTGAGAGCTATTTTATTAATGTAGCAGAAGACTGAGAATTAGCTCAGCAACATAACTTGAGGAACATTCACTTAAGATGAGAATTATGTGTCAAAGCACATTCAATAAATCATAAACTGTTAAATCCTTCTACTCATTAAATCAAACAGAAGAGGATAAGATGAAAATAAATTCCCAGTGTTCATGTAACTGATCCAATCATTTAAACGAAAATTCTTTAGAGTTTTAATCCTACCTACCTGTTGTCAAGTATCTTTTCACAATTATTTCGTTCTGCTGCTGATCTCGTCCACCTATAATTAGATAGTTCTCTGAGCTAATGAACCACAGAAACTTTTCAAACCTACCAAATTGAAAGAAAGCAAAGTTAACATTTCTTTTTCATTACAGCTATCTGAATTCACATCCCATTTACAAACAGGGAGCCACTGTGCCTCTGTAGGTTTTGCACGCGCACGCACACACACACACACACACACACACACACACACAGAAAAGATCAATCAACTAATCTTAATCCACTGGTTCACTCTACAATACCCACAATAGCTTGGAATGAACCAGGCTAATCCAGAAGCCAGGAACTCAACGTGGGCTCCTACATGGGTGGCAGAGACACTAGTACTTGAACAGTCAATTGCTATCTCCCAGGGTCTGCATTAGCAGAAAGGTGGAGAGGAAGTGGACCCAGGACTAGAACCCAGGCATTCCAACATGGGACACAGGCATCCCAAGTGGCAAAACTTTTAATAGCTGAGCCAAACATCAGCTCTGCTTGTGTAGGTACAGATAACTTGACTAAAATAGCTTAATTCTTCCAGAAGGCATCAAGCTGAATTTTAATAAAAACCTGTAACATACTTAAGGTGATTTTCTTAACTCATTTTTAGAAGAAATTAAATTCTACATCTTTAAAAAGTTATCCCCTTACTCCATAGAGACAGCCTTCTTAGACTCAAAGATAATGTAACAATGAATTACATAAAGAGCTAAGTATAAAATATCATGTTAGTTTTAGCTTTCTTTCAGTGGGGCTGGAAAGGCTTTGAACCACTGATAAGAAAGCAAAGTTGTTTGACTACTCAATTCTCAGTTAACCAACATAATCAATATTTACCTATGATATACTTTACACTTTTTAAAATATAAAAGACGAAAAATTGTCTTCAAAAGGGTAAAATCGTAACTTCTCAGGAAGCATAACTTGGATTTTAGAAATTTTGAAAACTGCAATACAGGTAAACACAAATACCTCCTACATCATATAAGTACAGAAATAATCTTGTATATGGTTTTTTCGAAGATTTATTCATTTGTTTGAAAAGCTGTTACAGAGAGAAGGAGAGAGAGATCTTCCATTTCTTGGTTCACTCCTCAAATGGCCCCTATGGTCAGGACTGGACCAAGCCAAAGCCAGAAACCTGGAACTCCATTCAGATCTCCCACACATGTGGCAGGGGCTCAAGTTCTTGGACCACCTTCTGCTGCTTTCCCAGGTACATTATCAGGGAGCTGGATCAGAAGTGAAGCAGGTGGTACTTGAACTGGTACTCAAATGGGATGCCAGCATGGTAGGCAGCAGCTTAACCCACTGTACCACAATGCCAGGCCCCTGTATATGATTTAATCTATAAATTGAAAGATTATGGTTGGTGCCAGCATTGTGGCGCAATGAGAATGAACTAGCAAATAGAAGATCTCACTGACTTTGTCTCTGTCACTCAGATTCCTGGCTACTGTGAACATTTGGAGAGGGACCCAGTGGATGGGAGATGTACCTTTGTCTCTGCCTTTTGAGGAAACAAATAAAAAACAATTTAAAGAGGGTAATGAGGAAAACAAAAGAATACACAATAAATGGCACAAGGGGTGGGTGCCGGGTACAGGGTTAAACTGTTGCCTGCAATGCCAGCATCCCATATCAGTTCAAGGCCTGGCCGCTCTGCTCCCAATCCAGTTCCCTGCTAACGCACCTGGAGAAGCAGCAGCAGATGGCCCAACTGCTTGGGCTCCTGAATCCACGGGGGAGACACAGATGGAATTCTAGGCTCCTAGTTTCAGCATAGCCCAGCCATGGCTTTTGCGGCCATTTGGGGCATATACCAGCAGATGGAAGATCTCTCTCCTTCTCTATAACTCCACCTTTTAAATAATACAGTAAATACAGCTTTTTTAAAAATAGGACTTGGTGCTGGCATTATAGCGCAGTGGGTACAGCCACCGCTTGTGATGCCGGCATCCCACATGGGTGGCAGTTTGTGTCCCAGCTGGCTCCACTTTTGATCTGGCTCCCTGCAAACAGCATGGGAAAAGCAGCCCAATTACTTGAGCCCCTGCTACTCACATGGGAGACCCCAGTAAAACTCCTGGCTTCAGCCTGGTCCAGCCCTAGCTGTTGTGGCCATTTGGGGAGTGAACCAGCAAATGGAAGATCTCTCCATCTCTCTGTAACAGCTTTTCAAATCAATAAATGAATCTTAAATTTTTAAAACCCAAGTTATGTTGTCTCTTGGGGCCATCTGGGGAGTGAACCAATGGACAGAGTCTCTCTCTCTCCCTCCTTCTCATTATGTAACTCTTTCAATAAATATTTATTTTTTAAAAAAGGAATAGAAAGCAAATAATAAACTGGGTAGATAAACTAAAATATATCAGAGATTGCATACAGTACAAATGTATACACCGCAGTTTAAGCTGCTGCCTGTACTGCTAGTATTTCTAATCAGAGCGCTGGTTTGAATCCCAGCTGCTCCGTTCCTCATCCAGTTCCCTGTTAATGCACATGGGACGGCACCAGAAGATGGCCCAAGTACTTGGGGCCCTGTCATCCTTGTGGGAAACCTGGATGGAGTTTCTATGCTCTTGACTTTAGATTGGCCCAGCCCTGGCCACTGCAGCCATTTGGGGAATAAACCATCAGATGAAGATCTCATTCTCTCTCTTTGTCTCTGTCACTGCCTGTCATACCCACGTGAGTTTGTAATAAAACTCAAGTGGAAAAAGAGTAATATCTTCCACAGTGGGAAGTCAATAAAGATTGTAAAACAGAAACATTAAGAAGCAGCAATATAGGGGCGGTGCTGTCATGTAGTAGGTTAAACCTCCACCTGTGGCACCAGCATCCCATATGGCCACTGGTTCAAGTCCTGGCTGCCCCTCTTCAGATCCAACTCTGTTTATGGCCTGGAAAACAGTAGAATACAGCCCAATTGCTCCTGCACCCATGTAGGAGACTCAGCTCTTGGTTTTCAGATTGACCCAACTCGGGCCACTGAGGAACCACTGGATAGAAGGCATCTGTCTCTCCCTCTCTATGTCTGTAACTCTGCCTCTCAGATAATTAAATAAATCTTAAAAAAAAAAAAAAAAAGAAGAAAGAAAGAAATTAAGAAGGACCGGCACTGAGGCTTAGTGGGTAAGGCTGCTGCCTGAAGTGCCAGCATCCCATATGGGTGCCAGTTTGAGTCCTGGCTGCTGCATTTCTGATCCAGCTCTCTGCTGTGACCTGGGAAGAGAGTGGAAGATGACCCAAGTCCTTGGGCCCCTGCACCCAACGTGGGGGACCCAGAAGAAGCCCCTGGCCCCTGACTTCAGATCAACGCAGCTTGAATAGGAGTGGGGAATGAACCAGCAGATGGAAGACACTCCCCCCCGCCCCCCCGCCGCTGCCTCTCCGTAACTCTGTTTTTCAAATAAGAATTTAAAAAATAAATTAAGAGGCAGCAATATAAGCATATTACTGACTGGAATAGAGGTAAACACAAAAGAATCAACCAAAAGAGCTAAAAGGAATTTCCTTAGGAGACAGGCAATGGAAATAAGGGTGAGGAATTTACAGGCTGGCACTGTGGCATGGTGGATTAAGCTCCCAGCTGCTCTATTTTCAGTCCAGCTCCCTGCTAACGTGTCAAGGAAAGCAGCAGCAGATGACGCAAGTGCTTGGGTCACTAACACCCACATGGGAAGCCCAAAAGAAGGTTTTGGCTCTTGGCTTCAAGCTCAAACAGTCCTAGCTGTTGTGGCCATCTGGAGGAGTGAACCAGCGGACAGAAGATCTCTGACTCTGCCTCTCTCTCTGTCTTTCAAATAAGCAAATATTTAAAAAAAAAAAAAAAAGAATTTCAGGGCTACTGATTTTTATAACAAGTTTTGCAGAACTGCTTTTTTATTTATTTGTTTGTTATTTATAGACAGGGAGAGAGACAGAGTTATAGACAGGGAGAGTTATAAACAGGGAGAGAGACAGAAACAGAGAGAAAGGTCTTCCTTCCATTGGTTCATCCCCTAAATGGCTGCACGGCCGGCGCTGCACCGATCCGAAGCCAGGAGCCAGGTGCTTCCTCCTGGTCTCCCATGCGGGTGCAGGGCCCAAGCATTTGGGCCATCCTCCACTGCCTTCCCGGGCCACAGCAGAGAGCTGGACTGGAAGAGGCGCAACCGGGACTAGATCCCGGCGACCATATGGGATGGCTGTGCCGCAGGCAGAGGATTAACCAAGTGAGCCATGGAGCCGGCCCCAGCAGAACTGCTTTTATTTAAAAATATGCATGCATAATTTTTATGGAAACAAAAACTAAATTACAAAAGGTAGGACGGGACCAGGTTAAAGCCCCAGCCTGCAGTGCCGGCATCCCATATGGGAAGCGGTTCGTGTCCCAGCTGCTCCACTTCTGATTCAGCTCTCTGCTATGGTCTAGGAAAGCAGTGTAAGATGGCCCCCAAGTCTTTGGGCCCCTGCACAGGCATGGGAGACCCAGAGGAAGTTCCTGGTTCCTGACTTCGCATCAGCTCAGTTCTGGCTGTTGTGGTCATTTGGGGAGTGAACCAGCGGATGGAAGACCACTCTTTCTCTCTAGTTCCACCTCGCTCTCTAACTCTATCAACTAAATAAAATAAATCTTAAAAAAAAAAAAGTAGGAGACTTACCAATACACTTTTCTTGCTTTTTGAATTGAGGTAACTGTTTGAACTTCTTTTAAGGTTTGCTTTGTTTTCTTTTCAGCTGATTTGAATGCCTATTCACAATAAAATATTTTTAAATAAAATTAGTTGCAAATTTATTTAAATATCACCAAAGCAAATGATGGGACAAGGAGCAGTTTTTAGAGTATCACAAAATAGCAGTATCTACACATATAAATATGCATACTGAAAAATTTAAATTTTTTATCACAAATACTAAAATAATTTAAGTGAAAGATGTCATGTATGCAAATATTTTCTCAAGGTCCATAAATTAAGAAATGCATTGTGCATTAGCCAGATACTGATTCTATCACGTTCCAGCTTCTACACTAGAAGCTGTGGATACAACAGTAAATTCCACCAGGGATTTTTAAAGAAAAACAGAAAGATGCATACTATTTTTAACTAAGAGTGGTCAAGAAAGGCTTCTCTAATGGTCTTTTTAAGTAAATACATGAATGAAAGGAGGGGATTCTGAGGGAAGAGATGAAAATCTGAAGCAAAAGTATTCCATGGAGAAAAAACAGCAAGGTGCAAAAGCTCCGAGAGCCCAGCACAAACCACTGTTTCAGGGACAATCAGATTGTGGTGGAGGAGCCAGCGCTGAGGCACAGCGAGTTAAAGCCCCAGCCTGCAGCATGGCATCCCACATCGCACAGCAGGCAGGTTTGAATCCCAGCTGCTCCAGTTCCGATCCAGCTCCCTGCTAATACACCCGAGGAAAGCCCCTGGAACCACATGGGAGACTGAGATGAAGTTCCTGGCTCCTGGCTTCGGCCTGGCCCCACCCCGCACATTGCAACCATTTGGGGAGTAAACTAGTTTGATGGACTATCTCTCTCTCTGCCTCTTCCTCTCCTTCTCTGTAACTCTTTCAAAAAAATAACTTTTTTTTTTAAATGGCTACTGTTACAGTCCATGTGAACACAGATGACAGGCCCCACCAGTGGAATGCTCAGAAGTAGCCAGATTCTGGTTTACCTTAAAGGATTAGACTGGATCTAGTTTATGAGAGTTTGCAGGTTTGCAACATTTTCAACTTGAGCAGACAAAAATGAAGGTGCTACATACTGACATGGGAAAGACTGGGGGAGGAACAGGTTTGTACAAGAAAGCAAATACATTAAATTTGAAAAATCTCATATAAATTGAAATAATAGCCCATTATATTAAAGCTGTCGATATTTATTCTAATAAACATTAGTACCTTCTCAGCAGCTTCAACAGTCTTTTGTGTTTTCTTAGCAGCATATCTTTTGTGATCATAATACCTAAAAAAATTTTATTAAATTTCAAGTAAAATCTTTACTCATTGCTTTATCATTTATTTCTGATTTTACAGACCTTCACATCATATAAGTTTCTTAACAGACAAAATGAAATTTAAGGGGCACAGTGAATTAAGCATTGGCTTCCTATTTGGGTGCCAGTTTCAGTCCCAGCTGCTCTACGTTGATTCAGCCCCCTGCTACTGTGCCTGGGGAAAGCAGCAGCAGATGGCCCAAGAGCTTGGGCCCCTGCATCCACATGAGAGATCCAGATGAAACTTCTGGTTCCTGGCTTCAGCTTGCCCCAACTCCGATTGTTGCAGCCTTTTGGGGAGTGAACCAGCAGGTGGGAAGATCTGTCTCCCCTCCCCCTCAACCCCAGTTTGCTCCCTGTCTTCCAAGCAAAACAACTTTTTTGGGGAAAAACTTAAATCTAAAAAGTATTTTCATCCAAAAGAAGTATATTTGAAGGGGTCTTCAAAAAGTTCATGAAAAATGCTTATTATATAAAAAAACCTATTTGTAGTTAAAGATTTTTTTGCACCAAAATAAACTGATCCTTTACTTTCATTTTACCACAAATGTTTTGATGTATTCTCACCCAGGTAAAATAACCATTTTTCATAATATCCTTATAATAAATAATTTACAACAAATATCACTTTGCCTGAAATGTGTACACTGACTTACTTCTTGGCATTGGCATATGCTGACAGGCTGAGATCCACATCAACAAGTAATGGCTTGTTTTTCTGAGGCTTCTGCAGTTGCTTATTCTTCTGCTTTTTCTTTTTCCCTTTTAGTGGTTCATTTTCATTTTTCTCAACAGTGACATCACCATCAACATCGTCATCTTCCTCCTCTGATAATAAGTATGGATTTCTATTAAAAATATTCAATAGTATTTCACTAATGTCAATGACATCACTTTAATTTTCAGTTATTTTCTCAATGAAATTACAAATGGTTTACAGTAAAGTTTGCATCTAATTTTTCTCTATTTTTGAGCTTATATTTCCAAATATAAAGAAAAGAATTTGAACTTACCTTAGCAGCATTGTAACATGATTTGTGTGCAGTTTTAATTCTTTGATTGCACTTGCAACAGGGTCTCCTTGAGCTTGCGCTTCTTTCACAATTAATCCAATCTCCGTCCAGTCTATCTGGTTGGCTAAAGCACTTCGAACCACCTGAATAGCTCTGTCAACTATTTGCAGGTTCATTTCTATGAGCTCTCCTTTCAGTTTGTCTATTTCCTTAAGAAACAAATGAACCATATTTACTATAATGCCAGTTACCATTTTTGAAAAAGCATCTGAAAAATTTAAATGTAATACCTGAGCCTGTTGAAGAGCTTCTAATCTGTTTTCATGATCTTTTCGGACATTATCTAATTTCTTCAATGCTTGTTTTTCCTTTTGACGAAAAACATTTTTAGAAAGTTAGATTGCTTCCTTTTTTTTTTTTTTTTTTTTTTTGCCAGGCAGAGTTAGACAGTGAGAGAGACAGAGACAGACTTGTAGACAGAGAGAGAGAGAGAGAGAAAGGTCTTCTTTCTGTTGGTCCACCCCCCAAATGGCCACTACGGCCAGAGCGAAGCCAGGAGCCAGGTGCTTCCTCCTGGTCACCCACGTGGGTGCAGGGGCCCAAGCACTTGGGCCATCCTCCACTGCCTTCCCAGGCCACAGCAGAGAGCTGGACTGGAAGAGGAGCAACCAGGACAGGATCTGGCACCCCAACCAGGACTAGAACCCGGTGTGCCGGTGCCACAAGCAGAGGATTAGCCTAGTGAGCCTCGGCACCGGCCACACTTCTATCTTGTGGCACCTTCTCTGTCTTCTCTCGAAACTCACCATTTGACTCCCTCCTTGCCTGTACTCCATGTTGTTATGAAGCTAGCTGAAGTTCTCATAGTCCAAAGTGTTTCATTCAAAATTACCTCTCCTATCCACCTCCCTCCCATTCCCTGTATAGGAAGGTATTTTTCATTTCAGATTACGCTGTACATAAGGTATGTCCCTTCTGTGCTTGGCATTACTGAACTAGAAGAATTTAAGACATTTTTTCTTAAGCCCTAAAAGTAAAGTTTGGGGGACTGAATTTTTAAACAGCACCAATTATAAAACAGCTTTGTTTTTTTTTTTGTTTTTTTTTTTTTTTTTTACAGGCAGAGTGGACAGTGAGAGAGAGAGACAGAGAGAAAGGTCTTCCTTTGCCGTTGGTTCACCCTCCAATGGCCGCCGTGGTCAGCGCGCTGCGGCCGGCGCACCGCGCTCGTCCGATGGCAGGAGCCAGGAGCTAGGTGCTTTTCCTGGTCTCCCCATGGGGTGCAGGGCCCAAGCACCTGGGCCATCCTCCACTGCACTCCCGGGCCACAGTAGAGGGCTGGCCTGGAAGAGGGGCAACCGGGACAGAATCCGGTGCCCCGACCGGGACTAGAACCCGGTGTGCCGGCGCCGCAAGGCGGAGGACTAGCCTGTTGAGCCACGGTGCCGGCGAATTCTTTTTTTTTTTTTTTTTTTTGACAGGCAGAGTGGACAGTGAGAGAGAGAGACAGAGAGAAAGGTCTTCCTTTTGCCGTTGGTTCACCCTCCAATGGCCGCCGCGGACAGCGCGCTGCGGCCGGCGCACCGCGCTCGTCCGATGGCAGGAGCCAGGAGCTAGGTGCTTTTCCTGGTCTCCCCATGGGGTGCAGGGCCCAAGCACCTGGGCCATCCTCCACTGCACTCCTGGGCCACAGCAGAGGGCTGGCCTGGAAGAGGGGCAACCGGGACAGAATCCGGTGCCCCGACCGGGACTAGAACCCGGTGTGCCGGCGCCACAAGGCGGAGGATTAGCCTGTTGAGCCACGGCGCCGGCCCAAACAGCTTTGTATTTTATTACTGCTTTTATGTCACCCAGCATTATTTCCATTACTTCACAGAACACTGTTTTCCTTACATTAACAATACAAAGACTCATAGTAGTTACTTAACCTTCTATCATCTACAATTTACATTTCAAGATTATAAGTTTGAGAACAAATTTCCTAACATAAGAAATAGAATCACCACTTAATGAGTATTTGAATGCCGGACAAAATATTAAAAAGATTAAATTTTAAGAATGATGACTGGGGGCCAGCACTATAGTGCAGCGGGTTAACACCCTGGCCTGAAGCGCTGGCATCCCATATGGGCGCCGGTTCATGTTCCAGCTGCTCCACTTCTGATCCAGCTCTCTGCTATGGCCTGGGAAAGCAGTGGAAGATGGCCCAAGTCTTTGGGCCCCTGTACCCACATGGGAGACCCAGAGGAAGCTCCTGGCTTTGGATTGGCACAGCTCCTGCTGTTGCAGCCAACTGGGGAATGAACCAGTGGATAGATGACCTCTCTCCCTCTCCCTCTCTCCCTCTTTTCCCCTCTTTCCCTCCTCCTCTATGTAACTCTCAAATAAATAAATAAATCTTAAAAAAAAAAAAAAGAATGATGATTATTAAAAGAATCCATGGGGCTGGCACTGTGGCAAAGCAGGTAAGGCCACTGCCTGCAGTGCTGGCATCCCATATGGGCGCCAGTTCATGACCCAGCTGTTCCACTTCTAATCCAGTTCTCTGCTATTGTTTAGGAAAGCAGTAGAACATGGCCTAAGTCCTTGGGCCCCTGCACCCGTGTGAGAGACCCAGAAGAAGCTCCTGGCTCCTGACGTCGGATCAGCCCAGCTCCCACCACTGCAGCCATTTAGGAAATGAACCAGTGGATAGAAGACTCCTCTCTCTCCCTCTCTGTAACTCTGCCTTTCAAAAAAATAAATCTTTAGAAAACAAAAAGCTACAATGATTACCAAAATAAATCAGCACATAAAAATCTTGGGAGTTCAGGGTTGATGCTAGATGTCTGTTCACCAGCCAAAAAGCAGCTATGATGTGGTATTTCTATTAAGTAATTCATTTAACCCATCTGCTCTGAAGTTGTACTGTTCAAACTTATTTGAAATTGTGCTATTACTCATTTCTATTTGAAAGTCAGAGTTACACAGAGAGAGGCGAGGCAGAGAGAGAGAAAGGTCTTCCATCCGATGGTTCACTCCCCAACTGGCCGCAATGGCCAGAGCTGTGCTGATACGAAGCCAGGAGCTTCTTCAGCGTCTCCCACGTGGGTGCAGGGACCCAAGGACTTAGGCCATCTGCTACTGTTTTCCCAGGCCATAGCAGAGAGCTGGATGGGAAGTGGAGCAGCCGGGTCTCGAACCAGTGCCCATATGGGATGCCAGTGGTTCAGGCCAGGGCGTTAACCCGCTGAGCCATAGTGCTAGCCCCAGCTATTACTAATTTCTTTAAACTGAGGGTTAGAGAATCACATATTTTGAAATCTTTGCACACACATCACATAACATGAAGTTTTTGCACACACATTTAAAGATTTATTAGCATTTTTTGAGAATCAAATCCCCTTCAAATCAACAATGACTACTACTAATCTGTGAAACTTCTATAGCAGATGCTCTGAAAACATGGTCAAATGTGCTTAAAGGAACCTCCTTGTGTGGTCATCCAACATGGAAACCATATTAAAGATCTAGTTTTAAGGCTCATTTTTTAAAATAGAGTTTACTGATAAGCAAACAAATGTATTTGCACAGAAAAAACTTCTCCCCCTTTTCTGGCCTATTTAAAATCTCCTGAAAGCTGCATTAGTTCAACAAAAAAGTTTGAGAAGCTTTGGGTTGTTTTAATAAAGCAAGTCATAGTAGGGTTTAAATACAAGCCTCCTCTTTTCACCATATTTCCCTTTTTAGAGAGGATCTGATAAACTGATTCAATAACGTGAGGGTTTTTTATACTTTTAAACGATGAGAACTCCCTCAGCACTTATCACAAACCAAAAAATCAGAGTTCCCACAGTACTTCCCATACTACCTGTGTAAAGCTGCCCACTCCTACATTAAAGCAACTTCTACCCATCAAATCACTCGAAGCCCAGACGGTTTAACACAAGTGTTTGTAATAATGCCATACCTGTTGTAAAGCTTTTAAATCAATTTTCTGACCTTCTATCTTGGAATAAAATTCATCCACGGCCTTATTTAAAAAAAAACAAGAAACAGAAACAACTGGCTGAAAACCAAAACCATGGCCCCCACTTCCACATTCCCAGAATTTGAGTCTACTTTATTTCAAAACACCCACTCAAAGAACTTGAACAGACTTCCAAAAAATGTATTATATAAATAACCAGTATCAAGAATCACATTTGGTTCCAACCTTTGGTTCTGCATCTTGAAACAGTGGGAACAACTGTTTCCAACAAGTGTACCTATGACTGCTTTGATCTCTAATGCTCAGATTCACAGCAATTATAATGCAAGTTTAATGCAAGTTTACTTTCAATTTCTCAAAGCAAGTTGTTATTAACAACTCATCACTTCTAACAAACTAGTCAGAACAGAATTGGAAAACCCACCTTGTCAAATGATTCAAATTCTATATACGGACATTGTGAATGTTGAGAAAACAAGAAAGGATGAAATTCTTCATACCTGTAAAACACATTTATTATATCACATTCAAGAACATGAACAAACTTCCAAAACGAATTGACCCAAGCGACATGCTTACGTGAGTATGTCTTCACTTGGTTTATCCACTTCCAGGCTTGGTTTTATTTCTCTTTTCTGGATGATATATCCCTACAAAAATCCAACATTAAAATCATTTATATTCATAATTACCAAACAATTCTCTTCATAACTGACAATTTTATTAACATTTTTTCAAGATTTATTTACTTAAAAGGCAGAGTTAGAGAGGAGGAGAGACAGTGAAAGAGAGAGATACTGTCCACCTACTGGTTCACTCCCTACATGACTGCAAAGGCTGGGCCAGAGTCATGCCAAAGCCAAGAGCCAGGAGCTCCATCTGAGTCTCTGATGTGGGTGCAGGGGCCTAAACACCTGGGCCATGTTCTGTTGCTTTTCACAAGCATATTATCAGGGAACTAGATCAGAAGTGGAGTAGCCAGGACTTGAACACATGCCCAAGTGAGATGATGCACTGCAGCAGTAGCTTAACTGCTATGCTACAATGCTGGCCCCTTATTAACATTTTTGTTAGTAAAGTTATTCTTTGAATAGAGAAGAAAAAACACTCATAAAGGATGAGATAATTCAAAAAATGTTTAACTATTAATGGGGTAAGTCCCAAAGTTTACACAAGTGCTGGCAAATTAAAACCTGCTTCTCAAGAGCCAGTGTTGTAGGTTAAGCTGCCCCTTCAACACTGGCATCTCATATGACTGCTGGTTCAAGTCCTGGATGCTCTGCTTGGAATCCATCGACCTGGGAGAAAAGCAAAGGCTGGATCAAGTACCTGGGCCCCTGCTACCCATGCAGCAGACTCAGATGGGAGTTCTAGGCTCTTGGTTTCAGCCTGGCCCAACTTTGGCTACTGTGGCTATTTGGGAGTAAATTAATGGATGGAAGATCTCTCTTTCTCTCCCCCTTTATCAAACAAATTCTTAAAATTTTTTTGAATTTAAAATGCTTCTCTAAAATCAACTGAAGAAGAAACATTTCCAAATTCTTTAACTTGTACGGAATGCCACTGCTAACTTGACATAGTACTTCTAGAAAAGATAAGAAACAGAGGCTAGTGTTGCACCATAGAGAGTTAAGCTGCACCCTGCAGTGTGGGTATCCCATTTGGGTGCTGGTTCCAGTCCCAGCTGCTCCACTTCCTTTTTATTTTTTTAAGATTTATTTATCTGAAAACAGTTACAGAGATGAAGAAGGAGAAACAGAGAGAAAGAGATCTTCCATCAGTTGGTTCACTCTCCAAATCACCACAAAGACCAGGAGCCTGTAGCTTCATTGAGGTCTCGCATGTGGGTGCAGCGGGCCAAGTACTTGGGCCATCCTCTGCTGCTCCCAGACACATTAGCAGGGGGTTGGATTGGAAGTGGAACAGTGAGGAATCGAACCGGCCACCAAATGGGATGCCAGTGCTGCAGGCTGCACTACAGAGCAGGGCCCAATACTCCACTTCTGATCCAGCTCCCTGTTGATGTGCCTGGGAAAGGCGTGGAGGACAGCTCAAGTGCTTAGGTCCCTGCACCCACATGGGAGACCTGGAAAAAACTGGTTCTTGGCTTTGGCCTTGTCCAGCCCTTGCTGTCGCAGCCATTTGGGGAGTAAACCAGTGGATGAAGATTTATTTATCTGTAACTCTGCCTTTCAAATAAATAAAATAAATCTTAAAAAAAAAAAAAAAGTAAGGAGCAAGGAAGCAGGCATTTAGCTTAGCAATTAAGATGCCTGTACCCCACATCAGAGTGCCTGGGTTTGATTCCCAGCTTCAACTACTAACTCCAGCTTACCACCAGTACAGACCTTGGAGGCAGCAGTGATGGCTCAAGTAATTGGGTTCCTGCTACCCATGTTAGAGATGCAAGTTGAGTTCCTGGTCCTGGTCCCAGCCCCCGCCCAGCCTTGGCTATTTCAGGCACCCAGGGAGTGAACCAATGGATGGGAGCTCTGTCTTGTTGACAAATTTTTTTAAATTTTACAAAGGAACACAACAAAAATTGAATCAGTAATATTTTAAAAAGTTAACTTTGAATAAGCACATTACAGATATAAAGCTTCCAGATTAGGACAGTAAAGTTTACATTTGTTAATCCTTTAATGAACATTTGATTTCTAGAAAAGTTAAATAAAAAAAATAAGTATGGTGCTACCTTTCCCCTGAAGTTGGATGTTGTTTTCATATACTCTTCTGCCTTTTGTAGACAAGTAAGTACTCTTTCAATATCTAACAAAGAAACAAAAAGGAAAAAAGAAATGTCAAAATGTCACTTAACCACAAATAACTATGTAGAAAAGCAGAAAAGTATTTATTAAATAACAGTGTTCTAGAAAATTAGATAGTTATTTCGTGTCTGTAATAAATAAGGTTATGCTTTAGCTTGCCTATTATCTCAGGAGCGTATCCATCTTTCCCTCCATTGTCTGAAATGCACTTTGTTCACTAAATTCCCATGTATACTCAGGCCTGTTTCTGGATTCTTTTTTGGTTATTCCTTTTCTGAAAACTTACTATTTTAGTTACTACAGTTTTCTAACATATTGTAATCTGAAAAAAGGGTATACATATAGTAATAAATCATTGCTATTTCCTGGTTTTCCTGAACATTTCACACACTTGTTCCAGATGAGTATCAAATTCATTCTTTAGGCTGGCGCCGTGGCTCAACAGGCTAATCCTCCACCTTGTGGCACCGGCACACCGGTTCTAGTCCCAGTCGGGGCGCCGGATTCTGTCCCGGTTGCCCCTCTTCCAGGCCAGCCCTTTGCTGTGGCCCGGGAGTGCAGTGGAGGATGGCCCAAGTGCTTGGGCCCTGCACCCTATGGGAGACCAGGAAAAAGCACCTGGCACCTGGCTCCTGCCATCGGATGAGCGCGCCGTCCGCGGCAGCCATTGGAGGGTGAACCAACGGCAAAGGAAGACCTTTCTATCTGTCTCTCTCTCTCACTGTCCACTCTGCCTGTCAAAAAATAAAATAAAATAAAAATAAAACAAATTCATTCTTTATCATGGAGACTTCAAAAAGTTTGTGGAGAGAGGCCAGCACAGTGGCATAGCAGGTAGGGATCCCATATGGGCACTGGTTCCAGTGCTGGCTGCTCCACTTCCAAAGCAGCTCCCTGCTGATGCACCTGGGAAGGCAGTGGAGGGTGTCCCAAGTGTTTGGGTCCCTGCACCCACATGGAGGACCTGGAGAAAGCTCCTGGCTCCTGGCTTCGGAACGCCCTTGCTCTGGCCTTTGTGGCCATTTGTGGGGTAAACCAGCAGATGGAGGACATCTGTTTAGATGCCTGTATCTGGGGGTTTTGCCTCTCTTGGAGCCCCTTTCCTGGCCACTCCACCAGGTCTCTGACTTAAACAAATCTTGCTTTTCTCTCTTCTGCCTTAAAAAAAAAGATTCCTGTATCCTACATCAGAGTACCTGAGTTTGATTCCAGTTCTAGCTCCTGACTTAGCTTCCTGCTAATGAAGACCCTCTAAGGCAGAGGATATGCCTTAAGTTACTGGGTCCTGGCCACTCACATGACAGACCTGTACTGAGTTCCTGGTTGCAGCCCCAGCACAGCCTCAGCTGGTGCAGACATCTGGAGAGTACATCAGCAGACAGAGCTTGCTTGCATGCACACACACTTTCTTTCTCTGTCTTTATCTGTGTCCATCTCTCAAATCACTAAAAACAGTTTCTAAAGTTCATGGAAAACATAAGAGTATCATGAAAAAACTGTATGGATTTCAAAAACTCTCTGCACCAAAATAAACTTTAATTTCATTTTCCATGAGCTTTTAGAAGCAATCTTGTAACAAGAACGTTTCTTCACAAGAATGTTGTCATTTTCATTAGGACTGCACTGAATTAGCAGTCATTTATATCAGAAGCTAAAACCTTTACTGAAATATTCTATTAGCATTTTTAAACACACACACACACAATTTATGTCATGAGTTATCCCTAAACCTTCAGAAATTAACATGTAACATCCAAATATAAACATCAAGAATAATTTTTTAACTATACTAGAGAATCTGCAAGTCAAAGTATGTCAAAGACAAAATCTTCCATTTTCCTTTTATTTCCCTTACTTTGTTTATTGCCCTTATGTGGCAATAAGTTTAGGTTCCTTAAGTAGCTATAACAACCTAACTCATCAGTTAGCCGTATCACAGTACTACAGAAACCATAATGCATGTCCAGTGCTATTTGTTGATGCACCCCAGGTTCTGAGTCAGAGAGTTAATAACAACTCTGTTGGGGCTGGTGCTGTAGCAAAGCGGATGAGGCTGCTGCCTGAAATGCTGGCATCCTTTATAGGCACTGGTTCAAGTCCCAGCTGCTCCACTTCTGATCTGGCTCCTTGCTAATGCACCTGGGAAGGCAGCAGAAGCAGGCCCAAGTACACTCACATCGGATACCCAGAAAAAGCTCCAGGCCCCTGGCTTCAGATCAGCTCAACTCTGGCTATTTCTGCCATTTAGGGAGTGAACCAACAAATGGATGATCACTCTCAGTAACTCTGCCTTTCAAATAAAATAAATCTTTAAAAAATAATAATAATTCAACTCTTGGGTCTCCAAGTGTCCCAAGTTCAGTAACCACTCTTAAAAACCTGGGGTTAGAGGGGCTGGTGCTGTGGCACAGTGGGTTAACACCCTGGCCTAAAGTGCCAGCATCCCATATGGGTGCCGGCTGTAGTCCCGGCAGCTCCTCTTCCAACCCAACTCTCTGCTGTGGTCTGGGAGGGCAGTGGAAGATGGCCCAAGTCTTTGGGCCCCTGCGCCCGCATGGGAGACCAGAAGAAGCTCCTGGCTCCTGGCTTCGGATCGGTGCAGCTCCGGCCGTTATGGCCAATTGGGGAGTGAACCATTGGATGGAAGACCTTTCTCTCTCTCTGCCTCTCCTCTCTCTGTGTAACTCTGACTTTCAAATAAATAAATAAATCTTAAAAATAAAAAACTTGGGGGAAGGGAAAGGAAAATATTTTTAAAGTCAAAAGGTAACAATATAGATCAAGAAAATGAACTGAACTAGGGATAAATCTTCATACCAGAGCATACTAGAGAAGGAAATCAAGAATAAACCATGCATATAAGATAAGCATAGGTCGCCGGCGCCGTGGCTCAACAGGCTAATCCTCCGCCTTGCGGCGCCGGCACACCGGGTTCTAGTCCCGGTCGGGGCGCCAGATTCTGTCCCGGTTGCCCCTCTTCCAGGCCAGCCCTCTGCTGTGGCCCAGGAGTGCAGTGGAGGATGGCCCAAGTGCTTGGGCCCTGCATCCCATGGGAGACCAGGAAAAAGCACCTAACGCCTGGCTCCTGCCATCGGATGAGCGTGGTGCGCCGGCCGCAGCGCGCCATCCGCGGCAGCCATTGGAGGGTGAACCAACGGCATAGGAAGACCTTTCTCTCTGTCTCTCTCTCACTGTCCACTCTGCCTGTCAAAAAAAAAAAAAAAAAAGATAAGCATAGGTCAAATTTTTTGAATCTAGAACTACTTGATATCTTACTATTTTCTAAAAGTAATTTTCATAGTTGTTAAAAAAGGAAATAAATGAAACCAGACAACATTTGTAACATACAGACATACCTTTACTTTCAAGTTTTTCATCCACTTTGACATTGCCAGGAAAACCATTTTCCATCAGACAGTGTTCAATGAGAGCAGGTCCATAGGCTTTAAGAGCAGAGAATATTTTTTAATATTTTCTTATAAAACTTGACATTTAAAACTTTGTATAATACAAACATATCTTAATGATCTCAAAATGATCAAATGATCTCAAAAACAGTAACCAGTGAAAATAACAATAAATGTAAGGTTGGTTTAGCATCCAAAAACTGTTCTAATAGAATAAAGGGCAAAAACCACATATAATTTCAAAAGAAGTAGAAAAAGCATTTGACAAAATTCAACACACTTCCAAATAAGGACTCTCAAAAAACTAGGAACAGAAAGCAGCTTTGCCAACCTGATAAAGGGCATCTACGAACAAGTCTACAGCTAACATTTACTTAGTGGTGAAGGACTGAATACTCCTAAAATCAGGATCAAGGCAGGAATATTCACTCTCACTATGTCTATTCAACGCTGTTCTAGTTACAGCTGGTGCAATAAGGCAAAACTAATCACATACATTTTAATTCAAAAGGAAGAAGTAAAACATCTGTAATCAAACATGGTATGATTCTCTATGTTAAAAAAATTCAGGGCCAGCGCCATGGCTCACTAGGCTAATCCTCCGCCTGCAGCGCTGGCACCCTGGGTTCTAGTCCCGGTTGTTCCTCTACCATTCCAGCTCTCTGCTGTGGCCTGGGAGTACAGTGGAGGATGGCCCAGGTCCTTGGGCCCTGCACCCGCATGGGAGACCAGGAGGAAGCAACTGGCTCCTGGCTTTGGATTGGCGCAGCACACCGGCCGCAACGTGCCTGGTCGTGGCGGCCCCTTGGGGATGAACCAATGGAAAAAGGAAGACCTTTCTCTCTGTCTCTTTCTCTAACTCTGCCTTTTCAAAAAAAAAAAAAAAGAATTTGTAAGGGGGCTGCTGTTTTGGCATAGCAGTTTAAACCACTGCCTTCAGCACCAGCATTCCATACGGGCACTGATTTAACTCCCAGCTACTTCCAATCCAGCTCCCTGCTAATGTGCCTGGAAATGCAGCAGAGGATGGCCCAAGTGCTTGGACCCCTATACCCACATGGAGCTCCTGACTTCAGACCGGCCCCGGCTGTTGTGGCCATTTGGGGAGTGAATCACTGGGTGGAAGACTTCTATCTCTCTTTCTTTCTCCCTATCTGTAACTTTCAAACATATAACATAAATCTTTTTAAAAAATGCATAAGGAATTCACACATTAAAAAAACTACTAGAACAAAGGAGTTTATCATGTTGGAGAACGCAAATCAACACACAAAAAAATTAATTGTATTCCTATTCAAAGTGAAATTAAGAAAATTCTCATAACAGCATCAAAAAGAATACAACATTTAGGGACAAATCTAACAAAGGAAGTAGAAGATCTACATACTGAAAACTATAAAATATTACTGAGAAAAATTAAGTATGATCTAAATAAATTGATCTACAGATTCAACGTTATCCTGATCAAAATTCAATCAGACCTTTTTTCCAGCAGAAAGTAACAAGACAATCCTAAATTTCGTAAGGCAATGCAAGAGATCTAGATTTACACTACCTGATTTCAAAATTATAGAAATTTACCTGGGTGAAACTTCGGCTTACTCTAAAGTAAGCTATTGTAACAACTGGGAAGTTCTAAGGACAACCTTTTAACGCATTTTAACTTTGTAAGAAAGGAAGAGTAAATTTCTAGTTCTCAGGAATCAATGGTATCTGCCAGATACCATTGATCTGTCTTTCCAGATCTTTACAAGGCTAAGTAATAATCTTCTTACAAATAAAAGCTTACTGGGATCTAATGAACCTAGTAGATGGTGCAATACTCTGAGACCCAACTTAAAAAAAAAAAGGGCTGGTGCTGTGGCCTGCGAAAGCAGTAGAAGATGAGCCAAGTGCTTGGGCCTCTGCATCCAGGTGGGAGACCCAGAAGCAGCTCTGGCTCCTGATTTCAGATCAGCATAGCTCCAGCCGTTGTGGCCATTTGGGGAGTGTACAAGCGGATGGAAGACCTCTCCCTTTCTGCCTCTATGACGCTACCTTTCAAATAAATCTTTATGAAAAAGAAAACAAAACTAGGCAAAGGGATTATTAAAATGAAGATTCACTTTGAAAACCACTGACTTTTTTAAGATTTTGTTTATTTGAAAGGTGGGGTTACAGAGAGAAAGATGGAGAGACAGAAAGGTCTTCTATACACTGGTTCACTCCCCAAATGGCCATAATGGCTGAGGATGGGTTGATCCAAAGCCAAAAGCCAGGAGCTTCTTCTAGGTCTCCCACATGAGTGCATGGGCCCAAGCTCTTGAGCCATCTTTTACTGCTTTCCCAGACCATAACAGAGCTGGATCAAAAGTGGAGCAGCCGGGATACAAACTTGTGCCCACAGGGAATGCCACTGGCCCCGAAAACCACTGACTTGTCAGAGAATACTCCACCAAGAATTGCATTACTAGGTAACACACTATGCATGGCTTTGTCTTGCTTTTTAAGATTCTATCTATTTGAGAGACAGAGTTACAGAGAGAGAGGTCTTCCACCTGCTGGTTCAAAGGATGGAGCTGGGCCAAGCCAAAGCCAGGAGCCAGGAGCTTCTTTTGGGTCTCCCACATGGGTGCAGGAGCCCAAGCACTTTGGCCATCTTCCATTGCTTCCCCAGGCCATAGCAGAGAGCTGGACTGGAAGAGGAGCAGCTGGGACACAAACGTGCACCCAACATGGGCTGCTGGCACCACAGGTGGACATTTAGCCTGCTACACCACAGAACCAGCCCTTATGCACTGCTTTCAAATAGAATCATAGTTTAAACTTCATGTGGTATAGTAACTTTATCCCTAAAAATAAACTCTTATTTACTCAAAGTATCATTTTAAACTCCTTGTTCTAATTTTCTGCCCAAAACTGGAGATTTAAATATACTCCTGAAAAACTAGTATCTTGCAAACATCTCACTCCTATATGTAGGTTTACTCACGAAGTAAGGGGTTAAGAACTCTCTTCAGTAGTTCACCCTTAGGTGCACTGCTTATTACTTCAGTCAATCTGTGAAACAAAATTGACACACCTCTTAAAATCTTACTCAATAAACCTTACGACAATGTTCAACACACTTTCACCTGCATTAATTCACTTCATCTTTACAATACTCTGACTTATAAAAGGAATTAGCTCATCTTGTGGGTGAGAAAACAGTTGGCAAAAGTAATTTATCTGAGATTATTACACAGACCCAGGTTTTCAAAGAAATTGGTATTTTTCATCTATGCCATACTGCTTGTTGTCAGAGTGGCCACATTATGGAAAAAGTGACGTGAAAGAAACACTTTGATATAAAAGTTATACGTATGTGAATGTTCCAGCCATATCTGACACCCAAAAGGTGTTATGTATGACTCTTAAGGATGAAAACTCTTAAGGATGCTGTGGGTCAGTGTGGTGATGAGCAGGATTAACAACATCAGAAAACATGTTAAAAATCCAAATGCCAGGGCCCTACATTAGATCTATGAATTAGCCAAGAGAAGGAGGGAGGGTCCATGTTTTAACAGGTCCTCCAGGTGATTCTCATGCAAGCTAAACTTTGAAAACCACTGCGGTAGACTACCTGCAAAGCCTTTAGAAGTGTACAGCCACAATCACCACCTTATCCTGTTTCCCTTTTTCTTAGAAAAAACAGAATTTCTATCTCCCTTTGCACTCTGCCCAATACATCCAACTGTCTAATATAGAACAGCTAAGTCTCCTCACTTTACCAAGAAATCACAAACATCTGACGGAATTCAAAAAGTTTAAAAAGACACATATATCTCCTACTCCCAAATAAGGCTTAGCAGCCTACCTGCACATTTACGTAAATCAAGCAGTCTAAATTTGGTTATGTTATCCAAGCAAATAAAATCTGACAGTTCTTTCATACAAATGACCTACTTTATACCTTTTAATACACTATGAAACAAATTTATAAAAAAAATTACCTTTCCAAACTAAGTAAAGGCTCAGCAGCTCTCGCATGATCAAGTGGATAGCGCTCACGAACAGCAAACTTAACATCATCTGCTTCATCAGTTCTAAACCTTAGGATATTTAAAATTAGGTATTCATAATCCGTAAGAATAATGTTCCCCTGCAAGAGAGAATAAAATACAATTTAGTGCTTTCCCAAGTCATTCTTGAAACTTCTAAAAATTGAGAAAGAAAACGTAGTTTCCTAACAACCTAATTAAGGTTACAGAACTGAGGCTGCAGAACCACACCACCAGTGTCCCACCAATGCTCCTTGCACATGCTGAGCACACTCTGTCTGTAACTCTACCTCTCAAGTAAATAACTAAAATCTTTTAAAAAAAATCTTGAAACAATTTATAAATTCTATTTTCTTTTTTTTTTTAATATTTATTTTACTTATTTGAAAGAGTTACAGAGAGGCAGAGACAAAGAGAAAGAGAGGTCTTCCATCCGCTGGCTCACTCCCCAGATGGCCGCAAGGCCAGAGCTATGCTGATCTGAAGCCAGGAGCTTCTTCCAGGTCTCCCACATGGATGCAGGGGCCCAAGGACTTGGGTCATCTTCTACTGCTTTCCCAGGCCACAGCAGAAAGCTGGATCAGAAGTGGAGCAGCCAGGACTCGAACTGGCGCCCATGGGATGCTGGTGCTTCAGGCCAGGGCTTTAACTCGCTGCGCCACAGCGCCAGCCCCACAAATCCTATTTTCTTAACATGAATCTGAGTGGCAATAAGCCTCTTTTGCCAACCAACACTAGACTAGATATGTCATAAATTACACATAAAGGCTAGAAAATCAAACCCTGGTATTTAGAGAAGAGCAATCTTCAAAAAGCATTAACCAACCTGCCTCTCACAGACATCACAAAATAGCAACAGGTTAAGCTATTACTGGGAGTAAGTACTTGAAAATTCTAGCATCCAGGCCAGCGCCACGGCTCAACAGGCTAATCTTCCACCTGTGGCACCAGCACACCAGGTTCTAGTCCCGGTCGGGGCACTGGATTCTGTCCTGGCTGCCCCTCTTCCAGTCCAGCTCTCTGCTGTGGCTCGGGAGTGCAGTGGAGGATGGCCCAAGTTCTTGGGCCCTGTACCCGATGGGAGACCTGGCTTCGGATCAGCACGATGCACCGGCCGCAGCAGCCATTGGGGGGTGAACCAACGGAAAAGAAAGACCTTTCTCTCTGTCTCCAACTTCTGCCTGTCAAAAAAAAAAAAATTCTAGCATCCGTACTGTCTGCTCCTAACTCATTCACTGGACCTCTGGGTATGCATGACTACTGCTCAGAGCCTTCAAATGGAAAGGCCCTAAAGGCAGTGGAGTATCCTGGAATGTAAAAATTATGCGAATGCAGAAACACTAGTGAAGTCTGAATAAAGCCTGTAATTCAATGAATAATAATGTCCCAATGCTAATTTCTAAGTTTTAACAAATGTACCATGTTTATGCAAGATGTTCTCTTTAAGAGAAACTAGGTGAAGGGTACAAAGCAACTTCTGTATTAAGTCTGTAATTTTCCTATACTTTTAAATAAAAAGGTTTGGATTTTTTTAGATTTTTTTTTACATTTTAAATAATTACTTAATTATTTTAAGAGACAGAGCTACAGAGAGAAAAATTTTCCATCTGTTGGTTCACTCCCCAAATGGCAACAATGGCGAGAACTGGGCCAATACAAAGCCAGGGGCCAGGAGCTTCTTCCAGGTCTCCCACATGGGTGCAGGGGCCCAAGCACTTGGGACATCTTCCCCTGCTCTTCCAGGTCATAGGTGGACAATTGGATTAGAAGAGGACCAGCCAGGACATGAACCGGTGCCCATATGGGATGCTGGCACCACAGGCAGAGGCTTAGCATACCATGCCACAGTGCCAGCCCCCACTATCCACTTTTTTTTAAGAGTAATACATGAACAATTAATACAATGAGTTCTCCTTCATCCCACACTCCAAATTTTACTTACCCTATCATAAAGCTCAATGATTAAATGATAGGCAGCTTCATCACTTCCAAACTGAAAATCTACAATTCTATCCACACCAAGTTGTCTTGCACTCACTAATCTCCGACTCTTCAAATGCTTTCGGCACTAGGAAGAAACAGAAGGAAAATGAATTTATGTAGTGAAAGTGAATTCCTAACCACTTGATATTCATTTATAAATATATTTTCATTGCCATCAGTAGTAATATTCAAAAGGTTATACTATAATCATAAGATAAAGGGTTACACACGATAATCAGGGAAACTTTTTTTTTTTGAAGATTTATTTATTTAAAAGTCAGAAAGAAGGAGAGGAAGAGAGAGAGAGAGGCCTTCCATCCACTGGTTCACTGCCCAAATGGCCACAATGGCCAGAGCTGCACCCATCCGAAGTCAGGAGCCAAGAGCTTCCTCCAGAACTCCCACAAAGGTCCAGGGGCCCAGGACGTGGGCCATCTTCTACTGCTTCCCAGGCCATAGCAGAGAGCTGGATGGGAAGTGGAGCAGCCGGGACTGGAACTGGTGCCCATGTGGGATTCTGGCGCTGCAGGCGGCAGCTTTACCTGCTGTGCCACAGCACCAGCCCCTAGGGAAACATTCTTGGCAACTCTGAAATATTTTAACTTTTTTTAAAAAAAGGTTTATCTATTTATTTGAAAGGCAGATTTGTAGATAAAGAATAAGAGACAGACAGACAGCTTCCAAATCCGCTGGTTTACTCCTCAAATGGCCACAAAGGCCAGGGCTGGGCAAGGTGGAAGCCGGGAGCCTGGAACTCCAGCCAGGTCTCTCATGTGAGTGGCAGGGGTACACGTACTTGGATCATCTTCTCGTGCTTTCCTAGGCTTATCAGCAGGGAGTGAGACGGGAAGCAGAGCAGCTACGCCTTGAACTGCTGTTCTGGGATGGGATGCTGGTTTTGCAAGCAGCAGCTTATGCTGCTGCACCACAATGCCAGCCCAACAACATCTTAACTTTTTTTTTTTTTTTAAGATTTATATATTTATTTGAAAGTCAGAGTAACACAGAAAGAGGAGAGGCAGAGAGAGAGAGAGAGAGAGAGAGAGAGAGAGAGATAGGAAGGAAGGGAGGGGTCTTCCATCCACTGGTTCACTCCCCAACTGGCCACAATGGCCAGAGCTGCACCATTCCAAAGCCAGGAGCCAGGAGCTTCTTCTGGGTCTCCCACATGAGTGCAGGGGCTCAAGGACTTGGGCCATCTTCTGCTGCTTTCCCAGGCCACAGCAGAAAGCTGGATCAGAAGAGCATCCAGGTCTCAAACCAGCACCCATATGGGATGCCGGCACTTCAGGCCAGGGCGTTAACCCGCTGCGCCACAGCGTGAGCCCCCATCTTAACTTTTAAGTCCATATCAACAGACCTAAAGCAAAATCTGCTGTGTTGCTTTATAGTGCTGCTGAATTCCTTGCTCTGGCCCAATCAAAACCCCAACTTTCATTATTTTAAACAGTCTCTAAGCCAATCTTTAAGTATTTCAAATTGCCATCTATGTACTTCATTTGTGTTCAAAATTAAAAGTCTCCACAATTTTCCACCTCAAATGCAAACTCTAGACCATGAGCTTATGGTAGCCTTTCTGTAAATTTAGCCCCCCAATTTTCATCCGATTACCCTCTATTCTAACTTTTCTCATATCCCTAGATACAGTTTTTCTTATTAAAACACTATTAGCATGTCAGGGGCCAGCACTGTGGTGCAGCAGGTTAGGCTACCTCCTGCAATGCCAGCATCCCATACCAGAGCATCAATTCAAATCCCAGCTGCTCAGCTTCCAAACCAGCTCCCTACTAACGTGCCTAGGAGGCAGTGGAAGGTATCCCAAGTGCCTGGGCCTCTGTCATCTTTGTCAGAAACCCAGAGTTCTGGACTCCTGGCTTCAGCCTGGACCAGCTCAGCAGCCATTTGGAGAGCAAACCAGCAGATCAAAGATCTTTCTGTTCTTCTCTCCCTCCATTACTCTATCTTTCAAATACATACTCTTCTTTAAAATAAATGCTTTAATTAATAATGTCACAGAAGTTCACGTTGTATTACAGTTATATGGAAGGACCAGCATTGTGGCACAGCAGGTTAAGTGTCACCTGGGATGTCAGCATCCCACGTCAGCCAGTTTGAGTCCTAGCTGCCATGCTTCCAATCCAGCTCCCCGCTGATGTGCCCAGGGAAACAGCAGACGGTGGCCCAAGTGCTCGAGCACCTATCACCAACATGGATGGAGGCCCAGGCTCCTGGCCTTGGCCTGGCCCTGCCTTAGCCAATGCAGCCATTTGAAGACTCAACCAATGAATCTACCTCACGTATAAAGTGAAATAATGGGGGCTGCTGCAATGGCACAGCGAGTTAAAGGCCCGGTCCGCAGTGCCAGCATCCTTTATGGGCACTGGTTCAAGCCCTGGCTGCTCTACTTGTGATCCAGCTCCTTGCTATGGCCTGGGAAAGCAGTGGAAGACTACACCGATGTGGGAGACCTCAAAGAAGCTCCTGGGTCCTGGCTTCAGATCAGCCCAGCTCCAGCCATTGTGGCCATCTGGGGAGTGAACCAGCAGATGGAAGACCTCTGTCTCTGTCTCTCTCTGCTTCTGCCCCTCTATAACTCTGCCTTTCAAATAAAGAAATCTTAAAACAAAAAAACTGAAATGTGTTCTTCATATTCAACTGAGTTGTTAAACAACTTAGATGAATGCAACTGAGTATCATCATGCTCAGTAAAATAAGCCAAACCCCCCCCCAATCACATTTTCTGATTTGTAGTAGCTAATGAGTCAAGAAAAATGTACTGTACATGAGTGAAAACAATCACACGAAATAAGTGTCATTTATGTACTTTAAAAAAATCTATTGGCACTGGCGTTTGGTCTGGGAGTGAAGATGCTGGCATCGCATAAGGGAGTGTCTAGGTTCAGATTCCAGCTTCCTGCCAATGCAGATCCTAAGAAACAGCAGTGTTGCCTCAAGAGATTGGGTTACTACCAAGCATAGGGAAGACCTAGACTGAGTTCCTGACTCCTGGCTAAAGCCAGCTCAGTCCTCAACCACCGTGGTCATTTAAGAGAGTGAGCCAACAGATGGCAGTGCTCTCTGTCTCTCAAAAACAAAGGGGCTGCACAAAGACTGTGTTACTATTTTTCAGGACAAACCCTCAAAAAAACCGTTTGAGGTTACCATCTAGTACATTAAACTTCAATGCAGGTGATTCTGTGATAGCTCCTGTGATACGGAGGACTACTTTGTAATCCAAAATAAATCCTAAACTGCTGAGAGGAAAGCCATTGTTAGTAAAACCCTCTAACAAAATGATACAATGCCAGAACAAACAAACTTCAAAAGACAAAGAGGAGGAGGGGAAGAAACACACACAGGCAGATCTTTAACGCGTCTCGGCTTACGTATTTCCTCAGTTACTTCCTTTAATCCTCACAGCTAACTCCACCTGAGATACATTAAATCCTAGGAGGTTGAGTAACTTTTTCAAGTTGCAAAAATTACTTGGTGGCAAAACCATAATTCTAAGGTTTATCTGACTCTAGTCTTTCTTCCATACCACATGAACTTTCACTCTGCATGGGATGTCAAGAAACGAATGGGTAACATAGCCACAAATGAGTAATCTGTTTTAAGAATAAAAACAAAAGCAAAGAGAGAAGTAAAAAATAAAAAGATACAATGACTTAGTAACATATTAATGTCACTGAGTATTCCAACAAACTACCGTCTGGGCAGATGCGTCCAGTTCATTAAAGTGAGCTCTGGAGGGAGGCCTTTGGAACAGAAGTTACAACACCTCTTGGAACACCTGTGTCACTTATCAGAGTGCCTGGGCTCAAGCCCAAGCCCCGTTCCCTATTCAGGCTTCCTGCTAACACACACCATGGGAGGCAACAGGTGAGTAACCAGGTCCCTGTCACTCACCTAACTAGGTCCATGGCAGCCCTGGACTGGGTTCCTTGTTCCTGGCTTTGGCCTGGCCCAACCCTAGCTCTTGGGGACATGTGGGGAATGAACCAGCAGATGAGAGCTCAGCTTGTCTCTATCTCATAAATAAACAGATAAAATAATAAAGTGAGCTCTGGAAGACAAGATTCGGGAAAAATGTGGGCAGGGCAGGTCATAGAAAGACTAGAATGTCTGTTACAGAATAAGGATTCAAAAAAAAAAAAAAAAGAAATTAAGAAACCATAAAAGGCGAGATAATGAGAGGACACTTCAGAACAGCTCACACTGGTCGACCACCGAGCTATTGTGAAGGGGAGCCGCGCGTTAGAGGGTAAATGTAACAAACGCAGACCCGCGTGAGGGCAGTATGCAGAAGGCAATGACTGGGCAACAGCTCCACTCGTCCCACTATCTGTCAGCTGCTCCCTCGGCCCTTACACTTCCTTACAGCAAAGGAAAGCCAAACACATTCCAAACTCAGCTGCTGGAGATCAATCCCAGGGCCTTAACATTCAGCTTCGAGTAGCACTTAAGATTTACCTTCATAGCAAAACTAGACGGCATCATATTTTTTGGCCACTCAAATTCTGTTGTGTGAATTCGTATGCCAGATTCAAGTAGAAGTGTAGCTTTAAAGTCTGGTCTGCAGAAGAAAAAAGTGTTTTTCTTTAAGGGCATATCACCAACGCTACCTCTGGGAGCAGACATACAGTTCAGGTTTAAAAAAAACCACAATCATCTCATTTAATTACCAAAATCAAGCACATAAAGCGTTCTTACTTTTGAAGACGGATAAGATAAGTCTTATTATCCACATCGTAAACATTGTTTACTCTCATTCCTAGCAAGCTGAAAAGACAAGGAAAACATGTAACAAATCATACTCTAGTTTGAAACAAAAAGTTACAATTAAAGGTACGGAAAAAGCAACTTCCGCTCTAAGGATCTGGGGTCAACCACTCGAGAACAGAGCGGCTCCCAGCCTGACAGCTCAGCAACGACTCGAGACTCTTGGAGGCGGGTGGAGGACAACTCATCAACGTCTAACCCAATGATGTGTTACAAAGACGAATAACACTAAAGGCGCCCCGCCCCATAAGCCTGACGAAGCTCGCACGGCTGAGAAGCGAGCCCGCAATCCGGGTCTCAGCGCAGCTCTGTAAAACCCAGCGAACACCCGGCTAACAGGACGGCGCCCCGCTCTCGGCGGGGTGAAGACACCCGGCCTCTGGTCTCTCCAAGCTCCGCGGCCAGTGGCCACTCCGGCGTCTCGCGGTCTCCCACACGTCTGCCCAGGCCGGCCAGCACGACGCCGCGCCAGCCACGCACCAGGGCCGCGGGAGCGACGCCCTGCACTCGCCCAGCCCGGCCTAGCCAGGTCAGGGAAAACCAACACCGGGAGCGAGCCGACAGCAGGCTGGTCTTGCTCCCACCACGGGGCCCCGGCCTGGCCCCCTGCGCTGCCCGCGAGAGCCGCGGTCCCCTGCGGGACCGTACCTCGCATTGAGCTCCGCGAGGACCGCGCAGAGGTCAATGGTGCTAAAGCGGGTCTTCATAACGAGCTCCGAGGGTAGCCACCGCAGTTCTCGCCGTCAACTGCCCGACCGGACGCCGCGACGCTTCCGCGCAGGCGCACTTCGGCGGTCAGCTACGGCCGCCCGGAGGACCCACTATTCCTTGAAGCGAACGGTCTTTGCGTCAGCAGCCTGAAGAAGGCTGTCGCGACGCCCTCAGACTCCCTTTCTGTGGTACCGAAACAATTCAGAGTAGGTCCAAAATGTTTTCTCGGATCTGCAGTGCGGCCCTGACCGCGTACGGACGGATCCAGATAGCTCCCCGCCCCGCAGGCGGGGACTCGCGCCGGCCCCCACAGTGACCCCTACTGGTCGTCGCCATTTTCGCGGCGGAGGCCGGCGGCCGGGCTCCGGCGCCGAGGACCACACCCCGTTCGGCCCGGGTGCTGGGACGTGTGGCATTTTAACAGTAACGAAGCGGAACTCTTGCATCCGTCCTGTGACGACCCTTCGGAAAGGACGTCCTACTTCATAGGGGCGGTGTAGGGTGGCTGGACGCTCGGCGTGGTGCTGGGTATACAACTGGCGCCCCATGAACGCTGGGCAACCTGAAATAGTCACGTGCTTTCGCTGGAGAGCAGTGAAGTAAAATAAGACAAGATTTCCCGGAGGGCGTGGGGTGTGGAGGAAGAGTTTAAAGGGGAGGGGGCTTGTTGTGTCAGGATAGCTGCGTGGTCGCAGAAGCCGACTTCAAAGGGTGAGGACGCAAAAGAGACAGGGTCTCGCTATGTTGCCCAGGCTGGAGTGCAGTGGCTATTCACAGGCGCGATCCCACTACTGATCAGCACGGGAGTTTTGACCTGCTCCGTTTCCGACCTGGGCCGGTTCACCCCTCCTTAGGCAACCTGGTGGTCCCCCGCTCCCGGGAGGTCACCATATTGATGCCGAACTTAGTGCGGACACCCGATCGGCATAGCGCACGACAGCCCAGAACTCCTGGACTCAAGCGATCCTCCGGCCTCAGCCTCCCGAGTAGCTGGGACTACAGGCGCGCGCCACCGCGCCCGGCGGCGGCCGAGGCTTCAGGCGGCGGGCTTGAGTGTGGCGGCAACGCGACTTCCCGCCAGCAGGGGGCGGTGCGAAGCAGAAAGCGGGCGGCGGGCTGGGAAGAAGTCAAGGGAATCGCCAGGTGCCCAGCGGTGCGGCGTCGCCGGCCGTGCAGAACCGCGGCAGATATGGAAGAAGGAAAGACTGGGAGTCAAGATGACCCTGGTCCAAACCAAACGCGTGAGGTCTAACTGCATAACTAAGCTCACCCCTAAGGCGTGTCCAACAAAGCGGTTATTTTTGCATAGGAACAACCCATGTAAAGGCTCCACACTGAAAGCGACGTTTTGAAAAAGTTGGGCTCTTTGATGGCACAACTCCCACCTTGTAGCGCTACAAAGATATGAGAGGAACAGGATACCAGTTTAAGTTTGCAGCAGGACAGTTAGCCCGCCCACTAATTCATACTTTGTTTCTGTCCAAAGGTATATTCAAGAACATCCCTAAAGGAGAGGGAGCCAAAGATACAAAGGGCTTCAAAAAGTACAGGGACAAAATGAAATGTTAAAAGGATTTTTTGGTGCAAAAAAATAACCCTTGAAATCCATGTGTGGTTTTTTCTTAATGCTTATTTTCATGAGCTTTTCTTCGTATGCATAGATTTCAGGACACTTCGTGCCAAATAAATATCTTTTAGTTCAGTTTTCCATGAGCTTTTTAGAAATACCCCATACGTGTAAAGATTACAAGGGAACTTTCATTACTACTGGACTCTATCATTTTTTAAGAATATCACGTCTCTATTTTAAGAAAATTCTGAACCAAAGATATTTGAGGACTTGTGGAAAAAAGAGGTAACAGGAGAAAGGGAAATTGTTTGATTTTCAAAAGGAAGATATGAAAGCAAATACCTGAAACTATAAGCAAGTGTGCTGACCTTCGACCCTACCAAAAACTTTCAGTGGATTATTAATGGGTGACTTAGGGCACCTGTGGCTGTTTCTCAACCTTTAATGCACAAACATTCCTGGGGTGGGCATTTAGCCTTGTGGATAAAATGCCAGGTAAGACGCCCAAGATCAGCCCCAGCTCTGCCTCCTGACTTCAGCTTCCTGCCAATGCAGACATTTCCAGGCAGCCCTGGGGATCCATGCTGGATCCCTGCCACCCACTGGGAGACCTAGAGTCAGCTCCCAGCCTTAGCCTAGCCCAGCTATTCTGGGCATTTGCGGAGTGAACTAGCCGACAGGAGATCTCTCTTCTCTCCCCTTCTCAAATAAACAATTTTTAGAAAAATTCCTGGGTATTGTGGGGAAATTAGGCACAGGAGGCAATTCAAAGATGGTGCCTGTGGGGAAATTAGGCACACGTGGCAATTCAAAGATGGCGCCCAAAGGAAGTAAGGTGGGCGGTATCCAAAGTTGTCTACCACCAAAGCTGATTGCCTGCACAGCATCAGGGGAGGTGATGACAACTGATGATGAGTGTACAGACATATGGCTGGTCCTGCAAAAAGTCGCCCCATAAAATGACCTTTTAAGTAATTGGTTGGTCCTTATGCCCTGCCCCAGTAACCCTGTGGTCTTGTGCTTTAAAAGGCTTTGCTAAACTAAACGGAGTTCTTGCTTGCTTGACTTGACTCCCCACTGCATCTGTCTCCGGGATCAGGAGGCTGGGGAACCTGAGTCTGACTGTCTCCGGGATCAGGAGGCTGGGGAACAGGTAAGCAGCGCACTTACTTTTCTTCGGACCCAGTCCATCCTTGTTCGGGTGGACTAAGACCTAGCAGGGTATCACACCAAAAGATTCTATTTTCTTAGTTAGCTTGGTTCAAGGTATCTGCCTGGATGAAAGGGGTCTTCCATGAAGACTGTGAGAAACAAAGTGGTGAGGGGAGCGCCACATCCTTGAAGAACAAGAGCTCTGGGGTTGGCTTCTCCAAGGCCAGGACTCCAGTGGTGCCTGCTGCCCCTGAGTTGGGAATCCTAAATGCTATGCGAGTCATTAGATCCCGAGGCGGCAGGGGCCAGGTAGTCCACCGCCAAGGGCAAGCTGCATGTGGAAGGCACCATGGAAGCAGCAATCAGAATCCAGGAGGCCTGTGGCTTTGCTTGCTTGGTCCTAGTGCTACCCAAGTGAAACAAATGGGAAACCTGGTAAATGCTTATTTATGCTCTGCAAGCGGGAGCATTCTAGATCAGTTGAACAAAAGCTCTTATCACAGGAATCACAAAAACAGAGGCATAGATAGCCTCTCAACCAATTTCTAGAGCTGAGCCAGTTTAAAGACCCAGAAACCATTGCGTGAAGAGGAGATAGGGTCCCCTTGAGGAAGGACCCTGGTACACCACCAGAAAGATATCCTGTTCACCTTCTTCCTAGCCTACCCCAACCAGACACGCCCTTCCACAGAGACGATGATACAGCAAGAAGAAAAAACAAGCAGAGGTCAGGGTCTACTGCTCACTGGCTCCGGACTGACATAATTCCAGGACTGGGCCCACCAGTCAGAGCAAGGGCTTACAATCAGGTAATCAAAGGCGTTTTAGCTCTGATCGGTCTCACAGGGGGCTCATGGCGTCCCAGAACCCATCCTGTGGCTATTTCCGCAGTTTCAGAGTGCACAATCGGTGTAGACATAGTCACTGACAGACAGAACTCCCACACTGGCTCCCTGACCTGTGGAGTGAGCGCTATGTTGCTGGGAAAGGCCAAAGGAAAGCCACTAGGATGGCTTCTTTCTGTTGAACTCGTCAACCCTGGGCAACAGCACCGTCCTGAAGGAATGAGAGAGCGATGCCACCGTGAAGGACTTGAAAGATGCAAAGGGGGTGGCTGTCAACACATCCCTGTGGAACCTGCCCGTGTGGCTGCACAGAAGCCAAACAGATCTTGGAGAAGGGCAGCGAATTGCAGCTACGACAGATGTGATGGAAACAGACACATCTTCTGGGGATGCAGTTCCGGTTCTGGCAAGTGCCTGTCCCTCCCCCACCTGTTAGACTCACCAGTAGCAACCTGCTTGTCAGCTGGTAAAGGCAACAACACACCTGCACTGTCCCAACTCAGAGGCGCTGCACCTCTCCAGCCCTACGTCAGAATTCAGTTTGACTGCCTTCCTGTTCCACAAGGGGTCATTGGTGACATTATGCTGATTGGATGTGGAGAATGAGAGCTTCTCCAGACTTATCATAAGGCATTTGCATGTGTCAAAGAATGGGAAAATGAATCTGAATAAACTTCACAGCTCTCCAACCTCAGTGAGATTTTTCTAGGGATCCAGGGGTGTGGGGCCATGTCAACATAGCCCTCCTCACGTGAGGCTAAGTTACTGCATCCGGCCCTTCCACAGTCAAGAAAGATGTATGCCATGGCCGTTTTTTTTTTTTTTTTAAGTTCAGTTTATTTATTTGAAAGGCAGAGAGTGTTACAGAGGCAGAGAGAGAAAGAGAAAGAGAGAGAGAGGTATTTCATTCACTGGTTCACTCCCCAGATGGCTGCAATGGCTAGAGCTGGGCTGATCTAAAACCAGGAGCCAAAAGCTTCTCCCAGGTCTCCCATGTGGGTGCAGGGGCCCAAGGACTTGAGCCATCTTCTACTGCTTTCCCAGGCCATAGCAGAGACTTGGATTGGAAGTGGAGCCGCCAGGACTCGAACCAGCATCCCATATGCCAGCACTGCAGGCAGTGGCTTTACCCACTATGCCACAGTGCCCTGGGCCTCAGGCTGGTATTTTGGAGACAGAAACACGTGCCTCATTTGGGTGTGTTTCTGCAGCCCATTGCCCCGGTGATGTGAAAAGCTGCTAGCTAGTTTGGAGCAGGGCCCAGGCAGAAGGCGCTGCAATGCTCCATTCTACCGTGCAAGCTGCGGTGCCACTGCCCGTGTCACGTGGCAGTCAATCCCCCTCGCAGCATCCCCGTCATCCGAAGCCCGGGGCAGGCCCCTGTACGTGAGTTGCAGTGCAGGTCTGCAGCCTTATGAAGCAGAATCCTGCTCAGAGACCTACTCTCCTTTTGAGAAACAGCTTCAGCCTACAGCTCAGCCCTACCCGAAACTGAACACTTCACCAGGGGCCTCCAAGTTACTGCTCATAAGGACCTGGATGGTATGTGGCCCACCATGCAGTAAAGTTGAGAGGGTGCACGGTGACAATCCAAGCGGCATATACAAGATAACGTTGGAGTTGGGTCCAAGGCATTGGAAAGTTACTTGGCATCCCGCCAACTGGTCTCTCCCAGCGTGTATTCACGCCCTCGTGGAGAGTTCCCTGTGATCACTGCCGGGATGGGAAGACCAGGGCCGGTGTCCAGACGGTTCAGTGTGACCCGCTGGCACTCCCTGACAGTGGACAACTGACAGCTGCAGCACCCTCACTCCTTCCTGGGCCATCCCTAAAGACAGCGGCCCAGGAAATCAGCTCAGTGGGGAGACCCCTGAGCGGTTCACCTGGTCATTCATTGTGCTCAGAAGGGAAAAATGAGCAGACACACAATTATCAACTGATTCCTGGGCTGTGATGGTTTCTACCGGTTTGCCTGCCTGGTCAGGAACTTGAACATGATTGAAAAATTGGTGACAAGGAGGAATCGTGTAGACAAAACTCTGTGAGTGGATGAATACTACAATACTGTGTCTCATGTGGATGATCCTCAAAGATGAGCTCAACAGAAAAGCGTTTTAATAACCAAATGCGTACCATGACCAGACCTTTCTGTGGGTATCAGTCAGCCGCCTTCCCCAGCACCCCCGTCCCCATCCTGACAGAGGCCATAGTGGCAAGGACAGAAGTTATGTAAGATCTGGGCAACACAGACTTCCAGCCCCGAAGGCCAGCCTGGCTAAGGCCGCTGCTGCCAGTAACTGAGATCAATACTGAGTCCTCCAAACAGCATCACTACCTGACACGATCATCTGCCTGGACCACTTCTATAGGTGCAAGAAACCACAGGGACCATCGAGGCTATCAGGGCAGTACAGTGGTTCTGCCTTAAGAGCGAGGAGCATCTGAGTGTGCGTTTCTCAGATGCAGCTAAACTGTCCAGACATCAGTTATATGTGAGTCGTTCATTTTATAAACTTGTTAACCTTACATCACATTCATGTCTTAGGTATGTAGGACACAATTCGTAGTTTTAAAAAATAAAACTAACAATAACAAAAAAAAAAGTGAAGAGACAGAGGTAATAGGGATTGAAAACGGGCACAAATTTTTTAATACCCCCGCAGTAGGATCTGTTCCCCTCCACCGTTGACTGTGGACTGGCCTGTGACTGCCTTGGCTATTAAAGGCAACAGAGATGATGTGGCCTATCCCCTTTAAGAGGACTGGCAGTGCCACCAGCATTGCCGCATACCAGCTAAAGCCACCACCTGTGATGCCACATGGGCACCGACTGGAGACCCGGCTGCTCCACTTCCTCTCCAGCTCTCTGCTAATGCCCCTGGGGAAAACAGCAGAAGATGGCCCAACACGTGGGAGACCCAGATGAAACTCTTGGCTCCCGGCTTCAACCTGGCCCAGCCCTGATCATTTTGGCCATTTGGGGAGTGAACCAGTGGATGGAAGATGTCTTTCTCTCTCCCTCTCTCTATGACACTGCCTTTCCAATAAATAAATCTTTGAAAAAGCGAGAGAAGACTGGCAGCTTCCAACTTCATCTGTTAGGCCTCAGTCACTAGGCAACGAGTATAACAACCTGCTGTGGAGAAGCCTTGAGAGTACAAGGAGATGGGGAAGAGCCTCTGAGCCCGCTTCATGGCCAGGCCGCTGGGCCTCAGGATGAAACTAGCCAGCCACCAGCTGAGTACCACAGCCAACAGCACCCGGGGCAGAATCCTCCAGCTGAGGTTGGACAAGATCATGAAATAGAATAAGATAGCTGTGACTTCAAACTACTAAATTTTGAAGCAATGTGTTATACACAACAAACACTGCAAACAATAGGCAGATTGAAGCAAAATACACTATGCAAATGAAGGATTCTATTAAATATTTTTGAAGATTAATTTTATTTATTTGAAAGAGTTACAGAGAGAGGTAGAGACAGAGAGAGAGAGGTCTTCCATCTGCTGGTTCACTCCCCAAATGGCCACAATGGCCAGAGCTGCACTGATCCGAAGCCAGGAGCCAGGAGCTTCTTCTGGGTTTCCCACTTGGATGCAGGGGCCCAAAGACTTGGGCTTTCTTCTACTGCTTTCCCAGGCCATAGCAGAGAGCTGATGGGAAGAAGAGCAGCAAGGACTAGAACCAGCACCCATATGGGATGCCGGCACCTCAGGCCAGGGCTTTAACCTGCTGCGCCACAGCGCCACCGGCCCCAGGATTCTATTAAATTAAATTTGGCCTAAGGCAATCCATGTAACATGAGTTCTTGCTATCCAACTGCAACCTAATTTATTTAAATAAAATGAAAGTTTTTTTTTTTTTCAGATTCATTTATTTTATTTGAAAGGTGGAGTTACAGAGAAGGAGAGGGAGAGGCAGAGGCAGAGAGAGAAGTCCTCTATCCACTGCTTCACTCCCCAAATGGTGGCAATGGCCAGGGCTGGGCCAGGTGGAAGGCAGAAGCCAGGAGCTTCCCGCAGCTCTCCCACGTGGGTGCAGGGACCCAAGCACTTGGGACATTCTCCACTGCTTACTCAGGTGCATTAGCAGGGAGCTGGATCAGAAGTGCAGCAGCCAGCGTCCACATGTGCAGCTTGACCCGCTACGCCACTGCAACAAATAGCTGAGTCTCAGCCAATCACAGGCTGCCAAGCCATCCAGCCCATGCCCACAGGGCATGTACCTCCAAGTCTCTTTTCTATCAAAAATACTCCCTACCCAATCCAGGGCTCTCAGAACCTCTGCTGCCTAATTCATGAATTGTTCTTTGGTCAAATAAACTCTGATGAATTTGTCTAAACCTTTTCTTTTTAGCAATTCTAACAGTAAAAAGAAAGCTTTGTTCTGATCAAAGAGTATTACCTTTAAGTCAGTGAAGTGTGTACTTAAAAAAATAAATGAGTCATAAACACTCATGTGAATCTTTTTATCTCCTTGGCACGAGTGAGACCTTGCAAAGCAAAACACCAAAACCAAGAAAGGGCCAAAATAATAGGTCTAAATACACAAAAATTCAGAGTCGGTGAATGTTTTAGTCTATTTCCTTTTGCTATAACAAAGTCCATGAGGCTGGGTAACAGATAAAGGAAAGGGGCGTTGTTAGCAGACCATTTTGGCAGCTGAATGTCCAAGACTGGTTTGGTCTTTGGTGAGGGCAGACAGCATCATGGTTCCAGCACAGGTGAGAGGGAGAGAGCAGCGACCTGGTGAGACAGGGAGGGGAGGGGGAGGGCCAGGCTTGCTCTCATAGCAACTACTGGATCCCCTAGAACTCATCAGGCCCCTCCAGACCAGCACCCACGGTGACCTCACAAGGCCACCTCGGCACTAGGACTGTGCTGCTAGCACACAGACCTCTAGGGGAACACACTCAAAACACAGAGTTTCCAATATCTGAGCCACAAGCGTATCCAAGCTATCGCATTCCAAAGCAGACGTCCAAAACGCTCTGCCACACATACAAGCAAGAGCTTAAAATAAAGATACGGTCAAAATACACACATGCCCATGCGCTTGGAGAAAGTATCAGTGTGAACCTGTGTCCAACCGCAAAAGCCTTTACAAAAGTGGTGCAAGCAACGCTAGCTAACTTGACTCCCTCCTCCCAAGGATCACTTTCCTACTCCTGCCCTCACAATCCACAAAGCTAGATGCTTAGACGACACCAATGTATTATCTTCTCTCTTGCTTTTCTTTAAAGTTTACTTTCACCTACTTGAAAAGACAGAGAGAGAGAGAGAGAGAGAGAGAGAGAGAGAGAGAGAGAGATCTTCCATCTGATGGTTCACTCCCTTTTGCAAAAGCCACAGCTTGGCCAGGCTGAAGCCAGGAGTCCAGAACGCCATGGGGTCTCCCACTCGGGTGGCAGGGGCCCAAGCAGTTGAGTCATCGTCTGCTGCCTCCTAGGCGCGTTAGCAGGGAGCTGGACTACAAGCAGAGGCTCCAGGACTGGGATGCGGGTGTCCCAAGCGTGGCTTCCCCTGCGCTGCCACAGTGCCTGCCCCTCAATCTGCTATCTCAGCAGTTGCGGAGGTCAGAAGCACCAGTGGGTCACAGGGTGCATTCCTCCTGGAGTTCTAGGGGAGAATGGCTTTCCTTGCCCTTTCCAGCTTCCAAGGCTCGTCCACGTACCTCGACCAGTTCCCCCTTAGACCTACACTGTGCCCGCGGGATCATCTCCCCACAAGACCCCCCGTGGCAGCACGCGTGGAAAGTCCCTGTCACCCTGCAAGGTCATGTGTTTCCAGCTGCTAGAATTCCAGTCCTCCAGCAGCTGCACCAACAGGGGTCTGGCCGCTAGGAGCCCGGGGCTAACTCACAGGCGGTGCTTCTGCCCAAAGCTAAGTCACTCGGGGCCCCAGGCGGGCGCTCACTTCTTGAAAAACAAACAAAATGTGTCAAAATTATTTCTCCCCATTTCTAAAGTGGAGAAAGAGTAAAGCTTTTTTTTTTTTTTTAAGAATCGTATCTCCACTATTTCCGCTTCGTAAAAATTCGTTGGAGATACATTTTACATTCTTAAGAAGTTGTCCTCAAGAACTTTATGCAGTCAGACCTAGTCCACGGGGGAGCAGAGCCCAGACAGCGGACCGAGCCACCTCGGGAAAGGCAGCGGCTGCAAACCTAATAATTAGCTGTTCTCCACTTTGTCCCCTCTTGTCCTCACTTCCCGGGGAGGAAACAGGGTCTGTGTTTGACGCTTAGCGTCCTCGGACGTGCACGGATGTTCAACGGCAGGCACACACGGACCCCCTGACACATGAGCTGCACGCGAGGCCTGGCTACAGGCACCCACGGGCTGCACGCAAGGCCTGGCCACAGGCACCCACGGGCTGCACGCGAGGCCTGGCCACAGGCACCCACGGGCTGCACGCAAGGCCTGGCCACAGGCACCCAGCACTTTCCAAAGCCCAAGTCTCCTCGCACACTTCCGACCCGCTCCAGGCTGGGGAGCTTTGGGTCCCACGAACGATCCTTGCCCGCGATTTTTCCCGCCTACAAGGCAGAGTAAGCGGGAGAACAGAAGCCTGTGGCTCAGCCAGTCTTCCGTCCCTAACACCCAGAAGGGACAGGGCTTCTGCGGCGGGAGGCAGGGCCACGCCTGGAAACTGCAAGCCGCAGCCAGGCCTCTGCCGACCGCATTCGCGAATTCTTAAAGGGAACGCTCCTTGGGCTCCGCTGGGCGACGGCCATTTTAGCCCTCTGGCGTGTAAACGAGCGACCCCTGGCGGTTCCGCGGGCGATAACAGCTTCTCTCAGAGACGATTTCGCGCCGCTCCAGTAGGGGTCAGTGGTGAGAGGGGCCAAGCCTTTGGGCATCTTGGCTCAAACCGTTGATTTTTAGCCCTAAAGAGTAGTAAAATTGGAGACAAACATGGAAAAACTGGAAGAGGCAGCCCGTAACAGGGTGCAGTGACATCTCGTTCATTTTTGGTTTATGCGTTATTAAATTGTTGAACAGGGAATGAATTCCCCCAAACAAATTTTTCTTAATTTTATCCTACTAATATTGATTATTTCTCCCTCAGGAGTCTAAAATTCTAGATGGAGAGGGAACAAAAGAGACAGGGTCTCGCTATGTTGCCCAGGCTGGAGTGCAGTGGCTATTCACAGGCGCGATCCCACTACTGATCAGCACGGGAGTTTTGACCTGCTCCGTTTCCGACCTGGGCCGGTTCACCCCTCCTTAGGCAACCTGGTGGTCCCCCGCTCCCGGGAGGTCACCATATTGATGCCGAACTTAGTGCGGACACCCGATCGGCATAGCGCACGACAGCCCAGAACTCCTGGACTCAAGCGATCCTCCGGCCTCAGCCTCCCGAGTAGCTGGGACTACAGGCGCGCGCCACCGCGCCCGGCGAGCGCCAGCAGCGCCGAGAGCATACTAAAGGCTGAGGCCCGGTGACGTCACCGGGGGCGGGGCGGGCCGAGCTGGGCCCCGCCCTGCGGGAGGCGGTCTCTAGGCGGAGGCAGTGCGCCTGCGTCGCGGGGTTCCGCGCGCAGGAGGGGCTCCGGGTGCAGGGTTGCGGCCACGGCGCCGCTGTGTTGCTACAGACTGCTGTGTTCTGATGTCGCCGACGCTGGCCGGTGGAAGTGAAGCCTGTAGAACACGCAGCGAGAGAACAATGCGAAAGGCAGTCCCTTGGTCCCTCAGCATTGCTTTGCTCCAACAGCCCTTGTTAGATGCGTGCTGCGTGTTTGCGGGTGTCTCCTGTCAATCTCCCGCTATTAAGGTCCGCGCAGCCACGGCAGGTGGCCGCGCTGGACCAGAGAGAGTGGCGCCTTGGAGCAGAGGTCGGGGGTCCGCACAGGGGCCCGGGCCTAGCTCGGCCCTGCTTCCCACGCAGCTGCGCGCTCACGGGGGACAGAGAGCCAGCGCCTGCGCAGGTGGGTGCAGGAGCTTGCGGGAACCTGCAATCTCGGGGGAGGTGGGTGGGGGCCGAGCCTAGGTTAGGCAGGACTAGCGGACAGGAAAGAGTTTGCAACCAGGACAGGCGTGTAGCATCGGGCTTCTATTTGTCCCCAAAGCCCTCTCTCCTAAGAGCGCGAACACCCCCTCCGCTTCTCTCCTGGCCGCCGCCGACGGAGCCCCGTCCCTGCCAGGGGAAGAGACGAGAACCGGCACCTGTGCCCGGGGGCCGCTCCCTAACTCAAAATCCCTGCGTCGGGCTCTTCCGCCCATCTCCCTCCACGCTGCCCGAGACCACTCCGAGTCTGGATCTGAGGAGCAGACACTGCCCGACCCTGCCTCTCCGCCCGCAGGGAAGCCCCTGAGCTTCCCGCCGCAGGGGGCGCGACACACGCCCCCCAGTCTGTCACCCGTGGCCACGACCTGTTCCCTGACGCCTCCTCTCCGCTGCCCGCCTCTGCGGGGTCTCCTCCGCCCAGCCCCTATCTGTTCGCTCCTAGCCGTCCTGCTGTTTCTTGGAGCTGCCGCAGACACAGCCTTGGACACTGCCAGATGGCTGTCACTGTGCCGCAGCACGGACCAGCTCCCCCGGTCCTGCGGACCTGCCCGGCCTCCTGCGTTCTCTCTACCAACGTTCTGCGTGCCCCCTGCATCCCTGCCTGGGCTGGTTTCCTTCGTTCCAGGCCAAGCGCCTGTTCCTGGCTTATCCAGCATCACTAGGTGATGGAGGTATGGTGGTGAAGTGGAGATAGTCAAACGAATAGCAAAATAAATAAATAAATAAATAAATAAATAAATAATAAATACTATCTGCGGTAAGTACTAGTGGGACAAAGTACTGAGATAAGTGGCCAAGGGACCTACTTTAGAGACAGGTAAGCTCTCTTTGGGGAGGTGTCATTTAAACTGGGTGGGGCTGGAAGAATCGGACAACAAATAATGTACTTTGATTGCAAGCAACACAGGCTGTGTATGCTAAAGAAAATGAACTTCCCTTAAAGGAGCTGAGCGGGACAAAGTAGGGCTGAGCAGAATGGTTGTTGGCCCCGATCTCCCCTTTTAGTACCGAGTAGGTTTTTGGAGGGGCACACGAGGCCCCGGTGTGAGACTGCATCTCCCGGTCTCCCCTTACAACCGAGTGTGGGTTGCGAATGTGAATCATAGGTGCAGCTGCAAAACTAAAATCCACGTGGCCTCCTAGGTCTGCTGTTCTGCCCCTCTTCACCACGAGGTGGCGCCAGTGCAGCCCTGCGGCGCCGCCGCTCTCGCCGGGGCCACGAGGGAACCCAGGCCGGGCGCGGGGGAACCGGGCACGGGAGGGCTCCGGGGGTGAGCCACGCTGCCGGCCCGCCACTCCTCGCTCCCTGAGAACAAGCTTCTGCCACATCGAAACCGCTGGCTGCGGCACTTCGTCTCAGCGACGGTGTACTCCGCCCCGGGGGCCGGGGGTGGGCGCTGGCGGACACGCCGGGTCAGCGCCCGGAGGCCTCGCGCTGCCGCCGGGGCCCGGGAAGCTGACGCCACTAGGACGAACGACAGGAAGGGGCGCCCGCCGCGGCCTGCAGGCAGCCGGGACGCCGGCCGGAGCCGAAGAGCCGGGATTTCCGGCCCCGCGAGAGGCGGCGCAGAGCAGGGCCCGCCGAGGGAGGAGGAGACGCGGGGCGGCCGGGGGCGGCGGGAGGCGGGACCGCCGGGGGCGGGGCCTCCAGGGGCGGGGCTACCAGCGGAGGAGGGGCGGGGCTACCAGCGGAGGAGGGGCGGGACCGCCGGGGGCGGGGCCTCCAGGGGCGGGCGGGAAATGCGGCCGTTAGGGGAGCAGGGGCGGGGCCGCCGGGGGCGGGCGGGAAGCGGGACCATTAGGGGTGGGGGGCAGGCCGCCGGGGGCGGGGCCTCGATTGGGGGGGCCTCTCCGGGAAGGCGAGAGGCGGGGCCTCCAGGGAGCAGCCAACAGAAGAAAAGGCGGAAGGGGGAGGAACTTCGGGCCAGGATTGTGGGGGGAAGTAGATGGGGCATCTGGGGGAAGGGGGAGGCGTGGCCTTCAAGGGGCGGGGCCTCCAGGGGCAGGAAGGAGGTGCGGCCGCTAGTCGAGGGAGTGTCAGGGCCGCTAGGGGGCGAGGTGAGCGAATGCCCCGCGGGACCTCGCACCCCAGGCCTAGCGGCCCCGCCTCCGGGGCTGGGGCCCCGCCCACTCCGCTGGTGCGGCTGCGGGCCGCGGGAGCGTGAGGTCTTCATTCTAGGGCCCAGCTCCCAGGGATGGACCCTGGTCCTGCTGGGTTTAGTAGAGGAGCGAGGAGTGCGCGAGAATGACACTGAACGCTAACACACTGCTCCTGGGCGGCAGTACTCTGCGTGGAGGGTATTGATCGGTTAATCACAGATGGCAGGTTTCTAACTGGGGATACACCCCCACAGTGGACAGTTAGCCCATGGCAGTGAGTAGGCCTACACCTTCAAATCCAGGGCCCGTTCTCTCATATTGGACCATGCTTTGACTTCCTTCTGCCTAAACATTTTGAAATTTGAGAACGTGGTGGAGCTCCACGGTAGCCTGTTTCTTCCATCCATCCAGGTTTGACGAGTGACACATTATGGTCCCAAACCAAAACTTCATTCATTAAAATCTCAGTATTTCACAGTCTTATCTTAACAAGTAGTTGTATCATCGCACCAGTGTGGCAAAAATTCTGGACTGTACTTTTTCAATTTCTAAAAAATCATTAGAAAGCTGTTATTTATACTTAATTTGAAGGGCAGAGAGGCAGAAAGAGATCTCCCACCCTCTAGTTTACTCACCAAATGCCTGAAATGGCTGGGATTGGGCTGGGCTGGGCTAAGCCAAGAGCCAGAGCCAGGAACTCAGGAACTCCATCCAGGTCTCCCACGTGGGTGGCAGGAACCCCATTACTGCAGCCATCATTGCCGTCCTGCAGGGTGAACGTTAGCAGGAAGCAAGCGTCAAACGCTGTGTCAAACGTCTGCTGTGTGGTGCCAGCCTCGTCACCTCCTCACTAAGCTGTAGCACACCCAGGATGCTTCATCAGCTAACACTGAAGGGCGCTCCCTTTGTTTGTGGATTGGTACACTTAGGTTAGCGTCACATTAGTCAGAATAATTGAAAAACTAATTTGCTTTGCCTGATTTTCTATTCTGAAGGTTAATTATTTGCCACAGCTAATAATATATTTTTAACAGCCTAGATATTGGTGGGAAAACATTCTTTAACTTGCATACAACTTTCACTAAGGTGAGAGAGGATCAAGGCAGCTTCTTTCTTGAAATTATTTGTTTGCTCACCCAACAAATAAATACTGAACACCTGCTATGTCCTAAGTGTCCCAAAGTGTCACCTATCAGTATTGGGGATAAAGTATAATTCTGAGAATAAAATTATAAACAAGTAAACAATTTCATGATACAAGCAATATAACTGTATATAGGTTTGTGCCCATTTATCTTTTTCAAAAAAAAGATTTATCTTTTGAAAGTCTGAGTAACGGAGGGGAGATAGAGATCTTTCATTCCTTGGGTCACTCCCCAAGTGGCTATAATAACTGTGTCTGGGCCTGGCCACAGCCAGGAGCAGAAACTCATCCTGGTCCCCCACATGACAGGGAGGGGTTCAAGCACTGTGCCAACTTAAGCTGCCTTCCCAGATGCATAAGCAGGAAGCTGGATAGGAAACCGAGCACCAGGACTCATCAGCCCTGTGATTCGGGATGCGGGTATCATCACAATGCTGGACCCACGTGTGCACTGAATCCAAGTCACAATTTCTGAGCAGAGGAATGACTGGAAAAGTGTCTCATCTTATGTGACCTATGACCCTGGCCAACGACTCAGATAAAAATCCTAGGGCTTTTCCTATGTGGAGGTGGTGAGGGGAATAGTTTCTTCCCCTTGACCTCCTCCTCTCATCACAAATGCATGAAAGAAAGTTGAGGCTGCAGCTGGCCTGGTGAGATCCAATGACAGCCCATTTTCACTTCTTTTATTCGGGAAGGGGAAATTTTAAGCTTTCCTGAGTACTTTAAACAAAGTTTTCACATTACTCTGTTGTGATGTTAAGATGTGACCGCTGACTACATTGTATCCTGGTGCTTGCTAGGAATGCTTTTTAAAATCTGTTGGCATCACAATTCACAGTGTTAATCATTTTACAAGAGGTGGTGTTACATTCTGGTTTCTGTGTATGAGGTGGTATGAAACAGGGTTCACACTTTTCTCGGAGGTTGTTTGTAGGGCCTGAGTACCCTGAAACCAGCCCTGTCTCTACACAGAGTGCTGCAGGCACAGGCTGCTGTGTGCTGTTCAAATGAAACTCCTCACTGGACGGTGACAAAGCTCTGCTTCATGTTGTGGCATAGCTCATTTCCCAAGGGGGAGCACAGCCTGGGGTGTGGCAGGAAACACAGAGAAGCAAAACCACCACACACCAGTTACAACATTCAAGTTCAGGGCACAATCTGGAGTATATTGTCTGTTACAAAAGGGCATGTGTGCAATCAAGGCAAATGCTGAGCTATGATTTACTCTTTCAGAAGTAATTAATGCTCTTATACATTAGTATAATGCAAAATAGAAGTGATTTATATGCTTTGGATCATAAGATTTATTAAAATAAGTCCCTTTGGGCAGGTGTTTGGTCTGGCAGTTAAGACACTGGTTGGGACACAGAATGTCTAGATTTGAAGCTTGCCGACAGCTCCTGCTTCAGGCTTCTCCCTGAGAGGCAGAGGCTGCTGGCTGGAGCGGTTGGATTTCTATCTCCAGCTTCAGCCTCAGCCCAGCCCCAGACATCTCCATCTCGAGTGAACCAGCAGATGGGAGCTCTCTCTCTCTCTCTCTCTCTCTCTCTCTCTCTCTCTCTAGTAAAATAACTTTAAAAGTTTTTAAAAATAAAAAACTAAGTCCCTTTTTTCATTTGTACATTCAACCAATTCCGCATCATTAGTCATTAGGGAAATGCAAACAAAACCACAACAAGACACTCTGTTAAACCTGCTAAAATCACTATAACAACAACAAAAACAAAACAGAAAATAACAGATGTTGGCAAGGATGCAGAGAAACTGGAATTCTCTTACTTTGCCGGTATTATAGCAAATGGTGCAGCTGCTATGTAAACAGGTCATCAGTTTCTCAAAAAGTTAAACATGAATTACTATATGACCCAGTTTAGATACAGACCCTAACAAGTCAAAAGCGGGGACTAAATGAATACTTGATAAATAATGTACATTGCAGCATTATACACTGCAATTAAAAGGTACAAACAACCCAAATGTACATCAACAGACTAATGGGAAAACAAAATGAGGTGTTTGGGAATATTATCCAGCCATTAAAAAGGAATGAAGTTTTGATGCATGCTACAAATTGGATGAACTCTGAAGACATGCAAAGTGAAATAAGTGAGACACAAAAGGAAAAACATTGCTTAATTCCACTTGCTGCCTCCCAGGTGTGCATTAGCAGGAAGCTGGATAGAGGAACAAAGTCAGAACTTGAACCTAGCAGCTCTGATACGAGATATGGGCACCCCAAACAGTGTCTTAACCACAGAACCAAATGCCCACCCTTGTTTTTTTTATTTCTAAATTGCCTATTTGATTCTATTTTATATCTACTGTGTCTCTTCTGAGACTTTCTATTTTTGGCCAAGAATTCATATTTTTTCCCCAATTGCCTTAAATGCGTTAATAATTGCTTATTAAAACATTTTTACACTGGCTGCTGTAAAATCTTTGTCAGATTTTTTTTTTCATTTTGGTGTTGACATTTAAAAAATTTATTTGAGAAGCAAAGAGACATTTAAAAAAATGAGAGACAAAGATAGCTCCCACCCACCAATCCATTCCACAAAAGCTTGCAACAGCAGAGACTGGGCCAGCTGAAGCCGAGAGCCAGGAACTTACTCCAGGACTCCCTTGTGGGTGGCAGGAATCCGACTTCTCGGACCATCACCACTGCCTCCCAGGTGCACAGCAGCAGGAAGCTGGGGTCAGCAGCAGAGCCGGGTCCTGAGCCCAGGTCCTCTGACACAGGCTGCGGCTTTCCTAACCACCGGGCCAAATGCCCATGCTGGCGCTGCCACCCATGAACTACCTGTTTGCACTCAGTTTGAGATCTTGCCTCGATGAGTGGTTGTTGATGATGACCTGGATATTTCTGGTATTTAGGACTCTGGATTGTATTTAACCTCTTGTTTTAGCGGGCTTCCTCAACACTGCTCTGACAGGTGGAAAGAGCAGTACAGGTTCCCCACTCGGCCTCTGCCGACAGCCTAGCTGGGTAGCTGGGGGCCCCCTGTGGGGAACGGGCTGCCCACTAGGCCACCCCCTGTGGATTTCACCAACGCCAACAGATTCCATACCGCGATGGAGGGTGGTGCTGAAGGTGAAGGAGTAAAAGGAAGACAAAAACAATTTTTCCAATACACTCGCACAACACTCTGATGCCAATGGGTGGGCAGTTTCCCTCACACTGACCAATTCTCCAACTCTCTGGGCCCCAGCTGAGTGCCCTACAATTCGATTATGACAGTAACCACTCAGAGTTCAGTAGACTCAAAGGGTGAAGGTTTGGTCCCATAAAATTGTCCCCTCACTTCAGATGCCAGTCTCAACCCCAGGTTTTGACCTATAGTTCTGATCGACTGGTTTCAAATCCACGGTTCCCATGACCCCTTCCTGGGGTTTGATCATTTGCTGGAATGGCTCCCACAACTCAGGGCAGCAGTTTATTTACTTCTACTGGTTTATTATGAAGAATACCCAATACCCAGATGGACACAGGCATGCAGGGTCCATGGAGCTCCTGTATTCTTTCTGGGAGCAGTACTCTTTCAAGGCTGCGGTGTGCTCATCAAGCACCAAGTTCTTTGAACCTTGTTGTTTCTTGTGGAGGTTCCTTTAAGCAGCTTTGGTTAGTTGTTATCAGTCACTGGGGACTGACTTCATCCTTTGATAACCAACCCCCCACCCTCCAAGGGTTGTCTCATTGGCATAAACTCAGGGAAGAGGGTACATGGCGGGGGGTGCTGTGGCGTAGTGGGTAAAGCCACCTCCTGCAGTGCCAGGATCCCATATGGGTGCCAGTTCAAGTCCCAGCTGCCCCACTTCTGATCCAGCTCTCTGCTGTGGCCTGGGAAAGCAGCAGAAGACAGCTGAAGTCCTTGGGCCCCTGCACCTGCGTGGGAGACCCGGAAGAAGTCCTGGCTCCTGGCTTTGAGTTGGCGCAGCTCTGGCCGTTGTGGCCATTTGAAGAGTGAACCAGTGGATAGATAGACACCGCTCTCTCTCCCTCTCTACCTCTGCCTCTCTGTAACTCTGCCTTTAAAATAAATAATCTTTAAAAATTTCATATAAAAATTGAACTAAAAGATGTTAATTTTTTGTAAAAAATTTTGAAATATATATATACATGTTTTTCATAAAATACATATTCTATGAACTTTAGGAAGTTCCTTCCTATGGCTGAAAGAGAAACTTGGTGCCATGAACCAGAAACAAAAACCAAATGTATGTCTCTTATTATCTCAGCATGATGGGGGTAACCACGGGAGAGAGGCTGGCTTCCCTGTGATCACCCCAACTCTCCACTAAGCTTCTTTGACAGCACCCCAGCCAGGAGGAAGGACACGAGTGCTGCCACACCGTCAAGTGAGACTCCCCGTGTGCTGCTCCAACACCAAGGGCCTGAATGTGTGTCATTACCATCTGCAGAGGATGGATGTCATTGTTCCCTGCTCCGTCTGGTGAAGGGACAGGTGATTGGGGCACATCATTAAGAACCTAGCAAGTGTGGAAGCCTAGGTTGTCCACTTGGCCTCTGGTAGAGGCTGACTGGAGTGTAGTGGTTATGCTCTGAAAGTTCTTATTTATTTATATATTTAAAAGGAAGGCCAACAGAGACAAGGAAGAGAGAGAGAGAGAGAGAGAGAGAGAGAGAGAGATATTGATTGAATGATTTTCCATCCTAGGGCTCACTTTCCAAATGGCTACAAAAGCCAGGTCTAGGCCAGGCTGAAGCCAGGAGCCAGGAATTCCATCTGGGTCTCCCACATGAACGGCCAGGGTTGGAGCAGCTGGGCCACCTTCCACTGCCTTCCCAGGCACACCAGCAGGAAGGTGCCTGGGACACAGAGCAGCAGGGACATGCACAGGCACCCTGATAGGGGGATGCAGCTATCCCACTGCAACACCACACAGCTCCCTCCAAGAGTTTTCACTACACTTGATCTTAGCCAAAAGGCTGAGAAGCGATTGAGGAGTTTTCTTTCTTCCTAGGTTGTCCCTTTCCTAGTCCTTTGGCTAAAGAGATCTGGATTGGAAGCAGGGCAACAGAGACTCGACCCAGTGCCCATATGGGATGCTGGCTTCACAGGCTTAACCCACTATACCACTGCACCACCATGCTGGCTACTTATTGTGTTAACTTTTGTGATTGCCCTTCTGTTTAGGGCAAATGATACTGACTGAAAAACTCTCCCAGTGATGCTGTCATATCCCCCTTTCCTTCCCAATTAAGATACTGTTGCTACATCATGAAGGAGCACATCAAATTGTTCTAAGAACTCTATAAAGCAATTCAGGGATAGGTCAAAAGGCCAGGACACAGACCTTTACGTGCAGTGCTCTTTATAAACTGAAGGGCTGGGACATAGACAGATCCCTGGAAGGATCTGGAACAATCACCCTTGCTCTTCTTTACACATATGCGTCTTTCTCCCCAAAGACTAACTTCTATTGCCGCCTAGACTCCAAGCCAGACAGGCTGTGACAAGGCAGAGTCCCCAGTTAGGATGCAGATCCACGGAGGAGGGACAGGTTGCTGCGGTCTTTCTTCAGATCGGATTCTAAATCCACAGGAATAAGAATATGGTAAGCCAATCAGCAAGATGAGGCTGCTTGTGGTCCAGCTGGGATGCCCAGAGATGTAGGAGGGGACTTCAAAAATTGCATGGAAAATAGAATTTAAAGGATAAGTTTATTTTGCTGCAAAACTTTTGAGATCCATGCAGAGTTTTTCCCTACTATGCTTTTTCTATGAATTTTTTGAAGACTCCTTGCATATGTTGAAGGATTGAATGGAAAAAACCAGGACAGCCAGGAATCTGCTCCTGCATTCCTGTGGATGGGAGCGGCAGCTGCCAGACAGTGCTAGGGGGTCAGACACACTGGGTAACTTACTCTGCTCCTACCTTCTTCACTATGCTGTTAGAAGATTTATCCACATCAAAACTGTTAGAAGTTCAGGTCTGTATTCTTACATTGTCAAGGTTACTACCACATAAGTAGGTTGAACTCATGGCTTATCTTTCCTATAATGTTGAAAAATTAGATTGTCAGAAAGACTCGTTTTTACATCTGGAAATGAAATAAAGCCTTTACAACTGCTTCAAAGACCCTGGGACTTTCCCTTTCCAGCATTAATCCTGTTAATTTGGAAAGTCAGCATGCAGGGTGGCTGAGCTCCGTCCCATGGAGGAGAGAGCACAGGAATGGTTGCCCCTAATTCACCAGCGAGGGTCGTGCACCATAGTCTCAGGTTTAAGAAAATACAGCGCTACCTCTACAGCTAGTCTTTAAGCTCAGCAGGCTTATGTTACTGGACTATTATTTGTGGATATATAATCCAGTGTCTTTCTAAGCCTATTAGAATACAAATCTTTCTTACGTGAAAATGGAAATAAACCCATAAATTGTGCTCAGCTAATCTGCTGTTAAATGGGTTATAGTGAGGGGCCAGTGCTGCAGCATAGTGGCGCCTGTGGCGCCAGCATCCCATATGGGTGCCAGCTCTAGTCCTGGCTGCTCCTCTCCCCATCCAGCTCTCTGCTATGGCCTGGGAAAGCAGTAGAAGATGGCCCAAATGCTTAGACCCCTGCAACCCATGTGGGAGACCCAGAAGAAGGTCCTGGCTTCTGGCTTCTGATAAGTTTAGCTCCATCTATTGCAGCCATTTGGGGAGTGAACCAGTGGATGGAAGACTTTTCTCTCTGTCTCTACCTCTCAAATAAATAAATAAATAAATAAATCTTTTTTTTTTTTTAAAATAGGTTATAGTGTAACATTTACCTAGGATTTTATAACCATTTCCACACTCATAAATCTTGGTCATTGTGCTTGAAATTGTAATTATATACTGATGGGTCAAAGGTTCTGAAAAACAAAAAATGTTTGCTTGTTCATGGTAATATATACTGTTTGCCCATAGAGCAAAAAAATTATACAGGGTATGGAGCAGGAAATTTGGTTATGATCATGATACCTGGTTATGATTTTCTAAGGAATTTTTCCTTTCCAGCTCCAAGCTGGGTTTGCGATTAGATTAAGATATAGTTGACAACACCACTAAGCTCTACTTTTCAATACAATCCTTTCTTCTTTCCTTTTTTCTCTTCTTTCATTTCTTGCTTTACCACCCTTTATAAAAATCATTTATTTATTCTGTCTTTGAAGCAGCATTGTATGAAGCCATTTTATTTACTTGCTTTCTACACTATAAGCAGCTGTACATTTACAGGCTTACCAACTTTTTCTTGAGGTTCCGTAAGCTAATTATTTTTCTCTGGGTTCTGTGGCATGGAAAGTTCTTCCTCTTCTTTTTCACTACCAATCCAGCCAGTTAGAGGAACTCCCTCGAGAAGCTGAACCTCCAACCAGGAAGTCAGGAAATAAGGCAGATAAAGTCAAAGACTATGTGAGAGGCAAAAAGCGATACAGCGCGATCGCATGAGTACTCCTCACTCTCTTTGGTTAGTATTGTTGCCATCTCCCGGGACACAAGCATATACAGAAAAAATACATAGCAGAAGGAAAAAAAAAAAAACACTAAATTAGGAAATCTTAAGGCAGAATCATGGGAAAGGCAGGAGAAGGATGTTAGGCCTCAGACGTCTTCTTTGCCCCTCCAGGAGCTGCTCTGGGGCCCAGCACCCACTCGGCTGTGGCACGTATGTTACTGGATAGGACGACACAACTGACAGCTACCACCGTGAACACCATATGCACCACTGCTTTGCTATTTCATTACCAGGTTGGGAGTAGTCAGCCAAGCAGTCGGAATGACGTGGCCTTTCTGTTCTTCAGAAACAAACTCAGAGCATCAAAAGTGTACATTCTTGAGGCAGAAATAATAATCTTGACCTAACTGAAAATACTCTTCTGATACTGAAAGTCAAATTTTGGAGGTGATAGGCTTCTTCCTAACAGGGGATGCTATGGGTATTTCCAGGGTATGAAATAATGCTTTTCACTCCCACAATTTCAGTGATTCAAATGAGTGATATCAAGAAATATATTCCTAAACTATCATAACTTTAACAGATTGAAAATGATGATCATTCTAGAATCCTACTTGTCTGAGTTGATTTTCAAATGACTGCCTGATGGGAAAATTAATGCACTCAGACATCCAATTTGTACAATGTTGCTAGATGATTTTATTTTGCATACTTCAAATTAAATTGTGTACCATTCAATGTTCTCAATTACAATCAATAAAAATTGACTTGTTAACTTGAACAGGAAGTAATTTCATCAGAAGTAGATCGGGGGCTCAGAACTGTGAGGAAGGCTGTAGGGTCAGGCAGGAGGCAAAAGGCACTGTGAGGACTACGCCGCAGGGACAGCTGGCTTTGGACACATGCAACTGGTACTTTCACGATGACACTTACTGCCAGTGGCATTTGCTGTCACTGGTTATCTGCTGTCATGCTGCTGTGCATAGTCACAAGTTGTCATACTTGTTCCAGCAACTCTAGGACTATGAATCTCTCAGGATGCCAAACCTGATGTGGATTCGTTAACTGGCTGAGTACATTTCAAAGCCTGACTCCTGGGAGATAGGAAAAGGAACATCTAGTTGCCCACCTCATCTTTCCTTCCACCTGATCAGTCACAAGCTGAGCCCTAGCAGGGGTGGGGTGGCACAGCAGGTAGCCAAGACACGTAAGAATCCATAGACAGATTTCAGTTTGGAAGCTTATGAATTTGGGGGCCAGCATTGCCACCCATTAGGTTAAGCTGCTGCCTGCAATGTTAGCATCCCCTATCAGAGCACTGGTTTGAATCCTGGCTGCTCCTCTTCCCATCCAGCTTCCTGCTAATGTGCCTAGAAAGGCAGAGAATGGTGGTCCATGTACTTGGGCCACTGCTACTCATCTGGGAGACCCTGAGGAGTTCTGGGCTCCTGACTTCAGACCGGCCTATATCTGGTTGTTGTGGCCATTTGGGGAGTGAATCAGCTAATGGAAGATCCCTCTGTCTCTTGCTCTCTCACCATCACTCTGCCTTTCAAATAAGTCTTGCAAAAAGAAAAACCCAACAAAAAGAAGCATATGAGCTTGATTACCCTATGGTTGCCCAGCATTCTGTCTTATAGAGGTTCTATTAGTCACTAAATAACTTCAGCTATGATTACAGTATATTTTCAAAATATCTTTTTGCTAAGGAATATTCATGCTTTTGTCTGACAGGTCTAATGTGTCGGCAGGTTATGCCAGTGGTTAACGTTTTACTGAAGCACACTATGCAAAAAAATATATATGCATTTATCCTGGGGGTGAGAGATAACAAAATAAGTAGAGTTCAGAACTCACAGAATGTTGATTGCGAGGGGCAGGTGCTGTGGTGTAGCAAGCTAAGCCACAGTCTGCAAGGCTAGCATCCCAGATGGATGCTGGTTCAAGTCCTGGCTGCTCCACTTCCCATCCAGCTCTCTGCTAATGTGCCTGGAAAAGCAATGGAGGATGGTCCAAGTGCTTAGGACCCTGCACCCACGTGAGAAGTTCCAGACTCCTGACTTCGGATCTGCCCAACTCCAACCTTTGCAATTATTTGGGGAGTGAACCAGCAGATGGAAGTTCTCTTCCTCTGTTTCTCCCTTTCTCTCTGTAACACTGCCTTTCAAACATATAAATCTTTTTTTAAAAAGTTGAATATGAAAGGAATTTAGTGATTAGTTCAGTGATATTCAGTCTTTGCTGCACATTAGAAATCTCAAAATTTTTAAGAAAACAAAAACCTTCTGTGACTTACTTGTTCTGGAGTGTGGCCCAAACACCTTAGTCACTTAAAAGCTCTCCAGGTGGTTCTAATGTGCAGACAGGCCTGAAAACCATTGACATAGTTCAGCTTCCTGAGTTTACAGATGAACACAATAATTTAGTATGATGGAAAAAAGAACACAAGACTTGGAATAAAACACCTTAACCCGAATCCTCTCTGTATCATTTACTGACCTTATGAAGGTTGTTAGCCCTCTGTTGCCTTAGCCTCTCCAACTGCAAAGGTGAACAATGGTCTCATCCCAAGAGATTCTTCTCTAGCAGGAGCACAGAGGGCGAGTGCCGTACTGAAGTTACACTGTGATAAATAAAGCCAAGGAAATTTGGGGAGTGATTTGAAGACGTGAGTGAGCATTTTGCACTCCTGCGACTCACTTGACCATGATGCCACAGTTTTCGTTGTTTAAAGCTATAACTACTAAATAACTTGCTAAAATGGCAACAGTCATTCAAGATTTGGCTTGTGGTTCTATCAGTCCCGCCTTTAATATTGCTAAAAATGAGATACAGGCTTCATACTCAGGTATAACCAAAGTACTTATCAAGGCTTTGATTGGGATACATTTTTTTTTTTTTGGACAGGCAGAGTGGACAGTGAGAGAGAGAGAGACAGAGAGAAAGGTCTTCCTTTTGCCATTGGTTCACCTTCAATGGCCGCTGCAGCTGGCGCATCGCGCTGATTCGAAGCCAGGAACCAGGTGCTTCCCCTGGTCTCCCATGCGGGTGCAGGGCCCAAGCACTTGGGCCATCCTCCACCGTACTCCCAGTCCACAGCAGAGAGCTGGCCTGGAAGAGGGGCAACCAGGACAGAATCTGGCGCCCTGACTGGAACTAGAACCTGGTGTGTTGGCGCTGCAGGCAGAGGATTAGCCTATTGAGCCGTGGTGCTGGTCTGGGATACAACTTTTTTTTTTTTTTTTTCTGACAGGCAGAGTGGACAGTGAGAGAGAGAGACAGAGAGAAAGGTCTTCGTTACCGTTGGTTCACCCTCCAATGGCTGCCGCGTACTAGGTGCTTTTTCCTGGTCTCCCATGGGGTGCAGGGCCCAAGCACTTGGGCCATCCTCCACTGCACTCCTGGGCCACAGCAGAGGGCTGGCCTGGAAGAGGGGCAACCGGGACAGAATCCGGCGCCCCGACCAGGACTAGAACCAGGTGTGCCGGCGCTGCAAGGCGGAGGATTAGCCTGTTGAGCCACGGCGCCGGCCCTGGGATACAACTTTTAAAAATCTTTGAATTAATTAATTTGAGAGGTACACAGACAAAAAAGGAGAGCTTCCATTAGCTGGTTCTGTCCCCAAATGCCTGTCTTCTTTAAGCTAGAGTTCAATTCTGGGTACGGCTAATCTAAGGACTCAAAATGATAACAGAGATGAAACATTATCAAACATGTACATGGTTGGACCGCCTTTGCTGTGTGGTAAGAATCGTCCTTGGATCTGGATGGAATAAAAAGAAATATATGAAAAGGTCACATTGAATGAGTAATTTTTAATAGGGATTTATTTATTTTATTTGCAAGGTAGAGTTACAGAGAGGCAGAGGCAGAGAGAGAGGAAGAGAGAGAGAGAGAGAGAGAGAGAGAAATCTTCCATATGCTGGTTCACTCCCCAAATGGTCACAAGTGCCAGAGTTGAGCTGGAGCCAGGAGCCAGGAGCCAGGAGCCAGGTGATTCTTCCCAATCTCCTATGTGGGTGCAGGGGCTTAAGGACTTGGGCCAACTTCTACTGCCTTCCCAGGCCATAGCAGAGAGCTGGATTGGAAGTGGAGCAGCTGGGATTCAAACCACTGCCCATATGGGATGCCGGAACTGCAGACCTTGGCTTTACCTGCTACGCCACAGCACCAGCCCTTGAATGAGTCATTTTTAAGAGCCACAGGAATTCAGAAATAGCAGTAAATAGTCTGGGTGTCACCGTGAAACATTCGTTTCATTTCAAAACAGAAAGTCCAACCCATTTTTCACAAATATTTTTCTTACAAGATAGGATGTAAGTCAAGAATGTTCTGTGTTGAACAGATTAGAAATTAAGAAATGGTGTTCTCAGGGAAGCCTGGCTTGTAAGAAATTGGAAAAAATCTCTTCATTTATAGGCTCAAACTTAAAAAGCAGAGATCAATGTTTCTACGGTTAATTTTTGGAGCTTTCAACTGTTAAAACAAAGCGGTGAAATAGTACAAACTAAACAAATGAAGTAATTTATTTCATAAGTGTAAATTTAGCTTATCTGCAAAATATTTTACTGAATGGAAGTAATATTTTTGAAACTGAAATTTATTATTTTGAAGTTGTTTCAAAAAGCAATTAAGGAAATGGAATGTTTCATCTGTGGTATGACTTAGTATTTGCCTAAACTGTTACTTTTTGCAGATGTTCTGGTTTTACTAAAATTCATTTATCCCCAAACTCCTTTATTTTTTTGAGACGCACCCAGAGAAAGAGTTCATACATCACTGGTTAATTTCCCAAATGCCTCAAACTGCTAGACTGGGCCAGGCTGAAAACAGAAGTTGGGAACTCAACGCAGGTCTCCCAAATGGGCGGCAGAAACCCAATTACTCGAGCCATCACTTGCTGCCTCCCCAGGTCTACACCGGCAGGAACCTGCAGTGGGGAGCTGGAGGCTGGTATCAAATCCAGGTACTCCAATGTGGGACACATTCAGTTCCAAGAACAATTTGCCTTTTATTGTTTTTCCTGTCATGATCACACATACAAACTTTCGATTTTTCATTATTTGTGTTTACTTTTTTGGCCATTATTATTTGTTTTGTGTTATGATTTTTGAAATAATTCATTTGATAACTTATTATATGTTGATCACTCTGTTATCCAATACTTAAGATGTGCCACGGTATGAAAAAGCTTATTGATCAAGCTATTCCTTTAAACCCACAGACAGAAGAGAAGGTACTTTCCCTTTGCTATTTGTATTAACTGTAGCATTAAAGGCTTTCATTCATTTCAGTCATGATTGAACTCCTGATGCGTGCTTGTTGCCGTACAGTACCGAGAACACTGTGTTGACAACAAATTCTCTCCTTCCATGAAGACAGACAGAAATACACAGAGAGATCTACTCTCTGCTGGTTCACTCTCCAAATGTCCACACTGGCCAGAGCTGGGCCAGGCTGAAGCCAGGAGTCCAGAATTCAATGAGAATCTCCCACAGAGGTGACAGGGATTCATTTACTCGAGCCATCACCTGCTGCCTCCCAGTGTGTGCACCAGCAGGAATCTGGATTAGAAGTGGGGGAGCAGGAACTCTGAACCAGACACTCAGATGTGGGATGCAAACAGATGTGGGATCCAACATCTTAACTGCTATGTCAAATACCCACACCAAATTGGATTTTAGTTTTACCTATTTTTAAATTTATCTATTTTCATTTTATTTGACATGCAGAGGACACACACATACACACAGAGATCTTCTATCTGCTGGTTCACTCACCAAATGCCCATACTGGCCAGAGCTGGGCCAGGCTGAAGCCAGGAGCCCAGTATTCAATCTGGCCATGTGGATGGCGGGGTCCTGAGTACTTGAGCCATCATCTTCTGCTATCCAGGACGTACATTAGCAAGAAACTGGAAGGAAGCAGAGGAGACAGTAATTAAAGCAGGCATTCCAATATGGGGTGCAGACGTCCTACGTGGTGTCTTTAGCTGCTACACCAAATGCTGACTGCCAACAATGATTTTCCAAATATTTGTTTCTTTCACATTTACTTGAAAGAGAAAGTGATTTCTAGCCACCGCTTCACTTCTTCACTTCCCAAATGTGCACAAGAGCCAGGGCTAGAGAGCTAGAACTAGGAGCTTGGAACTCCATTGGGGTGTCATGTGGATGGCAAGGGCCCTAGCACTTGAGTCATCATTCTCTGTCTCCCAAGGTGCATTAGCCAGAAGCCCGATTGGCAGCTGAGGTGATAGGACCCAAGCTTATCCTCTGATATGGTTTGTCGGTGTTCCAAGCAGTAGCTTAGCCCGTGGCACCACTGCGCCCACCTGGAAATGGTTTTTAAAACTTTTTAGCCTTAGGACAGTGTCAGTTCCAGGAAGATGCTAATGTTTCATCCTGCTTCTACTTTTAATTAATTTCATAAAAGAAAAATTCTGGGATGTTCTAAATTACAAAGGCCTGCAGGATGAAGGGGCAAGATACAAGAGAAGTTAATCAATTAACAGCCAGAGACAAGCCAACAAAAAGACTGTTCATGTAGGTTGATACCTTGACTTAAATAACCCCCAAGGCCACCATGCTGTTTATATATAAACTTAAAGCAATAATCTTATTTATTTCAAAGGCAGAGCCTTAGAGAGGGATAGGTTATCTTCCCTCTGTAGGTTCACCCTCCAAATATCTGGGCCCTATCTGTGTTGGACTCCATCCTGGTCTCCAACATGAGTGGCAGGTGCCCACGTACTTAGTCCATGTTTTACTGCCTGCCCAGGTACATTAGCAGGGAGCTGGATCAGAAGTGTGGCGCCCAGGACTGGAACTGGCACTCTGATAGGAGATGCCAGTGTTACAAGCAGTGGCCTAACCCAGCCTGCCACAACACGGGCCTGACCATCATTTCTCCTCAGGGACCTTCCTATTTCAAAATTTCCTCTGTTTCAAGTTATTCTACCTCTCTTATCTATCACCAGTATTGTTTCAATGTAAGTACTTTCCTTCCTCAACTTTTATGAAAACATTCTTAACTCTAGGTCCCGTGGACATTTTCCTAACTATTAATTAGTGTTGCTGCTGGTATTATGCAGAAACTTGTTTCAGAACCTGGTCCTTTTTGGGGCTAGAGTCTGTAATCGCTCCAGGGACCCTTTTATTTCACAGATTCTTCGCTTATAAGAGTTTGGGTTCAACATAGCACACATTCCATTGAAAAGTAACTGCAAGTCCAACAGATTGATATCCCATCAACTGTACTTGGAAAGAAGGAATCTGTTCTTAAAAAATGATGATGTTACAACGGAACAAAAATAATACATACTTGTGTTTGCCACATATAAAAAAAGTCTTCACCCAAATATAACAATTACTAAAGCCACTTCATAATCATGAGGCATTTTATTAAAATAAGATTTGAAACACCTGTGTGAGGTAGAAGGCCAGTGGCAAAATCTTCAGATAAGATTCATGATTTAGGGGGGGGAAGCCATTGTAATCTATAAGCTGTATTTTGGAAATTTATATTCTTTAAATAAAAGCATTATAAAAAAAAGATTCATGATTTAATCCTAGCTCTGTGACTTTTAAAAAATTACTTAACCTCTCTGACCATCACCAGTTTCTTCATGGGTTAAATGTTAACACTCAAAGCTACTTCATAATGTTGCTGCTCGTACCAAAATATTTTACAGGACTCAGGACAATGTTTGCCTTAAAAAACACAAACAATCGGTGACATTTTCCTGAGTGATATTTTTTATCTCAGTTTACAAATGAAGAAATAGATGTTCACAAAGATTGAGACTTACAGATTCACAGCTATAGGGAAGGCTGATTTGAATCCCCAATCTGACTACAGAGCTGTCTTAGTGTTCTGACAGCGCATCTCATGGCAGATGGAAAGTAAATTAGATAACTCTTATATTAATATCTTTATTTCAAGCTGAAGTTTACAAGGTTATTTAATCTGCCTGATATTACCAAATTTTCCTTTAAATTTTAAAAAAATATTTTTTTGCTTGAAAGGCAGAACAGCTGACACAGATCAAAATCTTCCATGTGCTGCTTAAACTCTCCAAATGCTCTCAACAGCCAGGTGGAAGCAGGAGCCTGGAACTCAATCCAGGTCTCCCAGGTGGGTGGCAGGGCTCCAGGAACTTGAGCCATCACCTGCTGCTTCCCGGAATGGGCCTTAGCAGGGAGCCGGATCAGGTGCTGGGACTCGAACCCAACCAAGCTGATACGCAGCTCAGCTGTGCCAACCAGCGCCTTAGTAAGCGCTGTCAGATTTCACATGGTGAAATAAAAATGTTAGCATACGCGGGCACAGCATCTTAAAAAAAAAACAAACTCAAGTGTATTTCCTGTTTTATTTTTTCCTCCCCTTATTTGCTATTTACTTTAGGCTTTCACTTTCTTTTAACCTGGAGTCTAACTTGGGAGTAACCATTCGATACAAAGATTCCCCAGGTCTTCCACCAACACGGTATCATCTCACCCTCCAGGCGAGGTCGGTTTGCACGGGAGATCCGCGAGCGAGGCTAAGCGGCCTCCGATTCCAAACCCTCCGCGAAGGTGACTGCAGCGCGGTGGGGGGTGAGAGGCTGCCGCTCACCACACTGAAAGGAAGTGACACTGGACTAAGAACAGCTAATCGCGGTCCAGAAAGCTCTTCACCGCCAGCTTTTACAAGAAACCTGAGCTGGTCCGGAGGCAGCACGGACAGGACTCGAGAGGGGCTTCCGAGCGCAGCCGAGCCCGGCCGCGGCGCGCCCCTGACTGGCGGGCTCCACACGAGCGCGCCGGCCTCCCAAGTGTCTTCCGGGAAAACCCTGGGCGCGAGAGGCAACCCTACCAAGGAGGGGTCGGAGAAAAAGCTAAAAAGCGGCCCAGGCGTGCCCGGGAGACCCGGGGCGCGCCAAGTCCGCCGACCTTCCCGGGCCTGCGAGCGGCTCCGTGGGGGCGGCTCGCCCGGCGGCCCCACCCTGGCGGAGGCTCCCTTCCCCACTCCGCGGACTGAGGGGAGGGCGCAGCGCGCAGACGCCGCCGGAGCGACAGGTGGGCGCGCGGGCTCGGGCGGGCGGCACCCGAGCCCTGCGAGCCGCCGTAGCCCCGCCCCCTCCGGCGCGTGGCGCCCGTGACGCTGGGCGCGCGGGCCGCTCTCCTTCCAGAGGTCGCTCTCGTCCGAACGGTCGGCCTGCGCTGCGCCTGCGTGGTCGGGAGGGGAAGTGAGGCGGTTTCTTGGGCGCCTTTTCCGGCAGCGGCAGCGGCAGAGCTGGGAGGAGGTGGCGGAGGCCGGAGGGAGCCCGAGCTCGGGGCGGCGGCTGGAGGTAACCCCCGCCATCACCACCACCTCCCTGTTAAGGCGGGCGGCCTCGGCCTCCGCGCCCGCTCCCCTTCGGCGCCCCGGCGGTAACTCCCTTCTCCTTCTCTGTGTCTCCGCAGGCAACGCGCTGAGTTCCCGCGAGGATCCATGACCTGACGGGACGCCGGCGCCGCGCTGCCTGGCGGGTGGCCTGGGTCGGTGGCGAGCCCGGTAGTCGCGGGCCGTCGGGCGGGCGGAGGAACGGGCACGGCGGCGGCGCTCGCGCGGCGCCTGCGGGGGGAAGGGCAGTTCCGGGCCGGCCGCGCCTCAGCAGGGCGGCGGCTCTCCGGGCGCAGACTCGGGGCCCCGGCGGCGGCTGGAGGAACCAAGTGGTGCGGGTCGGTGATGCCCGAGTGAGCGGCAGGCCCGGGCCTCTCGCCCCGTAGGAGGCGACTCCCACGCAGGCCGCACGGGCGCCCTCGCGGCGGGGAGGCTTCGTTTCGGTTTCGCGGCGGCGGCGGCGGCGGCGGCGTTGGCTTGAGGGGGACCCGGGACACCTGAATGCCCCCGGCCCCGGCTCTTCCGTCGCGATGGGGAAGGTGCTATCCAAAATCTTCGGGAACAAGGAAATGCGGATCCTCATGCTGGGCCTGGACGCGGCCGGCAAGACCACAATCCTGTACAAGTTGAAGCTGGGCCAGTCGGTGACCACCATCCCCACCGTGGGCTTCAACGTGGAGACGGTGACTTACAAAAACGTCAAGTTCAACGTGTGGGATGTGGGAGGCCAGGACAAGATCCGGCCGCTCTGGCGGCACTACTACACCGGGACCCAGGGTCTGATCTTCGTGGTGGACTGCGCCGACCGCGACCGCATCGACGAGGCCCGCCAGGAGCTGCACCGCATTATCAATGACCGGGAGATGAGGGACGCCATAATCCTCATCTTCGCCAACAAGCAGGACCTGCCCGATGCCATGAAACCCCACGAGATCCAGGAGAAACTGGGCCTGACCCGGATTCGGGACAGGAACTGGTATGTGCAGCCCTCCTGTGCCACCTCAGGGGACGGACTCTATGAGGGGCTCACATGGTTAACCTCTAACTACAAATCCTAATGAGCATTCTCCACCCAGCCCCCGGAAGGAGAGAAATCAAAAACCCATTCATAGGATTATCGGCACCATCACCTCTTTCAATCGCCACTTTCTCTTCTTTTGAATTTGAACTCTGGAGTTACAGTTCTACGGTTTAGGGAGGGGGGGTTGGGGTTTTTCTTTTTTTGTTTGCTTTTTTTTTTTCTTTTCTTTATTCCGCTTTGCGTTAGGATGCTCTGATTTGACGTTTGACATGAACACAAAGTGCTAGGTGCTCTTGTTGACTTCCAGCAAATGGGGTGGGGGAAATACAGCAGTTCTTGGTAAAGTCCTTTATAATAATGGTTTGATTTTTTTATTTCTAGAGAATCTTTTTCCCCCCCAAATGTATGCTTTTTTCCTTTTTTTTTTAATCCAGTTTCCTTATCACTTGCTGTAGATGGCTTATTTTGCATTCATGCAGACTATGTTGCAAGTCTGTTTCATCTAGTAAACTGAAAATTATTGCTTAATCAAACTGCCGTTTGTCTTTTATATTTAAGGCTTCCCCCCTTATGAATTCTAACTTAGTAATTTCAAATGTGACCTAAGACCAGTATAAGTAAACTTAGCCCACAGTGGCAAATAATGAGTAATATCATTGTAATATGTTCCAGTTGCACATCAGTATGTTAAACAGGTAATGTAAGAACTTCTTTGAAATGTCAGCTATTAACTCCTAAGACATACATCATGCATGAGTAGGAATAAAACCCAGGGTCGTCATAACATAGCAAACTTAACACTGCAAAAAAATATGAAAGTGTAACCCGCCAAGGACATGAGGTTTTTTTTTCACTGCAAAGTTAGCAACTTTTCTTTTTTTAACATCAAAAATAGACTCCTTCCAGAAAATGGAGCAATAATGGTGTGTGCCACACACAGATATCTGTAGATATTTTAAGCGACTTTTGGGCAAAACTGGAATACTTATACATTGTTTCAAGTGTCTTAAGAGCAGTAGTATTAAAGTTACTGAAACATTAGTTTGTTCATTAATAAAGTATTTAATAATTCAAGTTATATGCACCTTTTACCTAGATGGAAAAATACACATTCCTGTTTTCACATTACTGCAACTGATTAAGCTGAAGATATATCATTTTTTATAGATGAGTGATCCACATCTCCTTTAATTAGAACACTGGAAAAGATGTTTTATAAAAAAGATATTTAATTTTGTTTGATTGTGGGATTAACTCATGCAAATAGTAAGACAACCTGTTGGTTCAATAGTACACTGTCTCCTTTAAGAAAGGCAATGTGATGAATGAATGTTGGATGTGTAGACTTAAGGGAGGACAAAGGGGAAGTGGGCTGAAGAGAGAACCTACAGATGACAATGAATGTAAACTTATTTTTCTTCAAGGGTAAGCAGTGTGCTCACTGGTGATATCCAGATCCTAACAGAATTACTTGGGTAGCAAGTTAGGACCAGTAGCTGGATTGAGACCACTATGGTAGTATTTTGAACCAAATGTTAATGCTTGATACAGAGCTGTGAAGCACCATCTGGTTCTTATATAGCCTTAAGGATTAATTTTAGTGATCCTCAAGGAATTAAACTTAGGGAATTTCAGAAATGTAGACTGCAAAGGCAGTATACAGGAAAAAGTGGAGTGGGTTTCGTTTATGAGGGTATCTGAAAACAAAACTGAGCGGGATATCATGGTATAGTTGGACAGTATTGGTCCTTCATGCTTTGGCCATATTGTATAATGGAGCTTTTACCAAAGATAGATATCTGAGAATCATAAGGCTATTTAAAAAAAAAAATCAACCATTCAAAGTAAAACTCTTGACAAAGCATTTTTCTTCAAGCAGATGAGAAAAGGTGCTATGTTGTAGGCTCCTGCTGGTACAAAGGGATTTTTGAGTTCAAGATGCAACTAAGGTATAAAGTAGTCAGTTTCACTTTAGTGAAAGTATCTCTTAAAAATGAAGCTGATCAAACACATCCTAAGAACATTATGGTTGCTTTTTAGAATCTCCAAAGCTCCACCATAAATATAATTCGTAGTGTTTTAAATGATCACATTTAAGGTACATAAACATGGGCTATACAGATATAAATGCTATAGTAACATCCTGAAACAAAACAAGCACAAAGGTATAAATGCCTAAACTGGAGGAAACTTGAAACCCTCATGTTAATTCTTAAATGTAGTATTTCTAACTTTTGACAGAATTGGTAGGCAGCCATCTTTTTGTGTCTTAAAATAACTGGGGGCATAGTTAAAGTTTTATACATCAAGTGATTGCTATTATGGAATGTTGCAGGTGAGATGTTATTTTTAGTTTATTTGAAATGTCTAACTGAATGGGGGGAGGGAGGGAAGCAAATATTTGAAATCTGGAAGACCCTAGACCTTTTGGTAAAGAATTGTAATTTTCACATTTTCTTTAAGAATATAAAAAGGTTTATAACTGATGTGGTTAAATTGAACCATAACTATTGGTGATTATTGAGCAGGTAATTATAGCCTGCAGAAAAAGTTACAATCTAAGAATTTTAAAAATAAGATCCTGACATTGTTTAATTGCATCAATTTCTGTATTTATGTGAATTTATAATCAGTAAGTTTTGAATGAGGTTAATCTTGTCTAATATAAGTAAATGAGTCTGTGATCTCCCCAAACTAAAAAGTACAGTACTTGGAATTGTGTTCTTTATGGTTGTAGTGTTGGTAAAGCACTAATATTGCAGAAAATAAAGGAATTACACAGTGCAGTTTCTCACGTTATGTTACTCGCTTCAACTAGATAAGTGGGACATGTTTGTGTGTTGGGCCCTGTTACTCTGCAGGTCTGTATGGTAAGAAGTGACTTAATTTGGGTGTCACCTGACTTTTATGAGATCAACAAAAAATAGATTGGGTTCTTGTAAATTTCACCATTTAAGGAAGTTTGCCTAATTTTGATTCCATAAAGCTTTATCTGATTTTACGATTTAGGACATAGAAACAGTTGAAAACCATTTTATAAAAAGTAGAGTCCTATAACAGTCTTTAGCTTTCCCAAATTACAACCTTAGCATTTTGGGGGCAGAATTTTATCTGTTAAGAATTGGCCTATGGAGTTTTCTTAACCTTTGACAAGAGTCTTTGGGATTTTACAAGTTTCTTTTAGAGGTCAAAGTTGCTTGTCTGATAAGAATGGAAGGTAAAATCATGGATGAGGAACAGTTTATTGGATAAAAGTGATTTTAAGATACTTTTTAGAGATTTACTTTTTTTTTTTTTTTTGAAAGGCAGCGTGTCAGAGACTTTCCATTTGCTGAATAACTCCCCAAATGGCTGCAACAGACAAAGCCAGCAGCAAGGGACTCCATCTGGGTCTCCCACGTGGGTAGCAGAGCCTCAAGCCCCTTCTGCTGCCTCCCCAGGCACAGTAGCAGGAAGCTGAATCAGAAGTGGAGCCCAGGGACTCCCATTAGTGGCCACTTAACTTGTTATGCCACAACACTGGGCCCTAGACCGTTGTTTTATAAGCATTCCCTCCAATATCAACAATTTTTGTGGTTTTTTTTTTTTTTTTTTTTTTTTTTTTTAACAGACAGAGTGGACAGTGAGAGAGAGAGACAGAGAGAAAGGTCTTCCTTTTTGCTGTTGGTTCACCCTCCAATGGCCGCCGCGGCCGGCGCGCTGCGGCCGGCGCACCGCGCTCGTCCGATGGCAGGAGCCAGGAGCCAGGTGCTTTTCCTGGTCTCCCCATGGGGTGCAGGGCCCAAGCACCTGGGCCATCCTCCACTGCACTCCCGGGCCACAGCAGAGGGCTGGCCTGGAAGAGGGGCAACCGGGACAGAATCCGGTGCCCCGACCGGGAGTAGAACCCGGTGTGCCGGCGCCGCAAGGCGGAGGATTAGCCTGTTGAGCTACGGCGCCGGCCATGTGGTTGGTTTTTAGAACGCCTTAATGGGATACATAGTAATGACTTAGCCTTCATATTTTTACTATATGATTTATGATAATTTGTCAGCAGTAGAAAGTATATTTCTTCATTACTGACTTTTTAAGCTTTAATATGAACTTAGAGTAGCCATTATCAGAATGGTGATAGAGGTTGCTAAGTTACAAAGTTATTTTCTTAATACTTTATTGAATATATATCAGAGTGAAAGGCAAGTCTTGCATCTTATAGGTGAAATTTGAATAATGTATTTAGAGCATAACATTCAAAAGAATAACTTTTTGCTTCATTTAAATAGTGAAAAGACAATATAAGAAGATTACAGTAATGGAAAGTTTATAAAAATGGAATACTAGGAGTTGGGGAGGCAAAGTAGCTTCTCCCCGTCTTGCCAAACTGTAAAGTTGCCAGACTAGTCAGACTGGCAAGGAACATATTAGTATAAGAGAGATCAAAGGAGACAGAACAAGTCTGTAGAGGGATTTAGCAATTATAATTGAAATTTGTTACTAGGTTAGCTAAAGTAATGGTAAACTTTAAGAGAATCAGACTGAGAACCAGCCACTGTGGGACAGTAAGTAAGAAGATCAGTTTAACTTTTAGCTGGTTTTCCCCTTTATTTAAAATATTTGACTACTTGAATTTTAAAATAATCTGTCAGTTTTGTCTTTGAACATCTTTTTACTTGAATTACTTCACAAAGAGCATCTGTTTCCTCCACAGTATGTATTTCCTAAGTGTGAGGGTAGAGTGTTAGAGGGCCTACCGACCTGCCTGGCGCTGTTGTGGAGGTGACACCAGTGAGAACACCTGAGGATCATCTGCCTGCCTGGAACCCAACCTGGAGAGGAGGTGGGGCACCGAGATTAGAGAAGTGCAAGGATGTTAGGTGATCCACTATGTACTGTAGACTGTGTTCTCTACAGGGCACGGGTAGGCACATGTTTGGAGAAGGGCTCATTGAGAAGGTGACATTTGAGTAAATGTTGGAAGAAAATACTAGTATCAGTGTAATTGATATAGTGTAACAAACAGGTAGTATGTACGAGTGGTGTAAAGTTGGAATGGGACAACTCTGGCCAAGGGCAAACCTGGCTGCAGCCTGTCTATACAGAGTGTGCTAAGAATGGGTTTTACATTTCTAAATGATTTTTAAAGATTGTGAGAATAAAAGAACCAAGAATGTGTGGCAAGGACAATATTTGGTCTGAAAAACCTAAAGTATTTACTAGGTGGCATGTTAGGGAAAATGAGTCTAAAGCCAACTGTTTAAAACATTATCAGAATAAGAAAATCTGATCATTTAAAGCAAATGATTAGCATAAGATGAATGAGTCTTATCACTAAGAGTGGCATATATAATTTACCACATTGACATTTAGTCAGCCCTGAGTAGTCTATCCTGGATTTTTTTTTTCTTAACAAATTGAAATGCATGAAAACAGCAGTTTCTCAGTTTCAGTTTTATCACTTTAAAAATTTTTGTGAATCACTTTAAGTCTTTCCCTTGTCCTGTATTTTTATCATAATGTTATTGGTCTTTTGCTTCTCTGTTAAAATGCCCTTTCCTCCAGATAACCTAGATTATTTTTGGATAGGTTCGGATAACATCATTCAACTATGGCTTTTATTCCCTTGGTATTACTGTAATGGATTCCTGAGTCCAGTAGTTTATATTATGAAACTTAGGAAGTATTTTATTGACTTGGAAACGAATATGTGGTGGGCTATTTGGTTTCTTCCAGTATTATTCCTTTGACCAATACCATTAGGTAGAATAATATGCCTCACATATGAATACTCTGGCCTAGAGAGTGGTTCTCTACTAATATGGTAGGATATGGGAACCTGTAACTTTTAAAAGAGGAAGTAAGCCAAATAATTAAACAGGAATTACCAAATTAATTTTTATGGAGTCCATTTATAAAAGTGCTTTAAAAAATAAAGATACTTGTAGTTCATAGACATACATGAAACCAGTTATTCATGACCATAAAAGCTGTTTTCCCTTACAACTGAATAGATTGGCCTGAGAAGGCCAAAGCATATGAAAGGAGGAACTGGTGTTGTGGCACAGTGGTTGAAGCTACCACCTACAACACCAGCATCTCGTGTCTCAGGAGCACTGGTTGGATTCTTGGCTACCTCCATGCTTCCTATCCAGTTTCCTGCTAATGCCCCACCCACATGGGAGACCTAGATGGAGTTCCTGGCTCCTGGCTGTTAAATGCATTTGGGAGTGAACCAGCAGATGGAAGATTTCTGTGTGTCTCTTCCTCTCTCTCTGCCTTTCAGATAAATAAATAATTTTTTTTTTTAAAAAGAAAGCTTTATGAAATTTAAAGTGGGGGCTGGCACAGTGGTTAATCCTCTACCTATAGCACTGGCATCCCATGTGGGTGCCAGTTCTAGTTCCAGCTGCTCCTCTTCCGATCCAGCTCTCTGCTATGGTCTGGGAAAGCAGTAGAAGATGGCCCAAGTCCTTGGGCCCCTGCACCTGCGTGGGAGACTTGGAAGAAGCTCCTGGCTCTTGGCTTCAGATCGGCTCAGCTCTGGCCATTGCAGCCATTAGGGGAGTGAACCAGTGGATGAAAGACCTCTCTCTGTCTCTCCCTCTCAGTGTCTGTAAATCTCTCTCTCACATAAATAAGTAAAATCTTAAAAAAAACATTTAAAGTGTACAATATATATGGTCTCTGACAAATTCAACACTGTAGAAATTTGCGGTGTTGATAAGTGAATTTCTTACTTTTTAGATACCATACCAGCTCACTTTTGAAAAGTGAGGTTTATATAAAGAACACCATCCAAACACTCATGCCAATCAGAACCTAGGGTCTCAGGTCATCTAGGGTACACTTTGGAGTAAGTGTTAATAGTTTGGTTAGGCCAGCGCCGCAGCTCACTTGGTTAATCCTCCGCCTGCGGCGCCGACACACTGGGTTCTAGTCCCGGTCGGGGCACTGGATTCTGTCCTGGTTGCTCCTCTTCCAGGCCAGCTCTCTGCTGTGCCCCGGGAGTGCAGTGGAGGATGGCCCAAGTGCTTGGGCCCTGCACCCTCATGGGAGACCAGGAGGACCTGCCTCGTGGCTTTGGATCGGCACAGCCCACTGGCCAGAGCGGCCATTTGGGTGGTGAACCAATGGAAGGAACACCTTTCTCTCTGTCTCTCTCTCTAACTCTGCCTGTCCAAAAAAAAAAAAAAAAAAAGTTTGGTTAAAATATCTTATTTAAATCTCTTATTAGAAATTTTTGTATGAGGTAGAAACTCAAGGCTAGATAAGACATATGACATTCACAGTAACTAAAATCCTGTATTAAAACAAGAAACAGAAGAGAGATTATTGTTATCTGGAGTAGGCCAGTAGGAATTGAGTTGCGTGCACATTGTTGGAGGATTATAATATTACAATTTATTGCATGCTCACTGTGTGCTAGACACCTTTTTTTTTTTAAGATTATTTATTTATTTATTTGAGAGGTGGAGTTACAGTGAGAGGGAGAGAGGAAGAGACAGAGAGAAAGGTTTTCCTTCTGTTGGTTCACTTCCCAGATGGCTGCAATGGCTTGAGCTGCGCCAGTCCGAAGCCCGGAGCCGGGTGCTTCTTCCTGGTCTCCCGTGCGGGTGCAGGGGCCCAAGGACTTGGGCCATCTTCTACTGCTTTCCCAGACCATAGCAGAGAGCTGGATCGGAAGTGGAGCAGCCAGGACTTGAACTGGTGCCCTATGGGATGCCAGTACTTCAGGCCAAGGTGTTAACCCATTGAGCCACAGCGCCTATACTCCTATTACTCCTATACTGGGCTCTATGAACAGGAATAAATATCTTTAATTTTCAAGAAACTCATTGTAATGGAAAAATAGAAATGTGTGTGCAGATAATCACAACAATACACTGTAGTAGAAAGTGCAGTGAGTGCACACCAATGAGGCCCCATGCTCTGAGTGAGGGGTGGGAACTAGTTAGAAGGATGGGAAGCTTCAGAGAGAGGTACATTTGAGATGAGTTTTAAAGAATGAGGAGGAGTTGTTCAGGGAACAAGAGGTGGATGGCATTTTGGGAAGTGGAACAGTTATGAGCAAAAGCCAGAAAGTATTAGCATAGCACCATGAGGGATTGACAGCTAGTATATAATGCCCAGCGCAAGGTGGACTGTAGTGAGGTAGAAGTGAAAAGCGAGGCGAAGCTGGATCAGGTAATGCCTTTGGCTTTTCTTTGGAAGTTTAAATTTATAATTTGGGAGCTAGAATGCCCTGTGGGATTTCTGAGCAGGAAACTACATGAGCTTACCAATTACTGTGTAAAAGCATGGGTAGAACAGAAATCTTAGGTGGGACAGCTAAAGCAGATCAGGCGAGTGAGAAGTTCTCTGAGGCAATTCTTAGGAAGGAAAGAGCCTCTTCTTGGGCTCACAGCTCTGAAAGTTCAAGTCCAAGATCAACCAGCTCCATTGGTTGGGTGTCTGGTGAGGCCAGAGGAAAGCAAAGGCACAGTGTGTGTGGGGTAGGAATCACATGGCAAGCCAGGCAGCAGAGAGAGAGAGAGAGAGAGAGAGAGAGAGAGAGAGGAAGGCTGGGTCCATCTCAGTTCTTATAGCCAACCATCTCCTGAGAATGACTCCTGTGGGCATGCGCTCAGAGACTAAGGACCTTCACTAGGCCTACTCCTAAACACCGTAACTGCATGAAGTTTCCACCGTCTTAGTACCGTTAACGTAAGGCTGCATGTGTTCAAGAGCCACATGTTCAAATTCATGTGCTTTCACTTCATGCAATCATTCGGTCTCTGGTAGTTGCAAAGTCTTACTTCAGTCTAGCATGAATTAAATTTCCAAAATCTCATCTGCTACTCAAAGCAAACTCCTTTAGCTGTGAGCCTATAAAAATTTGTCACATCCTTTGAAGAGCCCATGGATGGATAGCTACAGAGTATAAATTGCCATACCCAAAAAGGGAGACAGGGAAGTAAGAGACTGAAAAACAAGTCTGAAACCCAGCACGGGCAGCGTCCTGGGCACTCCGTCATGGAGGATGGGCTCCCAAGGGCTCAGGCAGCCCCACACCTGTGATTTGGTTGGTTGCAGCTCACAGGGCTGCTTTCCAGGGTGGAACAAGATGTGCGCAACTTTGCTGGGCCGGCTTGGCAAGTTGCTGGCCGCTTCGGCTTTCTGCGTTCTCATTGGCTCTCCTTTCACAGCTTCACTGGGCATCGTCCGTCCAGGGACTTTATGCAGGACCTGACCCTGCTGCACGACTCTGCTTGGCCTCCCAGGCTTTCCTTTGAAATCTCCATGTAAGCTGCCGTGACCGCATAACTCTTGTCTTCTGCGCGCTTGGAAAACAAGCATCATCCAGACTATGCCGAGGTCTGCCCCACCATGAGCTGCACCTGGTACTGCTGGCACCATGGCTGCAGCCCTGGAATGTTCAGCTGGCTGAATGCAGGGAACCAAATCCCCAGGCAATCTTGGCGAAGCCTGTACAGAGTTCCTCAGAGTGTTCTGTTAAAACAATTCTGCCTTTCCAGACGTTCAGAACTTTTGATATTTTTCTAATCTGTAGGCATCATGCTGATTGATTTAATATCTAGGTAGCTAAAATACAGAGTTATCAATTCACTATGAAACGGGTCAGCATTGTGGAGTAGTGGGTTAAGACACTGCTATGACACCAGCATCCCATGTCGGTGCTGGATCGAATCCTAACTGCTCCGCTTCTGATCCTGCTCCCTGCTGATGTGCCTGGAAAAGCAGTGGGAGATGGCCCAAGTGCTTGGGCCCCTGCAACTATGTGGGAGACCCAGATGAAGCTCTGAGCTCCTGGCTTTGGCCTGGCCAAAGCAGTATTGCAGTCATTTGGGAGTGAATGAGTGAATGGAAGGTCTCTCTGTCTCTACCTGTCTCTCACTCTGCCCTTCAAGTAAGTAAAATCAATCTTTAAAAAAAAGAAACTTCTCTCAAGATTTGTAAGCTGATAAATACTTATACAAATCCATTTGTATATGATAAATACAAATGATTTTGTCAAATTTTTTTAAAAAAGAAAAACATTAAGTATATTAATCTGAAATTCAACTAAAAAAGATTTGTAAACTGAGTTGTAATACTTTATGGCAGCATCAGCTCTGACATCAGATACTTTCATTCACAATGATTTAGGAGTTAGTTGCAGGGGAAAAATATCTGCTGGATGAGAAAATGAAGCACAGAATTAAATAGAAGTCCAGGGCAGGCGGTCTGTGTAGCAGGTACGATGCCTGGCACACGCAATCACAGCAGGATGCCTGGGGTTGTGCCCTGCTTCTGCTTATAATTCCAGCTTCCTGCTGATGGCTGCCTTGCTGATGGCTGCCTGTGATGGCCAAGGTGCTCGAATCCCTGTCCCTCCCATTGGAGGTCCAGACTGAGTTCTCGAGGAGTGAACCAACAGTCGGATGAGCTCTTTCTGTCTCTGCCTTTCAAATAAATAATAAAAATTGAATAGTACCCATCATTGAATGAGTATTGCATGCTTGTCAGAGTGTTACAGGCTTTAAATATAATCCCCATAAGAAACCAACAAAAAAGGAAGTGTTAGCTCCCATTTTACAGATAAGAAACTTAAAGTGCAAAAAACAAAAACCAGAAGTCATTTTCCCATAGAAGCACAACTCTTAAGTGGCAAAGCCTATATCCAAGTCTAAGTCTCACTGACTCTACTACAAAAGCCTTTAGGAATGGAGACTTAGTGAAGTGCAAACACGTTTATATAGATAGATACACGCAATGTATATGTGCATGAAGGATCTTCAAAAATTCTCAAAAAGATGCCTATTATGAAAAAACTGTGCATGGGTTTCAAAACTTTTGTACAAAATAAACTTATCTTCTATTTTCCCATGAACTTTTTAAACAAAGATTTATTTATTTACTTGAAAGTCAGAGTCAGAGAGAGGGACACACACACACACACACACACACACACAGAGCGCGAGCGAGCCAGCAAGCTTCCGTCTACTGGTTCACACTCCAGAAGACCACAGCATCAGGACCTAGGAGCTTCTTTAAGGTCTCCAACATGTGTGACAGAAGCCCAAACGCTTGGGCCATCCTCTGCTGCTTTTCCCAGGCTTTTTAATAGGGAGCTGGATTGGAAATGGAGCAGCAGGGACTCAGACTGGAGCCCCTAAGGGATGCTGGTGCAGCTGGCAGCAGCTTAACCCCTTGCGCCACAGCACCAGCCCTCCCACAAACTCTCTATGGTACTCTCGTGTGTATGTGTGCAAATACTTTTTTTTAAGACATCAAATCCAGCAGGACCTAGTGGCAATGACCCAGCTCATCTGCCTGGCTTCAGTTTGGCAGGTGCCTGTGTGTGCTCCTGAAGACAACACAACATTCTGGAGGGGCAGGGGCTTATCTGAAGTGTGTGCGAGAGGGCTTCCCTCCAATGCCAGAGAGAGTCAGTGATTTTGAGTGATTCCCAGGCTCCTTTATTTATCCATTAGCACCCAAGGGCTGGGTTGAAGAGAGGCTTTGGGGCTGGGGAGGAGGGCAGTGGTGAAGAGGAAGATGGCCAGCTCTGAGTCCCTTTGTCCCACCCATGTTGAGCTACACCTCTTTCTGTCTTTGATGGGCGAACTCTGCAAGTCGCTTTTTTTTTTTTTTTCCAATGCAGCCTCAGTACTCGAGATGTAACTTGGCTTGCCTTTACTTGGAGAGAGAGGCCTGTGTGTTCTGTTTCAGTTGTGTCTTTGGCTAGGAGCCATAGGCATGTGTAGACGCGCCTGTGGTGTGTTCATGTTCACTTCTCTTCATTTCTCTTTCTGGGTCTTTGTGTAAGCTAAGCTCATAAACTCATAAGGAACTCAACTCACAAGATGGATAAGTATTTATGAAGAATACAAGTAAGGAATAGTAGGAAGCATAGACTCATTTTCAGAATTTTATACAGAGTAGCAGAAAAATAGTTTTAAGAAAATCATCTTTGTAGCAGTGACAACTATTCATTTTTAAGTGGTTAAAAAAATCCCTGAACCTTAAAAATAACTGAGAAAAATCTGTGCAGCATGTTTTAAATTTGACCCACTGCTATTTGAATTATATGCAGTGGGACTTCAATTGTAAAAGTATATAAAATCTTGTAGATGGGGCCGGCGCTGTGGCTTAGTGGTAAAGCTGCTGCCTGCAGTGCCAGCATCCCATGTGGGCACTGGTTCAAGTTCAGGCTGCTCCATTTCCGATCCAGCTCTCTGCTGTGGCCTAGGAAAGCAGCAGAGGATGGCCCAAGTGCTTGGGGTCCTGTGCCCATGTGAGAGACCCAGAGGAGCCTCCTGGCTTTGGATCGGCACAGCTCTGGCCATTGTGGCCATCTGGGGAGTGGGCCAGCAGATGGAAGATCTCTCTCTCTCTCTCTCTGCCTATCTATAACTCTACCTTTCAAATAAATGGATAAATCTTTATTAAAAAAAAACTTGTAGAAAGACATGATTTATTTAAAAGATTATGCTATGGTAGCATAACAAAGCCAGCTCTAATGTGAAAGGCTTATTTTTCCCCTGTACAGATTAAAATTGGAAGGGGGAGGGGACAAGTCAGTGTTGGGGCCACGAGGGTTGAATCATCTAAGGAAATGACTCATTGACTGAGAACCATAACTTTCCTTTTTCTGAGGCTTTGACTTTGAGAGCTTGTTCAAAAAATATTTTTGCTTCCTATCTGAATTAAAAAATATGACTTTTTGTTTCTAGAAGGCTTTTAATAGTATTATTTGGATTCATTAATTCTTTCAATAAACTGAAAAACAGGGATATTAAGGATAGTAGGCATGTTTTTCAAACTAAGAAAACATGTAGTGATTTGAAAATGTGGGGGCTCTATCAGTGTCTTTGTGTGTATTTAGCTCTAGGTAACCAATAGTGACTCTTAGGTGGCTTTTAAAACAAGTTTTTTGAGGTCAATAACTGATGAGTCATTTATGGACTTAATAGGATAAACATGGGGTGCTGGTAGCTATTGACATATCCTATTTGTATTTGATACTCTGAAGTTTTTTTCCCTAGCCATGAAGTCTTCCTTAGGAAACTTAAGCCTGTAACTGAAATGGACACATCGCATTATGACTCACTATTTTTTTGGAGTGGCCTAGATTTAAAAAAAATTATTTATTATTTATTTGAAAGGCAGTTTCAGAGAGGGAGAGAGATTTTTCCATCGACTGGTTCACTCCCCAAATGATTGCAACAGCTAGAACTCCATTCAGGTCTTCCATGTGGGTGGCAGGGGCCTGAACATTTGGGGCGTCTGCTGTTGCTTTCCCAGGTGCATTAGCAGGGAGCTGGATAGGAAGGGAGCAGTGGGGACTTGAATGGAACCGGTCCTTGCTCATATGGGATGCTGGAGTCGCGGGATTCGGCTTAACCTGCTGCATCGTGGTGCCAGTGCCTATGGCTTCTTTTTGAAACTATACAAACTCTGAAATGTGGGGTTATTGTTGTGGCACAGCACATGGCATCCCATTTTGAGTGCTGGGAATCCCAGCTGTTCTACTTCCAATCCTGCTTCCTACTAATGCACCTGGGAAGGCAGCAGATGACGGCCCAAGTGCTTGGGACCTGCTGCCCACATGGGAGACCAGGATGGAGTTTCGTGCTCCTGGCCCAGCCTTGGCTGTGCAGACATTTGGGGAGGGAATCAGGATAGAGAATCGGTCTCTCCCTGTCTCTCTCATCACTCTGCCTTTCGAATAAATGATCTTGATTCAAAAAAACCTGAAATGTAACTGATGACTAGGTTTGTGGGAATGACAGGCAGGTATCTTTTTTTTTTTTTTTTGACAGGCAGAGTGGACAGTGAGAGAGAGAGAGACAGAGAAAGCTCTTCCTTTACTGTTGTTTCACCCTCCAATGGCCGCTGAGGCCAGTGTGCTGTGCTGATCCAAAGCCAGGAGCCAGGTGCTTCTTCTGGTTTCCCCATGGGGTGCAGGACCCAAGCACTTGGGCCATCCTCCACTGCCCTCCCAGGGCCACAGCAGAGAGCTGGACTGAAAAAGGGGCAGCCAGGACTAGTTCCCGGCGCCCCGACCGGGACTAGAACCCTGGGGTGCTGGCGCCGCAGGTGGAGGATTAGCCTATTGAGCCACAGCGCCAGCATAGGTATCTTTTTTTTAAAGATTTATTTATTTATTTGAAAGGCAGATTTGGAGAGAGAGAGAGAGAAGGAGAGGAGAGGAGAGAAGAGAAAGAGAGAGAGAAAGGGAGAAAGGTCTTCCTTCTGTTGCTTTACTCCCCAAATGGCCACAAAAGCCAGAGCTGTGCCTATCCAAAGCCAGGAGCCAGGAGCTTCTTATGGGTCTCCCACATAGTTGCAAGAGCCCAAGAACTTGGACCATTGTCTACTGCTTTCCCAGGCCATAGCAGAGAGCCAGATCAGAAGTGGAGCTGCTGGGACTGGAACCAGTGATAGGCAGGTATCTTAAAGTAATGCTGTACTAGTATGTGAAAAATTCTGTGTGTGTGTGTGTTTTTTTTTTTTAAGATTTTATTTATTTGTTTGAAAGTCAGAGTTAGAGAGAGAGAGAGGTCTTCCATTTACTGGTTCACTTCCCAGATGACCACAATGGCCAGGAGCTGAGCCAATCTAAAGCCAGGAGCCAGGAGCTTTTTCCAGATCTCCCACATGGGGGCAGGGGCTCAAGGACTTGGGCCACCTTCATCCAGGCCACAGCAGAGAGTTAGACTGGCAGTGGAGCAGCTGGGACTCAAATTGGCACCCATATGGGATGCCAGCACTGCAGGTGGTGGCTTTACCTACTATGCCACAGCCTGGCCCCAATTCTCAGCCTTTCATTGTTGGTTGCTTATCTTTATGATTTGGACTCTTTGTAAGATTGGATATAGCATTTTTTATTCTCTCCAATTCATGAATAATATTTAAGACAGTATTATTATTAATAATATGAAGACTCACTCACTACTTGAGTTATCCTAAGTCCTAAGAATACTTTTTGTCATCAAGACAGACTTGAATATAGAATGAAATATTACAATTTTTTTTACTTTACTGTAGTATCTTTTGGAGAAGATATTTTCAATAAATGCTAACAGGTACTCTTCTTATTTGTTAGGGATCTTATGGAATAGTGTATGGATTGTAGACCTACTTGGGAAAATTTCTCAGTTGCTTCCTGAGTAACTATAGGTCCTATTAGAATGGTTGGCAGGAATATATCTTATCACACATTGAGATATGTTAATTTTTCTCCTTTCAAACTTGTGGTAATATGGACTTTTTCTGGCTGTATGTCCCAACCTAAAAAGCCTGAAGCATGTTGCTGAATAGTATACCTCGGAGTCTCTGTGGCTTTGCTCAGTGTCAGAAAAGTGACTTGGGCAACTGCTTGACCTCTGGATTCTGGATCATAGTGTTGGAAATGATAGAGGAATCAGGATCTTGAAATGTTCTGTGTGTGATGCTATGAAGGCCATTCATAGGCTGGAGAGGCGACTCAAATATGAAACATTTTCCACCCTTTCAGCAGCATTTTAATTTCCTGCCTAATAGGGATGGTTTGGGCACACAGCATAGACCTTTGAGTCAGACATACCTGGGTTAGAATTCTCATCTTGTTACTCAATAGCTAAATGACATTGGAAAGTTTCTCTCCTCTTCTCAGTTTCCTGTTCTAAAAATTTGAATGGTAAGTTTCACCGGAAGTGTTTTATCACTAAAAGTAGTAATTTATGAGAAAGTCCCTACCATAGTATTTGGCATAGTTGGTTCTATTTTCCTTGTTTCCTCTAGTTTAATCATTTAAAATATTAAAGCAGAAATCAAATTCAATATTTATATTAGTATCCTTGACATATTAATAGAGGTTTCAATTTATTTATGTTTGCTATTATTTATTTGAAAGGCAGAGAGAAATATCCAATCTACTGATTCAATACCTAGATGCCCACAAGTGCTGGGGCTGGGCCAGGCTGGAGTCAGGAACCAGAAACTCAAAACAGGTCTCCCATGAGAAATGGCAGGGACCTGAGTGCCTGAGCCATTACCCGCTGCCTCCCAGGGTGTGTGGGGGCAGAAAGGTGGAATAGAGAGAGGAGCCAGGCAATGAACCTGGGCACTCCAATATGACTGTGGGCATTCCAAGTGGCAGCTGAACCTCTGTGCCAAATGCTCACCTCTCATTCTAATTTTTAAAAAATATTGGTTGGTGCTGTGACTCACTTGGCTAATCCTCTACCTGCGGCGTCGGCACCCCAGGTTCTAGTCCTGGTTGGGGTACTGGGTACTAGTCCCGGTTGCTCCTCTTCCAGTGCAGCTCTCTGCTGTGGCCTGGGAAGGCAGTGGAGGATGGCCCAAGTGCTTGGGTCCCTGCACTGGCATGGGAGACCAGGAAGAAGCACCTGGCTCCTGGCTTCGGATCGGTGCAGCGCCAGCCGTAGTGGCCATTAGGGGAATGAACCAACAGAAGGAAGATCTTTCTCTCTGTCTCTCTCTTACTGTCTATAACTCTACCTGTCAAATAAAAAGCATTTATTTATTTGTTTGAGAGGCAGAGTTACAGACAGAGAGAGGGAGAGACAGAGAAAGGTCTTCCATCTGCTGGTTTACTCCCCAAATGGCCACAATGGCTGGAACTGAGCCAATCCGAAGCCAAGAGCCAGGAGCTTCTTCTGGATCTCCCATGTGGGTGGAGGAGCCCAAGCACCTGGGCCATCTTCTGCTGTTTTCCCAGGCCATAGCAGGGAGCTGGATCAGAAGTGAGGCAGCCAGGAATTGAACTGGTGACCATATGGGATGCTGGTATCACAGGTGGAGGCTTAACCTACTACACCACAGCTCCAGCCCCTCATTCAAATATTTAAGGATGAGATTCCATACTGAAGAGTTTTATGAAAATAACATGGGAGTGGGATTATAGATGAAACCGTGTTGACTAGGAGTTGATAATTGTTGCAGCTAAATGAGTGGGTGCATGGGCATTAATTATTTGTATGTTTGAAATTGTCTATAATAATGAGTGTTTAGATTTCAGCTGTACATAAACGGTATCCAGGGGCAGGTGTTGTGGTACAGTGGTTTAAGCTGCAACTGGGTCCTGTATATGAGTGCTGGTTCAAGCACTGGCTGCTTCGCTTCTCACCCAGCTTCCTGATAATGTGTCAAGGAAGGCAGAAGATGGCTCAAGAACTTGGACCCCTGCCTCCCACATGGGAGACTGGATGGGGTTCTGAGCTCCTGGTCCAACCCTGGCTCTTGTGGGCATTTTGGGTGTAAACCAGGGGGTTTCTCTCTTTCTGTCACTCTGCCTTTCAAGTAGATGAAAAATAAACATTTTTTTAAAAATCCAGTGAACAGAGATATTCTCACAGTGATGAGGAACCAACTATTTTTTGTACCTTTTTAAAGATGACTGTAGAGCATTACTGATTCAAGAATGGTGGGAGTTTTTTCCCCTTCAACTACATAAAATGTGTAGTCACCAGTTCTTTGACTAAGAGGAAGGAGTGTCAAGAAGGAAGTCTGCAGAAATCCTGAAGAGGTTTGAATGCTTTTGTCTGATTATCTGAGTCACTGCTCTCTCTGGGTGGAGTCTCTATGGCATGGCTCCCGGCCAACATGATTTTCAGTTGGAAAGAGAGCAGCTGGGCCAAGACACACAGCACCCAAATGACTATTCCGACACTGGAGCCAGCTTTACATAATAAACATTTTCTCTCTTATCTTGGGAACAGTAATGGAGAGGTGGCAGTGTTTCCTCCTTTGAGCTGTATTAATTTTCTAAGAATGAATATATCCTGAGTTACAAACCTAATTGAAAACACTTCAGAGAGCAAAAAATGTCACATCATAGGGATGTGACGGTTCTAAATGACTTTTTAAAAATGTTTAATGGTTGCTTAAAGCTGAATTAATCACTGCAGAAAACTGGATCTACTTTTTTTTTTTTTTTTTACATCACAGCAAGTCTTACTGGGGTGAACTCTGGAGACTAGCATATTTGAGAAGTTTTCTTGGAAAAAAGAATTACCATTCCTATGTGTCAACAACTGATCATCATCATCTAGAAATACAACTAGATTAATGTGCTTAATAAAGCTGATAGTTCTGATAAATTATTTTTAAAGTACAAAGTTAGAAAGTAAGTGCTGATTTGGAGAAAACAAAGGCTTGTATTTTACTCCTGTGCATTTATCAAGTAACTGTGTATTTCTTAAAACTTTCCCCAAGGGGCCGGTGCTGTGGCTCAACAGGCTAATCCTCCGCCTTGTGGCGCCGGCATACCGGGTTCTAGTCCCGGTCGGGGTGCCGGATTCTGTCCCGGTTGCCCCTCTTCCAGGCCAGCTCTCTGCTGTGGCCCAGGAGTGCAGTGGAGGATGGCCCAAGTGCTTGGGCCCTGCACCCCATGGGAGACCAGGAAAAGCACCTGGCACCTGGCTCCTGCCATCAGATGAGCATGGTGCGCCGGCCACAGCGCAACGGCCATTGGAGGGTGAACCAACGGCAAAGGAAGACCTTTCTCTCTGTCTCTCTCTCTCTCACTGTCCACTCTGCCTGTCAAAAAAAAAAAACTTTCCCCAAGGATTGTGGTATAAGCTGGATTAGCAGTCCAATAGGTAAATAACTTTTCATTAAAGTCTCACTTTGGGAACTAGGATCGTTCAACAAGGACACCCACCACCCTCCCTAGTCCTTAAGGAACTTGTGGAGTATTACTATGAGGGTATTTATAGAAAGGGCTCTGAGTGCCCCCAAGGCCTGATTTAATTCCAAGGCTGATAGGGGTGTGAAATGAAGAGGGAAGGTCAAGGATAGGGAAGGACCTTGAAGGGAACTAGCATTTCTTCACATGTGTCTATTGTGGATACCACATCAGTTTATGTCCTTTATCTTCAAGAACTGCTTGAAATTACCTGAAATGAACAACAGTTGTTCTAAGGTCCTTGCACACAACAGAACCCAAGAGACTTTGGGGGAGGACTGCACATGGCATAATCATACCAAAAAATTATTATTTGTTTAAGTCTGAAACTTAAATGTAACTGTGTCCTGTTTATCTTACCATTCTACTACTGGTATTAGTGAAATCCTATAAAGCAACTAGAATAGTGGTGGTGTTGCATGCTAAATGCTCAATAGATGTTAGTCTTTATTTTTTGGAATGATCTCATTTTACAAATGGTAGAAAACTCGAGGTTAAATCATCGAAGGTTTCAGCAATACAGAGTAGCTCATCTGGAATGTAAAATGCTGTGGCAACTTTAAAAAACTTTTGGCTGCTGCTCAGAAGTGCAAACACAGAGTTACCATATGACCTGGCAATTAAGTCCGCCCGCAGTTAAGGGGCGGGGACTCAGAGGGGGTGTAAATACCAGGAGGTGGGATGACTGGGGGCTATTTGAGAGGTCATTGCGTGGGCTGGTTATCTGTCCCAAATCTGGACAGAGGATTCTTCTGGGTTGCCCATCTCTTCATAGGGAAAGCAAAAGCTTAAAATATCAAATGTTTAGAATGGAGCACTGTCTCATGCAGTAAAAGGGGAATTAACTGCTTTATGATTAGACATATTGCTACCGAAGAACTGAAACTCTCCCTTTAACTAATGGAAGAATTAAGTGTTTTAACTGTTGGCTACCCCACACTCTGACTTTCAGACAGACTAGCTACTGCAAAAAGCTGTAATTAGTGGAATGCATGTGTGCCTACAGATTGTAACTGGCTTAGCAAAACACTTTATCATTAGTAGATGCATGTTAACAAGTGAACGTTAATCTGTGTGCATTAACATTCACATGAATTTACTGAATAAAGGGTGTGTGATAGCAAATATATTCTCTCTACACACACATTTATGGAAAAATGTGTATCATTGTAGAATAACATGCAACAAAGCAAACAGATCAAAAAACAAAACAAAACAAAACCATGCAACTGTAGCCTAAACAATTAGGGTCTTTTTCTTTTTTAAATCACAAAGTAACCCCAGAGCTAGCCGGGTGTTTCCCAGAGTTGTAGTCCAGGTCTCAGAAGTGAGTTTTACCCTCTGTAGTCCTCAGTCTATTGGTTTGTGGGCTTAGGATCCCAGGACAGCTTACTGCAGTTCTAGGTATTTGTGCTCATTTCCAAAGCAGAAAGAAAATGCGGCAGCCTGTTGGCCAGAGCTGTGTCACAGGCCTTATCTAGCTACTAAGGAGCCCCAGAAAACAAGCACTTGTAGCCTCTCAGTGGTGGGGGACAAGGATGAGGGGGTGGAGAAAGGGCTTCCGTTAGCTTTATGAAAGGGAATTGTAGAAAAAAGCTGAGAAACATAGCTTTAAATGTTCTTTTAAGCAAGATCTGGATAAGCTAAGAGAAGGAAATTCCATAAGGACTACACAGCAAGGATAGAATGAACCTTGTGGGTGTGTTCACAGGACAGCACAGAACCCGGACCTGCTAGGTTGAGAACAATATTCAGACATGTTGGAAGGAGCTGGTGCTGTGGCGTAGCTGGTAAAGCCACTGTCTCCAGCGCTAGCATCCCATTTGGGTGATATTTTGAGTCCTGGTTGCTCCACTTCTGATCCAGCTCCCTGCTAATGCTCCTGGGAAAGCAATGGAAGATGGTCCAAGTGCTTGGGTCCCTGCCGCCCATGTGGGAGACCTGGAAGAAGCTCTGGGCTCCTGCTTTGGCCTGGCCCAGCCCTGGGTGTTGTGACCATCTGGGGAGTGAACTAGCAGATGGAAGATTCTCTCTCTCTCTCTCTCTCACTCTGCCTTTCAAATTAATAATTTTTTTTAAATATGAGTTGGAAAGTGAGAATGGGACTCAGCTTGGTTAAGTAGTTAATAGGGCGCCACTGAAGGGTTTTGAGTAGGGGCTAATTATGAAGCCAGCATTGAGAGTATGAATTAGGAAACCAGCTGGGAGGTAAAGTCGACACTACACAGCAGTGCAGTTGTGGGATCACTAAGACGGAAATGTGTAATTCCAACACTCAGCCATTTTTGACCTCAAATATCATTCGAGTCATTCGTTTTTAGCTGATGGCAGATGTTCAAATGGGCAAGTGCGACAAGTAGATGACAGTGGAGGATACAGATAAGCCGAGGGCAGAGTGTTAGAGAAATTTTTAATTGCCTTGATGGTTTCATTCCCTGTCAGTCCTGAAGCCGCCACTTGGTGATGGCTTTAACCTCCACACTTGTTTCTGAGTGTCATACTCTTCAAGTGTTCATGGGACATCTGCCCTTGGACATGCCAATGGGCTCCTAACTCATCTAAAGTCTGCATCCTTTCCTTCTCCTTGAATCATCCCTCTCATTCTTACTGTGTGTGTGTGTGTGTGTGTGTGTGTATTTTGCCTACTGTGTGATGCCAGCATCCAACCAGCTGACCACATTGGACTTGTCTTTGATCGATCCCCCTTCTTACTGCCTACATATTTTTTGCTCATAAATCTGATCATTTCTGCCTCTGAAGCCAGCCTTCCTCTCCACCTCCCATGCCATGGCCATCCTTTCCACCTGGATTCTGGACATGCCATTTGCCTACTTGAGTCCTTAGCAGGGCAGCATCCATATGGCTGCCAAAGAGATGTTTTAGATACAAATGCAGCTCTTTCTTACTTCACTCCTTTCTTGGGTTTCCATGCATAATGAATAAAGTTGGAACTCGTTCTGGGGCTAGAAGACTTTCCATAGCACCCACTGTCTCTCCCATCCCACATCCTTGCGCCTCCTTGCCTTTCTGATTTCCTTCAGGCTGAACTTGTCTTTTGCTAGACTTGTTATTCTGTGTCATATGTAATTCTGCACCTTTGCCCCTACAGTTCTCCCCACCTCAGTTGTCATTTCTACCCTTGACCACTTCAGTCATCCATTTGCAACAGCTCCTTCTGTGAAGACTCCTCAGATGTGTCATTCCCTTTTCTCTGCTGCTGTGGAAACTCACGTTAACTGTCAGTAGAGCATTTATCACAATATATTGTTTTCAAGACTTTTTTCCCTCTGGATCCTTGGTCATGTGCTTTTGTTATGTCCTGGTGTCTTATACAGTGCATTGTCCATAGCTGGTATTCAACATGTATTTATTTGGTATATTACTATAATTATGGATAAGTTGTCCCCTAAACATGAAAAAGGGGTGGGCTTTGTGGTGCAGTGGGTTAAGCCACCACTTGGGACACCCTGATCTCATATCAGAGTGCCTAGGATTGCGTCCTGCCCCTTCTTTTGGTCCAGCTTCCCCCTAGTATGCACCCTGGGAGGCAGCCAGTGATGATGGCTCAAGTACTTGGGTCCCTGCCACCCTCATGAGAAACCTGGATGGAATTCCTGGCTTGTGGCTCCAGCCTGACCCAGCCCTAGTCATTGTGGGCATCTGGGAAGTGAAACAGCAAATAGTGAAATTCTCTTTGTCTTTCAAATAAATAAACTTTAAAAAAGAATAGAAGGGGAGTGCCAAGGATTGATCCAAAGGAATGCTCATAGTTAGAGGATAGAGAAAAATCTGCCCCCAGAGGATGAATCAGTGAGACTGGACAAGAATCACTTACGCACCGCGTTACAAAGCACTCTTCTGGGTGACAGGAAGTACTCTGGCGTGCTAGGCCGCTGACGTGTTTGTTTTGGCTCAGTTTTGTCTCCAGGTTACAACCAGCTCAGATAGCTAGAGGAGAGCTTTTCTGTTATCTTGATTCATAGGTTCGGGACAGCCCTGTTGAGTACTGTCATGTTTCTGAAAGACACTCAACCTAAAGGTGTTTGTACTGGAGCAGAAATTGATTTTCAACTGGGGAAGAGACACACAGGGCAGATGTCTCCATCAGAAAGCCCAGGGGAAGTTCCTTCTTAGACCTTCGCCAGCGGGCTCGTCCCTTTGCTGGTTTTGAAGTCATGCATGCTTTCTGGGGGTTATGTTGCCCGTGCTCACTGCTGCCCCCCTGGCCTGTCCTCAGCACCCCCGGAGTGGGAGTGGCTCCCAGCCACTGTGCCCCGTCCCATCTTGTGCTCACCAACCACAGTAGTGACATTAGCCTAACTCCAATGTGAGACAAGACATTGACAACGAATATGATGCTCCAAATACTAATTCCAAATGGTTGTTATAACCTGGTGCTTACGCCTCATTCGATGTAAAAATTAAGTAAATATTGTGATTCTTCTGTGACCTATTGACTCAAATATGCATGCCACACAAGACCTACATTGCGTGGTTATGCTAGCTTTCTCGTTCAAGGATTACTATGCTCATATATTCTGCTGAATGCTTCACTTTCCTTCCCATTGATCCTGGCTCCCAGTGCTGTGTAAACCTGATTCTTCTTGCGTTTGTGCCAAATATGTCTGATTCTTTCCTAATCCAATTTTCCAAGCCATAGCCTCACCAACTGCCTCTTCTTTCCATACCCCGTGTCACTGCCAACGTCTCTTCACCAATCCCCAACACCCCAACATACTCTCAACAATTCCTGGGCTTATTTGACCTACCCAAAAAATCTTCCTGTTGAAGTTTTTTTCTTTCTTTTTCCTTTGGTACATTTGAATTGTCCTCCTTGCATTTAGTACTCTCTAACTTTACAGCAAGGTCTTTAAATTCTTAAAGTGAGCCATGACCTTTATGAAAAATTGGAAAAACACAAAAACAAATAAGAAGGTAAGAAAAATAATCTCTACATCCAACACCTAAACAGGTATAGTTTGTTTTCTTTTTTTTTTCAATTTCCTCTTCACAAGAAAATGTATTTCCTTGTCATAAACTCTTTAAAACATAATTTGTAACAATACCATGCATTTCATCTTAAAGATCACAGTGCCGTTATTTTCCACAAGAATACTGACTAAAGAAAAAGGCCTCTGGGCTCCAGCTACTCACTGGTGGCCTGGAAAGAGCAGTGGAGGATGGTCCAAATGTTTCGGTCCCTGCCGCATACATGGGAGACCCAGATGGAACTCCTGGCTCCTGGTTTCAGCCTGGCCCAGTCCTGGTTGTTGCAGCTATCTGGGGAGTGAACCAGCAGATGGAAGGCCTCTTTCTGTCTCTCCCTGTCTCTCTGTAGCTCTGGTTTTCAAATAAATAAATAAAGCTTAAAAAAGAGAAAACAAACAAACAAACAAACAAGGAAGGCCATTGATATAATACCAAATTGTCTTCTAAGAAGATTGAACAAATGTAATGTCCTCAACAGCAATATGTGAGCTCTAATCTCCCTTCATTTCTTCCAGTACTAAGTATTATTATGCTAATTTAAATAAGATTTATTTATTTATTTGAAAGGTGGAGTTACAGAGAGGGAGAGGTAGAGAGAGGAAGAGAGATCTTCTATCTGCTAGTTCGTTCCCCAAGTGGCAGCAACGGTTGGAGCTGGCCCGATCCAAAGAGAGGAGCCAGGAGCCAGGAGCCAGGAGTTTCTTCTGGGTCTCCCATGCAGATACAGGGGCCCAAGGACTTGGGCCATCTTCCACTGCTTTCCCAGACCATAGCAGAGAGCTGAATAGGGAGTGGAGTAGCTAGGACTCAAACCAGTGCCCATATGGGATGCCGGCACTGCAGGCAGTGGCTTTACCAGCTATGCCACAGTGCCGCCCCTGTGCCAATTCTACAGGCAACTTTTTCTCCTTAAAATAAGAAGCAAGAGAGCGTGCTCGAGGGTCTCCTCACTTCCTGGTTTTCCTCATGGGCCCCCAGTCAAATTAGGGACAGCTCTTTCCCGCTCAGTCTGCTGACCCCCACACCGAGCTGTTCCAGAATCATCCTCACACACACACCTAGAAACCATGCTTCCTCAGCCTGCAGGCTTCTCTCAATCCAATCCAGCTGACAACTAAAGTTTGCCATCACAAGTCCACTCCCTGACAACTTGACAGCCATTTCTACCTGCCAAAACCAGACTTAATCTCCAAATCAAGACAATAATAAACTCTTAATTCCACCTAACATGATACAACGATCCTGCGTACAACCAATAGACACATTAATCCCTTTCCCCGAAGATGAGGCAAAGTTCTCAAATGATGTTGGCTTTTCTCCTGGTATCCCATAGCTTAAATACTGTGATGGAAAATTACCAATACTTAAATACTGATAACATTTTTTTTTTTTTTTGACAGGCAGAGTGGACAGTGAGAGAAAGAGACAGAGACAAAGGTCTTCCTTTTGCTGTTGGTTCACCCTCCAATGGCCGCCGCGGTCGGCGTGTTGCGGCCGGCGCACCGCGCTCATCCGATGGCAGGAGCCAGGTGCCAGGTGCTTCCTCCTGGTCTCCCATGGGGTGCAGGGCCCAGGCACTTGGGCCATCCTCCACCACACTCCCGGGCCACAGCAGAGGGCTGGCCTGGAAGAGGGGCAACTGGGACAGAATCCGGTACCCCGACCGGGACTAGAACCTGGTGTGCCAGTGCCGCAAGGCAGAGGATTAGCCTGTTGAGCCACGGCGCCGGCCTATACTGATAACATTTAATACAGAAAATGTTATACTGGGGCAGGCCTTTAGACTAGTGGTTAAAATCCTCATGTTCCACAACGCAGTACCTGAAATCAATGCCGGGCTGCTGATTTCAACTTCCCGCTATTACCAATCCTGGGAGGCAAAAGTGACAGTTGAAGCATCTGGCTCCTGCCTGCTGCCCATGTGGGAGACTTGGATTGAGTTCTCAGCTCCTGGCTCTGGCCCTGGCCATTGTGGGCATTTGGGGAGTGAGCCAGGGAATGGGAGCACTCTCCTTCTGTCTCTCTCTCTGCCTCTCAAATAAATAAAAAATCTAAAAATACTGCAAAAATTTAAAAAAATTATAGTCACCTGAAAAAGGAATGAGAGGAATGAAAAACAAAGGTATTCGCTTCATATACATGTATGTGTGTATGTATCTATATATACACATACACATACACGCACACAACATTCTTTGCCAAATCAGGAAGAAATACTCATGACAATCACAGTCCTCACGCCTGCAGCTGGTCACGTGGCCATAGCTGGTATTCGTAACTTGTGCTCCCCATTCTGAATTCTCTCTGCCTTCAGCAACCCCTTCGGCTGGTTATGGGTCTTCACCTGGCAAGGTGACGCAACCCTTCATTCCTGAAGCATCTAGGCTTTCCTTCCTCTCTTATCTTAGCCTGAGTGGCTAAAAGGAACCACACAAACCTTCTATATTCTGCTTAGCCATTTCTTCCAGGGAATAGATTCAGTCCATCACTGAAGTCCTGGCTTCCATGGACATACCAACATCTGTACGGCGCAGCCAAGTTCTTTGCAAACATATAGCCTGGATGACCTTTGTCCAAGAAGACATTTCTCATTCCCATCTGCGACCTCTTCAGTACGACCTGCACTGCCCACACTTCTCCAGGCTTCCTTTACCCCTTTCTTCTTTGGAGCCCTCGCTAGCATCACCCTGCATGCTCGCTTTATGATACTCTAGGCTTTTCTAGCCGTCTCCTTCACACGCTTCCAGCTGCTGCCTGTAACCCAGTGCCAAAGCTACTTGCTCAGTCTCAGCTCTCATTACCCCCAACACCCATCCCCACGCTCCGCGCCAATTTTCCGTGCTAGTTCTGTGGAATACCTGAGATGGAGGAAATTAAACAGAAAAGATGCTTATGTTGACTCAGGCTTCCAGAGGCTGACGGGCGCCTGCATCCTCTCAGCTCCTGGTGAGAGCCATGAGCTTCACACATACAGTGGAAAGGGAGAAAGGGAAGTAGACACAGGCAGCAGGGGGATCAGGGGCTGCCCTTCCGCGATAGCCCACCCACTCCCACCACACCGCTCAGTACTGTCACACTGGAGACCAAGTTTCTGCACAGCCTTCAGTGGGGACGGACCAGATTCAACCCGGAGCGTGAGCATTTAAGGAAGACTTTTCAAATGGGGAAACAGACTTTCCCTTTAAAAATTCTTCAGAAAGAGAAGTAGTTAAAGGCCCAATTTGAAAAGAAACTAAGAAGCAACCGGTTATGCAAAAATAATAGTGATTTCTAAATGGTTTTATGTTGAAATGCCTGCTGTCACAGAACTGGGATTCTACAAGTGTTTTAGTGACATCCTAGCACCATAAAAACATGAGTTTCATTTTCGCTTGTAACGTGAATGTTGTGTTACCCATGGACAGTGGCACAATCCCTGTACCTACAGTCCCTGTACCTATGTCCTGTCTTCTCTTCTGCCAACTATTTCCTCTTTTCAAAAAATGTCAGTTTTATTTATTGGAAAGGTAGAGATAGTGATCTCTCATTTGCTGGTTCACTCCCTAAACAGGTGCAACAGCCAAGCCTGGCCACGCTAAAGCTAGAGCCTGGAACTCCATCCCAGGTCTCCCATGTGGGTGCAGGGACTCAAGTTACTCGAGCCATCCTCTGTGGCCTCCCAGGGTGTGCATTAGCAGGATTGGAAGCAGGACGTTAGGGACTCGAGCCAGGTGCTTCGACACAGGACGCAGGCATCCCAACCAGTGGCTGAATCCACTGTGCCACCATGCCTGCCCCAGACACTGACTTTGTAAAAAAGCATATCTGAGAGGCAGACAGACAGAGACAGATCTGCTGACTTACTTCCCAAAGGCCCCCAGAGGCCAGGAGTAGACTAAGCCAGAGTCAGGAGCTGAGAACTCAATCCAGGTCTCCCATGCAGGTGGCAGGGACCCACCTACTTGAAGCATCACCTGCTGCCTCCCAGGATCTGCACTGGCACGAAGCTGGAATCAGGAGCCAAAGCTGGGAACTGAACTAGGCACTCTGCTATCACGCGTGGGCATATTAACTGGCATCTTATCCTCTAGGCCAAACGCCTGCCCCATAACAACAATTGCTAAGTCAACACTCATTAGTGACGAAAGCACAGTAGTTGTCATTGTCCTTGAGGCAGCTGTAATTTAATTTGAGAAGTGTTTACACATATGTCAAGTTTAAGATCACCCGTGGGATGGGTGTTTGGCTTAGAGATTAAGCGGTTGCTTGGCTGCTCACATCCCATATTGGTGTGCCTAGGTCAAGTCTGGCTCCTCCGCTTCCAATTCAATCTCCAGCTAATGTGCATCCAGGAGGCATCAGTAATGGCTTGAGTACTTTGGTCCCTGCCGTCCACAAGGGAGACCCAGACTGAGTTCCAGACTCCTGGAACTTCAGTGTGACTCAGCCTTGGCTATTGAGAGTATTTGGGGAGTGAACCAGTGGATGGAAGATGTCTATCTGTCTGTCTGTGTCTCTCTGCCCTTCAATTAAAATGAAAAAAAAAAATCTTAAAATACCACTTCAAAAAATACATAAGGAAAGAAAATATTTCACAGTTTTTTTTGGGAAAATGCAGAATAATTTTCCATAAACAATTTGAAATCAGTTCTTTGAATTAACAGGTTAATTTAAGGCAGAGATTGCTTGGCAGAGAAAGCTAGCAATGATGATTTGCATAATCTGGGCTCTGTTACAAGGCTGACGTCTGTATTTTCTGCTGCACTTCATTCCTTGGGGATTGTTGTGGAGTCATAAGCTCTTATGCACCTTTGGATTGTCTTGAGGGGAGTTGTCTTTTTTTTTTTTTTTAAGATTTGTTTATTTATTTGAAAGTCAGAATTACAGAGACAGAGGGAGAAAGAGAAACACAGAGATCTTCCCCAGATGGTTCACTCCCATGGTCACAATAGCCAGGGCTGGGCCAAGCAGAATCCAGGAGCCAGGAGCCTCTTCTGGATCTCCCATATGGGTGTGGGGGCCCAAGCACTTGGGCCATCTTCCACTGCTTTCCCAGGCCATTGGCAGAGAGCTGGATCAGAAGCGGTGCAGCAACCGGTGCCCATATGGGATGCTAGCACTGCAGGCAGAGGCTTAACTCACTATGCCACAGCGCCAGCCCCAAGGGGAGTTATGTTTAAAAAGGCAATTTGATATTCAGAACGGTCTTTATCACAGAGCTCTCGAGAGTGCGAATGACAGTGTTAGTCACTATCTACTATATGAGAACCAACAGAAGGGACTCCTAGAACCTGTAGATCAGGACAGCCTAAGTTCCGAACTGGTCAGGTTTCCCTCTGGGCGTTGAAGCAGCTAAGAATCTAATTAAATAGACCACTTTGAACAGTGATGAAGTACTTCTCTCATGCACTGTGTCTCTCTACTAATGCTTCCTGGTGTCATTACACTTGTTCTTTCCTCACTCTGATCTTTGTGTTTTCTTTTTCATCTTATATAAATTTTTGCAGTCTTTTGAAAGTGTCTTTCAGAATAAGGAAGAGTATTTTAATTAAAAAATGACACTGCTTACATACCTACCAAATGACAAGAACTACAAAGATTGACAACACCACATTAATGGTGATGTGGTCCAGTTGGAACGCTCCAATACTGTAGAATTACTACATTTTTTGGGGAAAGTTCTGGTAGTTTCTTATAAAACTAAACATACATGTTTTTGACCCAGAAAATAAAAGCATGTTAATAAAAAGAAGAAAAATGTCCCTAATTTATTTGTAACAAGCCCCAGAGGGGAAATAGCCTATATGCCCATCAATATGAGAATGGATAAACCCACTGTGATCTGTTTATCCATTGTACCCTAACTCAGCAATAAAAAGTAAACCTCTGACACATAAAATAACATGGAGGAATCTTAGAATTGTTGTGCTGAGCAAAAAAAAAAAATCTTTTCCAATGAGTATATAATTCATGATGCCATTTTTATGAAATTCTACAACAAGCACAATGAATCTAAAGTGGGCAACATTAGAAGGGCAACAGTATGCACCCGAGGGTGTGGAAGTGGATGAATCAGCAAGGGACAGGAGGGAACTCTTTGGGGCAACACTACTATTTTATTGATATATGTATATTTAAAATTTTACTTATTTTCATTTCATCTGAAAGGCAGAGGGACAGAGATCTTCCATCTGCTGGCTCATTTCCCAAATGCCCACAATAGCAAGGGCTGGGCCAGGCTGAAGCCAGGAGCTTGGGTCTCAATGAACATCTCCCATGTGGGTGTCAGAGGCCCAAGCACTTGAGCCGTGCCTGCATTAGCACACAGGCAGCATTAGCAGGAAGCTGAACTGGGAGTGGAGGGCTGGGACTTGAACCAGGCACTCCAGATACGGTATACAGGCATCCCAAATGGTATGTGACTGCCATGCCAAACACCCCACCCCTAATGCTTTATGTTTTCATAGAGGTGTACATTTGTCAAAACTCGGCAAATATACTCAAGTATGTCATTGTATACATATTTTACATAACAGCAAATTAATGCTGAGTTCTACTTAATAATATGTACTCAAGTATTTAGAGAAAAGTGCACTCATGTAGTTTTCTTCAAAATGCATAAAAATAAGACAGATTAAAGGCGCACAGAAGGATGGAGAGAGTGATAGAGAAAGTATTACTAAAATGGTAATGGTTGAATCTAGGCAGTGGGTATATAAATAATCACTCTAACATTCTGTCAACTGCTGTTAAAGTTATTTATAATAAGATATCGGGGGAGCGCTCTTAGAGGTTCTTCAGTCTGCTCTCTCGGGCTGGATGTATCTTTCTATTGATACCTTAAATACATGCTCAGTCTTCTATCAAGGGAAATTCATGTCACACTTTCTGGAATTTACATAATGTCTAACTCAAGCTGTTTCACAGGTAATCAATTATGGCCCTCAATCTAAATATAACTCACTGTAAAAAAAAGGTGTCGGTATCTTTTGATAAATTTTGTCTTGATATATTATATACATGGTGGCATTGTTCCAGGGGGCCTGGGTATAGGAGCAGATGTGTGCCCTATCCCTGATCTCAGGATTTCCAGTATCTCTTATCATCTGGAAAGAAATTAATTCAGCTTCAGTAACTAGAAAAGACTGACACATAGGTTTCCTATCCAGTGAGCAGAAGACCTGGCCCATCAGTAATGCTGGTGTTCATATGCACTTTGCCATGGAGTTTGCCCTCTTTCCATTTAACATGTTGAGAATTCGACAGCCTGATAGGCCAACAGTGTCGATTGGGTGGCATCTTTTCCCTGGAAAAGCCAGGGCCAGCTTAGCTCTTCCCTCCCCAAGGCTTCGTGTTGACCTAGCACATAATGCCTGTACCACCAAGGTCATCAGCCAGAAGTGGTTCTGTCAGCTGGGACTGCTGTGGTGCTGACTCGCTGGGACTAGGGGGAAACAGCATGGAAGAGAAGCCAGCCGACAGTGGTGTGAGGCAGGCTCTTTGCTAGATCAAATTTAAACTTCTTCCAGGAAGAAGAAAAGGAGCTGATGAAATTCACATGCTTCAAAGCAGGTGGGCTTAACCCCCATCAAAAAACTCTTGATTGATGGAGATACAATACATGCATAAAGAAGTCATGCTGAAGTTGTAGATGTCGCAGTGATTTTAAATAGAAAACCTCCTCTCAAACCACAAGTGTTCTGTTTTTCACAGACACGACTCTGTGTTGCTCACCACTAGCCTATGGTTTGGTTGGGATTCCAGAATAGTCTCTCTCAGCTATTGAGTGCCCACCACAAACCAGGCACTGATCCAGGAGCTGGGAGTATGGTTGTGTCCACACAGGCCAGATACTGCTTGTCTGGAGTTGATTATCTAAGAGGGAAGGCAGTGAACAAGTGAATGAACAACCCAAGAACTGGGGAGAGGGAGCTATTGCTACTGAACGGTCATGGACACCCCTCACAGGAGCTGACATTGGAGCTGTGATCCCAACATGGAAAAGTCAGCCTTGGAATGAAGGGCTTAATGTGGGCACAGCAAACATGCGGATCCCGAGTGGGGATCAGAGCCATCCCCGTTAGGTGAGAGTCTAGGTTTGGGATTGGGAGAAAGAGCTCATTTTGGTCATGTTAGGGAAATATCCATCTCATTTTATTTCTCAATAATCAAGAACTGACACTGAATTTTTATCAAATGTTTTATAGCATGTGTAGAGATATGTTTGATTTGTCTCCATACAGTTATTAATATGTTGAATCATATTAACAGATTTTTTTTGACAGGCAGAGTTAGACAGTGAGAGAGAGACAGAGAGAAAAGTCTTCCTTCATTGGTTCACCCCCCAAATGGCCACTATGGCTGGCCCTGCGCCAATCTGAAGCCAGAAGCCAGGTGCTTCCTCCTTGTCTCCCATGCAGGGGTGGGGCCCAAGCACTTGGGCCATCCTCTGCTGCCTTCCTGGCCCACAGCAGAGAGCTGGACTGGAAGAGGAACAACCGGGACAGAATCCGGTGCCCCAACCGGGACTAGAACCCGGGGTGCTGGCACTGCAGGCAGAGGATTAGCCTAGTGAGCCGCGGCACCGGCCTAACAGATTTTCTAATGCTAAACTCAACTTATATTCCTAGAATGAAACTCCCTTTGGTGTATTATTATTTTCATCTGTTTCTGAATTCTGTTTGCTGACAATTCAAGCTTTTTCACATTAATAGCCACTAATGGTGCTGGTCTGTAGCTTGCTTGTGTGTGTGTGTGTGTGTGTGTGTGTGTGTGTGTATGCCTCATATTTTGGTGTCAGTGTTACTTTTACTGGTAATACAAAGTAATACTATTAATAGTAACATTACAAGTCAATATACAAGATAGCAATATTACAAAGTATCCTAGTTCATATATGTTGCTGAACAAAATACCTTAGCCTGGGAAGATATAAACAACAAAAACGTATTGCTCACAGCTTGGGAATCCAGGAAGTCCAACATCAGGGCACCTGCAGCCTTGACACCCATGGAATCCCCTGACAAGATGAAAGCCCTTGCTACCTCCCAGAGCTGATGGATGTGGAATGCACTCAGACTGGGTTTCCAGAATGTTACAGTGTCCCAGGTGGAAAAACTCTCCGTGAAGCTACCTGGGTCTCGTGTTTTTGTTCACTTTCTTAGTTTCTCACTATAGTTGGTCTTTTTTGATTTTCAGTCTCTTTTTAAGCATTATAGCTAAAATGCATTTTCTTTGGTATGTATTGATATCACTGAGATTTTTCAAGTTGACTTGAAAAGTTGAGCTGTGTCAGCTTTTATGAGTGTTTTAGTTTCTTTTCTACCTGTAACTATTTTTGCTACAGTTATTTTGTATATTCAAGATTTATTTTCTCCATTTATATTTATTGTTAAGATTTTATTTGCCATAAAAATAAATTTTTTAAATCTATTTGAAAGTGAAGGAGGGGGAGGGAAGGAGAGAGGGGAATGGGGAGACAGAAATCCCTTTTGGCCGGCGCCGTGGCTCAACAGGCTAATCCTCCGCCTTGCGGCGCCGGCACACCGGGTTCTAATCCCGGTCGGGGCACCGGATTCTGTCCCGGTTGCCCCTCTTCCAGGCCAGCTCTCTGCTGTGGCCCGGGAGTGCAGTGGAGGATGGCCCAGGTGCTTGGGCCCTGCACCCCATGGGGAGACCAGGAAAAGCACCTGGCTCCTGGCTCCTGCTATCGGTCGAGCGCGGTGCGCCGTCAGCGGCGGCCATTGGAGGGTGAACCAACGGCAACGGAAGACCTTTCTCTCTGTATCTCTCTCTCTCACTGTCCACTCTGCCTGTCAAAAAAAAAAAAAAAAAAAAGAAATCCCTTTTATCTAGTGGTTCATTTCCAAATGCTGGCAACAGCTGAGGTTGGGCCAGGCTGAAGCTAGGAACCCAGAAACTCAATCTGGATTCTTTGATATGGTTGGCAGGGACCCAAATACTTGTGCCATCAACACCCCTTGGGGAACCAAGGTGTGCATTAGTAGGTAGCTGAAATTGGGAGCTGAGCAGGAATGTGAACCCAGATATGGGATGTGGGCATCCACAAATGCTCATTCCTGCCTGAAAAAAAAAAAGATTGAGGGGCTGGCACTGTGGTGCGGTGGGTTAAGCTGCTGCCTGCAATGCTGGCATTCAATATGGGTACTGGTTCATGTCCCAGTTGCTGCACTTCTGATCCAGGTCCCTGCTAAAGTGCCTGGGAAAGCAGTGGAAGATGGTTCAAGTGCTTGGGCCCCTGCACACATGTGGGAGACCAGGAAGAAGCTCTGGGCTCCTAGCATCATCCTGGCACAGCCTTGGCTGCTGTGGCCATTTGGGGAGTGAATCAGCAGGTTGAAGTCTCTCTCTGTGTCTGTAACTTTGCCTTTCAAAAAAATAAATAAATAAATAAACGAGACAGATAAAGAGAGAGGAGGCAGGAGTGGGGGGAAAAATGGGGAATAAGCTCTGGGGATTTGTTTCTACCTTTTTTTATTGTTTCTTAATTTATCAGTCTCTAATTTATCTTTATAAAATTTGTTTTTCTTGGGAAAATAACAAAAATAAATAATCCTAAGATTTTGAGTTGTCAGAGCTTAGCTTGTTTTCATCCATTCTGTTTTTCTTATCTAAATGTAAGTATTATCTAAGGTTACATAAGATCCCCTGGAATCATTGTTGAAATTGTACCTCTGAGGTCTGATTTGTACTGTTTTCAATGCTTTTATGGTTTAGAAATTCTGGAATGTCAATTTTGATTTCCCCTCTTACCCCAGGGTTGTCTGAGGCAGACAACTTTTCTAGGTAGTACAAAAATTAACTTCTAGTATTACTATATTTAAATCAGAGAATAATTTATTTTCATGTATTTGAAAGACAGACACACACACACACACACACAGATAACTTGTCTGCTGATTCACTCCTCAAATGCCCACAACAGCCAGGACTGGACCAGGCCAAAACCAGGAGCCCAGAATTGAAACTAAGTCTCCTATGTGGTTGGCAGGGACCCAAGTACTTGAGCCACCACCTGCTGCCTACCAGGGTGCACATTAGCAGGAAGCTGGACAGGGATCGGAGGTGAGACTGAAACCCAGGCACTCCAGGATGGGATGTGAGCTTCCCAAAAGGCATGTTAACCGTTGTGCCAAACGCTCATCCCCTAACTTTTTTTTTTAAATTCAAGATGGAATTTTCATTCATGGATCTTATGTCCTTCGTTTCCTGGGTTTATTTCTAAGAGATGATAACGATGCCAACTCTATATATGACATCTTCAAAGCGGAAATGCCATGGCTCTCTCTTGTTTTTCAGGAGTGCCTGTTACACTGAACTGAACTAGAAAAGACTATGTATTATTTTTAGTACTTACTTCACTAAAATCACATTCTAGCATCTTAATTCCAGTCTAGGAGGCCAGGCCTATATACATTGTGTCACAGATTGGAACAGAAAAAGCTTGTTTGCATGGAGATGTTAAAAATCTCTCTCGGGTGGGAGGGAAGTTATGGGGGGGAAGCCATTGTAATCCATAAGCTGTACTTTGGAAATTTATATTCTTTAAATAAAAGCTTTATATAAAAAAAAATCTCTCTCACAGGGATCATATTGAGCCAGTCTGCCATTCAAATTATTTTAAAATTTTTATTATGGTAAAATATCAACTCCCTCTTTTTCCCTTCTCTCAAAGCCACTGCTCATGACCAGTCTATGTTTTTTTTTTTTTTTCCTATGAATTCCACTGCTTTAGAAACATCACATAAGTGGAATGACACAATATTTGTCTTTTTGTGACTGGCTTATTTCACTTAGCATAAGGTGCTCCAAGTTCATCCATGCTGTAGCATGGGACAAGATGTCCTTCCTTTTTGAGGCCAAGGAAATATTCCATTGTATTTCTATTCCACATGTCATTCATCCATCCATCAGTGGGTGTTTGAGTTGCTTCTGCTTCTTGGCTATTGTGATGAGCAGTGGTGTGGCCATGGTATTAACATGGTTCCCCCCCCCCCCTTTTTTTTAAGATTTATCCATTTATTTAGGCCGGTGCCACGGCTCAATAGGCAAATCCTCTGCCTTGTGGCGCTGGCACACCGGGTTCTAGTCCCGGTCGGGGTGCCGGATTCTGTCCTGGTTGCCCCTCTTCCAGGCCAACTCTCTGCTGTGGCCCGGGAGTGCAGTGGAGGATGGGCCCTGCACCCCATGGGAGACCAGGAGAAGCACCTGGCTCCTGCCTTCAGATCAGCACGGTGCACCGGCTGCAGCGCACCGGCAATGGTGGCCATTGGAGGGTGAACCAACAGCAAAGGAAGACTTTTTTCTCTGTCTCTCTCTCTCACTGTCCACTCTGCCTGTCCAAAAAAAAAAAAAAAAAAAAAAGAGAGAGATTTATCCATTTATTTATTTATTTATCCGAAAGTCAGAGTTACACAGAAAGAAGACAGGCAGAGAGAGAAAGAGGTCTTCTATCCGATTGGCTGCAACAGCCAGATTTAAAGCCAATCTAAAGCCAGGGGTCAGGAGCTTCTTCCAGGTCTCCCATGAGGGCACAGGGGCCCAAGGACTTGAGCCAAATTCTACTGCTTTCCCAGGCCATAGCAGAGAGCTGGATCACAAGAGGAGCAGCTGGGACTAAAACTGGCACCCATATGAGAAGCTGGAGCTTCAGGCCTGGGCGTTAACCCACTGTGCCACAATGCCAGCCCCTCTTCCTCTGCTTTCAACAGACTGGATGATACCCATCCACATAAATAAGGGCATCTTTGCATCTTTTTTTTTAACAGATGTATTTATGGGGCCAGCACCGTGGCACAGTGGGTAAAGCCACTGCCTGCAGAACCGGCATCCCATATGGGTGCTGGTTTGAGTCCCAGCTGCTTCACTTTCAATCCAGCTCTCTGCTATGGCCTGGGAAAGCAGTAGAGGATAGCCAAGTCCTTGGGCCCCTGCACCCACTTGGGAGACCCAGAGGAAGCTCCTGGTTCCTGGCTTCAGATTGGCCCAGCTCTGGCCATTGTGGCCATCCGGGGAGTGAACCAGCTGATGGAAGACCTCTCTCTCTCTACCTTTTTAAAAATATTTATTTATTTGAGAGGCAGAGTTACACACACACACACACACACACACACACACACACACGGGAGGAGAGAGAGAGAGAAAGATATCTTCCATCTGCTGGTTCACTCCCCAAATGGCCGCAATGGCTGGAGTGGGCTGATCTGAAGCTATGAACCAGGAACTTCATCCAGGTCTCCCATGTGGGTACGGGGGCCCAAGGACTTGGACCATCTTCTACTGCTTTTGAGATTAGCAGGGAGCTGGATCAGAAGTAAAGCAGCTGGGACACGAACCAGTGCCCATATGGGATGCCAGCATCGCAGGCAGAGGCTTAGCCCACGATGCCACAGCACTGGCCCCAGTGGCATCTTCTGTACTCAGTCTACAGGTACAAATGCTAACCTCTTCCAGAGACACCCTGACAGACACACCCAAAAATTATGCCTTACCTGTTACAAGGGCACCCTCAGCCCCATCCTTACAAAAAATTGACCATCGCAGTGAGTATGCAAACACACCCCTGCATCCTGCTGTCAATTCTTTCGAATCAATGCTTAGTGTAGGAATTTCTGGATTGTATGGTAATTCCATTTTTAATTTTTGAGAAATCTCAACAGTGTTTTTCAAAGCAGCGGCACCATTGTACACCCCCACTAACAGGGCACGAGGGTCCCAGTGTCCCCACGCCCTCATCAACAGCTTTTGATTTCCATTTTTAAAATCATAGTTATCCTGATGGAAGTATGAGGTATATTCTTTTCTTTTATAAAATAATCACTTTAATTTGTGATCATTAGAAAGTTAATATTTATTTTTCTCAGTATATCACAAGTCTGTGTTGTATCACTTTGTCATGTTGAAAAAAAACCTTTTGATTGTTTCAATTATTTTTGTTTAGAATACATAATAGCTCTAATTGGACATTTCTGAAAACAGACATTTTTAAAAATATCTAAATATCTGTCAACTTACAGGACTCATTTCCAGGAATTCAACATGACTGCTTATGTGGAATACTTTAAAAGTTCTTAGCCCACAGGTTCCTATGATCTGCTCATTTACTGAGATTTATTTTTATAATGCTTTCTACTATAGTCTGCTAAATACTTGATTCCATTAGATGCTAATAACAGGCCTGACTTTTTAAGTCTCTCCAAGCTTGTCAGTTTTGAATTACTATTAACTTCTGCATGGGATGCTTCTGAACTGCCATTCAGAATATAATTGCCATCGTGTTCTGCTGAGTCATGGATATACTTAACGTACAGAACTGTGCCAAGGCCGGCGCCGTGGCTCAACAGGCTAATCCTCCGCCTTGCGGCGCCGGCACACCGGGTTCTAGTCCCGGTCGGGGCACCGGATTCTGTCCCGGTTGCCCCTCTTCCAGGCCAGCCCTCTGCTGTGGCCCAGGAGTGCAGTGGAGGATGGCCCAGGTGCTTGGGCCCTGCACCCCATGGGAGACCAGGAAAAAGCACCTAGCACCTGGCTCCTGCCATCGGATGAGCGCGGTGCGCCGGCCGCAGCGCACCAACCGTGGCAGCCATTGGAGGGTGAACCAACGGCAAAGGAAGACCTTTCTCTCTGTCTCTCTCTCTCACTGTCCACTCTGCCTGTCAAAAAAAAAAAAAAAAAAAAAAAAAAAAGAACTGTGCCAAGCTACAGGACACTTAAAGCACCTCACTTTAACCATTTCTTTGCTCAGGATTCTGAGAGATAAATGTAGCTACACAAGTGATTCTTGTCTGTGTTGGTTTTAGGAAGAAAGCCATTTGTCTGCTTTGGGCCAATGTCCCTGGGCTACCAGGAGAGCCAATACAGCAGTGTTGAAGAATGCGGACTTTGGCTCCCAGCTGCCTGGGGCCTCGCCTCATCTCTAGAAGTCATGTGAGCTTGGGTAACTTTCTCAAGTTTCTGGTGACTCGGTTTTTTTCATCTGTAAAATGAAACGGGGGGGCTGGTGTTTGGCCTGGTGGTTAAGATGCCCACATTCCACGCTGGAGTCCAGGCTCTGGTTTATTTATTTATTTATTTTTTAATTTGACAGGTAGAGTTGTAGACAGTGAAAGACAGTGAGAGACAGAGAAAGAGAGAAAGGTCTTCCTTCCATTGGTTCACTCCCCTAATGGCCGCTACTGCTGTAGCTACGCTGATCCGAAGCCAGGAGCCAGGTGCTTCCTCCTGGTCTCCCATCTGGGTGCAGGAGCCCAAGCACTTGGGCCATCCTGCACTGCTCTCCTGGGCCACAGCAGAGAGCTGGACTGGAAGAGGAGCAACCAGGACTAGAACCCGGCACCCATATGGGATGCTGGCGCCCCAAGCGGAGGATTAACCAAGTGAGCCAGGGCACCGGCCCCTAGGCTCTGGTTCTTAATTCCAGACAGGACCACACTTGAGGTCTCCCACCTGGGAGGCAGGAAGTCACTGATTAAAGTTACCACTGCTGCCTCCCAGAATCTGCTTAGCAGGAGGCCAGTGTCAGGAGCTGAGGCTGGGTTTTGAACCCAGGTGCCCTGATATGAGATGTAGACATCTACCCTGCATTTTAATCACTAGACCAAATGTCTTCCCTCCTGCTTTTGAGTTTAAATGTCCACATGAGTTCAAGGAGCAAAGTCCTATTCAGACTATAGCAGGAAGCCAATAAAAAGTGCTGGTTCAGAAAATAAGCATCCAAAGACGTGAATGAGATGAATAGGATGAAGTTACTGCATCTGCTGTGTTCCGTGAATATTTTAACTCTTGTGGGAGAGTGAAACTTTTCCCTGGGAAGAAGCTGTGAATTTCAAACAACAGCCCTGATGGCGGTGTTTGGTAGGGGCTGAGGTGCAGTGGCTCTGTCCAGCCATTCCCTCTCTTTCCTGAATCCTTTCCACTTACCGCCCCTCCACTTGTGTTTTCCTGGGGCTGGACAAAGGACACATTGAGCTGTTTGTGTGTAGGTAACAGGACCTGGCGGCTAGGTAGAAAGCAGCCCTGTGTCAAAGGCAGACAGACGCTGTGAGAAGAAGAGGTCTTGGGAGCCGGAGGCTGTTTCCAATCCAGGCTCCAGGACTTGGGAGCTGACTGATCTTAGACAAGCCACTGCACCTCATTTTCCCCAGCTGAAAATTGGGGGTAGAAGCAGCTTTCCAGGCTGTCCTGGGGCTTTAGGTAAACTGCTGAGTACTAAGATAGCTTTTCTCATCCTTAGCTGAAGACCCACGTAGCTGACCTGATTCTATTTTGGCCGGTTTGGTATTTCCTGGCTCTTGCAGTGAGGTAGAAATATTATGATTTTTAAAAAATAAATAGAGGTTCTAGTTGAGGTCATAGAAAAAGGGAAGATCTGTTTAGAAAATCACTGATTATATCAAAGGCTTACACAGCACGGCCACTTGCTCACCATGGAACGAGTGTATCCTGGTGTTAGCTGAGTAGTAGCAGAGAGTATGATTTAAACGCTGAGGGTGGAAACTATCTAGGATTCCCAGAAACAGCTGCTCTGGTGTGGTATGCGCAGGAAGTGCTGAGAAACGCTGGTTAAGTATTGTACTAAAGCCCACTTAATACAGATTTATACACACATGCATTTTTTATAACTGTTATTTCTGCATCTCTGAGAATGGACCTTAAACAGTTCCATCAAGCAAAGCTTTTGCTAGGATCATCAAGGCTGGGTGTGAACACTGAATCATGCTTCCTCATTGTTGAGAGCTCCTAGTGTCTATAAAACAAGCATGGCCGGGTAGCAGAGAGATGGGACGGAAGTACAGCAGTGTGAACTCTGGCTCCAAGTGTTTTTCTACTTGAGCTCTGTTTCTCCGTTTTTTTTTTTTTTCTACTTAAGCTTTATTTTCCTTAATCAACATATTACTTTGATACTTTTAAACCATAATATCGTCCCTCCCATACATGGACATACATGCATGCATGCACACAATTACAGGTTCATTCTGGGCTGAAGCTAAACTCACACATTAAATATGGCACAGCTGGGCTGCAAAGAAAGTCTACATTTCACAGTCCTCTTGGGATGTCAGTAGTTATGTGTCCAAACAAGGTCCGAAGAGGTTTGGTCCCTGTGAGTATAGAAACTGACATTACAACCCATTGTTCTATTCATAGTCTTGTTTTTTTTTTTTTTTAAAGATTTATTTATGTATTTGAAAGTCAGAGTCACACAAAGAGAGTAGGAGAGGCAGAGAGAGAGAGAGGTCTTCTATTCGCTGGTTCAATCTCCAGATGATCACAATGGCCAAAGCTGTGCAGATCCAAAGCCAGGAGCTTCTTCCGGGTCTCCCACATGGGTGCAGGGGCTCCGGGACATGGGCCATCTTCTACTGATTTTCCAGGCTACAGCAGAGAGCTGGATTGGAAGTGGAGTGGCCGGGACTTGAACTGGCACCCATATGGGATGCCGGCACTGCAGGCTGTGGCTTTACCCGCTATGCCACAGCGCTGGCCCCCATAGTCTTGAAACTTGATATTGATTGAGGATTGCAGAGACTACGTGAAGATATTCATGTATAACAGATTTAGACTTTTAAACTCAAAGTTACATAAGCATATAGCATGGACTCAAATGGTTTTTGTATTGGCTATGCATCAGTATATAACAAGTTAACTCAAACATTCAGTGTTTTAAAATGATAGGGGACTGGCACTGTGGCATAGTGGGTAAAGCCACCATCTGCAGTCCCAGCATCCCATATGGGCATCAGTTTGAGTCCTGGCTGCTTCACTTCCAATCCAGCTCTCTACTTTGGCCTGGGAAGGTAGTAGAAGATGACCCAAGTCTTGGGGCCCCTGCACCCATGTGGGAGACCCAGAAGAAGCTCCTGGTTCCTGGCTTCAGATTGGCATGGCTCCGGCTGTTGCAGCCACCTGGGGAGTGAATCAACGGATGGAAAGCCTCTCTCTCTCTCTCTCTCTCTCTCTCTCTCTCTGCCTCTGCCTCTCTGTAACTCTACCTTTTAAATAAATAAATCAATTTTAACAAAATGAAACACAACAAAAAAACAACAATAATGCAGCTGGCATAGGTAAGCCACTGCCTGTGACACAGGTACCCCATGTGAGTCCTGGTTCGAGTCCTGGCAGCTCCACTTCCAATCCAGCTCCCTGCTAACATGCCTGGGAAAGCAGAAAACTGCCCAAGTGCTTGGGCCCCTGCACCCATGTGGGGGACCCAGATGGAATTCCAGGCTCCTGGCTTGGCCCAGTCCTGGCCATTGTGGCCATCTGGGGAGTGAACCAGCAGATCTCTCTGTAATTCTGCTTAGAAATAAATGACTAAATAAATCTTAAAACAATAATAAACATTTATCATCTCACTGTCTGTGGGTCAAGAATTTGGGACAAACTTAGTCATACATTTCTGGGACTTCTCAGGGTCTCTCATCAGGTTGCAGTCAAGATTCTGGCCAGAGCTGGGCACCTCTGAAGGCTTCCCTGGGCCTGGAGGCCTCTCCATACGGCTGCCTGTGTATCCTCAGGACATGGCTGCGACTTCCTTCAGATCAAGTGATCCATGACAGATCCAAGGTCAGAAGCAGTACTATCTTTCACATCTTTTACAGCCTCGCCCCAGAAGTTGCTCTCCAGAATTCCTGAAATATCCTATGGCTTATTCATCGTGGGAGGGGCTACACCAGAGTGCGAACACCGCCAGACAAGAGCCAGGCAGGGCCATCCCGCAGGCTGGCTTCCCTCGGTGCTACAAAGTCTGATAAAAACATCACTCGCTGCAATCTGTGAGGCAGAAGTAGAGGTGGTTGTGTGGAGAGAGTTCCTTCTCTTCTGAGATAACCTGTTTGCAACTTTGGGTATGCATATTTTTTTGGAGATTTTTCTTTTCCCCTCACTTTTTTTTTTACAAAAAAATGTACTTATTTATTTGAAAAGCAGAGATACAGGGGGTTGAGAGAAAGAGATAGATCTTCCATTTGCTGGTTCACTCCCCAAATGCCTGCAACAGCCAGGGTTGGGCCAAGCGGAAGCCAAGAGCCAGGATCCCCAAGAGGATTGTTGATGTGGGTGGCAGGGACCCAAGCACTTGGGCCATCTTCTGCTGCCTTCCCAGGTGCATTGGCAGGGAGCTGGGTCAGAAGTAGAGTGGACAGGACTCAAATGGGCACTTGGTATGGACGCGGGCATCTGGAGGCGTGGCTTAACCACTGGGCCACGGCATCCATCCCTCTACCTCTTCCCTCTACCTTTTCTTAACTCTTGCCCCAGTCACTGTGCCCACTTCTATAAACACTGTTCCTATTCTTATTCGCATCCCCATCTGTTTGGATATGTTGCATTTGGGTGTCAATAAAAGCACCTGGTATCAATCAAGGGATGGTGATACACTTCTACGAATAAAACATTTTAGTTTTAGGGAACAACTTGTCTGAAATGATATCTAACTAAAACATTTACAAACTAGACAGTGTTTAAAATCAGGATATATAACTAGCTTATCAAAGAAAGAGCTAGAATTTATCATCTGGGGTAGGCATTCAGCCTGGTGTTAAGATGCCTGCATCTGCCCACATGGGTGACCCAGAAGAAGCTCCTGGCTCCTGGCTTCAGATCGGCCCAGCTCCAGCAATTGTGGCAGCATTGTTGCTCCAGTAAATGAGTTCCCGCTGTCGGGAAGGAGTCCAGGACTGGGCTCCAGCCTGGCCAGGGCCACTGTGAGCACTTGGGGAGTGAACTAATAGATGGGAGCGCTCTCTCTTGCTCTCCATCTCCATCATTCTGCCTCTAAAATAAATAAATAAAAAATTTTTAAAAGGAATTTATTTTTGTTCTAATAGACACCTGGGCATCAAGGCCTATATGACACATTATAAAGTCAGATTTATTAGACGTGACATGTTAGTCAGGTTTCTGGGCCACTACCTGCAGCTGCACCAAAAGCAATGTAGATATTTGTAAAGGCAGTTTGATGACTGATTATTCATAGAATGAACACCTACTTAACCTCTAGGTAACCTTTTAGTAGACTCACGATTGCTACCTGCCCAGGGTCAGGTGCTGCCCCCAGTGACCTGGAGGATATGCCTCCAGGGATGCTGTGCCCCTTAGGGTCCGCCGAGCAGGCTTGCTCTGAGGCTGTCTGTGCATCAGGCAGTGAGTCGTGGGTAGGGGGGACTCTGCACGGTCTCCAGTTCCCTGTGTCACAGATTTTCAGGCTCCTTCTAACTCTTCTGGTGACTTATCACTGTTTTCTGGGTTAGCCCCATCTCACTGTCACCCCTAAACATTTATTCATTTAGAATGGATGAGGGCCAAGAAGCAGACTGAGCATATTTCATTTAAGTCTACAATGGATTTTAATTCTGCTAATAGAGTGAGCAGTTGAACACTGCCGGAGCAGCGCCTGGGACTACCTGGGATCCAGCCGCAGGTGGGAGGGATCCCGCCTTAGGGAGATGATGCTGGAAGGGTTGTGAGCCCACCCAGTTAAGACACTGAGCAGCCAGTGCAGGGTTACACGCACACAGGGGGCCTCACGGGGTTTGCAGCTGCCTGCTGCCAGCAAGTGGGCAGGGAGTGTGGGAATAACAGTGGCCTTTGGACTCAGGCGGTCCAGCGGTTACACTCTCCAGCTGGGTGACGCTGAGTGGTTACCTAACCTCTCAAAGCTGCAACACATCCTCTTTAAAACGGGAGGTAGTGGGTGATAGATAACATGAGGTTGCTGTAAAGATTAATGAAAATATGTGTCTAAGGTGCTCATTGTACTGCCTGATACACCCAAATCATTCAGCTACTAGTATTTAGGGAGCAGGCATTGAGTCTGGTTTTTAAGATACTTGCATTCCACATTGAAATGCCTGAGTTTGCTTCTCAGCTCAGATCCTGACCCTGGAAGGCAACAGTGATGGCTCAAGTAGTTGTTGGGTCCTTGTCACCCACGTGGGAGATCTAGATTGAGTTCCTGGCTCCCAACTCCGACCTGGCCAAGTCCTGGTTGTTGTAAGCATTTGGGGCATAAACCAACTGATGGGAGTTTTCTCTGGCTCTCAAATAAATACAAATATTTTAAAAAATCAGATATTAGCATTTGTTTCAAAAAGCACATACCTTGCATTGTCACTGTTCTCACATCGGGTGCTCCTCCCCTCTTTTCTTTTTGATAAAATACTTTAAAATAAATCTTCAAGGGCTGGTGCTGTGGTGCAGCAGGTTAACGCCCTGGCCTGAAGCGCCAGCATCCCATATGGGCGCCGGTTCTAGTCCTGGCTGCTCCTCTTCTGATCCAGCTCTCTGCTAATGGCCTGGGAAAGCAGAAGATGGCCCAAGTCCTTGGGCCCCTGCACCCATGTGGGAGACCCAGAAGAAGCTCCTGGTTCCTAGCTTTGGATTGGCGCAACTCGGCTGTTGCAGCCATCTAGGTAGTGAACCAGCAGATGGAAGACCTCTCTCCTTCTCTCTCCCTCTCTCTGTAACTCTGTCTTTCAAATAAATAAAATAAATCTTAAAAAAAAAAAATAAGTCTTCACCTTGTTTAAGCAAGAAAAAAAAAGCCTCTGGTTAAAGAACAATGTTATGGCAACAGTGAGATGAGCACTTTGGATGCGATTACAGGGTGGGTCGTGTCTGTGTGTACACAGCTAGTGAAGGCTGGGTTAACAGAGGAAGGGTCCCCCTTAGAGGTAGACATTGATCTAAGTTTTCAGTGTTCGAAGAGTCAGAAATGGCTTGGAGGACACAGAGAACTTTATGCGAAGGCCACAAGAGGAAGGGAGGTGGGGCTAGGTGTTCATTAATTGGGAAACTTTCAGGTGTGAACCCCAACCTAGTAGCTTAGGCAAAAATGGGTCTTGATTAGCTCATGTAAGTGCAATCTGGGCTAACCTTGGCTCTGGGCGGGACTGGGTCCAGGGCTCTGATGGTGTGGGAGGGAAAGTCCCACCCGGCAGATGGGATCTAAGAGGTGCTCAAGACACATACCTTTGAACTCAGTGCCCAGAAACAAAATCTTTTCTTGAGAACTCCCGTAAGTTTCAAGATGGCACTGGCTGGCCTGGCCTGGGCCCTAGGTCCAGTCTTCCCCCAGTCGCTATAGCCCTGGTGATATAGGGGTGCACTGGGCAGGGTGGGATGACTCAGCCACATGGGCTCAGCTCACTGAGCTCCCAGGACAGGACAGAGCACACGGAGCAAGCATGAGGAGCACCTCTGTAGCAGGCAGGGCCCTGCCGAGCCTCCCCACGCCATCTGTCCACACCCCATGGGAGAACGAACCTTCTGCTCCAATTCAACAGCATCCTGTAAGCCAACAGGACTCCCCGAGGTGACTGCAGAGTCACAGGATCACACAGGTACCTGTTAACTCAGTTAAAATGCTGACCTGGGGTGGGCATTTGGCCTTAATGAGGATGTCCACATCCCATACTGGAGTGCCTGGGTTTATATCTGGCTGTGGCTCCTGCCCCCAGCTTCCTGCTGGTGTAGATCCTGGGAGGCAGCAGTGATGGCTTAAGTGATTAGGTTCCTGCCCTCCACATGGGAGACCTGGATTGAGTTCCTAGCTCCTGGCTCTAGCCCCAGCAGAGCCCTGCCTGGCCTTGTGGATACCAGGGGGCATGAATCAGCAGACAGGAGCTCTTTTTCTATCTGTTTCTATCTCTTTGCCTCTCCAATAAATTATATATATATAAAAAAATAGTGGCCGGCGTCACGGCTCAATAGGCTAATCCTTCACCTTGTGGCACCGGCACACCAGGTTCTAGTCCTGGTCGGGGCACCGGATTCTGTCCTGGTTGCCCCTCTTCCAGGCCAGCTCTCTGCTGTGGCCTGGGAGTGCAGTGGAGGATGGTCCAAGTGCTTGGACCCTGCACCCCATGGGAGACCAGGAGAAGCACCTGGCTCCTGCCATTGGATCAGCGTGGTACGCCGGTCAAAGTGCGCTGGCTGCAGCGGCCAATGGAGGGTGAACCAATGGCAAAAGGAAGACCTTTCTCTCTGTCTCTCTCTCTCACTGTCCACTCTGCCTGTCAAAAAAATAAATAAATAAATAAAATAAATAGCATGGGCGTGCACACACACACAGTACTGCTGAGGTACTGGGCTATGTGGGTGACTTTATTTCCAGTTTCCCTCTAGCGTATCATGCATAGTCTTCAGTTTGCACAGATAATATTCTTGGTCCCTGTAGGAAATTTTCATGACTATTTTTAGGGCACTGTTTGTTTGCAGTAAGCAGCACACATCCTGTGCTTCATATGCATCTTTCAAAGGCTTCTGGGTAAGGAGGCCCCTGGGGCCAGAGCACAAACCACAGGAGAGAGCTAGCCCAGATCACGGAACGCCTTCGAAAGCCTTTTCTGCTTCAGATAAGTGGCTAATTAAATTTGGGGCTGGCTCTTGGAAAAGAGCCGGTTTTGGAAACCAGCATGTGTTCATCACACTCTCCTTCAGATGCTCGGCTGCTCGCTGGAGCCGCGTCGGGAGCGAGGCGCGCCGAGACCAGCCGGCCTGGTGGGAAGCGTGATTCATCCTGTTTACTTTCCGGCACTCGTCTTGTCAAAGATTAATTCAGCAGAACTCAAATTCCCGAGGAAAATGGACCATTTATTGTTTCAGATTCAGGCTTCGGCACAGCAGGTGGATTTGTGAAATCGCCTCATCTGACATTTCCTAGAAATGTAAGCAACATTATTCCACTTTTTGGCAACTGGAAATTCATATTTGAATGTTCCCCGAATCAGTTGGCAGGCCTGGGGATTTCGAACACAGCCATCTCTTGATTTTGTCAGGTGACTTTAAACCATGACACAGTCCTTTTTTTTAGATCTGGAATTAGTCTCAGAAGACTCAAGTCATTTGGCAAAGGCCAGGGAATGATGTAGGCAGTAGAGCTGGGAGCTGAAGAATACTGAGGAGAGGCCTCCTCCCCCACTTGGTGGAGTCACTTAGAGAAAGCGACTCTTGCTTGTGCAGTGGTAACTGTTCAGCACAGGGACTCAGAGAAGCTTCCAGCACTCACCTTCGTCTATGGCCTCCCTCCAGGTAGCTCTAGGGTTTGGCCACCGTGGTATGTGCCCTGGTAAGGCCCCAGCAACAAGTGAGCCTGGGAAGCTGTGATCCAGGCTGCTCTTTTTGAAACCCACTTTCCCAGTGGGTTGGGCTAATGCATTTAACCAACAGCAGTACCGTATCCAGGGAATGATGTCCTTTGATCTTTCCACTGGAAATGGAAGTTCTAAGCGAGTTTAATTCTAGCAAGTACCAGCAGTTAATTATTTCTTAATTGTTAGACATGTCTGGTCTTTACCAGCTGCCTCTAAGACACCACTTAAATTCACCACTTTATAATATCTTTCTCTACTCCTCTGGAGTTTCTGTATTTCATAATCTTCCAGGTTGTTCTTCAGGGTTTTTGCTCATTTGTCTTCATGGAAATCACAGATTTCCTCTGTATCTTTCAGGTTATTCAATGTCACTATAGTCCTTCCTTCCTCCTTCCCTCCCTTCTTTCCTTTCTTCCTTCCACAGGTAGAGTTACAAATAGTGAGAGAGAGACAGAGAGAAAGGTCTTCCTTCCGTTGGCTCATCTCCCAAATGGCCGCTATGGCCTGCGCGCTGTGCTGTTCCAAAGCCAGGAGACAGGCACTTCCTCCTGGTCTCCCATGGGGTGCAGGGCCCAAGCACTTGGGCCATCCTCCACTGCACTCCCGGGCCACAGCAGAGAGCTGGCCTGGAAGAGGAGCAACTGGGACTAGAACCCAGCACCCATATGGGATGCCGGTGCCACAGGCGGAGGATTAACCAAGTGAGCCACGGCGCCGGCTCCACTATAGTCTTTTTTAATTTTTCGAATTGAAAGAGAGAAAAGAGAGGGAGGGAGGGAGAACATGAGAAAGATCTTCAATCTGCTAGTTCACTCCCAGAATGCCCACAGTAGCTCTGACTAGGGCTGAAGTCAAGAGCTGGGAACTTCGAGGTCTCCCAGGTCAGTGGCAGGGACCCTAACTGAGCCATCGCTAACACCTCCCAGGGTCTGTATCAGCAGGAGGCTGGAGTCAGGAGCCAGAGCTGGGAATTGAACTCAGGAACTCCGCTACAGCTTTGTGGGCATCTGAATCACTATGCCAAATGCCTGCCCTTTCATTGTTTATTATTTATTTTTATTTCAGAGTGCACATGTGTGTTTCCCTCCCCTGGTTCATTCCCCAAATGCCTACACTGGGGAGTTGAAGCCAGGAGCTGGGAACTCACTCCTGGTCTCCCATGTGGGTGGCAGGAACCTAGTCACCTGAGCCATCACTGATCCTCCCAGGGTCCACGTTAACAGGAAGCTGGAATCAGGTGCTGGAGCTGGGTATTGAACCCAGGTACCCTGAAGTGGGATGTGGGCATCCTAGCTGGCACCTTAACTGCTAGGCCGAGTGCCCACCCCCTCTTTCCTTGATTATAGGATTTCTGCTACCAGTATTTATTAATAACTCTTATGTGGATAAAATGTGGGCATTTGGGGGTGGGGGTGAGGGTTAGAGAAGTGATGAGATGGTGGATGAGTTTGGATTTAGACTTGTTTACTGAGAAGCCTCTGGGACGTCCAGGAGAAGACAGCTAGCATGCACTTGGAAATGGCCTGGAATTGACAGGAGAGTTCAGGGCTGGGGCTAGAGCTTTGCAATGTTGGCTTACAAGTAATGTGTGAGATGGTGACGACGGAGCCAAATACCCAAAGGAGAACGCGTAAGCTGAACGATGGCCGGGTAAGAAAGAAGACTTGAGTAGTCAGAGAAGTAGGAGATTTGGGGGAAGAGTCCTGCCTTGGAAGTCACAAGAACTGTCTCAGAAAGCAGCTCTGTGGGGTGCAGAAGGCCAAGGCCAGATCTGGGGGGAGGAGGCAGGGAGACAGGTGGGCGGTCTGCTCAGTGAGAGGTGACCCCGTCTCCGAGGGAGAGGCGGAAGGTGAGTGGCCATGAGAATGAAGATGGGGGGGGGGAGGCTGCTGATGGCTCGAGGTGTCAGCAGGGGGAGGACACTGTTGGGAGCACGGTGGTGAGTGTTGGAGGGGGCGTGTTCCTCCAGCCGAAAGGAAGGAGGCGAGCGAGGATCCGGGTAAGGAAGTAGAGAAATCAAGGGAGCGCTCGTTCCTGCCGCCTTTCCCTTCTCCATGAAGCAGGTTGGCTCACCTGCTGGAGCTGTTTGTAAGTCAGAACACCCGGTGCTCATGGAGCTCCTATCTCACAGTTCCAGCCTGGCCTCTGAGTCACTTTTCATTCTTCTGAACCTTGCAAGCATGCTTAAGAGCTAACAGCTTACACCAAAGGTCTCGTTTCTACTTGTGAAACCCATCCTGGGAACTTCTGACCAGCTGAATGGGGCCTCCAGGTGTACAGCTCGGTCTGCAGTAGTAGTCTACGCAGATCTGTGCAGCATGCAGTGGTGCTGGGGCTGGTGGCTGAGTCATTTTTGCCTTAACTAACCTGATAAACTGACTCACTGTTTAAGAATTTTGTATCTTCTTTGGAGAGAGAGTAAAACCTCCTGGGGGAAGGGAGGCCCCTTGAGAAACACTAGTGTTCATGATATAATAATAGGCTGGAAGGCTTTTTATTATGGGCTGAGTGTGACAGCTAAAAAAGGAAAGAAACGAACGTGAGTCATATGAAATCCTCATTCGGTGTCTTTTAGCCATTGTCAATCAAATTCAGGGAAATGCTGAGAGGAACTTAAATATTATATACCTGGCATGTATGTATTTCAAGGTTTATTTATATATTTGAAAAGCAAAGTTATAGAGAGAGGGAGGGAAGGACAGATCGAGAGAGAGAGAGAGAGAGAGAGGAAGAGAGAGAGAGAGAGAGAGAGAGAGAGAGAGAGAGAGAGAGCTTCTATCTGCTGGTTTACTCCCTACATGGCCACATCACCTGGGGCTGGGCCAGGCTGAAGCCAGGAGCTAGGAACTCCATCCAGGTCTCCCCCATGAGTGGCTTGGGCCCAAATACTTGGTCCAGTTCTGCTGCTTTCCCAGGTGCCTTAGTAGGAAGCTGGATGGAAAGTGGAGCGGCTGGGACTTGAACCCGTGATCATAGGGCTGCCAGCATCACAGTTGGCGGCTTAACCTGCTGCACCACAACGCCAATCCCTTGACTTACGTTTTATATGAAAATCACAAATGCTACAGACTTCAGCTTCCCTGTGCTGAAAACGAGACTTCCATGTGGTCATCCCCTCCCCCTCGCTGCTATGGGAGGCAGACGCCCCTCCTCGAGCAGGGTCGCAGCCACGAGGGCGGGCACGTCGAGGGGGACAGAGGCTTCTGCCTCTCCGTGGAGCCCCAAGGATCTGAAAACTTGCTGCCTTTTGCTCCTGGACGTCTTACCTTTGCCCTGGTTTCCCGTTTCGGAGCATGAAAGGGACAAATCCTAGGGCCCGCCCACCCCACACATCCACAGAACCGAGCAGAGCTCGCCTGTTCTTGTCTCGCTCCATACCACGCCCCAGGGCTGGGCACTCACAGCTTGCCAAGCCTCGGGTGTGACCAGCCACAACCTGTTTACTGCTGCCCAGTGGCCAACTCAGGCCACCGGCGCCGCGGCTCCCAAGGGCCTCAGCTACACATGGGGACTTTGTCCTTCTTTTGTCCAAACTAACAATATGAGACCCTGAACTACAGAGTGAACTGAATGGAAATGTGAAGGGAAAAAAATCTTATTCAAAGATTTATTTGAAAGGCAGAATAACGGGAGTGGGAGGGGGAGGGGAGAGAGAGAAATCTTCCATTCAGTGGTTCACTCCCCAAATGGTCACGATGGCCAGGGCTGGGCCAGGCTGAAGCCAGGAGCCTGGAACTCCATCGAGGTCTCCCGTGTGGGTGGCAGGGGCCGCTGAAGTTCTTGGACCATCCTCTGCTGACTTTCCTGGCGCATTAGCTGGATGGAACACAGGGCAGCTGGGACTCAAACTGGTGCTCATGGGGGATGCAGGTGACACAGGTGGCAGCTTAACCCGCCGCACCGCAATGCCGGCTCCAAGTGAAGGAAAATTAAAACAAGAGGCATTCGGAATGATTTTGCCTTCCCTTAAAATTTCCATGTGCTAATAAACATGTGTTAAACATTTATCGGTCATCCATGGCTTATAAGTACTTTCTAAGAATTTTTCAGGCACTGTCACACAAGCGGTAGGTCCGAAGTTCCCTTAGACGTCATCGAGTCCTCTCCTTCCCCAGACCATTTGTCTTGGATCCTGATAGACCTCCAGGCAAAAGGAGATTCTTTTGTCTGACACAGATCCCGAGGTTTGGACCCGCGATGCTGGCAGATGTGAGAGAAGCGCCCTTCCTCTCCTGGACCCAGAGCGCAGGCTCGGTCTGCTCCCTGTGCACCTGGCCCAGAGCTGGCAAAGCTGCAGGGACGGATCTCAGACCGGGGATGACCCCTCGGACGCCTTCTTCCTCCTGCCCACCCGAAGAGACTCAGAGCCTGTCTGAGTGTTTTCCCCGCCCCCTCTTTGTTTTCTACTGAATCTTCCAACACAGCGTGTGTCTTATTTACTGCTGGATGTGTCCAGAATTGTATTTCCCAGCTTAGAAATAGGCCATATTCCTAGATTTTTTTCTTTCTTTTTGGACTTCAGCTCTGCCTCTCAGTAGGGAAATGAAAAGAGCCTTCTAAATTTGCAGTCCCACTCCCATCAGATTAGAGGTGAGATGTTAAGAGGCTAGAGGTGACACGAAAGGGTGCTCTGAACCCAGGGCCCTGCCAAGGCCGTGGGTCCCGGGGCCTGGGGAACAGCTGCAACGGTGCTAACACAGGAAGCCATCGGCGACAATGAGCAGAGCCAAGTGGAAGTCTGAGCCCGGGGGAAGGTGTCACAGGGCTGGATTCTGGGGAATAAGGCAAACACAGTTCCAAGTTTCCAAAACCTCCACACCCTCTGTTCTCCCTAAATGGCCGAGGAGGCAGTAGGCGTTTCGTGGAGTTAGCTTGTCTTCTGCCTGGCACCCCCTCTTCTGGTCTGCACCTCGGGTAGTTTTGGGGCACTGCAGTGTTCCACATCGGATCTAGGGGACAGACATCCAGTGCTTGGCGTAGTGGCCGGTCTTGACTCTGAGGCTTTGAATATCAAGGGAGGAAGAGGAGGTTCAAGGATAGTTCAGGAGCCACTCACAGTGACTGCGGCCTTCTGTGGCAGCAATGGGACACTAGCAGAATAAGACGGTCCTGTGGATGACCATGGCGGGGCTCCCCACTGCCCATTCTCTCTTGGTTTTCAGCCCATTGCCGGAGCCTCCTTCCCTGGCCCGCCCAGCCAGCCTGCGTGAGTAGATCAAGATCCTTCCAGGACATTCCAGCTCCTGAGAAGTTAGCTGGGCCTCCTCCTGTTGCTTGCAGCCAACAGTTAGACTGGGTGGTTGTGTTGGATATGCTTGTCCCCAGCTGTAGAGCGGTGTTTCCGGTGCTGTTGCACCGTATGCTGTTGCACTGTCTGGCAGCAAGCCCAGTACAGCCCTTGGGGTGTCAGCGGCTGCACTCAGAGATATTAAGAACAATCTCAAGTGGAAGTTTCTGGAACATTTCCAAAGTGGATGTAACTAACTTAATGTGGAGAGATTCCACCGAGTACAGGCTCCAAACAATCAGGATGAATCCCAGGCCACAAACCCATGTGACGAGAGCTGATGGGTTTGTTTCACGTATTTAAATGAACTGGGCTTAGTGAGAAGGAAAGGCACCTCCAGGCACACTTAGCTGCCCCCAGATCCCCCTCACCACAAGGGCTGTTAGGAAACCAGCGGACTCATCATCGGACCGCTCTGACCGCTGACATATCCACTGGCCTGGCCTTGAGGTCCCTTCAAACCCACTGGTTGTGTTTTTCCCCTGCAGTATTGGAAGCATGGGGATGGGTAGCTCAGAGTTTACATCTCCCCAGGCACATTACAGAGCTAAGCCTTTGAAGATTTTTTTTTTTAAAGCAGTGGGCTCTTGGCCACTGCTTCTTCCTCTTTAGAAATTAAAAATTATTTATTTGCGAAGCAGAGAGACAAAGAAAGAGAGTGCCCATCTGCTAGGTCACTCCCCAAATGCCAGAGACGAGTAGGCTGTGCCAGGCCGAAGCCAGAAGCCAGGAACACAATGCAGGCGTCCCACGTGGGTGGCGTGGGCCCAATCACTCTAGCCAGCATCTGCGGCCTCCCAGGCGCTAAGTAGCAGGAAGCTGGAGTTAGGAATCCATCCCCAAGACTCCTCTGTGGGCTGAGGAGTCTTAACCAGCATCCAGGCTGCTAGGCTGAATGCCTGCCTCTCCCTGAAGATCTGATCCTCTCCTTAGGGCACTGTGAGAGGGAGGGCTGACTAGGGGTGGGGCAGAGCCCTCAGCTCCTCCCTCCAGCAGTTTTTCGGTCTGATGGACATTCTGCTTTACAGATACTCCCTTACAGGACCCCCTGACCCTCACCTAATAAATCAGTCAATGGCTTAGGCTTCGGGGACTATAACTGAAGAAGAAAATCACTCCCCAAACAATGCGTGCTTTCTGCCCTGCCCCGAGCCCTGTGAGGCAAGGACACAGCCTGCTCTGTGCTTGAACGGGAGAAGGGGGTGGGTGGCTCCATGGGCTGGGAGGAAGATTTTAAAACTTCATAGATATTTTGTTTAAAAAAAAAAAAAGATCTTGTCAACATGGAAAATTAATGAGAGGGAAAATAAAATAGACGTTCCAATCTACTACCCAACAGAAGGGTTACTTGGTTTTGTATTTGGTGTCACCATCTTCCATGGTCCCTTGTGGTTTCATTAAGGACGTGACCTCATCAGCCAGCCACTCTGGTGTAGACGCCATGGCCTCCCTTCCCCCTGACTTCTCAGAGTCGGGATTGAGGAGAGTTTCTTTTCTACATTCTGGAAATCAAGTCTAAGATTCACCCCCTCCCTCCCCCCCCCCCACCCCCCCCCCCACCATCAGGTAATACGAAACTTCTACTCCAACTGGAAACCAATATTTATGTTACAAATGAAGTGGCATAGACCCCTCAGTCCAGCTTCACCAGCACCCTCTGTGACTACATTTCACTTGCTATGGGCTTGGGAGGCAAGGCTGCTTAGGAGAGTTATCTCGGCTGGCAGGTGAGTCTAATAAGCCAGCTGTTTCTGAAACACGCAGATGTTAGGGCTAAGACACTCATGCCCCACATTGGAGTACCTGGGTTCCATACCTAGCTCATTTCCTGCTAATACAGAGCCCGGCAGGCCAGTGGTGGTGTAAGTGACAGAATTCCCGCGTCCCACATGGGAGACCTCGAGTGAGTTCCTGCTTCCTAGCTTCAGCCTGGCTTGGCTTTGGCTGTTATGGGCATCTGGGGAGCGAAATCGCAGAAGAGAGCTCTTTCTCTCTCCTCCTCCTCTCTCTGACCACTTTTTTAAAAATTTTATTTAATAAATATAAACTTCCAAAGTATAGCTTTTGGATTACAGTGGCTTTTTTCTCCCCATAACCTCCCTCTCACCTGCAACCATCTCATCTCCCGCTCCTGCTCCCATTCCATTCACATCAAGATTCATTTTCAATTATCTTTATATACAGAAGATCAATTTAGTATGTACTAAGATTTCAACAGTTTGTACCCACACAGAAACACAAAATGTAAAGTACTGTTTGAGTACTAGTGATACCATTGATTCACATAGTACAACACATTAAGGACAGAGATCCTACATGGGGAGTAAGTGCACAGTGACTCCTGTTGTTGATTTAACAATTGACACTCTTGTTTATGGCATCAGTAATCACCCGAGGCTCTTGTCATGAGTTGCCAAGGCCATGGAAGCCTTCTGAGTTTGCCAACTCCGATCTTATTTAGACAAGATCATAGTCAAAGTGGAAGTTCTCTCCTCCCTTCAGAGAAAGGTACCTCCTTCTTTGGTGGCCTGTTCTTTCCACTGTGATCTCACTCACAAAGATCTTTCATTTAGGTTTTTTTTTTTTCCACAGTGTCTTGGCTTGCCTGCCTGAAATATTCTCATGGGCTTTTTAGCCAGATCTAAATACCTTAAGGGCTGATTCTGAGGCCAGAGTGCTGTTTGGGACATTTGCCATTCTATGAGTCTGCTGTGTATCCCTCTTCCCATGTTGGACTGTTCTCTCTTTTTTAATCTATCAGTTAGTATTAGCAGACACTAATCTTGTTTATGTGATCCCTTTGACTCTTAATCCTATCATTATGATGAATTATGAACTAAAACTTATCACTTTGACCACTTTTTAAAAAAGCATGTGCTGAAATTTTTAATTCCTTATACATACTGACTTCAAGAAGCAGAGAATCCATATTTGGGGGTTTTTACAAGGCTGACTCATTCCATACATATGTAGGCCAGATCCTGAAGATTCCCAGAAGAGGGAATTGAAGGAGGGAGTTGGGTCTTCCCAAACCCATGCCCACTGCTGGCTTGTAGTCACAAAGTGCCTGGGCTTCCAGAGAGAGGGGCCCATTGTCCCACTTAACAAGGCAGAAGCAGGTTGGTTCTGAAACTGGTTAATTCCGGGGCTTAGTGATCACCAGGAAGACCCAGATTCTGCCCAGTTTTTCTCTCTGCCACCCTCTGTGTAGCTCCCAGAATGGAGGCATTCCCAGGCATCACATCCTGGATCTCCACGTTCAGAGGAAAGGAATGCTTCCTGCCACCTGAGCAGTTTTCTTCTTCTGCCTCCTTGGCAGAAGTGAATCAAAGCCAGTCCCTTTGGGTTTGACCTTCACGGGACAATTCTGGAGCACATGGCCTCAGGGGGAGCAAATGCAGGCTTTTCCTAGGAAAGAAGGACTGGACGTGGGCAGACTGCTTCCGCTCCTGTTTCTCGAGCCCCTCTCCGCATTCCCTGGGTTGCAGGGGTTGCCTGTAGAGCTACCAGGCTTCCTCTGAGTGCCTCCGATCCAGCCCACGAGCCCAGATGTTGCCCCACCTACATGGCATCCCCAGTAGCCTCCTAACGCCCTCCTTAAGGAAGTACGGAGACTCCCTTCTTCTTCTGACAAGACCAGAAGAGAGCTTGGAATGCCATTCATTCATTCATTCATTCATTCACTTGCTATGCATTTACTTAGTACCTGCCATATGCTGACCTGTTAGGGTGCTAGGTGCTGAGTCTACAAAGAGAATTAAGGCACAGCTTCTGTCCTCAAGGAGCTTGTAGGAGAAACAAGTAAACAGCAAACTATCCATGGGGGTGGTGGTTCTAGAAACTGAGTTGTAGGTAGGGGATCAGAGAACTACTGATAGTGCAGTTTGAGGACATGTTAGGAAAAACAAGCATTTGTAAGGTAGCTTGGTAGATAACCAAGCCATATTGCTGATATTTCCAAATAACTGCCTTAAAGAATGAATTTTTGGGGCTGGTGCTGTGGTGTAGCAGGTAAAGCTGCCACCTATGGCACCAGCATCCCATATGGGTACCAGTTCGAGTCCCAGCTGCTCCACTTCTGATTCAGCTCTCTGCTAATGCACCTGGGAAGACAGGAGATAACAACCCACGTTCTTGGGCCCCTGCCACCCTTGTGGGAGGCCTCAATGGAGTTCCAGGCCCTGGCTTCGGCTTGGCCCAGCCCCAGCTGTTGTGGCCATTTGGGAAGTGAATCAGCAGATGGAAGATCTTTCTCTCTCTCTTTCAAATAAATAACACTTTTTTTAAAAATGATTTTTTGAAGAACAATCAATTTACGAGTAAGGAGTGCTATGAAGTGCTTCATATTAAAAGGAAGGCGTGGGGGTGAGGTTTGAGATTTCCAGCTGTTCAAAGCAGTTGTTGACTTTGTCATCTACTGATCTTACTAGCAACACTTCTTTTCTAAAGTCTAGAAATAGACCTATGTTTGATGTCAAAATACACTGTATCAACTTCTGAATGTCTCATTTGAACCTTCATCAAGTTTCAGAAGAAGGAGATATTTTGGAATGAGAACCTTCATGACCTGCATTTCTCAGACTCAAGGTCACCTTGACGTATTTCAGGGAACCAGGGAGAGGCTGAATGATTTGGAGCCTCCTAATTCCTGAGACTGACCCTAGTGCCGGGTGTCTTCCCGCTAAAGACTTGCCCAGTTATTGTCTCACGCTTTGCTGCTCTCTACACACACTCTTTCCCCTGGGGGAGGGTTTCTGCTTACATGATGTTTCTGTCACAACTATGTGAATGATACCCAAATGTCCATTCTCATTCTGTTTCTCTTCCAAGCACTAACCTCACATTTCAGATGACCGATGGGTGTTCCCAGTTCGCTAAGTATATCCAGTGCTGGTAAACCAAAGGCAGCACATGTAAGGCTAAAGTCATCGTCTCCTCCCTCATCAGCCCTGACAATTCCTTCCCCAACTTTTACTCAAGGTCAATTCCAATCCCGTCTTCTCTGTGAAGCCCTTACTGATGATCTTTCATCCCTCAATTAAACATTTATTTAGTGCCTGTTATGGAACTTGATGGAAGACAGACCAGAGTCTGTGAGGTGACTTCAAAAAGTTCGTGGCACAATGGAATTAAAAGATATTGAGGTGGATGTTGTGGTGCAGTGGAGTAAGTCACTTCTTGAGATGCCCACAGACCCCTTTATGGGAGTGCCTGGTTCAAGTCCTGAGCACTCTGCTTCCCATTCAGCTTTCTGCTCACTTGCCTGGGAGGCAGCAGATAATGGCTCAAATACTTGAGTCCTTGACACCCACAGGGGAGACGTGAGTGGAGTTCCAGGCTCCTGGTTTTGGCTTGACCTACCCCTAGCTCTTGTGAGCATGTAGGTAGTGAACCAATGGATGGAAGAACTCTCTCTTTCTCTCTCTCTCTCTTTTCCATCTTTCTCTGTAAATCTGCCGTTCAAATTAATTAATAAATACATCTTTTTAGAAAAAGATCAGTCTATTTTGGTGCAAAAATTTTTTAAATTCATTCATAGATTTTTTTTTTAAATTTATTTGACAGGTAGAGCTAGACAGTGAGAGAGAGAGAAAGAGAGAAAGGTCTTCCTTCTGTTGGTTCACCCCACAAATGGCTGCTACTGCCGGTGAATGGGCCGATCTGAAGCCAGGAGCCAGGTGCTTCCTCCTGGTCTCCTATGCAGGTGCAGAGCCCAAGCACTTGGGCCATCCTCCACTGCACTCCCGGGCCACAGCAGAGAGCTGGACTGGAAGAGGAGCAACCAGGACAGAATCTGGCGCCCATATGGGATGCTGGTGTTGCAGGTGGAGGAATAACCAAGTGAACCATGGCACCAGCCCCCATTCATAGATTTTTCAAACATGCATTTTTTTCCATTAACTTTTTTGCAGAGCCCTACCGCAATGAACAAACAACAAAGCCCTCCCTCCAGCGGGCAAAACACTAGATGGTGCGTGATAAGGGCCAGGAGAGCACCCACTTCAGCTGCCACAGATCTCTTATAACTGATACCCTAACACATCGCTGTGTGTATAATAAAGACACATGTTGAAGAGCGTTTGCTTCTCTGGCTGGATTCTGTTCTAAGAGCTTACCACACAGGAACTCTCCACAACCCCGAGAGGCAGCCCTTTTTACAGAAGAGGATGCTAAAGCCAAGAAGGTTCAGAGATGGCTCCAGGCTTACAGAGTTTGTAAATGATAAGATTGCTGTGTGTTAGGTGAATAAAGCTAAAAATGTAACATTGTAACAAAATCTGTTTGGGGTAAGAATAAAATATTTAAACTTGAAACAATGGCACAAGTTTTAATACACCTGCTTTTCAGTGTTTTCTAAACAATGTTAATGCCCCAGAGAAAATTTAAAAATACACTAAGCACATGTATACAGGAACATTTTCCCTCTTGCCTTGGGCTCCTATATGGCTTGGTCTAGCATTGTCAGAGCTGAATTTTAGTTAAACTTTTGTTGTTTGGTGCATTATGGACTTATTGGCATCGATCTTGCTTTTTTTTTTTTTTTAGTTGCATTAAAATATTATTTATCTTGATTTCTGAGTTTTTTTGGCACCCCCGGAAACTCTGTGCCCAAAGTGGGTGACTCGCTCCGATCCCAGCCTACTGAATGGTGGACACAGGTTTGAACTGAGGTAACTGGCCCCTGGCTGTGCTCTTGACCATGACATCACTCAGGTCCTAGTATTTTGATTCTTAGATCTACATCTGTTTCTATTTATAGTTCTAATTAAACTATAACTGCCTGAAGCCCAAGACCATCCATCATACTGCTTTCTTGGACTCTCAGTAGCATCTAGCTGGGTGTTTGGCACATAATGGTGTTTCATAAACATTGGCGGAAAGAGAACCAAAAAAGACTTTTCTAGTATGCAGAAATTTACTATCACCACTAGCTACTTTCATTATGACTTGTAGTTCTACTTCCTTTGTGGCAATGGACCTCATATATTTCCTTTTATTTTTATAGAAATATGGGCCGGCATCATGGCGCAGGTAGTTAAGTTGCTGACTGTGACATCAGCATCCCATATGAGCTCCAGTTTGAGTCCCTGCTGCTCCATTGCTGATCCAGCACCCCGCTAAAGTGCCTGTGAAAGCAACAGAAGACAGCTCAAGCGCTTGGGCCCCTGCCACCCACCTGGGAAGACCCGGATAAAGTACCTGGCTTCTGGCTTCAGAGTGGCCTAGCCTTGACTGCTGTGGACATTTAGGGAATGAACGGCGGGTAGAAGATGCCTCTTTGTGTCTCTTCCTCTCTCTGTAACTCTTCCTTTCAATTAAATAAGTAAATCTTTATAAAATTATTAACTGAATAATCTGTCTCATATAACAATGATGAATGAACAAGTTAATAGAAACATTATGAAGATAAACTGTTTTCTTAAACCCAGTGTGTTAATAAAAACAGTATGAAGATAAAACATTTTCTTAAACCCAGTATATTCTTTCCAGTGAGACTTTCACATTTTTTCAGAGCTATGAAGGTACTAGGGCCAGTGCTGTGACATAGCAACTAAAGCTGCCACCTGCAGTGCTGGCATCCCATATGAGCGCCAGTTTGAATCCCAGCTGTTCTCTTCCAATCCAGCTCCCTCTTATGGTCTGGGAAAGCAGTAGCAAATGGCCCAAGTGCTTGGGTCCCTGAACTGTCATGGGATACCCGGAAGAAGCTCCTGGCTCCTGGCTTCAGATCAGCCCCAGCTCCAGCCGTTGCAACCATCTTTGAAGTGGACCAGTGGATGGAAACCTCTCTCTCTCCTTGCCTCTGCCTCTCTGTAACTCTGCATTTCAAATAAAAATAAAATAAATAAATCTTAGGAAAAAAATATGAAGGTCCTTCAAAAGGTTTGTTGGAAAATGCAATTAATAGATAGGTTTATTTTATGCAAAAATTGTGAAATTTAGGCATAATTTTTATCCTATATTTGGCATTTTCCACAAACTGCTTGAAAACCCTTTCTGTGTGGCCTTAGGGAAGATGGGCTGGGAGTTTCAGTTTTGTCAGTGAACAGATGAGCACAAGAAAGAGGAGGCAGAGCGCTCACTGAGAAGATGATCAGCTCTGCAGTCATGGTGCGGTGTCACCGCAGCAGCACAGCTCTGCTAGGTGTGCTTCCTCCAGACCCGGAGTTCTGCCCTCTCCTCTCTAGCCCTGCTGCGAAAGCCTTTTCACCTGAGAGTGTACCTGTCTCAGGGCAGCCGCTTCACGCCTGGTTGACTGTATTTTCTCTGGTTCTGCTTCCGGGAATGACAGGAGGGGAGGAGTGTTTTCCCTGATGCCCTTGAGCTACTAGGAATGTGGCTTCCTTAGGGGAGGGAATGATGATGAGGACAGCAGTTTCTTCAGGGCGCGTCATATAAAGCCCTGGGAGAGCTCTCCTCAGGGTGTCTTAAAGACAGAATCAGGGGAAGGCACAGCACCAGGAAACATTCTGGAAGGCTGCTCTTGCTGAGAGCTGTCACTGGATCAGGCCAACATCCTTCTTGCCAACGCACTCTCAGAATGAAAGCCATGGAAGTCATCTTGAACTGCTTGGCTGTATGTTCAAGTCCCGTGAGCAGTTTAGCCTCCAGTGGTTTATTTACTCAGTGTTCAGACGAGCCAGGAAAACCATCACCAACCTGAGATTTGGAAGTCTTAGGATGAACCCAGCTTCTGCTGGGAATCATACACTATCCCAGAATCAGGATCTAAATCAGAATCGCAGCATCACACCATGCAACAGGAAGCAATGTGTGCCCACCAAGGATCAGCGGGTAATCAAGTGTCCTAAGGTTTCTCTCTCCTTTTAGAAATGGGTGTAGGAACTGGATGGAATTGTTAGTCTACTCCAAAGATAGTTTTGCTGAACATGGTCCTTCCATTAGATTGTACCCTGAGAACTCTGCTCCACAGTTGGTCCAAGCCGTGTTGGGGAAAGAAAAATCACCCTTAGAGGCCATGTCACTTTCTCAGTGCAGCCGGGGCCACATCTGCCTTCCTGGCTGAGGCTGCCAGGGACTGCAGACCAGCATCTTACCAGCAAGGTGGCAAGTGCAACCAAGACTGGATTCACCTGAACTTGCATTATATCAGCCTGTGCAGAGCAAATCCTATGGGATGCCACGGGAGGCTAGAGAATGCTGGCCAGAGACTCTGTTTCCAAGTTCAAGAAGGAGAATTGGTTCAAAGTCAAGAAAAGATGTTGTGAAGAGTGGTCAGGAGCCAGGCCAAGTCCCTAAGTGCTGGTGCTCACACACTTGCCTTTCGGAATCTTAAGGAATGGCAGGAATGTTTTGCGAAGAAGGCAGCCACATGTGAGGCCGGCCAGGCTCAGCTGAGGAGACAGCGGCAGGCAGCGATCAACCTGCCTGCCCTTCTACAGGGGACTTCAGCAAGTGTGTGGGGAAAACAGAATTGAAAGCTAAGTTTATTTCGGTGCAAGGCATATTTGAAATCCACGTATAGTTTTTTCATAGTATGCATTTTCCATGACCCTGTGGAAGACCCTTTGTTTATCAAGTCTAGTTCTAGATACCATGGAGGGGAGCTTGCAAATTAGACACAAGAGTTTCAAGTTGACCTCTCCGCTTCAGAGGTAATAAAGGCTAAGACAGTGACAAGTGGAGATATCTGGAAGCATGGGATTCAAAAATCAAAGGGAGGGGCCGGAACTGGCCCAGTGGGTGAAGCCGCCGCTTGCAACACTGGCATCCCATATCAGAGTGCCAGTTTGCGTCCCAGCTACTTCGCTTCTCATCCAGCTCCATGCTAATGTGCCTGGGCTCCTGCCATGCTCGCAGGAGACCTGGCTGGAATTCTTGACCCCCTGGGTTTGGCTTTACCCAGCCCTGGCTGTTGTGGGGACTTGGGGGAATGAACCAGCAGATGAAAGAGTTCTCTCTCCCTCTGTCTTTCCTTCTCTCCCTGTTGCTTTGCTTTTCAAATAAATAAATAAGAGCTGGCATTGTGGAGTAGTAGGCAAAGCTGCTGCCTACGATGCTGGCGTTCCATATGAGCACCGAATCTAGTTCCAGCTGCCCACTTCCAATCCAGCTCCCTGCTAATGTGCCTAGGAAAGCAGCGGAAGACGATCCATGTGTCTGGGCCCCTGGACCCATGTGGGAGACCTGGACGAATTTCCTGGCTCCTGACTTTGACCTGCCCAGCTGCGGCCATTGCAGGCATCCAGGGGAGTGAACAAGCAGATGGAAGACCTCTCTCTCTCAACGCTTTCAAATAAATAAATAAATAAATCTTTGTTAGAAAACCCAAATAAAACTTGAATCAAATAAATAAATAAACCTCATACACAACAACAGCAACAAGTTGAGAGCTCATTGTGCAGCCTGGTGCTGGCCCTGGGTCTGCAGTCAACTGGACGGAGCTCTGTCCTCGGGGAGCTGTGATCTGCGTGGGGCCATGCAGCTCTCATGCCAGCGCAGTACCGGCTTCCATGACCGATAGATCAATGACAAGCACACGTTCAGGACTGTAGGCTCATCCAGACAGAAGCTTCAACTGGGAAGATCTACCATGGTAGGACTCTTCTCCCAGCCCCCCACTTCAGCAGCGTGGTGCACACTTCCAGGTTCTTTGTGTCACATGTCTTCCATGCAGCGTTTCCCCAATACCTGCCTTGACTTCCCTCTTGCTGAGCACTTCCCTACCGTGCGCTTGCCTCCCCAGGGAGCTAATTATCAGCCCCTGTTTTAGGACCTACTTACAAGGAACGCTGTATCAAAAGTAGCACATGCCCATAAAGGAATTCCTAAATGGTGATGAAGAAAAGCTCTTAGATGCGCTTCCCCAATTGAGCTGGGGCTTAGGGGAGTTGCAGTAGGCCTGCTCAGGCTGGTGAGGCCAAGTGGGCGCCTGTTAAGTGTTTACTGATGATGCCAGCGACCTAGTGCAAATTTATTTGGGACACGTTCTATTTATGTAAAGAGGCAGAGGAACCTCGGCGCTCATCAAGATCAGAGCGTGGGCTACTGCGGCTGCGTCGGTAAGTTAACATCTGTGCAGGCTCAGAAGGTGTTTCAAGGCTGATCCCTTCCCAGTCTTGAGAAACCACATTTCTGATGTAGCAGCCACTTAGAGTATTTGTTTGTCGGGTTTATGTACAGTTGTTCTAAGTTTTGGATTTTTAGCTGTGGGCTTTCTTACCAATGCTCAGCTCTCATAGGGCTGTTGGTTTCTGAGCCAGTTCTAATTTGCTGGGATGCTGTTAGTATTTCCTCTCTTCCACTTCAGGGGTGGGAAGAGAAGGGAGCAATGTAGAGCTAGGAATAGCGTGTATGTATGATGGATGTGTATGCGCACATGTGTGTTTATATGTGTATGCATGTCTGCATATATATGCATTCACAGGTGCCTGTGCATGTATGAATTTGCATGTGTTTATATGTGTATGTGCATATGCATGCGTGCTTATATTTGCATGTGTTCATATGCATTTAGGTGTGTTTATGTGTGTATGTGCACGTGTTTGCACATGTGTGCATATGTGTATATATGTATGTATGTGTGTGCCTGTGTGTATGTGCTTTGTGCACATGTATGCGTGTGTGTGTGTGTGTGTGTGTCCATGGGTGTCTGGGCTATGAAGAGGAAACTCGGCTCTTCCAAAGTGTCATTTCTTCAAGGTCTTGAGCTCTACAGAAATGTCCACTCTCTTTAAGAAAAAACTTTTTAAACATTTATTTTCATTTTGTTTGAAACATAGAGACAGAGACAGAGAGAGATATCTTCCATCTGCTCTTTCACTCCTCAAATGCCCACAACAGCCAGGACCAGGCCAGGCTGAGGCTGGAGATGAGCATGTCATCTGATCCCCACGTGGCTGGCAGGGACCCAACTCCTGGAACTCTCACCTGCTGTAACTGGAAGCAGAGCCAGCACTCAAACCCAGGCGCTTCGATGTGGGGTGCACGTTTCCCAATGACATCTTAGCTGCTGTGCCAAATGCCTGCCCCAGAAATGCCCACCTTTTAATACAAAGCAAAACCTCTGTGTTCAGCACTTCCACATGCTTTTACGTTTACAGATGGAAATATGTGTGGGACAACAAGCCTCTTCAAGCCTATGGCAGGTGCCCAGTTTCTGGTGAATTATATAAATCCCGAATGGATGATAATGCTCCTTCGGTCCTCCTTCCACCGTGGAGCAGAGCGGGACAGTTTTATCAAATTGCCAGCAGGTGAGTGCATTACCTGCTCCTCTGGTTCTTACTATTTCACGCAGGTTTCAGCCAGTGTTTCTACACCCTGCTAGGTGTGGGCGGCCGTGACTCACTGGGACAGGCAGTCACTCGGGGTGCTTGTCCTGGGTGCTGCCGCATGGCTGAGGATCCATCTCTCCACTCCTTCCTCTCCGCTCTCTTTGAGTTCTGCTTGGCTACTTGTCCCCAAGAAGAACCAGTTCACTGAGTATTCAAACATTCAATTAATTCCTCTTTCTGTACAAGTGGCCAAGCAGGTTTTCTTCTAGAAACAGACTAGTGTCTGAGGAAAGGTAGGGGTGGGGAGAAGAGAGAGGAGCCTAAAAGGCAAAGGAAAGTGTGGGGAAAAGCTGTGTTAGGAGTTTTATGACACTTCCCCATTGTCTGTGATCTTTGTGTGTCTGTGCACAAGTGTATCACAAGAGAGTATTTTGGTGCAAATAACGTCAAAGTAACCAAACCGAGCCAGGAGGTTTCCTACAAGGTCTGCTTGCTCTGTCAAAACTCAAAGTAGGGCCTTTGACCTCTGACCCCCTGGAGCTTGCTTCCAGACTGCGGCTGCTGTGGGGGGAGCCGGCTGCACAGAGGTGGGTGTAGCTGGGTGAGGGTGGGGGCCACATCAGGGCATCCTTGTTAGCTGCCCCGGTTGTTGATGGCTTCTCGTTCTAAGATCCCTGCTCACCCCACTGTTCATATATTTCCCTCCTCTCAGGCATTTATAGACAGGGGAAGCTTGGGTACACCTCTTACCCAGAGCTTTTTTCTTTTTTCCCAAAACTTAACATTTCTAGTTTATCAGGAGTTATACCCAGGGCCAGAGCTGTGGTGTAGGTTAAGCTTCTGCCTGCAGCGCTGGCATCCTATAAGGGCACCTGTTCAAGTCCTGGCTGCTCCACTTCTGATTCAGCTCCCTGCTAATATGCCTAGGGAAGCACTGGACGATGGCCCAAATGCGTGGGTCCCTGCGCCAGCATGGGAGACCCAGAAGAAGCTCCTGACTCCTGGATTTGGATAGGCCCAGCTCCAGCTGTAGCAGCCATTTGGGGAGTGAACCAGCGGATGGAAGACCTCTCTCTCTGTCTCTCCCTCTCCCTGCCTGTAACTCTGCCTCTCAATTAAATAAATAAATCTTAAAAAAAAAAGTTATAGCCAAGGCTGTTTAACTCTGGTATTATGGGTAGTTGGTTCTCAAATAAGCTGTATGAGGGTACTTTAAAATGTTTGTGGAAAATGGAATTAAAAGATAAATTCATATTGGGGTATTTTTTATTTTTAATCCATGCATAGGATGGAATTTTAAAAAGTTAATGGAGGCCGGCACCACGGCTCAATAGGATAATCCTCCGCCTTGTGGCACCGGCACACTGGGTTCTAGTCCTGGTCGGGGCGCCGGATTCTGTCCCGGTTGCCCCTCTTCCAGGCCAGCTCTCTGCTGTGGCCAGGGAGTGCAGTGGACGATGGTCCAAGTACTTGGGCCCTGCACCCCATGGGAGACCAGGAGAAGCACCTGGCTCCTGCCATCGGATAAAGGAAGACCTTTCTCTCTGTCTCTCTCTCTCTCACATGTCCACTCTGCCTGTAATAATAATAATAATAATAATAATAATAATAATAATAAAGTTAATGGAAAATTCATGTTGCAAAAAAAACCTGACCATGTATTTCCATATTTTTTGCATCAAAATGAGTTGATCTTTTAATTCTACTTTTCCACAAACTTTTGAAGCACCCTAATGTAGAAGAACCACAGGTGCTGCCCTCTGTAACTCTTTCAAATAAATACATAAATCTTTAAAATACATACATACACACACACACACACACACACACACACATACATTTCAGGACCAGATGGTTTTACTGGTATATTCTAACAAAAATTTGAAGCACAATTAACACCCATCCTTTTCAAGTTTTTCAAAAACACTGAAGAAGAGGGAATATTTCCTAACTCATATTATGAGAACAGCCTTATCCTGATACCAAAGCTAGAAGAAAAAAAGCACTACAAGAAAAGAAAACTGCAGATAAATAAACACTACAAATATAGGTGTTAAATTCAACATAATACTAGCAAAACAAATTCAGGAGATGTGGCCAGTGCCGTGGCTCAATAGGCTAATCCTCCGCCTTGTGGTGCCGGCACACCGGGTTCTAGTCCCAGTTGGGGTGCCGGATTCTGTCCCGGTTGCTCCTCTTTCAGGCCAGCTCTCTGCTGTGGCCCAGGAGTGCAGTGCAGGATGGCCTAAGTCCTTGGACCCTGCACCCCATGGGAGACCAGGAGAAGCACCTGGCTCCTGCCATCGGATCAGCGCGGTATGCCGGCTGCAGCGCGCTGGCCGTGGCAGCCATTGGAGGGTGAACCAACGGCAAAAGGAAGACCTTTCTCTCTGTCTCTCTCTCACTGTCCACTCTGCCTGTCAAAAAAGCAAAACAAAACAAAACAAAAACAAAAACAAATTCAGGAGATGTACCCTGACCAAGTGGGTTTATTCCAAGAATGCAAGGATGGTTCAACAGATGACAATCAATGTAAAACATCACAGTAAAAGAATGAAAGGAAAAAAAAAATCACATGATCACTTGATAAAATAAAACCTCTTTTACTAGTAAAAAAAATTCTACTCATAAAGCTAGAGTTAGAAAGAAATCCTGGGGCCAGTGCCATGGCTCACTTGGTTAATCCTCTACCTGCGGCGCCAGCATCCCCTATGGGCACTGGGTTCTAGTCCTGGTTGCTCCTCTTCCAGTCCAGCTCTCTGCTATGGCCCAGGAAGACAGTGGAGGATGGCCCAAGTGCTTGGGCCCCTGTACCCACATGGGAGACCAGGAGGAAGCACCTGGCTCCTGGCTTCGGATCTGTGCAGCGCCAGCCATAGCAGCCATTTGGGGGGTGAACCAACGGAAGGAAGACCTTTCTCTCTGTCTCTGTCTCTCTCACTGTCTATCTGCCAAATAAAAATAAAGAAAGAAATCGCAACATTATAAAGACCATATATGAACAACTCTGTGGCTAATTCACTCAGTGGTAAAACACTGATGGCTTTTCTCCCAAGGTTAGAAACAAGACAGCAGTCTTCATTACTTCTCTTCAACATAGTGCAATGAAATTCGAGCTAGCACAAGCATGCAATAAAAAAAAGAAAAACATCCAAATTGGAAGTGAAGTAATATCATTTCTGTTTGTAGATGATATGATCTCATATGGAAGAAACTCTAAAGATCCCGCAGATAAAAACCAGAGCTAATAAATGAACTTGGCGAAGCTGCAAGATACAAAATCAACACACAAAAATCAAATACATTTCTGTCCTTTAAAACTGAAAATCTGGGGGCTGGTGCTGTGGCATAGTAGGCTAAGCGTCTACCTGCGGCACCAGCATCCCATATGGATGCCAGTTTGTGTCCCGGCTGCTCTTCCAATCCAGCTCTCTGCTAATGGCCTGGGAAAGTAGTGGAAAATGGCCCAAGTGCTTGGGCCCCTGCACCTACATGGGAGACCTGGAAGAAGCTCTTGGCTCTTGACTTTGCATTGGCCCAGCTCCAGCCTTTGAGGCCATTTGGGAAGTGAATTAGCAGATGGAAGACCTCTCTCTCTCTCTCTCTGTCTCTCCTTCTCCCTGTCTATGCCTCTGCCTTTCAAATAAATAAATAAAATCTTTAAAAAAAACCTGAAAATCTGAAAGGGAAATTAAGAGAATAATTCCATTTGCAATAGCATCATAAAAAATAAAATACCTAAGAATAATGTTAACCAAGGAGATCAGAGAATTCTACACTGAAAACTGCAAAACACTGTTGAGTTAAAGAAGACATAAATAAGGAAATGGAAAGATATCATCCTCTGTTTATGGATTGGAAATTTAATATTATTATGAAAGATGAAAATATTTCTCAAATCCATCTCCATATTCAGCGCAAACCCTTACCAAAATTACAATGGCATTTGTTTGAAGAAGAAAAAGCCACTTTAAATTCATGTGGTGTCTTGGGGCTGGCATTGTGACACAGCAGATTAAGCTGTGGCTTGTGATGCTGGCATCCCATACTAGAGGGCCAAGGTTCAAATTCTGGCTGCTCTGCTTCTAATCCAGTTTCTTGCTGATGTGCCTAGGAAGGTAACAGAGGATGGCCCAGTACTTGGGACCCTGACATCCATGTGGGAGGCCTGGATGGAGTTCCTTGCCTCTTGCTTTAGCCTGCTGTATTGGCCATTTGGGGACTTAACCAGTGGATAGAAGACATCTCTTTCGCTCTCTCTTGGTCTTGGTCTCCCTCTCCCTCTCTATAGCTCTGCCTGTCAAATAAATAAATACATCTTTAAAAAAATTCATATGGTCTCTCAAGGAACTACAAATATCCAACATAATCCTGAAAAGGAACCAAGTTGGAGGTCTCATACTTGATGTGGACGCTCACCACAAAGCTGCAGTGGTCTAAATAGGTTAGTACTGGCATAAGTACACACATGGAGACCCGTGAAATAGAATAGCAAGCGTGGAAACCTTGCAAGTATGGGAAACTGGCTTTCAACTGGGCAAGGACAGTCTTCAACAGTGTTGAGAAAACCAGATGACCTACATGCAAGAGAATGAAGTTGGCCCCTTATTTTATACCAATACAGATTGTCCCTAACTTATGATAGTTAAGATTTTTTGACTTTATAATGATGTGAAATCAACATGCATTCAGTAGACATTATACTCTGATCTTTTTCTGAGCTACTGATAGGTGGAATGATTGTCTCTTTAAAATATTCATTCATTCATTCATTCATTTATTTGAGAGGTAGAGTAACAGACAGAAAGAGGGACAGAGAAAAAGGTCTTCCATCTGCTGGTTCACTGCCGAAATGGCTGCAACGACCAGAGCTGAGCTGATCCAAAACCAGGAGCCAGGAGCCTCCTCTGGGTCTTCCACATGGGTGTGGTGGCCCAAGTACTTGGGCCACCTTCCACAGCTTTCCTAGGCACATTAGCAGGGTGCTGGACTGGAAGTGGAGCACCTGGGAAACGAATCGACATCCATATAGGATGCCGATGCCGTAGGCGGAGCCTTAGCCATAGTGCTATGACATAGCGCTGGCCCCAGTGATTATCTTTTATAATGCATTGTGATCACAGGGGTAAACAACCCACAGCTCATTGTGTACTGTGTTGCTAAGCCAGGATGGTCAGTAGGTGGGTGTATTCAGTGTGTTTTCAACTTAAGGTATTTTCAGTTTGCAGTGGGTTTATTGGGATCTAATCCTATCATGAGTCAGGGAGCATCTACACAAAAATCAACTCAAAACAGATGAAAAACCTAAACTTAAGGGGCAACCTATGAAACTCCTGGAGGAAAATCTTCATGACATTGGATTTAGCAAGATTTGTTAGGTATGACACCAAACACACAGAAAACAAAAGAAAAAGTAGTCAAATTTGGCTTCATCAAAGTCAAAAACTTTAGTGCACTGGGGCCAGCGCTGTGCCTCACTTGGTTAATCCTCCACCTGCGGCGCTAGCATCCCATATGGGTGCCGGGCTCTAGTCTGGGTTGCTTCTCTTCCAGTCCAGCTCTCCTCTGTGGCCTGGGAGTGCAGTGGAGGATGGCCCAAGTGCTTGGGCCCCTGCACCCTCATGAGAAACCAGGGAGAAGCACCTGGCTCCTGGCTTCAGATCCACGCAGCGCCAGCCATTTGGGGAGTGAACCAACAGAAGGAAGACCTTTCTCTTTGTCTCTCTCTCTCACTGTCTATAACTCTACCTTCAAAAAAAAAAAAAAAAAACAAGCAAGCTTTAGTGCATCAGGAAATGCTATGATGAGAATGAGAACACACCCCAGTGAATGGAAGACAACGTCTGCAAACCATGCATCTGATATGGGCTTTATAGCCAGAACACACTAAAGATTTCCACAACTCTATAGTAAAAAATTCAAACAACCTGGCTCAAAAATGAGCAAAACACTTGAAAATGACCCTCCCAAAAATATACAAATGGGCAAAAATCACAGAAGATGCTCAAGATTAGTCATTATGGAAATGCAAATGAAAACCAGCAATGAGATATCATGTCACACTCGTCAGAATGGCTGTTATAAAAGCAAAAAAGAAAAATAGCAGGTGTTGGCAAGGAGGTAGAGGTACTGGATCCCTCATACGTTGCAGGTGGGAATGTAAAATGGTACAGTGTGGGGGTCTTTCAGAATAGTTAAATGTAGAGTTATCATATGATGCAGCTATGCCACTCCTAGGTATATACTCCGTCTCCCCCAACTGAAAATAGAGTCCCAGGAATTTTCACAAGAGCCACAAGGTAGAAACAACCCAAACACCCACCAACAGATGAATGAATTTAAAAAGATGGTACGGAGAAGGGGAAATGTGTGTGGAAAAACTGAGTGAAAAGAGAACGCTCCAGGAGTCTTTAAAGCCCTCTCACACATATAATGCATATTATGCAGCCAAACAAGGAACACACTAGTGATATGTGCTGAGACATGCATAAACGCTGGACACATTATGCTAAGTGAAATAAGCCAGACAGCAAAGGACGGATACTCTTTGCACTTCTTTGAGACACCTGGACTAGGCAAATTCCCAGAGCAGAGGCCACCAGGAGCTGGCAGAGGGGGAATGGTGAGCTCTGGCATTACAGGTACTGAGTTTCTGTTTGCGCTGATGAAACAGCTTTGGAAATGGATCGTGGTGATCAGTGCACAACCTTGCAAAAGTACTAATTCCACTAAGCTCTACACTTAAAATGGTTATAGTGGTGAGTTTTACATTTTGCATATTTTTTACTATAGTAAAATTTAAAAAAAAATAACGTCGCAAGAACCCTACCCTTAGAAAAACTGGGAGGCAGACGCAGTCAGCTCAGCATGGAAACCTGGATGCTGCGATTTTCTGTTTTTTTTTTTTTTTTCCTTTAATGCTTTCTCCTCTTCCTCAGGCATGGCCGCGTTTGGAAACCTGTGATTTGCTCTGTGCCAGTTCTTTCCAAGGGGACTGGCGCCAGTCTGAGGAAGCGCTCACCAGTGTCTGGGAAATGCTGTGTGTATTTTTCGTAGACCTACGTGTCGTGTCGTGAGCTCGAAGACCTGCCTGACACCTGACAGCGCTGTCATTTCCTTGTTCGGCGTGAAGGCGCTCACTCTGTTATGAAGGGATGATGCTGAAAGTCCAGGTGGCTCTTTGGTTTTTAACTTTTTAAAGGAGTTTTTATTTTTTAAGGTTTTATTTATTGATTTTTATTTGAAAGGCAGAGTGATGGGAAAAAGAGAGAAAGAGAGAAAAAGAGAAACAGAGTGGTATTGTCTATCTGCTGGTTTGTTCCCCCCAAAATGGCCGCCACAGCCAGGGTTGTCCATGCTGGAGCCCGGAGCTGGGTACACTATCCAGGTCTCCTGTGTGGATGGCAGAGACCAGGTGCTTGGGCCGTCACCTGCTGCCTCCCAGCGCTAGATTTAGCAGGAAGTTGACACTGGGACTGGAGCTAGGCCTCAAGTACCCTGGGACGGCGGCGATGCTGACATCCCAACCACAGCTTAACCACTAAACCAAACGCAGCCGGACCCCCCAGACTGCTTTTAAAATGTCTGTGTTCGGCAAAATAAAAATGAGTGCAATTAGGCTGTTCTTTCAACAAGCTTTTGAGATTAAAATGATTCATTAGATTGCAAAGTCTGGGAACTATTCTCCATACACCAACCATTTAAAAATATCACAACAGAGACTCCTGCTTTTATGTTTACTGTAAAAAAAAAAAAGGCCCCATACGTTTTCCTGCGCTTCACGGGATAGTGGGGCGTGAAAGGGGCAGAACTGAACCGGCAGCTCTGGGTGCTGCAATGCACTCTGGGGAGGCGGCTCCCTCTTCCTGGAGAACTTTCTGGGCAGGGCGTTGTCCTCTCGCCCTGGGCCTTCCCAGCCTCGCAGGAGCTGCCCCAGGCTGTTCCTAGGGGCGCCTTTGCATTCCAGAGGTGGCAGCTGGCTGGAGGGAGTGCTGAGTCTGTGGGAGCGAGGCCGCCCCACCCTTGGGGCGGATTAGTTAATTATTGAAAAGTGCTTGGGCAGCACAAAGGTTTGGAACCAGTCCATGCGCGACTGCTCAGGCCTGTGTGGGAGCTGGTGTGACACACCGAGGCTCTGCCGGGAGCCTGCGGACTGGGACGCTTCCTGCCCACCGGGGCGCAGGCCTTTTGGGTTTGGACGGTGCCAGAGAATTCTTACAGAGAGCCTGGACCGTCTCCAGAGAGACGTGCCATGCATTTGGTGGGGTGGGATTTGTGAGGTATTTAGAGAAAGGAGCCAGAACAGGTCTTGTTTTTGTTTCTTGTTTTGAATTTTTTGGTGGTTATTAATGTTTACTTTCAGGTCTTCTATACACAAACAAGGTCACACCGCGCGTTCCGCTCTCTGACTTCACCATGGGCCTGGGAGCGCTTTCCGGGTTGGGAGAAACAGGCTTTCCCCGTTTGATGTAACAGCGTCGTTGCTGCCAGATCCTACAACCGTATCCAGCTTTCTTCACCCACGAGTCTAGTGAGGGTATCCCGGTGGGGTCGCAACTGCCACAACCAACATTCCTGTGCACACACTTGCATGCAGATATGAGTATTTCTCAAGGTGGGGCTTGTAGAAGTGAGACTTCTCCGTCAAAGGGCACTCAGATTTCAGTTTTGGGTAAATAATAGCGAGCTTCTCACCCCTGCCCCCGACAAGTGTCACTTATTTAACCACCATTAGCCTCAACACTGGACAGATGCCATGGCTTAATGGATAAAGCCACCACTTGCAGTGCTGGCATCCCATATGGGCACCAGTTCTAGTCCTGCCTGCTCCTCTTCCAAACCAGCTCTCTGCTATGGCCTGGGAAACCAGCAGAAGATGGCCCAAGTGCTTGGGCCACTGCACCCACGTAGGAAACGTGCAAGAAGCTCCTGGTTCCTGGCTTCAGATCAGCCCAGCTCTGGCCATTGTGGCCACCTGGGGAGTGAACCATTGGATGGAAGACCTCTCTCTCTGCCTCTGCCTCTCTGTAATTCTGCCTTCCAAATAGATACATCTCTTTAGAAAAAGTGCCAGCATCATGTGCAGAAAAAAGAAACCCAGAGTCATTTTAAGTTGCATTTCCCAGATTTGCAAGCGAGGAACGTCTATCATATAGCTTGACCATTTCGATTTTTTGGAACATTTTCCTTGAGGTATAAAAATACAGAAGAGGTATTCCAGTCATTCGTGCACTCTCAGCGAATTCCCACACAGCGACCACTGCCACCCAGTGAAGATACAGAATAGTATGGACCTTCTCCCGCCTCCCTTAAAGGAATCCCCATTCTGACATCCAGCCCCCATGGACTAGCGCTGTCTGGCTTTGAACTTCATGCAAGTGGAACTGCACAAACATGCACTCTTACACATCTGGCTTTCTTCATTCAACTTGATGTTTCTGAATCATTCACGCACTTGTGTGTGTAACACGTCCACTTACGTTGCTTAGTATAGTCCATTACATGAACATACCGCTACGTATTTATTGACGGACACCTGGGTCGTTTCCAGCTTTGAGCTGTTAACAGCGGGTGTTGCTGTGAACTCGCCCACGCCTGTCTTTCAGCATTCGTGTGCGTGCATTTCCGCTGCATATAGAATGAGATCCCAGCGTCAGCAGTGCTCATTCAACATGCACAACTGTATGTGTGAGCTTCCTAGGGTGATTCTATGTATATTAATGGCTGGTTTGTGTTATTAGTGATTTGTATGTGTTCTGTGTATGCTGGAGACTAGTTCTGTCTTATCTGCTGCAAATATTTCTCTGAACTTTTGTTCATGGTGCCTTTTATTTCACGAAGTTTAAGTTTATATGAGGTCAAACCTGTAATTCTTTTCCTTTGTAGGTTTGGGGTTTATATATTTAAAAATGTTTTTTTTTTTTTTTTTGGTCTTATTTGAAAGAGACAAAGAGAGAGAAAGAGGGGGGCAGGGAGAGAGAGCTTTCACTTGATAGTTCACTTCGTAAATGCCTGCAGTAGCCAGGGCTGGGCCAGGCTGAAGCCAGGAGCCAGGAACTTCAACCAGTTCTCCCACATGGGTGGCAGGAACCCCAGTACTTCTGCCATCCCCCACTGCTGCCCAGATGCGTCAGCAGGAAGCCAGTTCTGAAGCAGGCACTCCGGTGTTGGATGCAGGCATCACGAGCGGCGGCTTAACCGGCTACAACACAACACCCACCCCAAACTTATCTTTTACTTCCCTTTTCCCACAAACTCCCTGAAGTAGCCTGGTAGGTGTGACTTCCCCAGGCGTGGCTGCCTTCTTGAGAGAAATTCCTCTCTCTGGGCTGGCAGAGGTCGCCTATGGGAGTCACGTGTTTGAACTTGGGCCATGTCTGCTTCCTGTGAAGTGGATCCCGCCGGCCACGCCCTTGAGCCTGCAGTGCCCAGCGTGCGGCTGTCCGTGTGCGGCTATGCTCCCGCTTGCCTCGCTCATGCTGTCTTGCCACTTAGCTCTCCTGTTGGAGGACCGGAGCTCGGGCTGGAGAGAGAGCCAGGGGCTTCCTCTTGGGCTTGACAAAGAGCCTGGTTTCGGGCGGGAGGAGCTGAGTGTGCAAGTGTTTGAACTGCTTTGCTGGGAAATTGCTTCATTGGCCGAACTCCAGGAATCTAATCCAAAGTGACTTGAAATCACACGTTTTCCTGCTTGCATTCTGAGTGTCACAACTGGGCTGGTGCCTGCCTTGAAGAGCATGACATTCTCTGCCGATTGTCACACGTGACACCAGCGCTTGTGTATGTGTGTGTGTGCAGCACACGTGGGGCCATCTGCATGGGCATGTTTCCCAGCCCAACTGCTCATACCTGCAGGCAAATTGTGATGAGAGAACATGGCGTATGGCAGGTTTCTTTGATTTCAAGGATCACGTATCTGGTGGGTTTATTTATTTCTACTTTAGCATTTAGCATCTTCGGAGAAAGGGGATGGTGAAGAGGCTTCATGGAAAATGGAATGAAAAGATGATTTTGATGCAAAATTGCTTGGAAAGCCACGCTCAGGTGTCTCAGGCTATGTCTTTCCCACCAACTTCTGTAAGACCCCTTGGGAGGGCAATTGATCAGGTGGTTAGTTGGCCTTCCCCGGAACTCTACCTCAAGAATACCCGAGGAGCCGATGGGCGGGAGAGGCATGGCACTTTTTTTTTTTTGGAGGAACAGGTATCCTGGAGCACGCAGTGTGGAGGTGGAACACGGAACGTTGAAGCCACCCGTGAGCTCCCCGAGCGAGGTACTGAAGCAGGAGCCCCTCAAGCCCGCGCCCGCCCCTCTGCGGCTCGCATGGCCGCGCCCAGGGCTGCGGGTGTGGGCCGGGTTTCTGGTCACCTCTACCCAGGCTCTCTCGGCAAGGAAAGGCTGCCGAGCGTTCTGGAGGGTGCGGGCTCACTTCTGGCGGGTTGGTTGCCTGGTTCTCCCTTCCTTTTCTTAGAGATGTGTCTCAGCGCCAGCAGCCTGGGGTGTGCAGGGGTGGGGGTGGGCGGGGGGTAGTGGTAGGGACCCGGCAGTTTCTCTAGGCTCAAAATAAGAACATGGGACTCTAGCAGGCACCCAACCCGAGACCTCAGGAACTCCCAGGTGCACTGCTTTCATAAATGCAGTCTCATGTAACCGGCTTCCCTCCTTGTATCTGTAGAGTTCTAGAGTTGTTTTTTTTTTTTTTCTGGTCTCTTGTACGCAGGCTCTCTTGGTTGTGAGAACTGAACGTGTTTGGGGACAAACAAGTTACAATTATGAGGGAGAAACTTGGCAGTGGAACAAACCAGGCCGAGTGCTTGACAAGCACTGAGCAACAAGGATTCTCAGCTCGTCTGACTGTCCTCAGGGGCCCGGGCAGAACCAGGAGCCGGAAGCCACACAGAGGGCAGCCGGGCGGCAGCCCCACCGGGCCCTCTTGTCCACAGGGGAGGCAGGAGGACAGCTCAGCCCTGCTGAGCGGCTGGTGGCAACCTCAGAGAGAGAACTGCTGGGAGACCCTGAGGAGGCAGAGGCCTGGACGTAGGGGGGGGGGGCAGGAAGGAAACGCGGGGTGGTGGGACCAGGAGCTCCTTTGCATAAACGTTTGGATTTTTCTGGACTCGCCTAATCCCCAGTCTTTGGGAGTTTGCCTTTTGCGAGGGTAAATGTGGTTTAATAGTGAGCAAATATTAGTTCACATGATTAAAACCTGTTGAGTTGGGCCGGCGCCGTGGCTCAACAGGCTAATCCTCCGCCTTGCGGCGCCGGCACCCCGGGTTCTAGTCCCGGTAGGGGCGCCGGATTCTGTCCCGGTTGCCCCTCTTCCAGGCCAGCCCTCTGCTGTGGCCCAGGAGTGCAGTGGAGGATGGCCCAGGTGCTTGGGCCCTGCACCCCATGGGGAGACCAGGAAAAGCACCTGGCTCCTGGCTCCTGCCATCGGACCAGCGCGGTGCGCCGGCCGCAGCGCGCCAGCCGCGGCGGCCATTGGAGGGTGAACCAACGGCTAAAGGAAGACCTTTCTCTCTGTCTCTCTCTCTCACTGTCCACTCTGCCTGTAAAAAAAAAAAAAAAAAAAAAAAAAAAACCTGTTGAGTTGAACAGGAAATAGTCAAGGCAGATCTGCAGGTGGCTGCAGGCAAGGGTGAAGCCGGGAGGATTACGGGATGTGGGTGCCCTTCCACCCCTCCCCCCCAGGGAGTGTCCCTGGACCGGAGCCATCAGGAAGGGGGCGGCAGGGTTCCGAACCGATTAATAAGGTGCCACCCTGGGGAGAGTGCAAGAGGCTAAGGCATCGGGGTGTGGGGTGTTTTGCTGATTGAAGGGCGGAGAGCATCCCTCCCTGACCCCCCCGCCCCGCCCCCTTCCAATTCATTCAGGACCTGAAGTTTCCAAGACAACTGTGCTTCTCAATCTGCTCTCAGCTGCGCTCCAGGTTTTGCCACACATATTTCAAAAAGACGGTCCCTGTGTGACTTAAAAAAGGAAAGCCAGCTTTTCTCCAATCCAGCTCCGGTGGGTTTTCTTCCCGGAGGGGAGCTCCCTGCCCCATCACCGTCCCGCATTCTTCTCATTCCGAGGCCTGGTCACACCAGGACGAGCAGCCCTGCTTCTCTGGCTCTCGGTGATGAATGGGAGGCGGCCCGGCTCGCCCAGCTCGGCTCTGCCCCCGGTTTCCTCCCGAGTGCGGGCAACCGGGCATATGAGTCACCACCATCCATGCCGAGTTCTGACACACGTTGGGAGCGAGAAGTGAAGTGCTCATGCAAAGTTCTTTTTTCTTTTTCTTTTTTTTTTTAAAGATTTATTTAAAAGCTAGAGTGACAGAGAGAGAGAGAGAGAATCTTCCATCGCCTGATTCACGCCCTAAATGGCTGCAATGGCCAGGGCTGGGCCAGGCTGAAGCCAGGAGTCTGGAATTCCATTCAGGTCTCCTGCCTGTGTGGTGGGGCCCCAAGCACTTGGGCCATCTGCTGCTGCTTTCCCAGGCTCATTAGCAGGGAGCTGGATCGAAGTGGAGCAGCCGGGACTCAAACTGGTGATCATATGAGATGCTGGCATCGTCCTCATGAGAAGTTAACTGTGTGATGGAAACTGATGTGTGCTGACAACTGAAATGAACCTCAGAAATGAGCAGGCTACAGGTGTCACTCAAATAATATGTACAATAATAGACAGCCTTTGTGGGGCTTGGTCTCTACAAACCCTTCTACCCTGACTACCATTTGGACAATCTCCTTTAGCCCTCTCCCACCCCAAATGGTTTGAGTAAGGTTGGCCTCGCCTGTGGTTCAAGGTAAGGTACATGACCTCAACTGGCCAGTAAAGAAAGCATATCCCTTTAGCCTAGTGATTGGCTCAGCAGCGCTCATCTGACCCTGACTGGCCAATAAGAGACTTTCTTAGCTCAGTGGCTGATTCAGGGGCGGGCCTATGGCCCAAGCTGGGTGAGTTTGGGACTTCTGTGGGACTCGCAGGGCAAAGGCATCCTCCTGTGTCGGGGTTCCTGAGGGGTGCTGTCACGGAGGGGCCTGAGTGGGGGGGTGCCGTGTGGTGCACCAGGTTAAGCACTTGCGTGCCACACCTGTGCCGATTCAAGTCCTGGCTACTCTGCTTCTGGTCCAGTTTCCTGCCAATGCCCCCGGCAGTGGAAGATGGCCCAAATACTCCCACGTGATAGATCTAGACGCACCTCCTGCTTCCCGGCTTCCTCCTGACCCAGATCTGGCATTGTGGCCATCTGGGGAGTGAACCAGGAGATGGGAGACCTCTTTCTGTGGCTTTCCTTCTCTCCTTGTCACGCTGCCTCTCAAATAAAGAAATTGTTTTTAAAAAGAAACCAAGACCTAAGTTCTATTTAAAAACAAGAAGAAGAATCTTGAAAGGTCTGTTTTTGTGGCCCAAGGGGGAGAAACTGACAGGAAAAGACAGATTCCTGAATTCTTCATTTGAGCACCTGGATCCAGCTATGCCTGAAGCTCTCATCTTGGACATTTTGATGACTCGAGTCAATAAATTTACTTTTTCCATAAGTTATTATTATTATTATTATTATTTTGCTGTTTGTGCTTTTCCCTGGATAACAAAAAGTACTAGCCAATACAGGAATGTTCAACTGCCTGCTTAAACAAATCAAGGATGCTGTGGGGGTAGTTCCCAGCTAAAAGAAGCCAGCATGGTGTTAACATCGTCCAGGTCAGCTCTCCAGGCTCTGATGACCAGGCTGCTGGGACTTTGCTCCTCAACTCCCAGTCTGAGGCCTTTCACAAATGTGGCTGACTTCAGTGGACGGGGTATTTTTCCATGAATCAGAAGAGAAGTATGCAGTGGTGTAGCCAGAGCAGAATGATGTCTCTCCGGGCTGTGTGTTCTCAGGGCCCCATGTGGTCTGAGTGGATTGACTGGCAGCTGAATGGACAATTGAGAAAAGACTCCTTAATTGAGACAAACTCATTGGAGAGCACATGGCAGCCTGAGCCAGCTTGCACACTCCGGGGGGGACTCTTGGCTGTTTGAATTAAGGGCCACATCTGGAAATGCAAGGGTATGACCACTCTGATTGAGTGCTTACTGTGTCTTTGGTACTACGGACAAGATTCGCCTACATTCTCTCGTCATCTCATTAACCATCTCGGATAGGTTCTCATCCCATTACCACCAGACACTGTTCTCTCCTTATTCCCTAGAGCGAAACAACCCCAAGTGATGACTGCTGTAGCTCCAAGTTCAGGCTCTCCAGGGGACCAGTGCGGCCTCTCCGCCAGCTGTGGAGGGCCACGTGTTGCTATTCTGGCTGGTGAGACGTGAGGGGAAGACTTCTAGGGATTTCTGGAAAACTACTGTTTCTAGACACGGGCACTGCCCCTTCTCCTCGTTCCTTCCTTCTCCCTGCCTGGAATGAGGGTGTGAGACGGGTGGCAGAGGAGCCACGTTGTGACCTTGAGACAATCACAAGGAGGAAAGCCACATTCAGGTTCAGGGGCTGGTGAGGCAGCAACACAGAAGGGATGCGGGCTGCTGCCGAGCCTGGACAGTCCCAGTGCCTCCCTGGAAGGCTCCTTCAGACTTGTCATGAGAAGAAAACCATCCAGCATCATTTAACCCAGGGAGGTTGGGTCTCTGTCACAGGCGACTGAGCTGCAGTCCCTAACCGTGTCAGAGAAGCCGAGCTGACAGAGGTCAGGGGACTGGCTGCTCTCACTTCCTGGTAAGATGATGTCTCAGAGCTGGTCCGACGTGGCGGCCACAGCCCGGTGTGGGAGGCAGTCGCATTTGAACATCATCAGTGCAATGACAGTGGTTTGCATAGGGCAGGTGTGGGGACTTCCCTCTGCCCAGCGCCATTTGAATATTTATGACATCATCTGCAGGCCATACAAAACTATTGACTTAAATATTAGCCACCTATAGATTTGTTGAGTTCTGAGTTTCCCGCTGTGGTTACATTGGCAGGGCCAGACCAGATGATTTTGCAGGGCTTTACGGTCCCTGGGTCAGCTGTGTCTGCCTGGCATATGGCATCATGGGTGCCTGGTGGGGGCCGGGCGGAGTGGGGGAGGAGGAAGGAAGTGATACCAAAATGAAACAGCCAGGCCAAAAAGGGAGATGAGAAAAGAGAAGCTAACTTGAGAGAACGCAGGGGAGTGAGGCACAGCACGGCATACGCAGGGGCCCACGGCGGGGCTGGGTGGTCGCGGCACCAAGTAGAGGGCAGTGAGAAACAGCTGGAGAGGGGCTTCACACAGCTGCCACCACAGGAGAGGCTGCCCCCCAAACTTCACGGCTTAGAATGCAATTTTATCATTGCCCACACCTCTGCCATCTGAGCCGGGTGCAGCTGGGTGGTTCTGCTCAGGGAGTGTCTGCTGGGGCTGGAGCACCCCACAAAACTTCTTCACGCCCATGTCTGGGGTCTCTGTCTGTGATAACTGGAAGAGCTGGCTGGCTGTCCCCCGCTCCACTCCTCCCATGTAGCCTCTCTCTGCGTGGATAGTTTGGGCTACTTCAAAGAACCGTGATGTGAAGACAGGTGGATTTCTTACATGGTGGTGGCTTCCAAGTGAGAAGAGGAGAAAGCGGCCAGTGCCCTGAAGGCCTGGGCTCAGAAGCCCCAGTGTCACTTCACTGCGTGCGATGGTCACAGCAAGCCAGGAGCGATCAGCACAGTCACAGGGACAGGAGAGCCGACCGTGGGCTTCAGAAATCTCTGGCCACAGAGAGCAGGGGGGCTGATGTGAGGGGCGCCCTTGGTGCCTTGTCTAGTAGGTTGAGATCCGCACCACGGCTGGGGGCTGCCCTGTGTCATATGTGGAATCTGAATGCACATTGCTTCTTAGGCTGCCCGGCTCACCTGGGGGAAATGGATAGGGTGGTGAGGCCTCGTGAGGGCGGGGGGCTGGCTTCTCAGAAGCCCTTCAGTTCCCATGTGCCGAGGTCTGGACTGTAAGGCTCCCACGTGTCCCAGCAGGTGCTCGAGCTGAAAGTCAGGGCATCTACTCCGCGGCCCACAGTGGTCAAGAGTGACGTGAGCTGGGTGGGTGTCGCGTGCCATGGGCCAGGTGGGAGACTGGTAGAGGAGTCAGCGCTGACAAAGCTGAACTAAGGTTTTACTACCTGGGAGGTGCTGAGCCCTGGCTAAGCCTGGAAGCCAGGGAGCCAGGGAGTTCCCGGGACAGCAGAGGTCAGTGAGAGTCTACAGGGAGCCCCATGGACCGCTGAGCCGCATCATCCCGCCCTCCCGACTCCCACTCCTAAGGTCACAAAGCAGCGCCCCTCCCCTACTCAATGAGTTTCCCAGCTGCCATCTTGGAGCGCAGGAAGGAGACGGATGTGATATTGTAAGGATCGGTACGAGTGTTTCTAGGACTGCACTAAAAGTCAGCCAGCGAGAGGGGCTGGAGGAAGAACACACTCATCGTAGTGGAATAAAGAAGCCATGTCAGGGAACTGCCCAGAAAGAGGACGACTGACTAAGTGCATGTCCAGGAGAGCAGCGGCCTCTGTGGGAGAAGAGGGAGACTCGGGAGGCCAGGGGTCGTCTATTTCTCAGGTTAGGGGATGAGCACAGGAGTCAGTAGTCTTTATGCCTGTCCGTTCAGCGCTCTGAATAGCTCATAATGGAACTTTCTACTAGCTACGCTTCTTCAGAGATTTGGGAACCCCACCCCATGCTAAGTTTAGGTCCTGAACATATTGTGTGGGAGTGGGGAACTCTAAAGAGACTGGGAAAGCAGTCAGAGTTTCTTAGTAGGAAAATCACCCAGGCTGGATCTCAGGAGGACCAGAGCTGAGGCAAGGATGCCAGGGAGAGAGGGGGCTGCCACCCGATCCGGAGAGATGGGACGTTGCCCAGCCCTCCGGGGGTGCTGGGTGGCTTAGCAGTCAAGTCAGTGGATGTGCTGATTAACAAGATGTGGGCTGAGCGGGTGGGTGGAAGGGGAGCTGCTACGCCATCAGCTGAGAAGAGCCTCCCGCTGAGGGTGCATTTAGGTGGACACGGTGGGCTGGAGGTGCCATGGGCCAGCCTGCAGGAGGTGATTGGGTGGGGCTTGGATGTGATGGCTGGGGCCCCAGGGAAGAGAGGAGAGCAGAGGGCAGAGGACGTGGGAGGGGGCAGCAACCTCCCCCCAGCCTGAAACCGGAGAACTGCAGCATTCTGGGATCCGCAGACACCCCATCTCCACCCTGCCTGGGGCCCCCGGCCTTAGGCAGCAGAGGAGAGCACACCCCGCTCCGCACCGGCATGCTCCCCACTGGGGCGCCCCTCCCTGCCTGCCCACTCTGATCTCTGTCTGCTGTCCGGGTCCCCCTGCCTGTGGCCTTGCTTTCTCCCCTCTCTCCAGAAACATGACGGGGGCAGGGAGGAGGCGCCTCCCCCCGCCCCCCAACAGGATCCAGTCTGAGGGTCTTACTCTGGGAGCACAAGGCCCAGCGGGCTCCTGGGCTTTTCGCCCAGCAGGGGTGGGGAATGGCCCACGTGCTGATTAACAAAAATGAAATCATTCTGTCTGGCCCTGCCAAGGCATCCACAGGCAGGACCCAAAGTCAAGAAATCTACAGCAGGCTCATTTTAACTCAGTCATTTCGTATGGCTCCCGAATGATGCTGTAAGTATCCAAATGGCCCTGGGAGGGGGGGAGGGTTCCCAGCCCTGTGATGTATGGGTCCCAGATCAGGGGACACCTTTCTCCCAGCAGGGGTGTGTTGGACTGAGGAAGAGGAAGGAGTGCATCTTGGAGAGCCCCTGGGTTTGTGTCTGCTTTCTCAGGGTCAGGGGCTCACCCTCCTGCCCCTGTTCCATCCGCAGCCACAGGTTCAGGTAATACACACTCTGGTGGCACAGCCTTGGTGCCTTAGATTTGAACTTCTAAAATATGAGGAACTATAAAAAAAATAAGAAAATATGGGGAAATGCAAAGCAACAAAGTCGCAACTCAGAATGACAAATCCCTCAAAGCAACCTTCCAGAAAGTGTAGATTTCAGTCAGGAACTGAAAATGGGCCAATGGAAATGTTAGGGGATCTCAGTCGACCTCAGAGCAAGGCTAAAGTCAAGAGTAACCGAGCCAAGAGCAATGGAGCCACGCAAGGAGACAAGGGACGAAGAAAACGTGTCACCGAATCACTACACACTGCCGTGGCGTCTACCCGGAGAGCCTAGAACTGCCTTCGGAACGCCTGCCTTACCCGCACTGGGAACTCAGTGAGTTTCTAGACATACCATTTAGTAATACACTCTTTGTTTAAGTAATCCTACATCTAGGAATGATTCTTAAAGAAAAATCTAGAATAAAAATAAGGTTTATCATCATTCACTGGTACAAACCGTAGCTTTGCTGTGTAAAATGTGTGCTGAGCACAATCAGCGTGCACAGAGAGGCATCAGTATTCGCCTGGCCTTTCTCTCCCCCAGTAACGAGGCTTTCCGGGAGCCGGGCAGGAGCCATCAGAGGGGCCATCGGCTTGGCTCGTTCCTCTGCCCCCAGCCTTCCACGCCATCTCCGCAACAGGCCTCCATTGATTTTCGCAGACTGCTCTGGGAGCCCGCCCGTGGCGCTGGTTTTCCGTTTCCTTATCTTGAGCATCTGATGCTTCGTAATGTGACTTTCGGCTCTCAGGACCCCCAGTGCCACTGCTTGTCCTTCTAAGATGGGACCCTGCGCCACATGTACCGGCTGCTCCTCCTCTGGGCCAGTGGCTAGCAGCCAGCTCCTTGGACCGAGTAGCTGGGGAAGGAAGGGGTGTACTAGTGAGGGGCATGTCCCAGTTACCAAGTTTACACCTTAACAGGGGTCTAGGGAGGAATTCATTGAAAGGAAAGCTAGACGCTGAAACAAGTTGGGGTGTGTGTTGGGGTGGGAAGGGAGACACAGGAAGGAGACGAGCAGTGGGAGGAGGAGCAGGAGGAGGAGAAGGATTAGGAGGAGGAAGAGGAAGAAGGAGGTAGTGGCTGCCATTTGTAAGTTCAGCAAAAAGAACCCAGAGAGCACCTGCTGCCCTCATCTGTAGATGCCTACTGCAGGCACCTGGGACACTGAGACCCTCTTAGAAAACTTGAAGGGGAGGCCAGCGCCGTGGCTCAACAGGCTAATCCTCCGCCTTGCGGCACCGGCACACCGGGTTCTAGTCCCGGTCGGGGCGCCGGATTCTGTCCTGGTTGCCCCTCTTCCAGGCCAGCTCTCTGCTGTGGCCCGGGGAGTGCAGTGGAGGATGGCCCAAGTGCTTGGGCCCTGCACCCCATGGGAGACCAGGGAAAAGCACCTAGCACCTGGCTCCTGCCATCGGATGAGCGCGGTGCGCCGGCCGCACCACACCGTCCGCGGCAGCCTTTGGGGGGTGAACCAACGGCAAAGGAAGACCTTTCTCTCTCTCTCTCTCACTGTCCACTCTGCCTGTCAAAAAACAAAAAACAAAAAAAACTTGAAGGGGAATTGTTCATGGAGTTTCTAGACATACCATTTAGTAATACACTCTTTGTTTAAGTAATCCTACATCTAGGAATGATTCTTAAAGAAAAATCTAGAATAAAAATAAGGTTTACCATCATTCACAAAATGGTTTTATGCATCTTGACCCATTTAATTCTTCTTTTTTCTTTCTTTCTTTTTTTTTTTTTTTTTTTTGGTGGTGGTGGTGGGAGGACAAACAGGGAAGGATCTGCCATCCACTGGTTCACTCCCCAAATGGCCACAACAGCCAGGTCTGGGCCAGGCTGAAACCAAGAGGCAGGAGCTTCGTCCAAGTTTCCCACGGGTGGCAGGGGCTCAAGCACTTGAGCCATTCTCTGCTGCTTTCCCAGTTGCAGGAAGTTGAAAGGGAAGAGGAACAGCCAGGAATCAACCAGTGCTCTGTGCAATATGGGATGCTGGTGTCGCAAGCCCCTCGTACCACTCCTACACCAGCCCTGCAATGCAGTAACGTCACCCTCACTCCAGTCTGAAGTTAAGAAGTGTCTTGTGCCAGCAGGCTGGTCTGCAGCTGGACCAGCTGTGGGGCGGGGGGCCCAGTCCAAGGCCCCAGCCATCTGAATCCTGGCAAAGGGGAATGAGCCCCCCTTCCCAGAGTCTCCTTCCTCAGCCCTGGGTGGGTAGGTGGGGCATGACCCAAAGTCTCCTCCGCGCTTCAGGCAGGAGGAGCAGCAGGTGGCCTGCCCGTTTCACTTCTCTCCTGGCCAGGTTCCTCTTCCAAGATGCCTCCCTTGCCCCTCCGACAAGCTGGTCTCCCCTTCCCCTGTGTTTTCTCAAGGGTTTTGGGGTTATCTCAGCAGAGCACAGAACATCTCCTACTGCCTCCCCTAGCCTCCCCGTTTCTCAGAATGTGGTGTCAGGGTCCAGATCAGAAAGAAAGAGCTGGGTGTAGCCCAGGGGATGGGCACCGTGGCCATGGCCATGGCCATGGCTTAGGGTAGCAACTCCAACTGTCAGTGCTCTGAGAGCAATGGCCTTGTCTCCGGCTCTCTGTGTCCCCGGGGCTGTCAGCGCTGGAAGGACAGCAGCTAGAAGAGGCGAGGGAACGTGCAGATGGATTTGTTGGGAAGGGACTGAGTGGAAGGAGGGTGAGGAAAACAGGATTACAGGTGGGGAGCATGGCAGAAGAGTGAGGAGGCAGTAGGGCTCAGGCTGGCTGGGGCGCCCACCCTGTGGTTCTTTGAGGACTGCCGGCGGATACCCAGACGCTGTCTTTTTGCCTTCATTTTTCTAAAGACACAGATTTTAGTCCCAGAATTTTTTTTTTCTTTTTGGAAAACTGAACTTTCAATGCCAGCATGAGTAACTCGTCTAAAGTGGGTCACGAGGAAGTGGTAACTAATGCACAAACTATTTTAACTGCTGAATCAGAAATCTCTGTGCAGCATTCTGAACTATGCAGAGGAAAATGAGCAGATGAGAGGAGTGGAAGGAATCCTGAAATCATAATTTTTCACAAACAAATTCCGGCTCGTGTTTTAATACACCCTTGGTGGGGGGGGGGTCTCCATGGCGCACACTCCTGAGAGCGGACGAGTCGCGATCAAACTGCTGAACTGGCAGTCCCTCCAAATGGCACAGGACGCCCTGAGGCCTGTGCCCGCTCGCACCCCCGCCTGGAAGCCCTCAGCAATGTCACGGGGGGGGGGGGGCAGGGCACACAGGGCATACAGAAAGCAAGGCCACACACACAGTCTAGAAATCAGTTCTGTTTTCTCCTCTGCACACAAATAAAACCCATCTTCTTGGTTTCTCATCAGAGATTTTTCTCTGACTGTGATGAAACAGGGTACTTTAATAAGTGCATGGGAAATGAGAGAAGTTGTTTATTTTTATTGCAAGAAAAATTCTTGAAAATTGCAGTTTTTTCTTTAAAAACACGTTTGCCTGGAACCTTTCAAAGACCCCTCCTACATAACATAAAAATCATCATTTATCCACTTTCAAGTGTACAGTCAAAGGCATTAAGTGTATCCGGAAGCGTGTGCAACCATCACCGTTTCTATTTCCAGAACTTTTTCACCATCCCAGACGGAGACTCTGTTCCCACTAAGCAATAATTCCCTCTTCTCTCACACTCCGCCCCGATCACCTCTATTCCACTTTCAGTCTCCAGGCATCCGCCTATCTGAATACCCCCTAGGAAGGGGATCATACAGTATTTGTCCTTTTGTATCTGACTTATCGTTCTTAGCACGTTTTCAGGGTTCACCCATGCTGTAGCCTGGATCAGAATTTCATTCACTTTTACAGCTGAATAATGTCCCATTCCATTGCAATATTCATTCCTCTGCTGATGGACACTGGCTTATTCCACCTGTACTATTGTGACTAATGCTGCTCGAACATTGGTGTAAGTGTCTGAGCCCCTACTTTTCGATTCTTTTGAGTACAGACTTAGCAGAATGGCTAAATCATACTCTCATCCCATGTGTAACCTGAGGAACTGCAAACTGTTTTCCAAAGTAGCTGCAGCATTTCACATTCCCAGGAGCAACGGATGAGGACCCAAATACCTCCACATCCCCCCAACACGTGCCGCTGTCTGCTTTTTCTCTTTAATAACTGACATTCTAATGGTGTGAAATGGTTAGAAAAAAATGGGCAGGGATGAGAGGGCAGAAAGATTTCGCATCTGCTGGTTTGATCACTCTACAAATCCCTAAAACAGCCAGGGCTGGGCCAGGTTGACACTGACAGCCAGAAGCTGAGTGTGGGTCTTCCTTGTGGGTAGCAGGGACCCAAGTACTTGAGCCGTTACCTGCTGCCTACCAGGGTGCACGTTACCAGGACAACGGAATCAGAAATAGAGCCAGGATGTGAACCAAGAATTCTGATGAGATACAGGCGTCCCAAGCAGTGTCTTAACCACTGTGATGAATACCCAGCCCTCAGAGAATTTTTTAAAAGACTTATTTATTTATTTGAAAATAAGGAGAGGGGGCTGGCGCCGTGGCTCAACAGGCTAATCCTCTGCCTTGCGGTGCCGGCACACCGGGTTCTAGTCCCGGTCGGGGCGCCGGATTCTGTCCCGGTTGCCCCTCTTCCAGGCCAGCCCTCTGCTGTGGCCCAGGAGTGCAGTGGAGGATGGCCCAAGTGCTTGGGCCCTGCACCCCATGGGAGACCAGGGAAAAGCACCTAGCACTTGGCTCCTGCCATCGGATGAGCGCGGTGCGCCGGTCGCAGCGCGCCATCCGCGGCAGCCTTTGGAGGGTGAACCAACGGCAAAGGAAGACCTTTCTCTCTGTCTCTCTCTCTCTCACTGTCCACTCTGCCTGTCAAAAAAAAAAAAATAAGGAGAGGGAGGCAGGGAGGGAGGGAGGGGGAGGGAGAGGGAGAGGGAGAGGGAGAGGGAGGGAGGGAGGGAGGGAGAGAGAGAGATGTTCCATCCACTGGTTCACTCCCCAGATGGCTGCAATAGCCAGGGCTGAGCCAAGCTGAAGCCAGGAGCCACGAGCCTTATCTGGGTCTCCCAAGTAGGTACAGGGGCCCAAGTACTTGGTCCATCTTCTGCTGCTTTTCCTAGGCCATTAGCAGGGAGCTAGACTGGAAGAGGAGCAGCCGGGACTCAAATTGGTACCCATATGGGATGTCGGCATCGCAGGCAGCAGCTTTACCCATAGTGCCAGTCCCCCAAAGATGTTTTAGTCTCTGATGACAACTGTTATTACTTCTGGTACCCCATTTAACCAGCCTTGGAGGTTTAGTGGATTCTTCTGATTCCATTGTTAATTCATCCAGCATTTTAAAGTCATTAGGAATAAAGATGGCGAGTTATTTCTTTGAGGTTGACCTGCGGGCTTCTCTTAGGACAGTTTCTTCAGTGAGGTGACAGATTTAATTTACTGCAATACCCTGTTAAATATGATTTTTCTTTGGGTAAAACCAACATATTTGAAAAGACAGCTTCCCTAAATGTTCGGTCAATAATAATGAGGGCCTGTTATAAGCCAGCCACTGTGTGGAGTATTGGATCCCATGGGCAATTAAACAGCCTTCTGGGATAGAGCACAAGTTTGCAGGCATGGGAGAGGCCTCTTCTCATTGGCCTCTGGATTCACATCTTAAGGGATACCTTTTAAGAACCCACAGGTAGATTTGGTCCAAGATCAAATTGTATTGATTGAATTCATGTTTGCACATCTTCCCCAAGGGACGTGAATTGGCTTACAAGAGGTCCATTTAAAAAGACTAATGTACAGAAGGTAAAACCAAAATCCAGAAGATTAAGGGAGGATGTGACCTAGTGACACAGCGGCCACGAGGCTGCTTGGGCGCAATGGAGCGCTGGGCTCCAGTCCTGGCTGGCACACCCCGGAAAGCAGCAGGTGATGGCTTGGGCAGCTGGGTATCTGCCATTTGTGTATGGAAGACCGGGACTCAGCTCCTGGCTCCTGGTGTCAGCCTTGCCTGGTGCACGTTTGGGGGAATGAAGTAGAGGATGGGAGATTCCCTCTCTCTGCTTTTCAAAAAAAAAAAAGTGAATAAATTATAATTTTTATAGCTATAAGGAAATTATTAACTGAGCCCTACATTATGTATCTGTGACACAATTATTACTGAGTGGTTACTATGTTTGACACAAATGCATTTAGTTGGAAGAAAACAATTAACATTGAACTTGAACAAATAGGGCTCATTTAACCCATTTGGCAAAAAGCCTAAAATTATGCAATTTGTGTCTGGTTCAGTATTCGCTATGCAGAGGCTGTTGCTTGCTCTTTCTGCTCTGTTGTCTTTAGCATAGAGACCTTTGTCATGCAGCCACCCCATCGTTCCACAGTAGTTGTTATATCTCAAGGCAGGAAGAAGATGGGCAAAGGGGCAAGAGCTTTCTCCCACCTCACTTCTTTATTCTAGAAAAGATATCTTGTCAAGAACTATGAATGGAGGCCGGCGCTGTGGCATAGTGGGTAAAGCTGCCACCTGCAGAGCCAGCATCCCATATGGGCACTGGTTTGAATCCCGGCTGCTCCACTTCTGATCCAGCTCTCTGCTCTGGCCTGGGAAAGCAGTAGAAGATGGCCCAAATCCTTGGGCCCCTTGACCAGCAGGGGAGACCTGGAGGAAGCTCCTGGCTTCAGATTAGCACAGCTCCAGCTGTTTGGCCATTTGGGGGATGAATCAGTGGATAGATTCTCTCTCTCTCTCTCTCTCTCTCTCTCTCTCTCTCTCTCTCTCTCTCTCTCTCCCCTTCTCTAACTCTATCTTTCAAATAAATAAGTAAATATGTATTAAGAAAAAAAGAACTGTGACAGGTCTGAGCCCTTATCCTACTTACAGGCAACAAGTTGGATTGTCATCATTTCACTGATGATGCCAGAAGATGTGAAACTCCCGGATCAGAGACAATGGGCTTAGTTACTGCCCAGTGAGCAGCATGTTCTCAGCAGGTCCCCTTGCTCGAAAGTCCCAGGGGGGCAGCAAAGCTAGGCCCACAGCCACGCCTGCACATGCAGGGGGCTTTCCCAGGAGAGGAGGCCTAAGCTGAGGGACCCTCCCCCAAGTCTTACACAATGGGGAGCAGGCAGGCCGCCATTCCCTCTGAAGCGGAACATTCTCGCTCTCTTCCAAAGTTCCGGGTAGCACCCACTTTGCTCTGGAGAGACAGAATCCCTGTATTCCAGGGCTGTGCGTTATGCAAACAGTGTTGGGAGGAGAGCCAAATGACAGGCAGGCAGTGCCTCTGCTTGCAAGACACAGAGAAATGTGGGAGAACACCAAGACTGGCCCCAGGACTCTCCTCAGGGACCTCCGTCTGGAACCACATCACGTGGCTGCGGCCTCTAGCTGCCACAGAGCTCATGACACTGAGGATTCTCCTTCGGGCACGTTACTGCTGTAAATAAAACTGCGGCTGGTTCGCAGGGAGAGAAAAGGATGGGGTTTCACAAGAGCAAAGCAAAACTGTGCTCAAGTGTTTATTTATTTTTTTATCAAATGTGTGGTCAGCACCTTTCTCCCCCCCATGGTGCAAAAAGTTTTATGGCACTTTATTTACTTATCCTTCCAGAAATAACTTAGACATTAAAAATGTGGAGTTTTTGTCCCAGTCAAGAACTATTTTACCAATTTTAAATGAGTGGTTGGTAGTTTAGGGCAGAATCCTCACACCACAGCTATGCAATACCTACATGTACGAGGCCATAATTTCCTATACCTTCTCCTGCAAAAATTGTATTAATTACTTTTACAAACCATTGTAGGGTGAGAATATAAATTATTTTTTTAAAGATTTATTTATTTTTTGAAAGTCAGAGTTACACAGAGAGAGGAGAGGCAGAGGCAGAGGTAGAGAGAGAGAGGTCTTCCATCCGATGGTTCACTCCCCAATAGGCTGCAATGGCTGGAGCTGCACCAAAGTGGAGCCAGGAGCCAGGAGCTTCTTTTGGGTCTCCCACATGGGTGCAGGGGCTCGAGGACTTGGGCCATCTTCTACTGCTTTCCCAGGCCACAGCAGAGAGCTGGATGGGAAGTGGAGCAGCCGGGACTTGAACCAGCACCCATATGGGATGCCTGCGCTTCAGGCCAGGGCAACAACCTGCTGTGCCACAGTGCCTGCCCCTATAAATTCTTTTTCTTTTTAATTATTTAATTTGAAAGGCAGAGTTACAGAGAAGCAGAGGCAGAGAAAGAGGTTTTCTGTCTGCTGGTTCACCCCCCAAATGGCCAGGATGGCTGGAGCTGGGCTGATCCAAAGCCAGGAGCTTCCTCCAGGTCTCCCATGCGTGGTAGGGACCCAAAGACTTGGGCCGTCTTCCACCGCTTTCCCAGCCATAGCAGAGAGCTGGATCAGAAGTGGAGAGACCAGGACTCGAACCACGCCCATATGGGATGCTGGCATTGCAGGCGGCAGCTTTACCTGCTATGTAACATGCCGGCCCCGAGATTATCAATTCTTTTAAAAAATTTTAGGTCATACAATTTCCCCCCATCTTGGAACTTCCATAGCTTAAAGAACATACTGTGTTTTGGGAGGACAGGTGTTTAGTAAGAGGCTTATAAATATACCTTTTCTGTTTTCATTTATTTTAAGAGGATTTTTCTTCACCTCACGACAGTCATTTGGGGCTGACAACGTTACCATAGTAACCATGTTCTGAAACGGTGGTTGCCAATGAATATTGATCCTTAGCAGCTCAACACCCTCACTGCAATGCTCACTGCTCTTCACGGAGCAGGCTGTGTCCAGAGAGCACAGAGGCCAAGGAATCCACACCTCGTCGTGCTCGTGAATCAATCGACAAGACACCTGCTGCCTTTGCTGCCCAGGATCCCAGTCCAGGGCTTCCGGGGGGAAGTCACCTCCACCCCATCACCATGGGTTCCATGTCTGTTGTCAGAGAGCGCAACAAGATGTCTTCACTTCCCTGTCACCTGCGCCTCCAGCGAGCCCAGATGTAAATCCCCCCGCCCCAGCCCCTGACGTGAAGGGACATGCCTTGCCTGGAAGTTTGCAAATTGCTTTTCAAAGCCCTTCCTCTCCTACAAGAGAGGGAGAAATGTGGATTGTGCGGGGCACTTACTGATGGCTCCAAACCGGAGGCCAGGCAGGGGCACAGGAGGACTCTGTGTGGCCTGTCCTCCCCCTTCTCCAACAATGGGGCCAGGGGGCCCTTCCCCTTCTGTGATGAGAACGGGAGGCTTGCTGGAGAGCGTGGCTTTGAAAACCTAATTTTCTGCACCAAGAGCTAATAATGGTCTCTCTTCTGTGCCTGAAAATGCGCTCCACAGTGACCAGAGAAGCCAAACACGAGGCCTCCTGTGCCTTGAGCCAGCCGGGATGTGCCCATTTCACTCTGCGCTGTATCTAAGAAGAAAACAAACAAAAACCCTGCGGAGGTTCATTGAGACAACAGCCGGCACAAAAGGAGGAATTTGAACCCAGATAATGTTAGTTACATTTTAGCCACATGTTCCAGCAGCCTGCAGGCTAATAAGGTAACAAATGTAATTTGGTCCTTCCACATTAGATTAAAATTTAATCCAATCAGCACAGACTTTGTGTAATTAAAAGAATCTGCCCGTGTGTACACACACACACACACACACACACACACACACAGGGGTTATCTGTCTTTTGATAGCTGCAGAGCTGTGGCCAGGATGAAAGAACAAGTGAGACCTTTCATTTTTTAAAATCCTGTTCGTGCTGTTTGGGGCGAGGGGAGTGTGTTTTAGCGGGACCCGAATCTAGGGGCCCGGGGCGCACGCAGTGGCAGCTGGGCTCACGGCTCACTTACAGCTCCAGGCGGCTCGGACCCGCAGCCAGCACCCAGCACCCAGCACCGTGCGTTCCTTGGAGGATTTCATCAGCTACTCAGTAGCCGGCCCTCGCGGGAAGGCGGTTCTCATCTCCCCTTCCCCAGCTGCGGCAGGAGAGGCAGAGACTGCGAGACTCTCGGGGCTGGTGGCCCAGTAAAGGCCCTCACAGGACGCGGAGAGGTCCGGGTCTAGTGGGTGCGCGAGAACAAAGGGAGGCTCCGGACGCCAAGCCAAGGTCAGGTCGCCAAGGACAGTGCAGCTCCTCCCCTCCCCGGTGAGGCGGCGGTCAGGCTGCCCAGCCTCAGGGGTCTGTCCAGGGCTTCCTCATGGCCAAGGTCACACTGACCCCGAGGTGCTGCAGCCTGGAAGGAAGCCCGGGCTGTAGGAAAGCCTGGGAACCAGCCGTCTTCTCCCCAAAGCCCCTCTAAGGTCAGTTCTTCAAATGCCCCCCGGGGGGGAACTTTTGTCTGCAGCCCTGATTCCTGAAGGTCACGTCCTCTCACTAGAGCCCCCCGCCCCCGCCCCGCCCTGCCCCGCCCGGCCTTGCTCCCCTTTGCGCTTCCCAGGGGAATGGCGTCACCCCCGCCGCTACCAGAAAGCAACCTGTCATATTTGAATGTGCGCTGGTTTATCAGCAAAGTGCGCCGTGGGCATGGCCTGTGTCCCCTGCACGAGCAAGCTCTGCTTGGTGTCCCAGGAACACGCAGGGAATCGGGGAACGGTCTCTACCTGCACTCTCAACATCGCAGCCTCCGAGGTCGCCAACCTTCTCGCCACAGGGGTCATGGGCCCGAGGCGTGCCGCTGGCCCTCACACGTGCCTGCTACAGGGATGACGTTGGTCCAGATGCAAGGCCACGCCCTCTTGGGAGAACCCATCCTCCCAGGCCTCACCGCTGAGTTTCCAGCAGTCACCGAAAGCCCTGAAGACTGTCCCTTAAAATGAGGCTTGCCGAGCCACCTACCACGGGCCCTGAGACGCCTGGCCCAGTCCCCGCCCCCGGCAAAGTCATGGGCGCAGACCCTGATGAAAGACTTAGCCACACTGCGCCCCGAGACGCAGCCACAGGATTCCTGCAGGTGGGGGAGACTCTGCTTTCAGAGTTGAGGGTTCCTAGGAGAATATCTGGAGCTTGGGCCACGGGGTCCCCTGGGAGGAGCGGGCACCAGCCAGCAGGTCTGGATTCAGAGCAGGGCTTGTTTGTTAAGGAGGGTGGGGCAGAAACTGCCAGTTGCCTGTCCAGTATTCGCTCTCCGTTTCTTCCTTAGGAACACAACTCAGATTTTAATCTGGGCGGTATTTGCTTAACTGAAAGCCTACACTTGGCAGCTGCACTGGCAGCCTGATGGCCACGGAGATATAAGCACAAATTGCTGGGTGAGTCTTCTGTGTGATTCCTTAGGAGGGCACAGACTTCTGATGCACACCTTTCCCTCTGCTCCCTTCCTCCTGTGCCTGCCTGAAACAGGAAGGTCATGGTGATGGCTGGAGCCCCAGTTGCCACCTTGGACCATGAAGTGATGCTGAAGATGAGAGCCATGTGCTAAGGGATACTGTGGCTTCCATTTCAGCCAGACTAAGACTCTATTTTGTTGAAACCACTGCTAAGTCCCCATGCTTGTGGGACATCCTAAGCCTAGGGATCTTGGGAGGGCTTTTACTGGGGACTGATAACTGGGGTTATCTTTTTGGTTGATCATTTAAGTGGGATAAGCTATAAAGTAAAGGTGATTTAAAATGACAAAATATGGTTTGAGTTTAGTCATAGAAAGGTGTTGTAAATCACTATATTACGTATTTATTTGGCTTAAACAGAAGAGCCTTTATTCTCGCCCATAATTGAGAGGTCTGGAGGTCAGACGGGTTTCAGGCAAGGATTGATGTGACAGCTGACAAGTCAGTGGAGACCCCAGGTCTTTCTGGCTTTATTCTTGGGTTACCCTGCCTAGTGATCACAGAGTGGCTGCCAGACACAACCTGAGGCATGTGCATCCTTCACATACAACCAGAGAGAACAAACTTCTTACCCACAAGTCCTTGACAACCTTGTCTCCTGGCCTGACCTGGGTGACCTCCCATAAAGCAATCACTGGGACTAGGAAGATGGGGCCCACCCGTGGGCTTGAGCCCACCAAGGGCTTCCCATAGAATTCCAGCTAGGGACTCCCTGCACCCGCAAGGCCGGGACGTATGGGAGTCTGCACGGGGGTAGGCCAGCAGCTCTCTCTCTCTCCTGGCTGTGCTCGCCAGGGATACTGTTTCCAGGGCTTTCGTCATTGTTGCTGTCAAGATTGTTGGGTTCCCAAGGTTATTTTTCCCAGAATTCCAGTGGTCACGCTGACCTGCGTGCGGAATGCGGTTTTCAGAAACCTTTGCCACTCTCATCCTCACTCACGCACTCCTCAGCAGGTGTGTCGTGGGTGCTGGTGACGAGTCACACACTCTGCAGGTCTTGCCTAAGGGGACGCACGTATAATAGGACATTGCCATATCAGGATATACTTCATTATAGTGGCACTAGCGCTCGGGGATCAGGGAGCGAGGATGGGGGGACAGGAAACAGCACAGGGGAGTTCTGATAGTGATGGGGGGCTGGGAGTTGGGCATAGGGCGATATTGACAGGGTGAGCCTGCGCGGGTCTCTCGGGGACTGGCCTGCAGGGTTGTTGGGGCCTGAAGCTGAGAAAGGGGGAATTGGGCATGGGGCTCTCTGGGGAACCGAAGCCGTGTCCTGTTTCAGCCCCCTGGGGCTGGCTGTGCGGTTGGGCTTCTGGGTTCTCGGGAGGGTAAAGTGGGTGGTCCTTAATTCAGGCTTTGGGAGTTTGGGGGGGTGTGATGTCACGGAGTGGGAGTGAAATCCCGACACGCCCAGGAAACCTCTCCCGCGGCTGCTCAGACCCTGGAGCGCTTAGCTGGGGTTTCAGCTTTTTGTGACACTTTTTTTTTTTTTTGCAAGAGTTTGAGACGAAGAGGTTGGTAACCCACATCGTTCCCAGCGTGGCATTTGTCTCTATTTAAAATCATCTCCCACGGGGGTTCAATGAACAATGTGCATGTCGAATTATGTCACACCCATTACTCGCTCTAATTCGATCAGGCTGGGTCAGGCAGTCCCCGGACAGACGGAGCTGTTAACCTCCCAGCACACAGCCGCGCCGCCCCCGCACTGCCCACGGCCTCAGCTGCGCGAGGCTTAACCAGGAAGACCCGGGAAGTGCTAAGGAGAGGTCCAGCTCGAGATGACGGTGACCTGTCAACACCCCTTTATTAGCGCTCCACGGACCACGTGGGTCTAGACCCCGGCTCCGGCCCTCAGCAGCTCTGCCTGCTCTCAGGCAGGTTCTTGAGGTGTTGGGAGCCTCCGTTTCCACATCTGTGAGATGGGAACACGCACACAGCTCCACACACACTGATGTTCTCTTAGTGATGTTGAGTTCACCAGGGCTGTCCTGAGAAGTAAACGCAATCACGCGGGTAACCTTTGGCATGATGCCTGGCACTCAGTGACAACCCAGCGTGGAAGGTGACTGGGGGGGGGGGGAGGGCACAGAAAACTTCCTTCCCAGCCTTGAGGGCAGCAGGGTGCCTTGGTGTGGTCATCCGCTCCATCTGCAGCGGTCCAAGCACTTGGGCCATCTTCTGCTTTCCCAGGGCGTTAGCAGGGGCCGGAACAGAGCCCATGTGGGATGTCGGTGCCGCAGGCTGCAACTTAACCCACTGCACCATGCGCGGCCTCCCTCCACTTCAAATAGTGGTAAACTGAGGCACAGAGCCAGGCTCCATGTGCACGGACAGAACTGCCCCTCACCAGGCTGGGGGAAATGGCAACAATTAAAGGGCCAGAGGCAGAATCGGAGCTATCTGAGTCACCGCTTCAACAGCGGCCAGCACTGGGTATGGTGAACCACGCATGCCACCCCTGCTCCCGCCGAACAGCTGTGTGGCCCTGGACCAGGCCTGCGAGCCAGTGCTGCTCTCCCGAGCGCAGTGGAGGGTCCCGGGGTCTCAGTGGTTCCCAGCTCCAGCTGCTCCTGAGCTTCCATGTGCATGCGAGCATGCACGCGCCAGGGTCCCGGAGCCTGCATTTGAACAGTTCTAGATGATTCTAAAGAGCAGAGGTCACTGGGAACCTGGGGCAGACGCTTCTCTTGGTGCCTCGTGGTGCCCTCACATTCAGCCATCCCGCCCCGCCCCCCAGGGCTGGGTCGCATCCGCGCGAGTCCACAGATGGACGCCACAGAAGGGAGCTGCCTGAGCCCGGGTCTGCAACCGCATCGGTTTCTTGGCCAGTTGGGCTTTGGAGCTTACGCATCGGGCTCGCCAGGGCCCAGCAGCGCCGTGGCCCTGGCTGTGGCCATCCACGGACTTGCTCCCGCGGGTCCAGAGCCTGCTGGGAGCAGCACTGTGGTCTGGGGCGGCAGATCCCCCTGCCCCGCAGCTGAGCAGCAGGCTGGGAACCCCAGGCCGCCTCTGCTGCACCCCGAGGCCCAGTCCTGGCCCTGAGCCTCTGTGCTCACAGTCAAGGTCTCCAGCGGCCTGTGGAACGCTCCGGCTAACGCTGCCATTAGCTCTTCTGACATTCATCGACTTAGCAGGTGGAGAGGAGGCTACTGTGGCTCTGAGGGGGCCGAGGTAGGAATAAACCAGGGCTTTCGGGGCAGACTCTGACCCCAGAAACCCTGAGTGTTAGACAAGGGGAGCAGGGGTCCACCCCGCCCGCCCCGCAGGAAGGGGGCAGTGAGAGGCAAGCCGGGGCCACAGCCCTGCAGATGGCCACCACCGCCTGGTCTGTGCAGGCCCTGGACGCGACAAAGGCGGAGCAACGAGGAGTCTGTCCCTCCCTTCCCACTCACTGCCTGAGCGGCGACGTCTCGTCTCATTTTCTCCAGTTCTCTACGGAGACCTGCGCCATGGGCTTCCCTGTCCTTGGGCCTTGGACTTGGACCCAGTCACTCCCCCCAGCTTCCCCCTCCCCCACCACACACACACACACACACACACACACACTGGGTTTCTTGGGCCTGTAGCTTGCAGAGGGCAGAGGGCAGGGTTTCGGATTCCTCACAATAAGCTCTCTGTCTATACCCACACATGCACACACTCGTGCACACACACGTACGCACACACAGAGGTGTTGCAAAAAAGTCATGGAAAAGTACAAATGACAAGGTGAGTTTGGGGGATGCATGGTGTCAGGCTGCATCCCATTGGTCAAGCCACTGCTTGGAACACACACGTCCCGTACTGCAGTGGCCAGGGTGAACCCTAGTGGCTCTGCTTTCTGTCTAGATTCCTGCTAGTGCGCTCTGGCAGCCAGTAAAAGGCTGGCTCAAGTGCGGAGGACCCCGCTGCCCATGTGGGAGACCTGGATGCAGTTTCTGTCTCCCGGCTGGGGCCTGGCCCAGCCCCAGCAGGTGCAGACATCTGGGAGTGAAGCAGCGAATGGAAGGTCCCTGTTCTATGTTGCTCTGCCTTTCAAGTAGATTGAAATAAACTAACATTTCAAAACGAAGGTGAGTCTGGGGAGAGCGTTTGGCACAGCAGTTACAATGCAGCTTGGGTTACCTGCATCCCATACCAGAGTGCCTGGGCTTGAGGCCCAGCTCCGCCCCCAAGTGCACGCTGGGAAGCAGTTAGCAGTAGCTCATGTGCTTGGACCCCCTAGTGCCCAAGCGGGGCACCAGAATGAGTATCCAGGGCTGGCTGTTAGCTGTTGTAGGCAGAAGTAAACCAGCAGGCGGAAGATCCATTTATTTTCTCAGATTTTACTAATTTTTAAAATATTTTTATTTATTTAAAAGGCAGAAATGAAAGAGAGAGAGAGAGAGAATGAATGAATGAATGAATGAATCTCCCAAATGCTGTTTCAATACTGCCATTGCCACAATGGCTGGAGCTGGGCCAATCCAAAGCCAGGATCCAGGAGCTTCTTCCTGGTCTCCCACGTGGGTGCAGGGGCCCGAGCACTTGGGCCATCTTCTACTGCTTTCCCAGGAGCATTAGCAGGGAGCTGGATCAGAAGCAGAGCAGCTGGGACTCACACCGGCACCCACATGGGATGGCAGCATAGCAGGCAGTGGCTTAACCCGCTGCATCAGAATGCCGGCCCTGATCTCTCTGCGTATGTATCTGTTTCTGGCTCTTCCCCTTTGCCTTTCAAAAATAAACAAATAGATGAATAAATGAAGAAATTGAAAGATAAGTGTATTCTGGAACAAAATATTTTTAAATCCATGCAAGCTTTTTCATAACACACAATGTCCATGAAGTTTTTGAATATCTCTTGCACACCTGCCACGCATGGATTCCAAGTCCCCAAATAAACTTATCTTTTAATTCCATTGTCCATGAATTTTTTTTTAAAAAGATTTATTTATTTATTTGAAAGGTAGAGTCATAAAGAGGTAGAGGCAGAGAGAGAGAGAGAGAGAGAGAGAGAGAGAGAGAGAGTGAGTGTGTGTCTTCCATCCTCTGGATCACTCCCCAAATGTCCACAATGGCTGGAGCTGGGCCAATCTGAAGCCAGGAGCCAGGAGCTTCTCCTGGGTCTCCCACATGGGTGCAAGGGCCCAAGGACTTGGGCCATCTCCTACTGCTTCCCAGGCCATAGCAGAGAGCTGGATCAGAAGTGGAGCAGCCGGGACTGGAACTGCCACCCATATGGGATGCCAGCACTGTAGGCAGCGGCTTTACCCACAATGCCACAACACCAGCCCTGTCCATGGACTTCTTGAAGTATCACCCACATCCCTGTCTGATTCTGTTTCTCTGGAAAACCTTTACACACAAAGACATTCTCCAGGAGCCAAGCCTTGGCGCTGTCGCTAGGCTAGGTCAGAGCACAGACGAGGACAGCAAGATGCGGCCAGAATGAGGTCTCAGAGCGACCCAGGTACAATGCAGGCCCCGTTGCTCAAGAAAACAACCCGATCTGGGGGATGAGGATTCCGAGCAGGGTTCTTGAACACAGCCTGGCCAAGAGGCTGCATCCTCGCCCCCCTGGCTGGCCGTTCTGACAAAACCAAGCCTGCTTCTTGGCAGGGGTCAGCGGTAATGTCAGCGATGACTCTGACACCTGCCCCCACGGGCTCCTTCTGCCAGGCGGCCAGATGGCTCATTACGCCCAACACGCAGGCTCCAGGCCGGACGCCCTGACTCGGTGGCAGCAGATGGCCTGGGGGACAGGGCTGTGGTCTCCCGGTTCCCAGCGCGTCCCTGAGACCCACTTGGCATCAGCAAGCTCTGGGCACACTGAGGAAAACCTTCCATCTGAGTGGCTCCAACTTAGAGTTCATTTCAGACTCCAGATAAGCCGAATAAAATGAAACACACGTGACTGGCAGGAAGTGGCTGAATTCTTTCTGCTACATAATGCTACTGTTGGGTGTCATTTCAAGTAAGTGACCAGAGTGTAACTGAGAGATTTGACGTTTTAAAGCAAACAAACCAGCCACTGGCCCTTCACTAAATTGCTGGTTGTCACTCATTTAATAACTGCCTGCAAGCCTCGTGGTTCTCCTGAAACAAACCATCAGTAGCAATGGGTAGGAATGTGTGCCATTTTTGCTTAAATTCATCGGGTGACGGACAGTTTGACTGGGACTTTTCTTCTTTGCTTTTTAAGAGGCTGCAATTCAGCGCTGATGAGGAACGTGATCTCTACAGCTCGTGTTTCTCCCCCGGGGAACAAAGAAATCCAGCGGGACGCACAGACGGGACCGCCGTGCGGCCGCGGTGACGTTCGCCACTGTTTAGCCAGAGGATAAGTCTGAGTGACAGGGGCCAAGCAAGCCGCCTCTAGGAGGGTCTCTCCTGGGGCTTCGTCTGTCCTGGGCCACCTCCCTGCTGTCGCCCCACTGTGTGCCAGGCTCACAGTCACTGCCACCTGCACCTGCCCCCAGAGCTCGCCCACAGCGCTTCTTCCTCTGCCTCTCTAAGTGAGGCCTGGCCGGCCAGGAAGCCACAGCCGCAGCACAGGGGCTCGGTGATGAGCATCTGATGGCCCTTCCGTGACAGGCCAGAGGCAGAAGGTGACAGCGCATGTGGGTCTGAGGTTTGCGGCCACTTTGCAGGACAGTTTTGCTCTTGCCTCTTGGCGCCGGGCTCTGCAGGATTTGTCTCAGAGGCTGTTAGGTTGCTGGAGGCTCTTCTGGTCTGCTATGTCTGTCTGCCCAGCACACACGACACGAGGGTGGATGCCGCAAGAGGACCGGGACACTGGTTCCTGGTGACACGAGCCATAGACCACTTGTGTGCAGTTTCTCAATGTTTTTTTTTTTTCCCCCTTAAACTTGCACATATACTATCTTGAGCACAGCGACTTTTTAGTTTTTTGTTTTGGGGTAAGGAATGATGTAATCTAGCAAACGCAATCTTCTGAGAAGCCAGGCATTGTTGCAAGACTGCGTCCCCACGTCAGAGAGCCCCTGTGCGCTGGGTTTCAGTTTCCTGGAAAGAGAGTTCTCGCAAGCCCAAATCTCAGTCACTTCGAGAGCGTCTATCCAGGGGTGTGCAGCAGGGGACCCGGGGGTGAACACAGGCCATGCCTTCCCCAGTCAGAGGTGCTCACAGACTTGGCAGGAACATTATATTTTAAATTAAAAAAAAAAAAAAAAAAGCCATGAGCCTGGTCTGGAGTCGTGTGCAAAACCACAGAGACCACCACCAGCACTAGTTCCTTTTAGTTTCTTCTGCGCTGCCGTAACAGCCCAGCCCAGTAGTTGGTAAGGAACAGGGCCTCACTGAGCTCACGGTTCTGGGGCGGTGAAGACTGGGAGAGGGACGCCCGGCCCCATCAGAGCATGGCTGCCTGTGAGCAAGTGCTGGAGGGGGCGGCCCCACTCGCTGTCACAAGCCCACTGCCTCAATGCCCATGAGAACCCCTGGGGCAGGCAGTGCCCCAGGACCTGAACACCTGCCCCTGGCCGCATCTCCCACAGTGGGAGGTTAGCTTTCCAACACATGAGCCTTGGGGGACACACAGCACAGTGTAACCCCCCTCCCCAGCCCTGGCTGCAGCTCCCACGGTGGGAGGTTAGCTTTCCAACACATGAGCCTTGGGGGACACACAGCACAGCGTAACCCCCCCCAGCCCTGACTGCAGCCCCCACGGTGGGAGGTTAGCTTTCCAACACATGCGCCTCAGGGGACACACAGCACAGTGCACCCCACCCCCCAGCCCTGGCCGCAGTCCCTCCCCTCCCCACAGTGGACAAGGCCACCACATGGAGGAAGGAGGGAAGCAGGGGCAGCCAGAGAGGGGTCAGCTGTGGGGGGCAGGTCTGAGGGGGCAGGTCGGGGCAGGGGGCAACCCTAAGGCGATGAGAGGCAGAAGCAGTGTCCTGGGGACACTGCTCATGTCAGCATGTCCCCCCAGAGGGGGTGGACTTTGAAGCCAGCCAGGGCTTCTCAGCTGTGGCTTGTCTGCTGTGAAGTTCCCGCTTCACTCTCCCTGGGTGACCATAGCGGGACGTTTCAGGGAACAGAGAGAGCACCGGGGAGGCAAGCTGGGCCCAGCCGCAGGAGGCCCAGCCGGAAGCTCTGCTGAGTAACTCTGGTTTGAGCTGGAAGCCCTCCGTCAGGTTCCTGTGGGGCGGGGCGGGGGTGTGGGTGCTTGGCAGCTGGCGGGGTCCACCGTTTCCTCCTTCCCTGCTGTGGACAGGGACGGGGGCAGGGGGTGGGGGGTGTGATGCAACAGGCCCTAACAGAGGTGAGGTCACTACAGTGGGTTTTGAATTCACAAACGCAAGCACGCACGCACAGCTTTTCTGGCGGTGGGGGGAGGGGGTGCTGAGGGGCACTAGCTTAGGGCTCAGGCCACTGCGAGCTGCCCACGCCTCCAGATCTGTGGTTGCAATCACCCAGTTAGTCACTGGGTTGCCGCCACCCAAGTTTCAATAAGTGCAAATGTGACAAAGAAAAAAACAAATGGAAAAAAAAAAAAGCTGTTTCAGGAAAAAGAAATGTAAGAAACCAACTTGCTGGGCTGTCCAGCGGGACCCTGGGAGCCCCCAGCCCAGGGAGTAGGTTGTCCACCTCTTCTCTTTTTCCTTTGTAGCTGGGATCTTGATTGCGGGGCCGCTGGCACCGGCCAGTCTGGTCAAACTGGAAAGATGGAAGCGCCAACAGCTTGTAACTCAGAGAGACGTTGGGTGAGCCCAGAGCTCTGCAGAGCGGAAGCCAGGTTGCCACGCCCAGGAGGGGTGCAGGGCTGGGACCCCGACAGCTGTCACTCACCCAGTTTGACATGCCAAGCTGCAGGACCCTGTGGCCCTGGCTGCCTGCCTATGCCCTGGGGGGCGGGGGCTTGGGTATTCAAAGTAGCCCCTTCCTGGAGGGCACAGGCAGGGCTTTGTACCCATGACCTTGGAGCGAAGCCTGAAGTTCAGCGTGCCGGCTCTGGCTTCCATTTTGAGAAACCTGATCCTTGGAGCGGAACACTCTGCTCTTTGTGCTTTGCTGCTCGGTGAGCTCAGTCCTGCAAGACTTTAGCTTCAGCTTCCCCCTGCGCACCTGACGGCGCCCTGGCTGCCTGAGCTCTTGGCAGAGCTGCCCCAGTGCCCTGCGTGCTGGGCACGACTTGCCACTCTGAGGCTACCAGGCTCACGGGAGCAAGACCCCCGCCCGTCTGCCGGCACCAGGGTAATGTCACCGGCACGGTGGTCTCTTCCCACGTCCCCCACCCACAGCAGAAGAAGGCGCTGGCCAGGTTGCTCCCTCGATGCGCTGCCCCCGGGGGCCACAGCGCGGCTTATCCATGAGGTCAGCCTGGCAGTGGTTTACGGATGTGCTGGCCTCCTTCCCGGTGTCTGCACACACGCCGCCTCCAGTGAAATCACAGGGGTCTTTGGACCGCTTGCTCTTGGGCCTCCTACTGGACAGGATGCAGGGAAGTTAGGGGTACCCAAGGAGCCTCTCACCTAACGGGAACCCCAAAAAGTAGGAGTCCCACGGTCAGCCAAATGTGGGAAGCTGCATATTCTATAACATTTATTTATTTAACTTATTTGAAAGGCAGAGAGCGCGAGAACTTCTCCATCTGCTGGTCCACTCCCAGCCTGTGTATCATGCTGGTGGCAGCGACACAACCACTGCCATCATCCGCTGCCTCCAGTAGCAGAAACCTGGAACCGGGAGCAAAGCTGCGACTTGAACCTCGGCACGCTGATGTGGGCATCCCAAGTGGCACCTTTTTCTTTTTACTTTTTTAAAAAAATTTTAAAGGCAGCGATAAAGAGAGAGAAGGAATGAGAGGAGACAGAGAGAGAGAGATCTTCCATCTGCTGGTTCACTCCCCAAATGGCTGCAATGGCCGGTGCTGGGCCAGACCAAAGCCAGGAGCCAGGAGCCTTTTCCAGGTCTCCCATGTGGATGGCAGGAGCCCAGTATTGGGGCCATCCTCCACTGCTTTCCCAGGCACACCAGCAGGGAGCTGGATCAGAACTGGAGCAGCCAGGACTTGAACTGACACCCACATGGGATATCAACATGGTGGGCGGAGCCTTAATTATTACCTTTTATTTATGATTCACAATACATATTATAAAGGTTCTGAGAAGTCTTATATTCCCCCCCACACACACATTTATTTATTTATTTGAAAGGCAAAGTGACAGCAACAAAGAGGTATTCCATCTACTAATTCATTCCCCAGATGGCCACAACAGCCAGATCTGGACTAGGCCAAAGGTAAGAGCCAAGACCTCCCTCGGGGTCTCCCACAGGGGCGGCAGGGGCCCAAGTATTTAGGCCATCATCTGCTGCTTTCCCAGGTGCATTAGCAAGAAAATGGATTGGAAGCAGGGTAGTCAAGACTGGGCCTGGCACTCTGATGTGGGACGCAGCATCCCAAACAGCACTTACCCTGCTGTACCTCAAGGCCAATTCCCTGTTCCCTTTTTCCTAATTTTTTAAATTTATTAGAGATAAATTTAACACACACACACACACACACACACAGATACCCACAACACCTGGGGCTGGGCCAGACTGCAGCCAGGAGCCAGGAACTCAATCGAGGTCTCCTCCCATGTAGATGGCAGGGACCCAAGCACTCGAGCCCCCACCTGCTGCCCCCCAGCATCACAATGGCAGGAAGCTGGAATATGGGAGCCAACACTGGAACCCAGGCATCTGACATGGGTTGTGGCGATCCTAACCACTGGGCCAAACAACCCCCTGTTCTCCTTCTGAATCCACCATTTCCCATGCCCAACACAACACAGATTTTGCGACTCTTCCTAGAACACCTGCTTATGTCGCAAGGAACTAAAGAATGTCTTCTGGAGTATTTGCAAACAAATGATCCACCAGTGCTTTTCACCCCAAGGAAGCACCTCACTCTCCAGAGGGTGTCTGAACACAGATGGGGTTTTAGCTGTCACAAGGATGGGACACACACTGACACTTCATGCAGAGGGAGGGGAATGGGGACAGTGGGGTTGAACTGCAGTGTAGCCCTGTGCTAAGCCAAGACCTACCCACAAAGCTCCCAGGCTCCCCATGGTCTGTGCCCGGATGCAACCAGCCCTGGGTTTGAGTTCTAGCACCTCTGGCTGTCCTCTGGTCCCTGGCTACACCTCCGTGGGTGAGGAAGGCCCCAAGGCATTCAGTGTCTCCCCGCAGGGGTCAAAACGGAAAACACCCTCAGCTGTTAGCAATGGCACAGCCCTGCGCCCACAGACCCTAGCCAGGGCCAGGTCACCGGGCTGCACAAGGTGGGGCGGGGCTCGGGGAGTGGCAGGCCCAGCCACGCAGGAGAGCAGAGAGCAGAGAAGCCCCACCCAGAGGGCGGGAGGAGCCAGTGATTCGCCTTTGCCTGAGTGGGAGAGCCTGGAGAGAAAGGGTCCTGCGCACGCACGAGGGCAGCTGAGAAGGCGCAGCCTGCACCTGCCACGTGGCTCCGCTGCCACAGCTGCCTCGTCCACGGGCCTGGGTGTGCGCTCGGCCCGCGGCAATGCCTGCCGCCCGTGTCCTCTTTCCTTTTTAGCGTGGGGGAAAGAAAAGGTGACTTTTTTTAAAAAATTAATTTTGGAAATGACCTCTCGGGCGCCTCTCGGGCGAAGTCGGGCCGAGTGTGCAGTGCAACATCCCCATTTTGTGGAGGACACTAGCATCCAGCGAGCTCAGGGTCAGGCTCGCAGCCTGGGCTCTGCCCAGCCAGGTGGACAGCTGGGGCCCCACACTCACCAGCCCTCCTCCTTCCCTACCCACCACCAGCTGAAGCAGAGCGTCGGCTGTTCCCTCTGTTCAGAAGAATTACAAAAATTAGGGTGGAGGGGGGCAGAAAGAACGTCGACCAGGCCCTCATGCTAACTTTGACTTAACACTCACTAGAGTCCACACATCCATAGTACTGTACCATGCAGCGACACATGTAGAAGACATGAAAATGAAAATGTTTTTTTCCATTCAGCAAAAATGCAAATGATTTCTAACCAGCAGACTGACTGACCCCAAAGGTCATGGTTTTGTAGGCTGTGGGACATTAACCAGTTTTTTCCTCACCTAACGTCACAATCTGACGACAGCATTCGTTCTGGTTCTCTAAGTGCACAAGATCTTTATTCTCATTTCCTCCCTGAGCCGAGTCTGTGGCCCTGCAGATTGCTCAGCATCGAGTCCACTCCCTCTGTGGTCCCCACCAGTCCACCCACGGGTGCCTGTGCAGTGCAGGCAGGGCGCCGAGGGACCTTGGGATGCCTCCGCTTTCTCTGGAGAGGAAGAGAAGTCAGCTCCAACCATGAAGAGTGTGCACACTCGCGCGTGACTCCAGACAACCTCTCCTCTGCCTCCTTTGAGTTTCAATAATGCCGGTTCCAGGATTGAGAGCCTTGGGCTGTGCCCATCAGAATGCCTGCTATACCCTCAACCCTTCCCTCCCCCCAGAGTCACACACATCACCCCAGTGCTCTTAGCATGGCTGAACCAACTGTGGCCGCACACCTGACCCAAGCCACTGCCCAAGTACCCATTGGTTAAGCCGGCAAAGGCAGGCTCAGCCCACCTAGAGCAATGCAATCTTCCATCTTGGCGAACTTGACAAGGAGACCTAGAGCAAGTACAGCAGCAGAGACAAAGCAGGCATCTGAGGTCGTGACCCAGGAGAGACACACGGAGGCAGGAGGCAGAGAGGTGGAAAGGCGGGACACTTGAGTTGCTCCAACAGCTGGGCATGGAGGCGCCAATGAACGACCCCGCAGCTGAGCTGCCTGGTGTTTAGACCCAGCTTTGATCTTGGAAGACTTCTGCGTTCCTGAGCCACATCCTGGGCTCCACCAGGCTCTACCCAGGTCTGCTGTCCCTGTCCTTCCCCAACACGTCAGCTGTGTGGGTGTTCATCATTCTATCTCTGGCTATTACTTTCTATCCATGTCAGGTCTTATATCTGTCAACTCTTCCTCACCATAACAAGGTATCTGAGAGAAGCTACTCCGGAAGGAAGGAGGTACCACATTTTTGGCTCATGGTTTTGGAGGGTCACCGCTTGCGATCAGGCAGGCCTGGTTTGGCTATCTGGTGAGGTACAGGATGGCAGTGGTGCACACGTGGAGGAAGGGACAACATGGCGAGCCAGGAAGTAGACAGCGCGTGGCTGGGCCTGACTCTGGCTTTTATAATTAACCCTCTTAGACCTTCGACTAGCCTCCCCTCCTAAATACCACAATTGGGTTTTCCAGCTTATCAGTACTCTGGGGTTCAAACTTTAACCGTCTATGTGAATTCAGGGGCCATACCCTATTCAAGTCATATAGGCCTTAACACACTCTTCACAATCTCGAAGCAAACTTGTCTCTGCTCCCTCCAATCAAAAGACTTGGACTCGCCCACTCGGCACTTCCAACAAGTACTAAGAAAAGTAATTAGTTACCTTCTTTCCCAGGCTGTTCTGTCCAGGGCCATCAAGGATTCTCTAGGAAAGAACACATTCCCTTGGTTAGACCTGCACTTGCTTGCGTTCTCCTATCATTTCTGTTTGACCATTCACTCGTTCTCCCCACAAGCACATCCCAGATTCTAAAATAGGAGGTGATATTCACGCTTTTTAGAAGCCTGCAGGCTCCTCAAGGGCTGTGTTGGGACAGAGTCAGTGCGCCCCAGTCAAACTGAGAACATGGGTGCCCTGTGCACCCCAGGCAGGGGCGTGAGAACCTGGGGTGGGGAGGGGCACTCCCTCCCACTGCGGCCTGCGGCCTGCGTTGGCGGCTCTTCTCCCTGGCTCTCCCTCTAACTCCAGCTTTCATGCCTCTGGCCTGAAACCACATGTAACCAAAGCCATATGCTCAACTTGGATTAATTAAATGGTGACTTCAGTAAAATTCCTGGTGCTGGTTCCAATGCTTTTGTGTTAGGATGGCCTTCATGTTTGGTACCGGGTGTTGTTATGTTTAGCCCTGTGGTCAGATTCTATCAGTTTGTAAGCTTCAGTGTTAATGCGCTTCTCATCTTGATTTTTTTTTAAAAATAAGGGTTATTTTTGGTTTACTCCAAGAGAACATGTCTCTGTCTTCTAGACTGTACTTAAGAGGCTCTTCAGTGCGAGTCTTTCTGGGAATAGACTGTAATCTTAATCAATTTTAGGAAATTGCATATAAAAAGCTGTGTTATAAACCCAGTCATCAGTTTTTGGTCTACAAATGAAGCACAAATGAAATTCTCAACCCAGTTTCTAATCCCACGTGTCCAGATACAAAGGAAGTGCCCTCATCTGCCGACAGGCACGAGAGGGGACGTTGTGCCCAAGAGCCCCTGTGACCCTGACCAGTCCCCCAGACTGCAGGTCCGTCATCCCGGCTTCCGCCTCCTCCCTGCACACAGGAAGACGTGGCTGCCTAAGGTGATGGCGAGATGGGAGGGAGTGCAAAGGGCCTGGGGTGCTCCTAGCCATAACCGTGGCTGGGTTTTCTTTGGCAAGGGGGCAGGTATGACCCATCTGCTCCTTGTGAGGGTACTGTTGGACCGACCGGGACAATGTTCAGACACAACTCTCAAGGCCCTGCAGGCCGTATGGTCCCCATGTTAACCGGGGCCCATGATCTGGGGCAGGGTGCGGTAGGGAGCGGCTCAGCCGATACCGAGTGTCCGGAGGAGGGGGATCTGCAGACAGCTGGACTTCCGCTTGGACTCGCCATGCACACTGCCTACATCCTCTGCTCGACCTGTCCGCATCCAGCTCTTGTGTCCATGGAGATTTTGCCATGATTTCAAACAAGAAATTATGATTCAAATGACACTCTTCCACCTATTCCTAAGCCCCCATGCCACTGTAGGGCAAGTGGCCACGCCCTCGGCATCTCCCTTGTCTGACCCACATCCATTTAGCACTTAGCTTGGACCAAAAGGAGTTCCCATCCTCAGAGACTCTGACCCCTGTTCCTTCTGGCTGCCTTCTCCCTGTCTAATACGAGGCACTGGGCATGATTTATGAAACCCAGGGACCCCGGATGTTATGGGCTGGGGGGAGTCTTTGTTTGGGCTGCTCAGACTTGTCCTGTTGTTTCTTGGCAAACAGCCCTTTCCCTACTCACTGTGCATTTGGTACTGACGAAACTGACCCCACCCAGGCACAGGAGTGATCCTGACCCTGGCCTGGCCAATCAACAGTGCATTCAGGGCCATGTACGTGATCCAAGTCAGTCCCAGGACTTGGCCACGAGCCTTGGAAGAGACAGCGTGGCTTTCTGGGCTTTGTTGACCTGTTCCTGTGCAGCCCTGGGGCTGCTGGTGGCCATCGCATCACTCTGTGGAGAGGGAGAGCCCCACAGAGAGGAGTGATGGGGCGAGACTGAGTCCAGGTGACACTGCTGATGCACCGGGGTCCAGTGGCCCCTGCAGCCCCTGGGCTTCCAGTTAAATGAGCTGATAAACGATCTTTTTGCTTCAGTCCATTTGAACGAACGTTCAAAGCACCTGCTCATTCACCAGCTGGCTGAAGTGTAGAGTGGTGTCTAGAGTGCGAACACGATAGTTTCTGCAGGTTAAGGAGAGGAGAAAGAGGCCTGGAAACAGCAGCAGAGAAACCCAGGCAGGGAGGTTTGCTCTGTGGACTGCTGGCTTAATGCTCTCACCGCCTCCGTCACAGCTGGCTCCGCTGTCTCCACTGGGCTGTCAGCAACACGCCTCTGACCAGGAGCCTCGGACAGCCCGCAGCTCGAAGACAGTTCTGGAGCATGTGTTCCATTGCCAGGAGCCTTTGCAACTTCAGACAGAAGTCGACTTCAGGGGAAAGACAAGCTCAGGCCTTGCCGGTCAGAATCAGAGTCTGTTTTTATTTATTTAAATTTATTTAAATTTCAGACTTAGGGGTTTAATTACCTGCTGGACCATTAGATGGAAATATGTAGTAAATGGATAGAAGCAAGGTTCAGTAGCTTAAGAGAGAGGCAGGGATTTTTAGACCAGTTTAGATTTTTATACTGGACTATTTTTTAACATTGAAAATAAAGCTTTTTGTCACAAAAAAAAAAAAAACAAGAAAAAAGTATTAAAACTGGTTTATTCAATTATCCAACGTACTTCTTAAACATGATTTCACGTTTTTGTTGTTGTTCACAATTCTTTAAATGTCAAGTTTTCTTTCAGCCAACCTAGCCAAAATACTACATTCTCATTTTGGAACTTCGTGTGTGTTTATCATATCAGTGGGCCCAGGAAATCCTCTGCTCCAGTCCTGCTGGGATTGAGAGTCAATAGATTTTTTTTTTTTTTTTATGATTCATCTATTTGAAAGACAATGTCAGACAGAAAGGGAGAATCAGAGAGGAATATATTGTCTATCTACTGGTTCACTCCCCAGATGGCCACAATGGTCAGAACTGGGCTGATCTGAATGAAGCCAAGAGCTTCATCCAGGTCTCCCACATGAGTGCAGGGGCCCAAGTAATTGGCCATCTTCTGCTGCTTTCCCAGGCGCATTAGCAGACAGCTGGATCAGAAGTGGAGCAGCCAGGACTCCAACTGGTGCCCATACAGGATACCAGCATCTCAGGCAATGGTTTAACTCTGTGTCACAAGGCTGGCCCCAAGATTCAGTAAATCTACAGCAGGCTAATTTTTAAATTGATCATTTTGTATGGCCCACGAATGATGTAGTAAATATCCAAATGGCTCTGGGCAGAACAAAAGGTTCCCCAACCTGGCCAGCCCTGCTGGTTTATAGCTTCCCTTTTAAAATATGTAAGTATCTTTAAATTGTCATTTTCAAAGATGCTCTGGGAAACAATCATGAACTCAGCCTCTATGAACTCTCCTTCCCTTCTGTTACAGTGTGTCAACTTGCCATCTGACTGCAGGGTCTCTCAGTTGAGTCTTAATTTCTGCAGGATACAGCTCATGGTGGCTCCTAGGGCAGCGACAGCTGGCTGCAGCCACTTCTTCATTAGCAGCTGTAATGGAGCCAGGGCATTCTTTAATCTATACATTGTGACAAGGTTTAACCTCCGAAGGTCTTCTTTCTCCGGAAGCTGCTTCATCAATTTTGCTTTTTCTTCATTTTATTGGTGCTTAGCAAGGTTGTCATTCCAAAAGCATTTTGCAGAGCACAGCCTGAGCCAGTATCAAGGGACTCAAATTTCCATGCACTGATATTTTAAAGGTGTTTTTCAAATGTGTACTTTCTTCGCACTATCAATGAATGTTTTAATATTTATTTGAAAGGCAGAGTTAGAGAGAGAGAGAATGAGAATGAATGAATGAATGAGAATCTTCCATCTGCTGGTTCACTCCCCAGATGGCCTCAATGGCTAGGGCTGGCCAGACTGAAGCCAGGAGCAGGGACTCAAACACTCAGGCCACCTTCTGCTGTCTCCGCAGGTGCATTAGCCGGGAGCTGGATCAGACTGGAACCAGCACCCATACGGGACACCGGCACTGCAGGTGGTGGCTTTATCCACCATGCCACAGTGCTGGTCCGCGTTTAAAACTTTCTTCAATGGAAGAGGCTGGCTTCTCTGAAAAGTTCTCATCATTTTCCTCATTGTCTGCTCTAAGATGTTTTCCCACACTGTAATGGGAACTAAATTACAACCGTTCTCCCGAGTCTTTCTGAGGTGTTGTGCTCATGGGTCGTTTTCATGAACTACTTACACACACATCTATTTCCTTCTCCTGTGGGTGAAGGCTGGACTTGGCTTCATGAAGTATAGGGTTTAACACTCATGGTGGACATCCACATCCTCTATCGAACTGCATGGGTTTGAGTTCTGCTTCCCACTAATGCACACCTCGGGAGGCAGCAGGTAATGGCTCAAGTAGTCGGGTCCCCGCCACCCACAGGGGAGACCTGGATTGCATTCTCAGCTCCTGGCTCAGCCTGGCCCAGCCCTGGCCTTGTGGGCATTTGGGGAGTGAACTGGCAGATGGGAGTGCTCTGTGTACATGTGTGTCACTCTGTCTCAAATAAATTAATTTTAAAAAATAAAAAAGATCTCAGAATCATTTTATCTTGGTTCTCATCATTCCCCGCATATGTCACCATCTTGCTTCTCTCTACCACATCAGTCCACTTTTTGTTACTACAACAAAATGCCCAAGGCAAATAACTTTATAAAGGGAAAAGGTGTATTTAGTTTTGGAGGTTCAAGTCCAAGATTCAGTGGCACCACTCAATTGGCCTCTGAAGAGGGTGACAGGTGGCAATGGCCCAGCTTGTGCCTAGCAAGGATCACACGGTGATCCAGGAAGCAGAGAGATGAGGTGGGTCTCACCATGGTTTTTATAGGAACCTCCGTGGGAGAACTACCTCCTATGACCCAAGATCTTCCCCTGGGCCTGCCTGTAGGCATCACAATTGGATTAAGTTTCCATTCTCTTAGTACCATTAATTTACAACTTCGGGGCTTAGAATCCTGTGCAAGTTTGGGAGCCAAATCATGTTCAAACCCCAGCAAGCCGCCACTCTCTCCCCCCTTCCTTGTCAGATCCCATCCCATACACAGAGATATGGCCAGCAAGAAAGAGTGGAAAAGGCACCCTATATTCTGCATGCCAGCTAAAAGAAAGAAGGGTAGAATGGATTTCGGAAGACACAGCCCATGTCGGGTACCCCATGCAGGCCACACAAAGCCCTCACAGGAGCAGCTCTGCTGCTGGCAACACCTATAAAGCCACGCACCCTCCCCGGCACATCAGCAGGGAGCTGAGTCAGAAGTGGAGCAACTGGTGCCTGTCTGGGATGCTGGAGTCATAGGCAGAAGGGAATAGTTAGCTGCAGACACACCCCTCAAGATACCCTCCTGTTCTAAATGGCAAGAGAATGGCGTGGCACCTCACAGGGAACCTCCCCTCATTGTCTGTCCTGGCCATGCTGGGAGCCCCGCCTTTTGGGAGGAAGGACACAAGTCCCATTGTGATTCTTCAAGGCAGGGGGAGTTAACGATAGGGTGAGGCCCACTCAAACAGGTCAGGAAGCTTCCAGGGAGCTGTGTCCCTACTTGACCTGTCTTAGACAATAGCGCTTTCTTCTGGAACTCCAGTGGGAAGTGTTTCTGGATGTCTCACTACCACTTGATACCAAGGGTCAGTTTACGAGTGAGTGACCTGGGAGACAGCACGGAGGCTGTGGCATCCCGCAGCTCCTTCTCGGAGAACTGTGACTGGTGACACCACCTTGGCAGGCTGTTAACAACCATGTGACAAACCGCCTTGAGGGAGGAAACCCAGTCTCCCTGGTCCTTGGTGAACACTGAGTGCTCAAATCAGTGGGATATGGGTGTAAGCATTCTGGGTGGGAAAGCCTGTTCTTGTAAATATTTATCATATGTCTGCTATGTTTAAGGGACTGGTGGGTCACAGAGATGAAAATGACACTGTGCCTACCCACAGAGAATTTACAATCCAACAGGAAAAACAAGAATAATCCCAATAGGCTGTTTATTTCATGGCAATTTTCAAAAACAAAGCAACAAGTGGTCTCTGGCCCTGTCCTCCCGATGTGGCCTTCGCAGCCACACCCCTGCCTTAGGGTCCGTTCCTGCCCAGCACATGGCTGGGGCTTCAACGCCATCTGTGTTTACGTTTCACTCATTCATTTGCTCACTTGTCCATTTCACGCTCTCCCCACACGTACTGAGCACCCGTGGCTGCCTGGCAGGCTCTGTATCTGCTTCGCGGGTTCTATGCAGCTGGCGTCATCTCCTGAGAGTGGTTTTGGGTGTGAACGCAGATGTTACTCACTACCTCCTCTGATGGCAGTGGCTCAATTCTGCAGGCACCTGGCTCCTTCTCCAGAGTGGTCTGACACAGCCAGCTCCCCGGGCATCCCCACAGGCATTAACCAGGACCACAAGCATCCTTGTGTAGTCCTGGGCTGTCCTCGGGGTAATCAGCAATACCTGGACACAACCAACAAGGACTCTCTGTGTCTGTGGTGCCGAGTCACCTGACAGGTACCCCATGGGAAGTGACTTTCTGCGGGGAGCCAGGAGAAGGGAACGGAAAGGGGAGAGGGATGAGTCAACATTAAGGTAAGACTTCCAAGGAGCACAAGAGCTCAGTGCCAAAGGAGGAGTAAACGGCGGAGGAGGAAGCAACCCCATTCAATGGCGCTGTGTGTGCAACTCAGGGTGAGCGAAGGAATCTGATGCAGCAGCTGGACACCTGACCCTCTCCTGGCTCTGCTGACCGAGTCACAGTCTAGGGAGAGCCACAGTGGCCCCTGAGCTTGGCACAGGCAGGCCATAGCTGCCACGGCAGGCTCAGCTTCTGCCTCCTGTCTCAGGAGAAGCTTAAACAGAGCGGGAGGAGCCCTCGTGGAGGCTGGCTTAGCTGTGCAAACCACACCCCATGAAAACCACGCGTGTTCAGTCTGTAGAGTGATCTATGGACAGGACAGGCTTCTTCAAAGGACAAAGGAGCGTGGAGGTGGAGGACTTCCTCGCTCACAGGTATTTGTGGGCTGCCCCAGCTCCTGGTCCCTTCCCCTCCAGGCTGACCTGTGCCTTCTGTAGCCTGCATGTTCTCCTGTGTCGCAGGAGGAGCCCTTCCTCCTCCCTCTGGGATGGGGGAGGGGGCTCACCAGCTACCTCCTCTCCAGGATCTTACACTTCTCCTTCCCAGGAGGACGATGACAGGCCAGGTGCCATGTGCTGCATCTACCTTATGATGACAGACGCTCCTGCCAACCTGCACAGCCTCCCTCCGTACAGATGAGGACACGGAGGCTTAGAGGAGCCCATGACATTCCTGAGCTCGCGCAGCTGGAACTGGGACTTGAATCCAGGTCTCCCTGCCTCAAACCCCTAGCCACACTCGCTTCCTGGCTATGAAACACCCTCCTGCCATTTGCAGCCGAAGGCCATGGAAGAAGTCTCTTCCCACGAGTCTGCTTCCTCATCTGTCAGTCACCCGGCCCGCAGCTGCCGCTCCCCAGAGGGCCATCAGGGGCCTGGCTGCTGACCCCAGTGGCCTCTGCTCAGTCCTCCAGGGCCTTCTGGGGCAGCGACCCTGCCGCCCACACTGCCTCCTCCTCCCTCCCAGGCCTGGCTGAGCTCCTCCAAACCGCCACTCCAACTCACTCCCAATCCTCGTCTCGGGCACCTCCTGTGAGCACCACCAGCCGTTTGCAAGGATCTGAGGACTCAGCTGAGGTTGGAAACCGGGAATCCACGTGTTCTTGTACGGGAAGGTCAGGATGTCTCCCCTAACCCCCAGAATTCCTCCATTGAGGGCGTCACTCCCCAGTGTGAGTATATTATGGGGTGGGCTCTCATGAACTGGGTTAATGACCCTAAAAGAGGTGCATGGGAGCTAGTCCCTTTGGCCCTCCTATCTCTTCTGCCACGTGAGGACCTGGGGTCCATGCCTCTTCCCCCACCTCATGTGAGGATACAGCAGGAGGCTCCCTCAGACAAACACACCCTTGCCCAGCACCAGGTCTGCGGAGCCTTGATGTTGGGTTTGCCAGTCTCCAGAACTCTTCTCTTTCAAAGTTGCCCAGTCTACGTCATTTGGTTACAGCAATGCAAACGGACTAAGTCAAGATACGGGTACACTTCCACACTTCCAACCATCCAACCGTCCTCGCACCACACTGGGCGGAGCTTATAGAGGGTGGGGAAGAGTTGTAGACCAGAGGGGCCAGGGGTGAGGACTGGGCTGCTCGGACCGCACAGAAGCCAGCAGGGCAGAAGGCAGCGGGGAGACAGGGAGATGGTGACGTCCACTAAGGCAGGCTGAGGCCCTCGCAGGGGATGACTGACAGGGCAGGGGACTGTTGCCAGGATCGCTGATGTCAATCAAGACCCTAGATTGTTGGATGCTCATCCTCATTGGCTCTCAAGCCCCCTAAAATCAGGACAAGTGGCAGCTCCATGTCCCTGGTTGAGGCCTGTATCCCTGGTGAGGCTGGGTCCACAGCAGTCACAGCAGCAGGATATGGGACCCCTTTTCCTATTCCTTTTCCCGGTTTGTCCCGAGCTCAGCATCTCTGCTCCAGCCAAGCAGGGCCGCTCGTGCCAGCTGTATAGGGCAGCAGAACTCCAGGAATTCCCAGGGACCCAAAACCGCTTATTAGAAGAACAGATGAATCCATTTCTCATGTGACTTCATCCAATTCAATTCAGCGGTATCCCGTGAGCACCTCCTGAGGGCGGGCTCTGTGTGGCAGGCTAAGCCAGACCACGACCACGACTGAAAAGCAGGCAGAGACACAGCCCGCAGTGCTATGGCTGTCCCCAGAGGTTCCTATGCTGGAGGCTCGGTCCCCAGTGTGGTGGCACTGAGGGGTGAGGCCTGGTGGGAGTGAATGGATTGCTGTACTCTCGAGGGAGTGGCTCAGGTCTCACTGGCTTAGTTATCCCAAGGCCACGCCCAGGAACATGGCTGCTTCCTGCCTGCCATGCTGTGACAGAGCCAGGACGCTGGCACTGTGCTCTCCCACCACTAGACCTGAGACACAAACCTGCACACTTTACATGTTACGGAGCCTCTGCTACTTTCTTACAGCAACACGAAACAGACTAGGAAACCAGACGCGCGAAGCGGACACAGGCGCACTTGGGACATAGCTGCTGGGTGCTCCAAGAAGATCCTGGGAGTTTCATGTTGTGCTAGGGGAGGGCGGAGGGGCACTGGCCACTTCCCTCTCTGCTCCACCTCCCACCTCACTTCACTCTCCAAGGGGTCTGAAGGGCTCTCTGTTCACACAGACACAGTGCCCACCTCCAAACCCCCTGCAGCATTTCTTGGAGAATGGCCTCTGTGGTTGTTTTCTTCTATGGCAACAACAGCTGGAGTACCACAAGGGGTGCCTCCTGCCAAGTGCCAAAAGAACATAGAGAGCCTCCCAAAGTGAGCCCCAATCCTTCCTCCGACATCCCATCAAAGTCCATGTTTCCCCTGCTGTTTCAAGTAGCAATGCCTTGGTCAAGCAGGACTGTAGGTTCAGCAAGACAGGAAGACAGGTCTTAGGGTCTCCTCCCAGACTTCTAGAAGAGCTCCCCTCCCCAGTCTCTTTCATGCCCGATGGGTGCTGAGCAGTCCTGGGTGCCCACATGCTAACAATGAGAGCTATAAAACCCCAGGCACAAGTGTGGCATTCAGTTGCTACAGGTATGCTGTGGGCCAGAGGCGTTCATCTGTCAGTACCACGACCACCAACCACAGCGACACAGGATAAATAGAGTTTGGGACGAAAAGCTGAAGAGAGGAACTGATTGTACCTGCAGGGGTGGACTGGCCCACCAAGCAACAGGCAGTCACATATACAGCGGGAGGCTTGGATGCGGGGGTGGAGCTGGGGGACCCAGAAACCCTGTACTGGAGGCTGAATCCAAGACTCAGAGTGCCAGGACTCTGGTTCTGTGGGGGCTCCTCGGGAGGTCCCCCTGTGGGGACACCCTGGAGCTGGACCAGCCCCAGCGTACATCAGCAGCTCTGAGAACACATCTCATCTGCAGATGCATTGCACACCATCCTAGCAAATCTTGATCCAACAGGTATAAGCCAGCAGAGCCACAGACTTACGAGTTCTTTTGGGGCAAATGAAATTCGGGGATACTGCTTGACTGGGCCACAGGTGTGCCATTTAGACAGTGTCCACCTGTGACTGCCCTCACACAGGCCAGGGCTACTGACCTTGCACTTGCACTGCTGGGTTTTTATTTTTTTAATCTATATAGCACAGATTTCTCTGTATGCCCTTAGCCATTCAGAGTTGTTCCTCCACGCTTGGCCTCCTGCACGCCTATGGCATTTGAATTTGCAACCTTGGTTCTAAGGCATCTAGATTAGCCAGGAATCTGAATTTCAACAAAAATACACACAAGGGGTGCCTGGTTCATGCAGCATGGGAGGATAGCTGAGCAGGGACACCGGAGAGGGGCCAGCGCCCCTTTCTGCTGGTCACTTCCTGTCGTCTTAAGAGGCATCATTCTCCTTTGGCACAGATGCCAAAGAGCTACCTCTCTCCCCACAGAGAATCAGCCCCAGCAGAGGACGCCGGCCTCCCTTGGGTCACATACCCGAGAGCTGCAGGTCATTTTCTTCCTCAGTTAAACAATTACGGAGCTGGTCCTTGCTCTAACCAGGTCACACACAGTAACGGATTCAATCTCCATTTAAGAAATCTATATGAGTGGGAACCGCATTGTGGCACAGCAGGTTAAGCTGCCACTCGAGGTCCTAGCGTGCCTTGTGAGTGCTGGTTCAAGTCCCAGATGCTCCAGTTCCAGTCCAGCTCCCTGCCAATGCACCTGGGCAAGTGGCAGAGGATGGCCGGAGAGCTTGTGCCCCTGCCACTGGCTCATGATTTTGGCCCCACCTAGCCCTGGCTGTTGTGGTCATTTGGGGAGTGAACCAGTAGATGGAAGATCTCTCCCAGGTACTTTTGCTCTATCTCTGCCTTTCAAATAAACAGATAAAGCTTTAAAAAAAAAAAAAAAAAGCCTATGGAGCTGGGATCTGATTTCATGCCAGCCAGAGGACATAGTGGGAGCATGACCTGCACAGGCAGCGTGGAGGTCCTGCCTGTGTCCACCCTTTGGGCCCATGACTGACAGCCCTGCCTGCAGCACACGTGCTGGGGGCAGAGTGGCTCTCTGGAGAAAGACACCAGGCAGAAGTCAGTTAACGTAGGACCATCCTGGGAATGTCTTGGGTCCAGTCTCTCTGCTCCCCCACCAAACACTTGCGATCTGCGGTAGCTTGGGGAGGATATTCTGGCTCAGGGCCTCTTTTCTCTGAAGTCTCTAAAGTCGGAGGATAAGGCACATCTTCTGCAGTTGTGAGGATCTGGTGACCTTTTAGCGGGCATATGGAAAACTCTAGAAGGTGCAAGCCATGAAAACCCAACTTTCCCACCAACTCTCCTTGGGAAAGGGTCCATCGGAGCCCTCAGCTCTCACCTGTGGCCACATCGAGTCTGTGCTTCTGAGGGTTTGCCAGATCTTTCCACCTTGCACAGTTTAGCCTTGGTGTTTCAGGGTAACACAGATGAACTGGCCCTGCAGATGGGGGCAGAGAGGGGGCTGGGCGGCTGAGGCTGAGGCAGAGCAGGGCGGGGGGGTCGAAGGAATGCCTTGTGCTCTCATTAAACATGAGACAGAGATGGAGAAGAAATGAGGAGGGAAAGGAAGAGAATGATGGAAAAGAAACTAAAACTGGTAAAACTCTATGGCTGGCCATTGACCCTTAGACATACCCACTCGAGCAGTTTTTAAAATCTTATGCAGATGGGAGACCAGGAGGAGGCACATGGCTCCTAGCTTCGGATTGGCATAGCTCCGGCTGTAGCAGCCATTTCAGGGGTGAATCAATGGAGGGAAGACCTTTCTTTCTCTCTCTCTCTCTCTCTCTCTCTCTAACTCTGTCAAATAAAAATTAAAATCTTACGCAGAATCCAAGCTTGCAAAGTGGAAGAAAGCTCTGGAGGGAGGGCGGGCAGGGGCTCGGGGAGCAGTTTGCTGGGCCTCCCTGTTGTCTTCCTTGCAGGTTCCTCAGAACAAAGTTTGAATGTCAGATCTAGGTCAACCCAGGCTCCAGGAGTACCAGGACGCCCGCCTCCTGTTTGCACACCACAAGCAAATTCTCTATTCTATAATCTACCCCAAAACCTAGTGTCTTAAAACAGCAGCCATTTTGTTTTCTGCTCATGACTCTAAGCTCCTGGGGCTGGGCTCAGCAAGGCGGCTCTCAGCTGTCATCACGTAAAGGTTTCCGTGGGGCTGCATCATCTCCGATGGCCTCACTCTCCTGTCTGGTGGTCGTGCAGCTGGTTGGGTTTCTTGCTAGCTATGGTCTCTCAGCCTCAAGGCAGCTTCTCTGGGACTCTTCACACACAGCACAGCACTCTACGAAGGCAAGAGTGAAAGCTGGACGACCTCTTGCGATGCGAGCCAGGAAGCCACGTCACATCATTCTTGCCACATTCTCTTGGCAAAACCAGACACCAGATCCAAGGGGTGGAGACATGGACTCTTGATGGGAGGAATGTCAAAGTAGCATAGAAGATAATTTTTTGCTGAGGAGTTGGAGGTATTTGTGACTATTTTTGCAATTCACCATCTCTCTTCATTTTCTATATTCTTATTTCGATAAACTTGGCATGTGTCTGTGTACATAAAGATGACAACTTGTAGTATGTGTGGGCGAGCGTGGCAAACTCTGCTTGTTCCTCACTTATTATTCAGTCTCCATTTCCTTCTTAGTAACGGAGATTCAGTCATTTTTTTTTCAGGGTGGCAATTTGCCCAGTTACACATATTCGCCTCCCCAGATTCCCTGACAGCTGGGGCCACCATGTTACCAAGTCTTGGCCAATGGTTCTAACTATAGAAATCTTCGGGGGAGGGCCTTCAGGAAAGTTCTTTTCTGGATAAAAGGGAAGATTTCTAGGAACAGACTCAGTGTCACAGGCTTTCCCCTTCTCTCCTCTTCCTTTCCCATCTCATTTCTGCCTGGATCACATGTACGACACCAAGGCGTGGATTAGCCATGTTGAAACCCTGAGGATGATGTAAAAGATAGTGGGAGGAAAGAGCAGAGGCATTACCGCTGATAGCATCATGGGACCTCTGCTCTGGTTTTAGACTCCCAGCTCTGGGCTTCTTTAGAAAAAATAAAACCTTCTTGGTTAAGTCAACAGAGCTATGGTTTCTGCCACCAAAGCAGGCACTGATGAGATGAGACTGGGAAGGAAGTAGCAGACAGACCATGAAGAGCCACGAGGACACCGTAGCTGCTAGGCAAAGTGAAATGAGTCACTGTCTTTTGTTGCGTGCGTGTGTGTGTGTGTGTGTGTGTGTGTTAGGGTGAGTGTGAGCCCAGATGGATTTGTGCCTGGGTGTCGGGGTGAATATAAGAAAATTGCCTCAATCCCTCTGATGTTCATGTAATAGAACACCTCAAGCTGAGTAACTGATAATGGACAGAAATCCAGCTCACTGCTCCAGAGGCTAGCAAGCCCAAGAGCCTAGTGCCAGTTTCTGGTGAGGGCCTTCTTGCTTTGTCACAATATGGCAGATGTCATCACAGAGCTGAGGCAGATCGCCACCCTTGCTTCAACAAACCCACTCTTGTGACAACGAACCCATTTCTGCAATAACAACGTTAATTCATTATGGGGGCCAAGCCCTCCCTCCGAACATGACAGCACTGAGGAATCAGTTTCTAACACAGACTTTGAGGGACACAAACCCCAGCAGAGACGCTATAGCTATTGCAGAATGTAAGGTCAAATCGGAGTCTAGATGTTGGAAGACTGACATGCTAAGTTGCGAGTGGAAAGATAAGTTTAATGGTGATGACTGCGAGCCCTGCACCTGGCTTTTAAAGACGCAGTCAGAATGGGAGGGCCGAGTTTCAGTGCCTGGGGCTTCGAGCTGCCGGCAGAGGCTCGGGATGAGCTCACAGCGTGAGCTGAGAGTGCCAAAGGCCCCGGCTTGGCCTCTGACTGCCATGATCCCCTAGGACCCCGGACACACAGGAAGGTGACCCTCAACCTCTGCATGACCCAAGCACAGGGCTGAGCACCGTGTCCATCCCAAGACTGGTGACTGGAGCCCATCAGAGGAAATCCAAGACACCATCTGGTGATCTGGGAAAGTTCTAGTGAATGAGAAAACTGGAGGAGCCTGATAAAATCTGTAATAGTCCTGTAGCACGGAGCACAAACCACACCTAAAACTTTGTGTCTTAAAGCAACAGTAACCCTGAATTGGCTCACAGCTCTGCAACCTGGGCTAGGGAGCTTTACTCTGCCCCATGTGGTACAGTGGCATGGGTTGGGCTCAGTAATAAACTGCACCTAGCTGGCAGACGCCTGGGGCTGCAGGAGCCATGATGGCTACAGTCCCATGTCTGCTGCCTCGGCGGGAATGGCTGGAATTTGTGACAGGAGGATGTGCCTGTATTTTTATTTCAAGTTCTTGCCCCCTACAGACATAAGACTTCAATGCAAAGGTAAAAGTAATGTGCACAGGTTGAGAGCAGGATATATGTGAAGTGAGGGAGCTTAGGTGGGCCATGCCACACAGAGACACCTGCCATGAGTAGGCCCAAGGGTTGCTTAGGGGTGGAGGCCAGAGAAGGACCAGTAACAAGGGCAGGAAGCCGGGAACCAAAGAGAAGCTCCTCCTTTGTGTTACAATTCCCTTCATGGGGGTGGGGCCACACCCTAATTGAATATACAAGTGGGGTGGAACCTGGGCGGCGTTTGGTGTGCTGAGGTTTTTTTTTTGGGGGGGGTGTTTCATGGCACCTCCACGTGGAGTTTCTGTATGGCCATAACGGTGCCTCCTCGCTCTGCTACCCGGGTGAGGCGTAGGTGCAGCACAGCGAAGTGGGCATACTGGATGGACAGGTAAGGGGTGGAGCTCCAAGGCAGGGCAAGAGGCAGAAATGGTGGAAAAGTCTTCAGCTCACCTAGTCCTATCTAACCTTCCCGCCTACCTCCCCCTTATCAGAACATCTGAGGACTGGCTGCGCCTCTCTCCTCAAACTTGTTCATCTTAAGGACGCTGGCCTGAGCTTTGTGGCTTCTCCGGGCAGCAAGATGGGGAAGGTGGCTGCTGCAGGCGCCTCATGCCTGGGCACGGGACTTCTGCCCCATCCTGTTGAATTCACAAGTCATAAGCCGAGCCAAGTGTCCCATGGAATGTGACCACCAGAAAGTACCAATTCAGTAGTGGAGCTGTGGAGACCATCCCGCGGCAGTTGATCGAGATAACTAGCTTCTACTATTCCTGGAGCTTTGCCAGGTCCCAAAGAACATTCCTTGCCCTAACTTATCTGAAACGTACAAGCAAACTGAGACACAGAGGTGTGCTGGTGAGACGTCTGCCAATTTCCACGGTGCGAACCCTCCTCGAGTCCCAGCTGCAGCCACCCATGTCCCCGCATGCAGGGCGGGAGGAGGTGTGGCAACAGCCAGCCAGAGCACTGCCCTGTGCCTGGTCCACGGTCGTGTCTGCACACAGATGTGGTAATGGGACTTTCTCAAAAACCCCACATGGTCAAGAATGGAGGGCCTGGGACTCAACCAAGACCCAGATTGTGGGCTTTGGTTGTGACATCACCCTGACTCCGCAATTTCTTGCCAACAGCTGAAAGGCTGGTATGGAGAATCAGTAGCTGTATTCTAGGTTGTTCCAGAAGGCAAGAGAAGGGTCCGTGTGAGTTTGAGAGGCTGATTTTCAGTGTAACAAGGAACTAACTTGATAGCCAGAGAAGTTGCTACTGGCAGGCCATTTTTGCTGTCCCCTCATCACAAAGTGTCTGTCAAGGGCCAGACCTTGAAGATTTCCGAGTTAGGGGGGAACCTCCGTTCGCCTCTTGGATTCTGGTTCTAAGAACTTCCTGAAGTCCCAAATCTGGGATCACTTACAGGAAGAGACGAAGGCAAGAGAGGGAGGGAGGAGGGGAGGTGGGTGTTGGGTCCCGGGCAGAGCCTGGGCAGACGAGGCCAGTCCCGGGGAGCTGAGGCTCTGAGGAGCTCAGGGATGAAAAATGGGATCTGCATGAGGGCCACTGCTCTGGTCCAGGTGCCCGAGCCCCAGGACCCCGAGTGGGAAAGCACTTTGCCGTATCCCCATCAGCTCAGATGACAGCCGGCACCACGGTGTCCTCAGCGTGCTGGGGGCAGCCGCAGATCTCGGTTTTTTTCTCATTTTTCCTAGGAGGAACCTTGTGGAGGCCTGGGTGCTCATGCCTCTTTGGCTCAACAAGAATCCACGGCGCTTGGGGCCAGCCCTGTGGTGTAGCAGGTAAAGCTGCCACCTGCACCTGTGGTGCCAGCATTCCATGTGGGCGCTGGTTCAAGTCCCGGCTGCTCCACTTCTGATGCAGCTCTCTGCTGTGGCCTGGGAAAGCAGTAGAAGATGACCCAAGTCCTTGGGCCCCTGCACCCATGTGGGAGACCCAGAAGAAGCTCCTGGGTTCAGATTGGCACAGCTCTGGCCATTGCAGCCAATTGGGGAGTGAATCGACAGATGAAGGGCCTCCCTCTCTCTCTGCCTCTCCTTCTCTGTGTAACTCTTACTTTCAAACAAATAAATAAATCTTAAAAAAAAAAAAACCCATGGCCCTGCTCCCCACAGCTGCGCCCCGGCCCTGGCAGGTGTTGGGTACCGGGCTGGAGGCAGGTCCTGGCCGCGTCCCGGTCAGCCCTGGGGCTTCCTGAAGCCATGGAAGGTAACTGCTTTATAAGGAGAACCATGGCATAGGACGCTTCCTGAAGGAGCTGCCCCAACCCCCGAGGGAGAAATCCTTCGGGAATCAACCCCGGGCCGCTTCCTGGCTGCTCCTGGCTTGGGCGTCTCCAAGCATGCCAAGAAATGCCCTGGGAGCTCCCAGGGAGCGCTCACCACGCGTCTTGAAATGGATCACTGGGCTCTGGGGACAAGTCGCTCACCACAAACACGACATGAAAAATGCCACAAGACCCTGGGTTTCGGGAGCTGTAGTTTCGCTAGGCTAACAGCAACGGTGGGCGGGCAGGCGGGTGGACAGTGGGCAGCTCCCGTGGTCAGGGGCAGCCTGCTGTGGGTTGAGTGCGGGTCCCCGAAAGTTCACGTGTTGGGAACTTAATCTCCAAATTCCTATGCTTGGGGTATCTGAAGGGAGCCTGTGGGAGGTGACTAAGGTTAGATGAGGTCACGGGGGGCAGGGCCCCAGCCTGGGACTAATGGCTCATGGAGAGGAAGGGAACGCTCACTCGCAAGACCACTCTTCCACCACAGTGACAAGTTCAGGGTCCCCTGCAGACACCACAACCCTGCTCTCGGACTTCCAGCCCCAGAATCGCAGAAACACATGTCTGTGTCAACTACCCAGTCTGCACCACTCTGAGAAAGCAATAGAGAAAAAAAAAATAAGACACTGCAGCCCCAGCACAGATTTGCCCAGGGCTCTGTAACCCTGGCGATGCCTGCACCCCGTCCTGCTCGGGAGCCCCAGCAAGTGCAGGTCACTGCTGGTCACCCCTGGGGCGGAGGGGGTGGGAGGTGAGTAAGAAGCAGTGACTGTTTCAACGACCGCCCTCTGCGGGCAGGGCCAGGGTGGCTGCACTTGACTCTGAACGACAACTTAGGCAGCTGGGAACCGTCACCGGGTGCCACCCAGGCTGGAGCAAGCTCTGGGAACCAGGGCTCAGGGGTTCCTGCTTGGGGATTCCTGGGAATGGAGCTGAAAACCCCTGGAGACGGGGAAGCAGCTGTTGCACCAGAGCCTCCCACCCCCACTTCCTCACTCCCTGCGTGGGAGGACTCGGCCTCCCAGCCCAGCCCTGGAGTTGCTCAATGCACCAGGCCTGGGGCCTGCACCAAGCTCAGGGATCCAGGCTGGGGCTTAGGCCCAGGCCCGGGCTCTCCTCCTTGAGGCCCAAGCTGCCTACTCTCCCCGCTGCTCCCCCAACAACCTCTCATTACCAAGGCCACAGACCGTAGGGAGCTGGGATCAAGCGAGGCTCAACACCTGCCTTCTCAGACTAGGCCCAGAGCTGCTGACGTGGGCTGGGCACTCCTCCAGTCAACAGGAGAGCCATCATTACCTGGTTTGGACCTCTTGACTCTTCATGCATCACCCTCTCCCCGCTTCTCTCCCTTCTGAGGTGGTTAAGACAGCCACGGTCCAATGTGGCCCCCAAGATCCTAGCCTCCTGCTACCACACTGTGCACAGCTGCCTCTCTGGTTGCATCAAGGTTGGCTACGCTGTAACCAACAGAACACAGAAGAGGTGATCAAGAGGACCCCTGAGATCAGGTAAGACAAGACTATGGCGTGTGTCTAGAATGTTCCGATTCTCGCCCTTTGTCTTCCTCCCCTGTCCTGAGTTCTTACTCTGGAGGAAGCCAGTTACGGTGTGGCGAGGCCACTGGAGCAGACCATGAGAGGCTCAGGTTGTGAGGCGCTAACGCCTCTGGCCAACAGCCAGCAAGGGAGTGAGGCTGCCCAGCAGGCTCTTCTGGGGCTGAGCCTTCTGGGAACAGCCACCCAGGCCAAGAGCTGGACTGCGAAACCTCATGGAATACCATGTGCCAGGGCCACCAGCTAAGCCGCTCCTGGATCCCTAATTCATGGAGACTAGGGACTGGAAATCTGGGGCAGGCACGGTGGCACAGCGGGTTAAACCGCCACTTGGCATGCCCGCATCCCATACTGCGCTGGTTCAAGTCCTGGCTGTTCCACTTCCAGTCCACCTCCCCGTTAATACATCATGGAAGGCAGCAGATGATGGCTCAAGCGCTTGGACCTCTGCCACACACAGGGAGCCTGGAGGGAGGGCTGGGCTCCTGGCTGTAGCCTGGCCCACGCCTGCTGCTGCAGGTGCTTGGGGAGTGAATCAGTGGATGGAAGCTCTCTCTCTTGCTCTTCATCCTTCTGTGCCTCCGCCTTTCAAGTAGATGAAAAACAAACATTTTAAAAAATAATAGAAATAAATGTTTGTTGTCTTAAGTTGCATAGCTATAGAGAAAAGCACTTTTTTTCTTGGCTTTTAATTTTTTCTAGGGGAAAAAAAAGTAATGAAAGCAAACGCCTGGTCACACCCGAGCCAGACAACAAGGCTTCGTGCTACTCCACTGCAAGGGATGAACCTGCGACCGTTCGAATACAGGAGGCTTCCCTGGACGCCTGGGGCAAGAGCCTCGCTGGCACAGGACCAGCTCATCTTCCCAAGCCCAGAGCAAAGCATTCCAGGAGGTGAGCTGCTAAGATACACGAGCTGTCTTTACTGAAATTGTGAGCATGCAGCTGGTGCAAACATTAACCAAATAAAACACACGACGGCTAAGCCTTAGAACGCATGACGAACGGGCTTCCTCCTCGGTGGCCATTTCGGGAACAGGGAGATTCCCCAGGACTCCAGCCTCCTGGTAGGGGTCCTGTCTGTGTTTCTCAGCGGCTTCAGTGAGGGCCCACTCAGCACTCAGTTTGTCCTCCCCACCCCCACTCACCCCCAGGTTGGTCCAGCTCTGATGCTATGATTTGAATGGGGTATGGCACCCAGACCCATGCAGTAAGTCCCTAAGTCACAGACAGCTGGCACTAAGAGGGTGGAGGCTTGACTCATTATGGTGTCCAGGAGGCAGGCCTAGTAGGGGGTCCCGAGGGGCGTGCCCCTAGAAGGCCATTCCTGGGAGAGAACTGACAAGGGCCCAGCCACTCCCTCCGCATCCCGGCTCACCATGCCCACCAGATGGCTGCAGCAATGGGACTCACGCAACCTTGCATTGTGAACTTCCAAAATGATGAGCAAAACCAAACCTCCTGTCTTTGTAAGCAGCTTATTTCAGGTATTTAGTTGTAGTGACGCAGACCTCACAGACCTTCTACCATGCAAACATCTCCGAGAGAGAAAGCTGTCTGATTTTAAAAGCACTTTACTAGAGCGTACCTTTGACAGACTCTGGCCGCAGTGCACTTTCTGACTCACTCACCGTGGGCCCGGAGCAGTGGCCTCCCTCGCACTCCTGTGACGTGCCCCAGCCGAGCTGCGCCTTGTCTTCCCTCCAGAAAACCCGGCGCTAGCAGCAAAGCCTGGGCTTTTGGGTAACCGGCATTTGCTTCCGAAAATACAGCTCATCTAGGTTAATGCTTTTTTGGTTGTCCTTGAAGTGTGGATTCAGAGCCTTTGGGAAACTTCTAGCTTCCGATTAAAAAAAAATTTTTTTTAAAGATCCAAGAACACAGGCATCACCTTTCCTTTAGAGAGGATTTTGGTTGGACACCCTGGGAGCAGACCAGCCAGAGAGGTGGCTGGGCGGGCCTCGGAGGGCAGGGCAGGGCAGAGCGCGCTGGTGTCAGGATGGAAGAACGTGGAGCGAATTTGGCACAGCTCAGGTGGCACTTGCCGGGCCTGCTGTGCCAGAGCCTGCGGCCTCAGCCCTCCAGCTGTTCTCCCCCAGGAGCAGAAACTGAAGTTGGAGCCAGAAGTGGGTTTCCGCCAACGGGAACAATGGGTGTAATTGTGCTTTGCACGCCGCACAAAGCACTCTCCCAGAGCGCTCGGCACAACTGTGCACACACTGCTTCTACCAGGAGAACCGCACCATGGGGGCTTCCCCGGCGCGCCTTGGAAACTCGGAGATCTGGGAAGACCAGTCCAGAAAAAAGAGGGATTCCATAGAGATGCTGGGGTCAGGGTGGGGATGCAGGTGGGTTCCTGGGGGACCTCTCCGAGCAAGGGAAAATGTGAGTGCTGTGTGGGCTTTAGGAGCTTCTGCAAATTCATGCAAAAACTCTTTTAAAAGATTTATGTATTTATTTGAAAGGCAGAGTTAGAAAAAGGGGAGAAGAGACAGGGAAAGAGATCTTCCACCTAATGGTTCATTCCCCAAATGGCCGCAGTGACCCGGGCTGGATGACCAGGATGAAGCCAAGAGCTTCTTTTGGGTCTCTCACATGGGTGCAGGTGCCCAGGGACTTGGGCCATCTTCTGCTGCTTTCCCAGGAGCATTAGCAGGGAGCTGGATTGGAAGCTGAGCAGCCAGGACTCAAACCTGCACCCATAGGGGATGCCGGCACTGTAAGCTGTGGCTTAAAGTGCTATGCCACAGGGCTGATCCATGCAAAATCATTTTTAATACAACAGGCTTGCTTTCCCCTTAACATTCACTAAAGATAGCCCTGGTCTTGGTTCTGGAACGCTGCCAAGTACAGAGGAGAAATGGTCAGTAAACTCACAGGATAGAGACTGACTCTCGGAGGTTGTTTTCATGCTGTTTCTTGTCCCAGTTCGTGAGCTGTGCTCCAGTCAAACACGGTCTCCAAAGGCAGGGGCTGCCCAGAGGAAGAGTCGGGTGCAACCGAGAGCAGCAGTGCAGGGTGCTGTTAAGAGCACGCTTCAGCCATCACAACGGTTGGACACCTAATCCCCAGCTTGTATGTTACGGTACTTAGAGAGGGGGGCCTTTAGGAAGTCAGCAGGGTGAGAGGAGTTCATGAGGGTGGGGTCCCCGCAATGGCATCGGTGGCTTTAGGAGAGGAAGAGAGGGGCTGGGGCTGTGGTGCAGCGAGTTAGGCTGCTGCCTGCAACGCTGGCATCCTGTGTGAGCGCTGGTTCAAGTCCCGGTTGCTCCACTTCCTATCCATCTCTCTGCTAAGGTGCCTTGAAAGGCAGTGGGTGATAATGCAAGCGCTTGGGCCCCTGCGCCCACGTGGGTGATGCAGATGAAGCTCCTGGGTCAGCCCCCTGTTGCGGCCATTTGGGGAGTGAACCAGTGTATGGAAGACATCTCTCTCCAACTCTGCCTTTCAAATAAATCATTAAAACCTGCCCCGTCTCACCACGGGAGAGCCTCCACCAGGCCATGGAGTGGCGCGACAGCAGCAGCTTCTGCACCAGGCGCCGACCCAACCTCTGTTCTACACCAGTTACCCAGTCTCGGGCATGTCGCCACGGCACAGGAAACAAGACTGGGACAGTCACATGCCACCTGCTCACCTTGACAAAGTTAACTTCTCCAGGCCACAGCCTCAGTGCTCACCCACCTCCCGGGGAAGGTTGGGTGAGATTAATGAGAGGGTGTGGGGCTCTCCTTTGCACACTGAGCAATGAGTAAGCTCTGGGCTGCTTTTCACTGTGCCTGACCCCCAGCACACTGACGACCCAGATCCCAGGGCTGCCAGAGGGGCAAGAGAGCTCAGGTGGGCACACTTGATGTTGCTGTGGGGTCTTTGCTCTATGCCCTGCACCCCCAGCCCCCCGGGGTCCACCTTGGGTGGCTGCTTCTCTCCCTGCACTGCCTGTCACGCAAACCAGTCTGTGGATCTGCTGACCCCTGCCCCTGCAGCCCCTGCTGATGGCTCTCGAGCCTGTCTCTGCCCCGAGCCCAGTCCCAAGCACCTATGGGAAGGCCAGCCACATGTCCACCCACCTTGGAGTCCATCCCTCTAGAAGCAAATTGTTGTCTCAAAACAGCTGCAACCCCCAACGGCGACAATCTAGCAAGGGAGGAATGGTTTCCCCGCCCCCCCCCCCCCCAGCTCCTTCTTTCAATGTGCTGTAGCTTCAGTCATGCCCCTCCCAAGCTCACATGTTAAAGCCCTTTTTTTTTTTTTTTTTTACTGGCAGAGTGGACAGTAAGAGTCACCCCCCAATGGCCGCTGCGGCCGGCGCACCGTGCTGATCCAAAGCCAGGAGCCAAGGCTGCTGCCACCATGCACCACTAACCAGACAAGTCTCTCAGTGCCAGGGGCTCCACATCCGAGATCACAGTGTAAGCAGAGCCAGCCCTGTCTGAGGGCCAGGAGCAAGATCGCGCACGCCCTCCCCCAGGTGCTTGTGGGAACACCATTCCCACCTCTGCTGCACGCTCAGGTGGTATGAGTCTATCTGCAGATTCGCCTTTCACCATCACATGAGCAGGACTAGATTAGGGCTGACCCTAATGACCACATTGAACTTGGCTGCCTCTGTAAAGACCCCATCTCCCAACAGATCCACGTGCTAAGGTTGTGTCTGCTATACTCGGGCAGGGGTGCAGTGGGATGCAATTCCACACGTCCCTGGCCTCCTCCAACCCCAGGCCAGTGCGCTGAGGGCTGTCTGTGCCCCAGCAGGCCCCAAGATCGTAGCCAGACACCCTGTCCTCCCACTTCATCCTGACCTCACAGACACGGCCAGAGGCTCTTGGACTATCCTCCACTGCTTTCCCAGGTGCATTAGCAGGGAGATGGATCCAAAGTGGAGCTGCTGGGACTCGAACCGGTGCACCCACATGGGATGCCAGTGTTGCAGGCTGCAGCTTTACCCACTCTGCCGCAGCGCCAGCCTCAATGGCTGCTTGCTCAGTGGCCGACTTCAAGTGACCGGGACACAAGGACCCCAGATCCAAGGCCATTTGCTGTGAGACTTCTCCTTTCTGAGCCAACTGCCCCGGCTCTGATCAGGGCACAGCCAGGTTCCCCGGGGCTGTACCCTGGCAAGAACCAAGCAGCCCTAGCCCGCGGGAGGGGTATGGGCAGGACGGCTGGGCTGGCCTCTCTGGGAATTCCCATGCCCATTGCCAACCCTCCTCCCCCCTGCAGAACCGGTTCCAGCCAGAATCTCGCCCAGGACAGCAGAGACTGCCGCAGCGTGGATAGGCTTGAGATCTGGAGGTACAAGTGGCTGCCCGGGGTCTGGGAAGGCAAAGCAGGTCATTTTCTCCCTCCCAGCCCCACATCAGCCCCAGGTCCTGACCCAAAGGGCTCCCCTGAGCCATCTCCGCTGCTTGGGGCAACCTTGGTTGGCTCCGCTGGGTGAGAATGCCCACCCCACCAGCCAGCGGCTTTGCGGAAGCCACTTTCCAGAACCCAGCAACCATCAACCCAGGTGTCCTGCCTTCCAATCTGGGGTAGAGGCTCTCCCGAGGCCAGTCCTCAACAAACAGCGCATTGCAGCACCACCTCGACAAAACACGGGACACCTGCCATCCCGCTAAGTTTTTTTTTTTTTTTTAATTTTACTTATTTATCTGAAAGGTGCAGATAGAGAGAGGGGGAGAGAGAGAATACCCAGGTCTGCGGGTTCACTCCCTAAGTGCCCGAAACAAACTGGGCCTGGGCCAGGCTGCAGTCAGGAGCCAGGAATTCAATTCAGGTCTCCCACGTGGGTCTCGGGGACCCAACCAGTTGGGCCATCACCACTGCTTCCCAGGACGTTCATTACAGGAAGCCAGAGCCAGGCATGGAGTCAGGACTAGAACCTAGGGACTCTGGTACTGGGGAGTGGCACCTGCCACCATAGGCTTTTCCCATCGTGGATGGGGTATTCTGTCCTCCGGCAATGGATCACAGGATTTTAAAGGGGTGGGGGAGGGGATAGAGCACACTGCTCCCAAGCAGCTCATGGGTCTCCCCCAGCACACCCGGCCCCACAGAGACACGACCCCAAGGCTAAGTGAAGACGCATCTCCAGTCCGGCAGACACAACCTGCCCTGCACCCGCTGTCCACAGTCACCACAGCCATGTCGGCCGGGACCCTCAAGACATTCGTCCAAGCCATACTCACCATGGCGGGCCGTGGGGTTTTGCAGGCAGAGCTGGGCATGTCTCCTCAGGGCTGTCCAGGGTCGACTGTCACATATGCGGGATTGCTGGGGACCTGTCGTTAGACCCCTGGTCGTTAGGCCCCGAAGGTGACGGCGTTCCCAGGCGGTGCTCCGGGGGCCCGCGCACGGCTGCCACCATCCCGGGAGCCTGGTGATTCCCTGCCACCTCCGTCACAAGTCCCTTCTCAGCCTTCACACGGGTCCCTGGCACAGCCTCTGCTCTGTGCAAACACCGGTGCCAGCGGGATGGCGTGGACCTGCCCTGGCCCAGTGCTAGGGGTCTCCTGGGGCGCAGGCTCCAGAGCTACTGGCCTGGCCGGCGGCCGCGTGGAGAAAGAGCCACGAAGGCGCCCATCATGGCGGCGAGGCTGGGACGAAGCAGGCAGAGGCGGCCCGACAGGCAGAGGCCGCTCCCTTTCTTTCCCAAGTGGATCCCGCTGCTTCCAGCTCGTTTCTGGAGGCCACAGAGCAGGGAAGAGGAAGCACATGGATTACTGCACAGAGCTTCGGGGACACCAGGCATGGCGGAGGGAAAACTCCAGCTGCACCGTGCTGGCCACCCCGGGGAAGGGGCGGCTTCCCTCCAAGAACCTGGCTTTCTAATGGCTTCCACTGCTGCCCGTGGGGCTGCTGATGGTGAGGGAGGACTTCACCTGGCGGAGCAGGTGCGGCGTGGTCCGCAGGTGCTTGTGGGTGGGAGCCCCACCCCCACCCCCCACCCCGTGGCCTGCCACAGCTGCAGCTCATCAGGGTCCCTTCCCTGGGCGAGGCAGGCCCAGCCTTGCCCTGGCTGCTAGGCCAACAACACAGAAACACCAAAGGGTCCCCTCTCACCCCCATCAGGGTGGAGCAGGGTGGGGACTGGGGGGCAAGGCTGCCCCAGCAGATTGTCTCCTCTGGGCAAGCAGGCGTGACACGAGCTTCTGTTCCTAGGCACAAGTGAAGGGCAGCCCCTTCCCCTTGGGCTTGGGACCCCTTGGGACTTCCAGAAGCTGCCAGAGGTTCTGCCTTGTTACATGTTACACGTGAACGTGGCACAGGGCAGGAGGGACGAAGCTTCCCCCAGGGGCTCACTCTGGCCAGGGCTATGGCTCTCCCCAGCCCTGCGTCCCACAGCCTGGCCCTGCCGGAGGGCCTGGTGGTAGCAGAGACCTCTGCCAGCAGCACCCCATCTCCCCGGGGGCCTCCTGCAGCCCTCCTCTGGCCTGAGCACCTTCTGTCTCTCTAAGCCGCTTCCTGTTTCCTTTTCTGGGTCACAAGGCGGGCTCACAGTTGTCTGAGTCACTCGAGTCTCGGTTCATGCCCAAGACAGCACAGAGCAGCCCGAGGCCCCCAGAGCCAGGCATGCGTGGGAGCCCGCTGACTTGGCTGTACTTCCCTGCAGGGCTCCTCACAGGCCCCGGCTTCCCAGGTGACAGCGGACAAGTCAGGGCGCACTTTGTTGACGACTGCAAAGACGTCTCCAGACACCTTGCTGTGGCCGTAGGGGCAGGCCTAGCAGGCAGCAGCGAGGGGTCAGCGGAAGATGCGGGCGGGAGGCTGCTGGAAATCGTTCGCTTCTAGTAGCTCAGTGGCAGAACAAGCAGGAAACCGCAGCTCAGGCGTGGACGGTGCTCTGCGGCGGGTCTGCACAGAGGCAGAGGAGAGCAGGCCTTGCACAAGTCCACTGCTCTCCCTTTGCGACTCGTAAGCAGCGTTCCCGCCCCGCTGTCTCCTCCTCACTGCGGAAAGACTGTGCGGGAGCCCGGAGCGGGACGGACAGGTAGTGGATGCCTGGTCCACCCCTGAGCCGTCGGCAGCAGGCTGTTTTTGCCTCCCAGTCCCACTCCCTGGACTTCTTCCCGTGGAACTGTGCTGTGAGCCAGGACGCACCTAGGATGGCACGGAACATACACAGAACACACCTGGGATGGCACGGAACACACACAGAACACAGCTGGGATGGCACGGAACACACACAGAACACACCTAGGATGGCACGGAACACACACAGAACACACCTGGGATGGCACGGAACACACACAGGACACACCTGGGATGGCACGGAACACACACAGGACACAGCTGGGACGGCACGGAACACACACAGGACACACCTGGGATGGCACGGAACACACACAGAACACACCCGGGATGGCACGGAACACACACAGGACACACCTGGGATGGCACGGAACACACACAGGACACACCCGGGATGGCACGGAACACACACAGGACACAGCTGGGATGGCACGGAACACACACAGGACACACCCGGGATGGCACGGAACACACACAGGACACAGCTGGGATGGCACGGAACACACACAGGACACAGCTGGGATGGCACGGAACACACACAGGACACACCTGGGACGGCACGGAACACACACAGGACACAGCTGGGACGGCACGGAACACACACAGGACACACCTGGGACGGCACGGAACACACACAGGACACACCTGGGACGGCACGGAACACACACAGGACACACCTGGGATGGCACGGAACACACACAGGACACACCTGGGATGGCACGGAACACACACAGGACACAGCTGGGACGGCACGGAACACACACAGGACACACCTGGGATGGCACGGAACACACACAGGACACACCTGGGACGGCACGGAACACACACAGGACACACCTGGGACGGCACGGAACACAGGACACACCTGGGACGGCACGGAACACACACAGGACACACCTGGGACGGACGGAACACACACAGGACACACCTGGGACGGCACGGAACACACACAGGACACACCTGGGACGGCACGGAACACACACAGGACACACCTGGGACGGCACGGAACACACACAGGACACACCTGGGACGGCACGGAACACACACAGGACACACCTGGGACGGCACGGAACACACACAGGACACACCTGGGACGGCACGGAACACACACAGGACACACCTGGGACGGCACGGAACACACACAGGACACACCTGGGACGGCACGGAACACACACAGGACACAGCTGGGACGGCACGGAACACACACAGGACACAGCTGGGACGGCACGGAACACACACAGGACACACCTGGGACGGCACGGAACACACACAGGACACACCTGGGACGGCACGGAACACACACAGGACACACCTGGGACGGCACGGAACACACACAGGACACACCTGGGACGGCACGGAACACACACAGGACACACCTGGGACGGCACGGAACACACACAGGACACACCTGGGACGGCACGGAACACACACAGGACACAGCTGGGACGGCACGGAACACAGGACACACCTGGGACGGCACGGAACACACACAGGACACACCTGGGACGGCACGGATCACACACAGGACACACCTGGGACGGACGGAACACACACAGGACACACCTGGGACGGCACGGAACACACACAGGACACACCTGGGACGGCACGGAACACACACAGGACACACCTGGGACGGCACGGAACACACACAGGACACACCTGGGACGGCACGGAACACACACAGGACACACCTGGGACGGCACGGAACACACACAGGACACACCTGGGACGGCACGGAACACACACAGGACACACCTGGGACGGCACGGAACACACACAGGACACACCTGGGACGGCACGGAACACACACAGGACACACCTGGGACGGCACGGAACACACACAGGACACACCTGGGACGGCACGGAACACACACAGGACACACCTGGGACGGCACGGAACACACACAGGACACACCTGGGACGGCACGGAACACACACAGGACACACCTGGGACGGCACGGAACACACACAGGACACACCTGGGACGGCACGGAACACACACAGGACACAGCTGGGACGGCACGGAACACACACAGGACACACCTGGGACGGCACGGAACACACACAGGACACACCTGGGACGGCACGGAACACACACAGGACACACCTGGGACGGCACGGAACACACACAGGACACACCTGGGACGGCACGGAACACACACAGGACACACCTGGGACGGCACGGAACACACACAGGACACACCTGGGACGGCACGGAACACACACAGGACACACCTGGGACGGCACGGAACACACACAGGACACACCTGGGACGGCACGGAACACACACAGGACACACCTGGGACGGCACGGAACACACACAGGACACACCTGGGACGGCACGGAACACACACAGGACACACCTGGGACGGCACGGAACACACACAGGACACAGCTGGGACGGCACGGAACACACACAGGACACACCTGGGACGGCACGGAACACACACAGGACACAGCTGGGATGGCACGGAACACACACAGGACACACCTGGGATGGCACGGAACACACACAGGACACACCTGGGATGGCACGGAACACACACAGGACACAGCTGGGACGGCACGGAACACACACAGGACACACCTGGGACGGCACGGAACACACACAGGACACAGCTGGGACGGCACGGAACACACACAGGACACACCTGGGACGGCACGGAACACACACAGGACACAGCTGGGATGGCACGGAACACACACAGGACACACCTGGGACGGCACGGAACACACACAGGACACAGCTGGGACGGCACGGAACACACACAGGACACACCTGGGATGGCACGGAACACACACAGGACACACCTGGGACGGCACGGAACATTGCAGGGCTCTCATCTTCTCCCCGTCGCCGCATGAGCCTTGCATGGGGGACGAGGCTGGGGCAGGGTCCCTGCAAGTCCTGGCCGTGTCGCAGACGCCTGCACACAGCAGTCTCTCTCAGCAGGGGCGGGCATGGCAGAAGGAAGAGCAGAGAAAGGCCGCAGCCTACAGGTTGGCCGGCCTGGGAGACAGGGATGGGGTGGGGGGGCTGCTGTTCCGAAAGCAGCCAGGAGTGCACAGTCCCAGCTCAGCGAGGGCGGTCATCTCCCCCGGAGAAACAGCTTTTCCCAGTCGAGTTCTACAGAGACGCAGCAATGTCACAAATAGATTCAGGCGAAACTGACCCCCCCCCCCCCAAAAAAAAAAAAAAAGCAAAAAATTGTCACGGGCAGGCGTTTGGCCTACTGGTTAACTCACCGGCTAAGACGCCCTCCTCCCACTGTGGAGTGCCTGGGCTCAATTCCTGGCTCTGCTCCCCATCCCAGCTTCCCACCAGTGCAGACCCCAGGAGGCAGCACGGGATGACTCCAGCGACTGGGTCCCTGTCACCCACACGGAACACCTGGATGGAGTTCTTGGCTCCCGGCCGTGGCTTTGGCCTCGGCCTTGTCATTGGCCTAGTTATGGCTGTTGTGGCTAGATGGGAGTTCTCTCTCTCTCTCAGCCTCTCAAATATGGGAACATAAAGTCATTCTCTTAATTATCGAGGGTTTAGGGCAAAAGGAATTCTCATATCCTGCTAATGGGACTATAAACAGGAAAAACTTGGCTGCTTGGCCCCTTGGCGATGTTTGAGGCAGTGGCAATGCTCACTCTGCATCCACCAAATGCGATTTCCTCTCCCACAGGAAGACTACATTACCCAGCCTCCTTTGTGGTTCAGAGTGGTCATGTGACTGAGTTTTGAGCAGAGGGAAGATGGGCTGAGGCAATGATCTGAATCACTTCCAGGCCTTGCTCTAACACCACCTGAGCAACTCTCTCTGTCTCCCTCCATTTATTTATTTTAAAAATTTCTATTTATTTGAAAGGCAAAGGAGAGAGAGAGAGATCTATCTCTGGGTCACTGTCCAAAAAGCCTACACCAGCCAGGGCTGGGCCAGGCCAAAGCAAAAAGCCTCAAACTCAATCCGGGCCTCCCACGTAGGTGGGAGGTACTTGTGCCATCACCTGCTGCCCCCTGGGGTGTGCAATAGCAGGAAGCAGGAATTAGAAGTGGGGCTGGGACTTGAGCCCAGGCACTCCAGTATGGGATGCGAGGGTTCCAAGCAGTCTCTTAACCTCTGTGCCAAATGCTGTCCCCCCTCCTCTCTCCCTTCATCAGCTGAAAACAAGGGACCCAGTGCTGAGCCCCCAGGCCCTGGCTAATTGCCGTGTGGACAAACCCTAGTTCTGGCTAACTGCCTAGCGTCTCCACTCCCAACCGGGCAACCAGACTGAACTGTCACCCAAGAGCCATGTGTGTGCACTAGGTCAATAGAGAATGTGTTTATTGCGGGTATTCCTTACAATCCTGAGCCAATCCTGAAAATCCTTGAACATGTCATCAGCTGAGACCAAGCAGTCGCATTCTTTAGAACACATGCTAAGAAAGTAATTAGACAGTCACTACAGCACTGATTATAACAGCAAAAAAGATAAACAGCTCTAATCTCTATAATAGATAAGTCATTAAATAGATCATAGCATTGCCACAAGAATATTATTTAGACACTTTAGATCATTGGAATATACTTATTGAGGGGCTGTGTTGTGGCACAGTGGGTTAAGCTGCTACGTGTTCTATTGGCAGCCCATTTCAGAACGTTGGTTCAAATCCCAGCTGCTCTGCTTCTGATCCGGCTCCCTGCTAATGCGCCTGGGAAAGCAGCAACAGATGGCCCAAGTGCTTCAGCCCCTGCCACCCACATGGGAGACCCAGAAGGAGGTCCTGACTACTGGTTTTGGCCTGGCCCAGCTCTGGCTGTTGTGGGCATTTGGGAAGTCAACCAATGGATAGAAGACAACTCCCTCTCATTTCTCTCTCACTCTCTGCCTTTCAAACAGAAATGTATTTATCGGGGCCGGCGCTGTGGTGCAGCGGTTTAAAGCCCTGGCCTGAAGCACCGGCTATCCCATATGGGCGCTAGTTCTAGTCCCAGCTGCTCCTCTTCCGGTCTAGCTCTCTGCTATGGCCTGAGAGAGCAGTAGAAGATGGCCCAAGTCCTTGGGCCCCTGCACCCACGTAGGAGACCTAGAAGAAACTCCTGGCTCCTGGCTTCGAATCGGCACAGCTCCGGCTGTTGCAGCCATCCGGGAGTGAACCAGCGGATGGAAGACCCCTCTCTCTGTGTCTACCTTGCTCTGTAACACTGTCTTCCAAATAAATAGAATAAATAAATCTTTTAAAAAGTATTTATCAACATGAAAACATGATACAGTGTTATGTGAAAAAGAGCAAGTAACAAAACATGAAAGGTATGACCCCAGAGCTACTAGAAAATAATCTGCATTTTTAAAAAGTCGGAAAATACACCAAAAAAAATCTGGGAAACTTCCGGTACTCAGACTACAGACAGTGCTTCTTCCCTGTAGTTTTAGGCTTTTCCTACATTGAGCGAAAACTTCTTGAGTGAAAAAAATGCTTCCAAGTAGCCTGCAGGAGACGGGTGACCTCCCTGGCCCCTGAAGTCGGGCCTCGCTCGGGGGGGTACAGCCACCTGCGCGCACAGGGACCCGGGCCCAGGGATGATCTGCGGGCTGCCAGTCCTCCTCTCGCGATGTTTGATTCTCCATGATCTTCGCTGCGGGAAGCGGCCTGTAGGCCTCACGTGGACACGGAGCTCCGACCGGAAGGAAGGGTCTGTCAGGGATTTGTCTGCCAGCTGCTGGGCCTCAGAACGCTCTTCTTCCCGCCCTCAAGTAGGCGATTTGGGAAACTTGGGGCCTTGAAGAGCAGGGCCGGAAGTGACTTGATTCCGAAGCCCTGGCGCCGAACCCTCTGTGACCTGTCCCATGTAGTCAGGAACAGGTAGTGAGAATTCAGGTAATGCATTTCACACCCAAGACACTCAGGGTTTCCACGTTTCAAAGCGATTCCCCCAATTCCCCACCCAAGAGGTAGCCTTCTGTGTCCCCCCACCCCACCCCCTTTTTAATATTTCATCTGTTCATCTGAAAGGCAGAGCCACAGAGCAGAGACCCAGAAAGATCTCTCGTCCACTGGTTCACTCCCCAGATGGTCGCCATGGCCAGGGCTGAGCCGGGGGGACACCAGGGCTCTATCTGGGTCTACCACCTGGGCGGCAGGGGCCCAGGCACTTCTCTCCTGGGCGCACTGGCAGGAAGTGGAAAAGCTGGGACTCACGGGATGTCACCGTTGCAGATGGCAGCTTACCTGCGACGCCACAACACCAGCCCTGTCCATCCTTCTTCAATCCGGTGTCTGAAGCTGCTTGGCCAACAGAACTGAGACAAGAGACCCACACACTAGTTTCTTTGGAAACTGGCAGCTTCCACGGGCTGCCTGGCTCTTGGAACCCAAACCCCACACAGGGTGAGGAGCTGGAAGTTCCCATGGAGAGTCGGAATCACAGCACAACAGCAAACGGCTCTCCAGAAGACTCTGGGAGGGTGTGGCCATGACCATGAACATCAGAGATGGGAGCCCAGGAGCCCGCCCCGCCGGGCTGACCCAGTCAAGCCCTAGAACCCCGAGCGATGAGACTGGGATGGCTGTTTCAATTTGAAGGCAACATCCCTGACTGAGTTCCGGTGGTTTGCTCTTCACCGATGCACAGCTGAAGCCGATCCTGTTCCCAGGAGGTCTCCAGTGGGCACAGCCCTCCTGCTGCCTGGTGCCGTCTGGTGTCCTCCAGGGGTCATTCAGCCATCGGCAGCCACGTGCTAGCTGGGCTGGGCTGGAAGGTTCCAGAAGGCAACACTGACCTGGCTCCTTCACCTCGGCGCAGAGAGCTGGGGCTTCCTCCTGGCACTGTGGCCTCCAGGCAGCCAGACTTGTGACACGGTCGCTGGCTTCCAGCACAGCTCTCTGAAAAGGCCCAGGGCGGGCATGGCGTCCTCTCTGCCTCCTCCTGTCAGTCAGAGCAGGGAAGCGGAAGAAGGAGAGAGGTGGACGTGACCGTAGCCGTTCTAGGACAGCGTCTCGAGCTGAGGAGGAGGGTAACTACACAGACACATGGAAAGACGCCAGACACCCCCAGAGTGGGGCAAAGAACCGGGCAACTGGTGCAGCGTGAGGGAGCAACTCCCTTGGACCAGGAATATGGCTCAGAGGACGGCCATATTCAAACTCCACCAGGAGAGGCTGCGGGAATCTCCCCCGCCCTGCACCCCGGGGCTACTGCAGCTCCCAAGCTGTGAAGTCCCCGGAGGAACATGGCCGATTCCGTGCCAGGAGAGCAGCCCCTCATCGACAGCCCAAGAAGGGGCCACACAGATCTATGAAAACATCTCAGTTCTGCACTGAGCTGCCCGCCTGGGCTGTCCCATGTACTCTCTTCAAGGCTAGCAGGCTTCCTGCAGAGGGGAGAGAGAGAGAGAGAGAGAGAGAGAGAGAGAGAGAGAGAGAGAGAGAGAGAGAGAGAGAAGAGGGGAGAGGGGAGAGGGGAGAGGGGAGAGGAGAAAGGGGAGAGGAGAGAGGGGAGAGAGAAGGAGAGAGGAGAGAGAAGAGGCAGGCAGGAGCCCGCTGTGTGGCGGTCTGGGCAGGAGGGGACCTAGCGCCACAGCTCCAGCCCGGGGCAGGAGCTGGCTTGCTAAAGGACGGGAAGGGAGGGCTGCGTGTGGGGAGTGCAGAGGAAGACAGAGGGCGCGGGGTGGAGGGCGGTCAGGCAACCCTGGTCAGCGAGCTGGCGCGTGGGGTGGGTTCTGTCTGCGTCTCTGAGTACCACAGATCACCCCAGGCTCCGCCCCTCCCCACCTGGACTTGGTTTCTGGTGCGCGCGCGCGCACACACACACACACACACACACACAAACACGCCCTTTGCTCCAGCCAGGGCATATGACTCCCTGACCCCTGACCGGGTCCCAGTTCAGTGCCCGGAGCCTAGCACGTACTGTTTCTTCTCCATCGCCACCACTGCCTTATCTACGTGGTTTCTGTTTCTTTGTTAAAACCTGACCTGACTGTGTCATGTCTCCCACCAAGCATTTACCAGAGCATCAGCTTCCTTTGGGTGTTCATGCACACATCACGCAGCGGCCTAGGTGTCTCTGGCTCTTCCAGTTGCCTGTGGGCTCCCTGAGGGTGAAGCCCAGCACTAGGACCAGGCGTGCTTCTCCCTTCGTTGACACAAGCATGTTTGTCCCCTTGGGGACTGAAAATGTGCACTCCAAGGCCAGACCGCAGCGGCAAGATGGCCTTGGGAGGTCCCTCACTGGGGCCGTCCGCTCTCCCAGGCTGCTCTGCGGGGCCGGACTCCTGCAGGAAGGGTCTGGCCTCGGCACGCTCAGGCAGCAAGCCCACTGCTGGTCCCGACACTGACCCAGTCATCACTCCATACTAAAACGAACCCTGGGCATCACGCCCACTGTATTTGTAACTCTCCAACAGATAGGGCTCCCTCAGTGCAGGCCTAGAGGACTTCTGGATTCAAAGTGTGGCCCAAAGAAGTATTCTGCTCCCCGATATCCCCAAGTCACGGAAACTGCCTTCTTCATCCTGTGACCCCACGCGCTCCTTAGTGCCTCCACCCTCTCCCTCCCACAGTGGGAGGAGCCGCAGGTCTGCTCTCGCCCGGGCTCAGCCGCCCCCAGGGGGATCGCACCCCAAGAGACCCCTGTGCCCCACAGAACCTCTCCATCCTAGCCCACCTCACTCTTCCACGGGTGCTTCTGTGGGGCCAAGGCTGTGCCCAGCGCATCAGCCCAACCAGAAGACAGCAGAGCCCTGCTACCCCATCTTACAGTTACCGCAAGGCGCTCATGGGTGTCCTGGCCAGCGCCCGGAAAGGCGGTAAGATCAGGTTCTGGTTTTTTGTTGTTGTTGTTTGTAAAGATTTATTTATTTGAAAGTCAGAGTTAGGGAGAGGGAGAGAGAGAGATGGCTGCAATGACCAGGGCTGGGCCAGGCTGAAGCCAGGAGCCAGGAGCTTCTTCTGGGTCTCCCACATGAAGCCAGCCCTGGCGCTCAGCGCTCAGCTGCCATTCAGCACTGCTCCTCCTCTCGGAGGTAGGCTGCACCTGCCAGCCGCTGTCTGCTTCCCTCATGGGTCAGGGTTTGAAGTCCTGTTTGTCATTTGTTTTCCATCTGTTCCCAAAACGTTAAGCTTCCAGGGGGCGGTGGCTTGTCTGGCTTGCTGGGTTATAGCCGGGTCACTCGGCACAGCCTCACTACAGCCTGTGGCATGCAGGACATGTACAACAAATATTCCCCCACCCCCAACGGCCGCAACAGCCAGGACTGGGCCAAGCCGAAGTCAGGAACTCCATCCAGGTCTCCCATGTGGGTGCAGGGGCCCCAAGGATTTGGGCCAACTTCTGCTGCTTTCCCAAGCCATAGCAGAGAGCTGGATTGGGAGTGGAGCAGCCGGGACTCGAACTGGCGCCCCTACGGGATGCTGGCACCGCAGGCAGCAGCTTTACCTGCTGTGCCACAGCGCAGGCCCCATCGCTGCTTGTTAAGTGGGTGTGCACAGCGGCTGCCATAAGAGCACAGGTCAGCTGGTTCCTACTGCTGGGGAACTGAGCTCCTCTGCTGTCATGGGGAGCCTCCCCGGGACTGCGCGTGCGCCTCTCAGGCAGACCCTGCATGAGGAAGTGCTCGGTTCGCAGGGCTTGCACGTCTTTAAGAGATACGAGCTTCTCATCCACACCATCTCCCTGTCCCAGAAGGACTCCCGAGACGCGAGGCCGGCCGGGTGCTCGAGACTGCGCTGACCCAGGCAGCATGGAGTTCCCTCCCGCACCTCGCCTTGGCTGTGCTGCACCTGCCCTCTCCAGTCCTGTGACCCATATAGGACGTTCCTGGCCAGTACTTGTCTCAGGGGGACAGCAATGCTTCCCCTCCAGGTTTCTGCTCAGTTACTTCCTCTTCCCCTTGCAGCGGGATAGGATGGGGGCAGGAAGGCCTGAGCAAAGGTTTAATCCTGTTTCAACAGTGCAGAGAATCGCCGCCTGGGAATCCGTTTTTCCTGATTTCTGCTTATGCAGAAGCCTGACCCCAGCTCCTCTGGAGTGCAAACTGGACCAGGGAAAGGCTCGGAGGTGTCCTGGAAGCTGCCGCCCATTGAGCGAGCAGCTCCAGGGCATGGCATGGACACTGGGCGGGGTGCTTAATACATTTCCTTAATACATTTCGATTTATTTATTATTTATTTGAAAGAGAGAGACAGAAACAGAGAGAGGGAGAGATATCAATTGACCTTCCACTCCCTGGCTCGCTCTCCAAATACCCACAAAGTTGGGGCAGGGCCAGGCTGAAGCCAGGAGCCAGGAACTAACCCCAAGGTCTCCCACTCGGGTGGCAGGGACCCAAGTCCTTGAGCTGTCACCTGCTGCCTCCCAGGGTGCACACGAGCAGGAAGCTGGAATCCGAAACAGAGCCAGACTCAGACCCAGAGACTCTGACAAGCGACGTGGGCATCCCAACCAGGGCCCCGACGGCTCTCCAGGTGCCTGCCCTGGTGCTCTGTGGTGGCTGTGCTGAGTTCAGAGGCTTTGTCGGCATGCAGCGGGAGGAGTCTCACAGACTTTGGGGAGCCGATTCTATGGCTTGGAAAAGCCTTGGCCTCCCCAGCTGTGTCAGCCCCCTCTGAGGCCTGGGGACGGTGCCCCATGGCCAGCAGCCCCGCAGCAGGTCACTAGGCCCCCTGGCTAAGTACGGGAACTAGGAGCCGGGAGCCACGAGAAGGTGCTACCTCCACAGTTCTGCTGAGGGCCTCAGCTGCCGATGACTCAGCCAGGGCTGCTCCTCCTCAGCATGCCGTGGGTGGCTGGGCCCGGATCCCAGCAGCACCCAGGCTTAGGCCTGAGCAGAGCCGTCCCTGGTGCAGGCGGCCCTCAGCTCCTCTGCACAACCCGGTGTGGAAGGGGCCAGGCCGCCTGCCCAAGCCCAGGAGCCCGGTGCAGAAAGGTGTCACCAGGGGAAGAAGGAAAGGCAACTATGACCAAGGGCCAGGGTTCGGCCCCGGCCACTTTCCAGCCAGCAGAAGCCGCCATGTCGCCTGGCGTGACTCCTGGGAGCCACAGGGAGCTGGCCTAGGGTTGGAATCTGAGTTCGCCACCCACGGATAACAGCCAACCCCTCCTCCTCACCCCCGGGCCGTTTCCAGTCTCAGAGCAGAGGTGGCTTGGAGGCTGGGGCTTCACCTGGGTCTCTGCCCGCACACCCAAAACAGGTCCCCTGGGGATTCCCCCCTCCCAAGTCCTCTCGGGGTGGGGGGAGCACCCCAGAAGCAGGGCCTGGCAGCCTCTTCCCCCCTCCCCTCGCTGGCCTTTTCCTGGCTGCTTTGCCCCCAGACAGCCTCCTTTTCGTTGCTGTTGCTGCTGCGGCCTATTCGGAGATGTATTGTCTCACCGAGACCCAAGGGGTGTGGGAACCCAGCCCTACTCATCCCAGTTTCTATTAAAAAAAAGAAAAAAAAGACAACTTCTCCCAGGGGAGGTTCCTTACACTGGGGGCTCTGGGTGCTGGGGGGCAGAAGTCTCCAGAGCAGTAAAGGGCCAACAAGGGGGCAGAGGGCAGCGAAGCGCGGCCTCGCTCCAGGCTGGTACCTAGCCCAGGCATGCTCTTTGGAAGGGGAACTCGAATCCCTCCTCACTTCCGGATTTTACGGAGATCGGCAGCACTTATCAGGCTGTTGAACCGGGCCCCACATCCTGCCTCCAGCAGCTATAATTCCTGTGCAGGGCAGAGCAGCCCCAGTTCACCATTTCGCAGGTGTGCAGAGACGTTTCTAGGCGTTTCTGGAAGCTGGCTGCAGCTTCTCCAGTTAAGACCGTCTAACAGTGCTGAGCCTTCCTCTCAGGCTCTGTTGGGACCGAGCTCGAGGACTCCAGCTCTGCCCTCTGTGGGTTCCGCTTTGACTTCTGGGAGCGCTGCGCATGTGGGAGGTTCAGAGCCCAAGATGCTCCTGGGCCTTGGCCAGCGTGGGCCATGGTGCGAAAGGACAGTCAGGGGCCCGGGAGAGGCCCCAGGGCTGGCCCTCCTCCCTCCCCTGGCCCCATGTTAGATGGCCAAATGTCCCTGGGACTTCTTTGGGTGTCCCTGCTGGGTGGTGGGGCACAGGTCCATCTGCTCTTCTGGAACTTGAGGCCCTTGAATGCCCTCCCCCCCACTGCCCCTGACACTTTCCAGGCCCTACACGGACTCCCAGCATCTGGGCAAAGTCCCCTTCACCCACAGCCCCTTTCTCTTTTCACTGTCTTCCTCCTCCTCTCTACACCCTCCCCCCAACACACACACAGGCCACCACCACCTGTTATCAGCGAACCCGAGGCCACCCTTCCCCATCACTGCAGCCAGTGCCCTGAGGGAGCTCACAGCCCAGCTCACAGAGGCACAGACACTTCCCAGCCCTTCCTAGTGACCCACGCTCCCCATACCCCGCGACACACCCACTATAGAGATTACATGGGGGAGGAGGTGACAGCTGTTGGGGCCCACATCCCATGCTGGAGTGCATGGAATCCAGTCTTACCTCTGCTTTCTATCTAACTTCTTGCTGATGTGCCTGGGGAGGAGTGAGTCATGGCTCCACACTTGAGTCCCTGGCACCTGCATGGAGACCTGGGTGGAGTCCCTGGCTCCTGGCTTCACGCTGGCCCAGCCCTGGCTGTTGCCAGCATTTGAGGAGTGAACCATGCATGGAAGATCTCTCTGTTTCTGCTTCTCTTTCTCTTTCTGTCTGCTGCTATGCCTTTGAAATAACTAGAAGTGAATAAACCTGCTTTTTTAACTGGGGAGAGGGGCCTCTTGCTGTAGCAGTGGAAAAGCAAAACCATCCATCAACTTAGAAAAAACAAAGATTCACACAGGTAAGAACTAATAAGGCTCAGCAAGTTTGCCAGACGCAAAATCAACCTGCGAACGTCACGAGCATCTGTCTCTACCCACAGGGGCTGCCAGGGAATATCACTAAAAAGATGCCATTCACAACAGCAACAGGAATCACACGATGACTAGGCATTGAGCAAGAATACATGAAGTTTCTATGCAATTTTAAAAATTCTAATAAGAAGCAGAAAATGATCTGAATAAACAGAACATTCCGTGATTCTGGATTGAAAGACCTAATAAAGAGTGATTTATATTGGATGACTTTATAAAGACCTAATTATATTAATGATTGACCTATAAATTCAAAGCAATGCCAATCAAAATTCCAGCTGGATTTCCTTTTTGAGGCACTCAATAAATAAGTGATTAAGTTTTAAAATGAAGAATACAGGGGAGACTTGTTCAAACAAACATGCAACACCACCGTGATGATGGCTCAGTAACAGTCCAGTAGGCTGTATTGCTCCCAGAGCGGATTACAACAGAGCCAGGAACACCCTGCGTACCTTACCTCTGGAGTCATGCTTCGCCAAAGGACAGTGGCAAGTTCTGAGAATTTGTTCAGCAATTTCATTGTTATGCAAGCATCATCAAGAGAACTTATGTGGTCTAGGTCGAACAGTTGGCCTCTTGTGCAATCAAGGACATAATAAATATGGACTGCACAAGGCTGCTGCTAAGTGAAAGTTCCACAGTAAACTTTCCTTGTGAATAGAAGTAGTGAACCCTAATATACTCCCTAAGAAGTGCAGCATGGGCTGAGTGTCGTGGCACAGTGGGATAACCTACAGCATAGCATGCCAGCATCGCATCTTAGGGTGCCGGTTCAAGTCCCAGTCACTCTGCTTCCAATCCAGCTTCCTGCTCATGCATCCTGAAGGCACTGAATGATGGCCCAGTAACTGGATTCCTGCCACCCACCTGGGTGACCTCAATGAAGTTCCAAGCTCCCGGCTTTGTCCTGGCACATCCTAGACTGTTGTACACATCTGGGCAGTGAACCAGCAGACAGAAGATCTCTCTGTCACTCTGCCTTTCCAGCGTATGACAACAGATAAACATCTCTTAAACCATGTACATACTCAGACCAGTACCCTACTCGTCATTAGCAGTGTCAAGTCCGATGCACTGCACATCACTGTGTGTGCTGCATGGCACAGAGCTCCGCTTCCGCCAGCGTCCCCACCACCACAGGAGTAGTGTGATCCACCACTCATCTGGACAGCTCTGACATCAGCAGGAATTCTTCAGCTCCTACATAATCTATGGGACCACCACTGGAAGTGCAGTCTGCCGTTGACTAAAATGTTCTGTGGCACACGACTGTGTGTGCTCATATAGACAGAAACCCAAAAAACCACGTTCCAGGGCACGCATCTCGTGCAGCAGCTGAGTCACGGCCTAGGATGCCATATTGGAGTGTTTGGCCCAGTTCTGGCTGTTGTGGGCATTTGGGGAGTGAACCAACAGATGGAAGATATCTTTCTGTCTTTCACATAAAATGAAAATAAATAAAACATTTTTTAAAAGAACTTTAAAATCACATGTTCTCAGTGGGTTAAACCATGATTCTTTGGGGACATCTTGGGACAATGCTACCACTGTCACAAGCACACCTGAGGAATAACAAAATCTGCATCTTCGGTCCCCGTGTGATTTTTAAATGAATGACGTGAAACTGGATCTGAGGAGAGGCTGACACTTAATGTCGCACAGGCTGAAATTTCTGGAGCTGCCAATGAAGTCGGCGGCAGCCACACATCTCCGTGGCCCCGGATGTAAGAGGCTGAGGCCCAGGAGCTGAGGCCTGTGTGAGAGGCCACAGGGCTTCCCTCTCTGCTCACAGAAAACCCCGGTGGCCACCGAGCAGGGAGCACCAGCTGCCAGAGGAGCTGGGGGAGGTGGGCTTAGATTGGGACAAAAAGGCGAGGACTGCAGGGAGCGGCCCACTCTGAACATTCTGCGTTTCTAGGGACCAGATGTCTATGCCCCCAATACCAGCTGCCCCCGCCCCGCCCCAGCTTTCAGTTTGAAATCCTAACCTTCAGTGTGACAGTGTTAGGAGGCAGGGCCTTTGTGAGGACTCTCAGAGCGCCCGTGCTTATCTAAGAGGTCCCAGTGTGGGGTATAGGACAGTGGCTAACATATGGCTTGGGGCACCCGTGTTACAGTGCCTGGGCTCAAGTCCTGGCTTCACTCCAATTCTAGCTTCCTGCTAATGCACACCCTGGCAGCAGCAGGTGATGGTTCAAGTGCTTGGGTCCCCTCACCACGTTGGAGAAGCAGATTTAGCTCCTGGCTCCCAGCTTTGGCCTGCCCAGCTCTGCCTGTGCAGATGTTTGGAAGGTGAGCAGATGGGAGATCTTGTGTCTGTCTCTCTCTCTGTGTGTCTCTGCCTTTCAAATACATAAAACAGGCCAGTGCCATGGCTCATTAGGCTAATCCATCCAGCTGTGGCATGGGTTCTAGTCCTGGTTGGGGCACTGGTTCTGTCCTGGTTGCCTCTCTTCCAGTCCAGCTCTCTGCTGTGGCCCAGGAGTGCAGTGGAGGATGGCCCAAGTGCTTGGGCCCTGCACCCACATGGGAGACCAGGAGAAGCACCTGGCTCCTGCCTTCAAATTGCAACACACTGGCTGTGGCAGCCACTTGAGGGGTGACCCAACGGAAGGAAGACCTTTTTCTTTGTCTCTCTCTCTCTGTGTCTCTCATTGTCTAACTCTGCGTGTCAAAAAAAAAAATACATAAAACAAATAAAAAAAAAAAACTTTTAAAAAGAGATCCCAGAGACCTCCCTCATCCCTTCTTCCACATAAGACACGGTCAGAAGACGCCATCTATGAACCAGGAAGAGGGCCCTCCAGAACCGTGAGGAATAGATTTCTGTTGTGGCTCAGCCACCTGTCTACGGTAGCTTGAACACACAACACCAACAACTCTGACCTGAACTAACTCGTGCATTCAGTTCTCCTACATTTCTAAAAGCAAACAAAATTCTCTCATGCATTTGGGATTTCCATAAAAGAACCTCTATCCTCTCCTTGGAGGCAGGAGCAGTCTGGGTTTTGCTGCCAAGAAGGGACCATTCAGCATAGCGCCACATGTTACACGGCTCTCTGGTGAGCTCTTACTCGAGCATCAGACGGGCAAGGAAGAGGGGGCTGAACTAGAACTTGCATAAACCTGCACATCACTGGACTACACACATCATTAAAATATTGAAGGATTTCAAGAGTTAATGACTCAGCAAAGATGGAAAATGCACTTAAATGCAGAGCTCAGTCATTAAAAATGCATTTGGCATGCCACATTTGCCTCCTGTGAAAAATACATCTAGAAAGATACCTCTAGGCAGGACGGCCACAGCCCACGAGGGCAGGCTGGAAAAGGGAGCGACAGTGCTCATTTGGTGCCCAATGAGGCAAGAGCTGTGAGGTTCTCAGATTGTCTTCCTGTGGGGGCTGGCGTCGCCACCACCACTTACAGCAGCAGCCAAACCGGCACTGTAGAGGCTTCCAGACTGTGCCACGCACAGATGGCACTTTCTCAGCCCTAGGAGAAGACTCCAGCGTCGGGCTTGCCAGGCGAAGTCAGAGGGTAAGGCAGCTGGAGGTAGAGACGCGCAAAGCGGCGGGGAGGGAAGCAACTCCCAAGTGTTTCTTCTCTTGTACCAGATCTCAGTTACCGGATTATTTTGCTAGGGCTGCCATAACAATGTGCCACAGACTTGGTGGCTCCAACCAGAGCGATGACAGCATTTTTGGAGGCCCAGGATCTGAGAGCCAGGCGCTGGCAGGGTTTGCGTCTGCAGAAGACTGAGCGAAGGCTCCAACCGACGCCTCTGCCATCTTACTCCCGCGCTGGCACATCGCCTTCGCCCGGCACATGTCTGTGCTTCCGATAAGCCCACCAGCTTTTAACTTGATTACTTCTGTAAAGACCCCACCTCCAAACACAGTCACACTCGCAACTACTGGGAGTTACGGGACATGATTGAGCCACAGCTGTTACTAGACGATTACAATACTGTCAGAAGGAGGCTGGGAGCGGCGCACTTGATTTGTTGTCAGAGAAAAAAAAAGATCAAGGAATACAGAGTGGCTTTTGCTTTGCTGAGGTCATTGATCAGTCCACGTCCAACCCACAAAGACTCCTACTGACAGACTGCATGGACAGTGAAGGGGCAAAAGCCAGGGCTATGAACCATGAACCAGAGACTGCAGCAAATAACCTAACTCAACCAAGCCGCAACGAAACAATGGCAGTAGGCTAGTGAGCAGGGGTGTAGCGACTGGGCTTCAGACTCCTTCTGAGAGCTTTCCGTACAAGAGCTAAGAAGACTAAAACCAGGCTGACGCTGCAGCTCAGTAGGCTAATCCTCCGCCCTGTGGCGTCGGAACACTGGGTTCTAGTCCCGGTCGGGGTGCCGGATTCTGTCCCGGTTGCCCCCCTTCCAGGCCAGCTCTCAGCTGTGGCCAGGGAGTGCAGTGGAGGATGGCCCAGATGCTTGGGCCCTGCACCCCATGGGAGACCAGGAGAAGAACCTGGCTCCAGGCTTCGGATCAGCGTGGTGTGCTGGCCGCAGTGTGCCAGCCGTGGCGGCCATTGGAGGGTGAACCAACGGCAATGGAACACCTTTCTCTCTGTCTCTCTCTCCCTCACTGTCCACTCTGCCTGTCAAAAAAAAAAAAATAATAAGACTAAAACCTACACTTCTCACACTGCTTTGCAGCTGGGGTTCTGGGCTTGGATTGGCTACCACGCCACGCCCACCCCCCAACTCCAAAAAGATGCATGGATGTGAGATTTGGAGGACACCTTCTCACCATTCTACAGATGAAGCCCGGTCAGTAGTGTCAGCCTGGTCCGTAGTGTCAGAGTTGCCTTCAGTGCCCCAGGATCTTTTTTTCTCCTTTTGATTTATTTATTTAACACACACACACACACACACACACACACACCTCTCTGCTGGTTCAGTCCCCAAATGCCCACAACAGCCAGGGCTGGGCCAGGCTGAAGCTGAGTCAAGAATTCCATCTGGGTCTCTCAAATAGGTGGCGGGTCCCCAAGTACTTGAGCCATTGCCCTTTGCCTCCCACGTGCATGCTGGCAGGAAGCTGGAGTCAGGAGCTGAGCCAGGCTCAAGCCCAGGCACTGCTGTACAGGATGTGCCCATCCCAGTGGCATCGAACCCAGAGTGCCCAGAGTGCGCCTGGAGGCTGAGGGGCTTAAACAGCAGCTGCAGTGGTGGGGGCAGCAGTGCTGGAGGGCCCCAGGAATCCCCTCCAAAGCCACGCTGGCCAAAGCCTGTTTACAGCAGCACAGGGGAGGTCCAGCAATAGGGAACTGGTGGACTAAACCATACCCACACAGAGCGGAGGGCTGGGCAGCTTCCTGAAAGAAGACAAAGACTTTCCATACAGTGTGCGGAGTCACCTCCAAGACACACAGCTGTTGAGAAGTGGGGAAGAAGGTACACTGCCACTTTGTGTGAGAGAGAAAAAACATCGCGGAAGAAGAACTAACCAGAAAGAGGTGATCCGAAAGATCTCTTTGCACGGTAAAGATGGTGACAACGACATCAGATCTGAAATTCTGGCAGCGAAACTAGAAACAAAGGAGCAGGTGCGCAGACTCAAATCCTCCAGCCCAGTTCTGAACCAGACGGTGGAAGGAGGGAAACAATGGTTGGAGAAGGTGGGGAGGGAAGCGAGCATCTATCCAGCATCTGCCTTTCAGAGCGCCTGGGCTTGGCGCTTTGCGTGCAATTTATCCTTCAATCGTTCACAGCTGTGCCACGAGGTAGGCGTTTCAATCGTTGCCATTTTACAGATAAGGACTGGAGAGCAAAGAGATGTTAAGCAACTCAATCCCATTCACCCAGGCCCTACAGTTAATCACTCCTACAGTTAATCAATATCTCTGTCTTTCGATTTGAAAGAGAAGAAAAACAAAAATAATAGTTGGCATGCATCTATAAGAATAAACTCAGTTGGGGTCTCCCCTGTGGGTGACAGGACTCCGATTACTTGGGGTATCACCTGCTGCCTCCCAGGTATGCATTGGCAGGAAGATGGAATTGGAAGTAGAGCCAGGACTCGAACACAGGTCCTTCACTATGGAATATGAGTATCTCAAGTGGTGACTTCACTGCTATGCCAAACACCCACTCCATAGTAGTAATACTGATGTAGAATGACTTATAGCTTTAATATTAAAAAGCTTGTCCATTTCAGCCAATAGTGCTTTATAAGATATTGGTAGTATTCAATTCTTTGTTTTAAAAAGTAAAGTTGCAGCACTTAAGAGTGCAGGAATGAGTGGTGAAAATGAAACAAATGTTCATGAGAAAAACAAACAGGTCTGGCAGACTCAGGGTAGCAAGAGGAGGAAATCAGCCAATCAATCCATCAATCAACCCCCTCTGCACCAATGAGAGTGAGGAGAGAGGGCAGGAGGTTCTCCTTACACGGTCCCTCCCATCTCCCAGCCTCTCAGTTGCTCAGGGACTAACTAGTGGGAGGAGGGCGCTGCTCAGCCAAGGGCTCTTTGATTCCCTCTTGGAGCCACCTGAGGAGCTTGTAGCACCTGCTGCTGCCTAGGGAGATTTGATCTCACAGCTACGGGTGCAGCCTAGGCTTGGGATTTTTTAGGGGCTCCCGAGGTAGTCCCAACATGGAGTAATTTGACAACCACCGGGCCCCCTGTTCAAGTGTAGTCAGGGCCAGCCCCAGCGGCTTCACCTGGGAGAGCTCCCTGGCCTGGCCCAGAGTGACTGAGTCACCATCAGGGAGGGAGGTGAAGACAGGCAACATTTGTACAAGCCTTCCACGTGACTCTGACACACCCTGCAGCTCGAGAGTCACTGCTCTAAGCAACAAGCTAGAGACAGACCGTCACCCGCTGCGGTTTGCTTGGTCAATTATCACAGGACAGGTATGCTGATTACAAAGTGAGATAGACCTGATGGATGCAGAGACTCTGACTTCCCAGGCCTTCTCCCTAATAACAGAACCTTGAGGCACGTGGGAAAGTGTTGAGATGTGACTTGGAATCAACTGGGACTTACTGTAGTGCCTGGGAAGGGAGCGGTGTTCTCAAAACATGACGGTGCCACCACATGCCGCAAGCAGCCAGGGCACGCAGTGGTCGCTCAGGCAGAACAGTCGGATGGGCCAGGATGCATTGCTGAGGCGACCCCACAGCCCGGCGACCCCTCTTGCTGAGACGTCTCCCCTTGGCTGGTGTTTTTGTCTCCTGGGGCTCCCACAAAAACTGCCAGGAGGCTGTCAATGGTGCAGCATCTGCTTCATCCGTAGGGGCCTCATGACTCAGCTCAAAGGTCTCGAGTTAGAAGTAACCTCAGCCATGGCCACTGCCACCTTGACCCTGAGTCCTTCCTGCCTGAGTTCCTTGGCATGAGGTCTCCCTGGCTGCCCCCTCTTCTCTGCGGCAGGGACGATGAGAAGAGTTCAAAACCTCTTTGGGGAGGCAGGTGTTTAGCACGGAAGTTGAGATACTGTTTGGGATGCCTGCATCCCAGAACAAGGTAATCGGGTTTGAATCATAGCTCTGTTTCCAATTCCCGCTCCCTGCTCATTTGCACCCTCGGAGGCACTAGGTGATGGCCCAAGGACTCGGGTCCCTGACATCCCATGGAGACCTGGACTGAGTCCATAGCTTTTGGCTTTGGCCTGGCCCAGCTCCAACTGTTTGGGGCATTTATTTGGGGGAGTGAACAAGCAGGCGGGAGAGCATTCTCTGTCTCTCCCCTTATCTCTCAGTATCTCTTAATCTCTCTCTCTCTCTCTCCCTTTCAAATTAAAAAATAATAATAATGACAAATCATCATTGATGAGAAACCTTGTGCTTGGAGTCCCACTGCAAATCTGTGCAGCACCCCGAAAAACACCTGCCACTTAGTGCCGAGGATCTGACATCACATATAACCCCCACGAAAGAGCGACAGCTCAGGGCTGGTGCTTCGTCTCTGCACCAGGAATTCAGACACAGCGGCCCCACTGGCGACTCCTGCCTTCCTCCCCTCTGCCGCCATCCCTGTTCTGCGAGCGCTCACCTGCCAGCCAGCACCGTGACTGCCCCAGCATCACCCCAAATGTCAGGAAGTGACCCGCCTTCCCCTTCTCAGCAGCTCCCCTGGCCAACTTTTCCCATCTGCTCAGTGGCATCAGCCACAAAACAAGGATGGGTCTCGTTCATGTGTCTCCTCTCTGTTCTCTATGGACAACTGCGTATTGTGAGACGGGAAGGCGGGGTCCACACAAGGAGAGGTGAGGAAGGCGACATATCGGTTGAGCACGCGCCATGATGCCTCAGACCACGTGCTGTAGGCAATCTCCCTGATCTGCTTGGCAATCCACCAAGATGGACACAGGGTGACGCCCGGAGGTCACACAGCTAGCATCCAGCCCACGCTCTCCGCACCACACCAGACTCCCCAGCCTGACTTCCTTTGCCCACTCCAGAGTGTGCGGCTCCCCTGGTGTTTTGGCCAGCACCGCCCTAGCCAGGCCGGCAGCACCTTCTTCCTGAGTCACTGTAGCAGCCTCACAGTGCTCCATGTCCACTTTTTCCTTTGCCTGTGTCCAGCCACTTTGTATGTCTTCCATGTCCTCCACAGCACGTGGGCCATGGCTAGGACTGGGTAGACAGAACATTTTTTTTAGTAGAACGAGCTGGGCCTGGTTCAGCAGGACATTAATTTTCTGGAAGTTTTTGGGTGTTTTTTTGTTTGTTTTTTAATTTGAGAGGGAGAGGGAGGATGAGGAGAGAGAGAGAAAACAGCTCCCTCCACTGACTCCCCAAATGCCCACAATGGCTTGGATTAGGGCTGGGTTGGACAGGAGCCAGGAATAAAATCCATGTCTCCCATGTGGAAGGCAGGAATCCAAACACTTGAGCCATCGAAGCTGCCTCCAGGGATTGCGTCAGCAGGAAGCCGGAGTCAGGACTGGAGCTGGGGATCACAGCAGCTGTGATATGAGACACAGGTGTCTCTCCACCAGGCCAGACACCCACCTCTGGGGTGATACTGATTGAGCTTAGCCATCACCTGCTGGTCTGTGCCTTGTGAGCATGGGCAGAATTAAGACCACACGAGATATGAACTGGGGTCATAATGTGGATGACTTGCTACCGCCCTTCGTGAGGAAGGGTGAGGAGAGAACCTACATGGGGTCACAGCTGCCCTACAGAGCTGACTCTGGCTGACTGCTTGGCTCTCCTCCCGACAGATCTGCAGCCAGCGGTGTTTCCCTATCACTGTACACTTTCAGGGGGGAACAAAACCAAAATCCCAGCTATTCAATGCACAGACCCTGAAACCTCCAGTACCGATGAGAGTCTGTAAAAGCCACCAGGAATCGCTGCATTTGCAGGTGCCTGGGATGAAGAAAATAAGTCACCAGCTTCATCTAATCCACGAATGCACACCTTGGGGTGTACATCTCAGACAGGCAGGTGGATCTGATAGTGAAGGTCTATACGTTGATCTGTTTAGCATATAGGGAAGTGACCAAGCTCACATTGCAGATATTTCTGTTGCTGACCTGAGTTTAGAGCAAATGAGTGTGTGTTAGGAGGTCCCAGTGAAATCAGGGAGGGGTCTTGTACAAGTGGCCATCTTCCAGGGACCAGGCAAGAACACACAGCTGATTCTTTTTATCTGCCATGAGCGTGTCACTACCAGGGATCCAATCAGGTTCCCTCACTCCTTCCTGTTAAGAAATTCAAAGGATTTTGACATGGGTACCCAGACATTCAATGTACTTGTTATCATCTGACCTGCCTGTCATACTACACAGCAAATCTGTAGGTTATTAGGAAAACCTGAGCAGATGACAAGGATGGCTAGACTCAGCACTTAAAATTTATTACAGCATTACTTGTAACAATGTAGGACTAGACATGATTGAAATAATCTTTAACAGATGACAGCTAAATAAAGTCTGATAGAACCAATGAATTCTGAGATATCATGAGCAAGAACAGGTAAATACGTGATAACACTGAATACAGAATATGCTACAAGAAATGTTAAGTGAAAAATTGCAAATGCAGAAGAGTGGGTGTAGGGTGTGTAATCCTCTACTTTGTGAGTAAAACGGATATCAAGCATTATCATTTATTCAAACTAAATTACAGGTAAGTGCTTTTTCTCATCCATTTACCTGCTACTGAGTTTATGGTAGCTCTCCGAGAACTCATTACATAAATTAATCTAAGAAGCTATGATGCCATCCTCTCTAAATCAAAACAGGAGAGAGAGAGAGAGAGAGAGAGAGATTAAAAGACTTCTGTTTACAATGGCTAACATATGCAATCAACCAAAGTGTTCATCAGCAGATGCATGGCTATAGACACATTACTGAGCCAAATGAAAAGGGAGGTCATTATGTTAAGTGAAATAAGGCAGAGATAGAATGGTAAATACTGCATCTTCTCAAAAGCTAGAAGTTAAAATGTTGATTTCGAAAAAGAGAGAAGAATGGTGATTAGCAGCGGCTAGGATGAGCAGAGGGGAGGAGGAGAGAGGGAAGCTGGATAACTGGTACCAAAATCCAGTGTGGTAAGAGGAGTAGCTCCCATGCTCTGTAACAGCAGGGGGAGCACGGTTTACGACCACTTGTGTGCTTTATGAAGAACTGAGAGACAGGAGTTCAAAGGCTGCAAACACACAAAAAAATCTGAGGATGGAAACATTAGTTCTGATTTGATCATTACACATTATGGACACGCACGGAATTATTACACTGAACCCTACAAATGTGTCAGTTTTGTCAATTAAAATAACATACTTAGAAGCCTTATGATTATGTAAAGGGGCGTGGAAATAGATTTGCTGGCCTTGCCTTGTTTCATTATCCTCCTCACTGAAATGCAATGCTCCCCTTAACCTCGTATGGGTGGGTATGGTAGAGGTGTGACTCCTCTAACACTGTGCAATACCAAGCACAGCGGTGGCTCCTTGGGCCATCCACGAGAGGAATATGGAAATACAAGGAAGGAAGGAAGGAATATGGAAATCACAAAATAAAAGAGTTCATGTTTCCAAGGAATTTCCAGACCAACACAACAGCAGGGCAGACGAGGGATTAGGGACTATACGGATTCCGCTCCACACACTTAGCCTTGGCATAGAAAGGTGATGAAAAGCATACATTTGGGCCGCACCATGGCTCACTTGGCTAATCCTCCGCCGGTGGCACCGGCATCTCATATGGGTGCCGGGTTCTAGTCCCGGTTGCCCCTCTTCCAGTCCAGCTCTCTGCTGTGGCCCGGGAGGGCAGTGGAGGATGGCCCAGGTGCTTGGGTGCCTGCACCCGCGTGGGAGACCAGGAGAAGCACCTGACTCCTGGCTTCGGATCGGCGCAGTGCCAGCCATAGCAGCCATTTGGGGAGTGAACCAATGGAAGGAAGACCTTTCTCTCTCTCTCTCACTGTCTATAACTCTACCTGTCAAATAATAAAAAAAAGAAAGCAAGCAAGCAAAGCACACATTTAAAAGGAATGTCGAAACAGTTCCCAGTCTCATGGGTTTGCGGCCTTGACCCTCTCAAGGCAGCACAACCCAGCAGATGAGAACAGGACTCTGAAGCCAGGCCCTGAGACTTGACGCTGACACTGCCGTTTCCTAGCTCTTTGGCCTTTAATAAGCCACTCTCTGGTCTTGGTTTTTCATCTGTAAAATGAGGATAATTCGGGGCCAGTGTTGCAGGGTTAAGCCACCATTTGCAATGCCAGCATCCCATATGAGTACGGGTTCAAGTCCTGGCTGCTCCACTTCTGATCCAGCTCCCTGCTAATGCACCTGGGAAAGCAGCGGAAGTGGTTGGGCTCCTACACCCACATAGGAGACCCAGGTGGAGTTCCAGGCTCTTGACTTTAGTCTGGCTGAGCTCTGGTGTTGCAGCCATTTGGAGAGTGTACCAACAGATGGAAGACTGCTGTCTCCTCCTCTCTGTACCTCTGCCTTTTGAATAAATTTTTTTTTTAAAAAGAGGCTAATTTGGGGCTGGCATTATGGTGTAGTGGGTAAAGCCTCCACCTGCAATGCTGGCATCCCATATGGGCACTGGTTCGAACCCGGCTGCTCCACTTCTGATCCGGCTCTTTGATGTGGCCTAGGAAAGCAGTACAGGATGGTCCAAGTCCTTGGACCCCTGCACCCACGTGGAAAACCTGGAAGAGGCTCCTGGCTCCTGGCTTCAGATCGGCACAGCTCCGGCCGTTGCGGCCAATAGGGGAATGAACCAGCTGATGGAAGACATTGCTCTATGCCTCTCCTCTCTCTGTGTAACTCTGACTTTCAAATAAATAAATAATCTCTTTTTTAAAAAGAGGATAATTCTAGCATTATCTCCTAAGACTGTAAACATTAAAAAATACACACTAAGCATTTATCCAATGCTAGACTTTAATACAAACTTAAAAGCTAATCTGTTTCAGAAAAAGTCACATTTCTGCACAGTAAGCATTAAATGCTTGAAAACTTTGACTGCTTCTCCCAGCTCCCAGCTCCCTGGGGTGATGAATTAAAATAACAGACACGATCTTTGTCTCTTAAAGTTCCACACAGCCGTCTTCCTAAGCAACGCAAATTAACTTAAACTATTCATTTTATCTCAAAATCATTTCTGAATCCCACAGTCATTAATTTCAAATCCAGACTTGCCTTTGTACTTAATAATTAGCTCTCTTCCCAGGAGCTGAGACTGTAGCACTTTCATTCATTTACAAGAACTTTAGGCTCCCACCGTGGAGGCGGTGTCTAAAAATATCTGAGAGCCAGCCCTGGATCTGGATCTGGAGTGTTAGCAGCCGCCATCTGCTGCTGCATCGAGGAGACAGTGTGGATGAATGGGGCTTCTACCTCTGCTGTGCAGGCAGGACATGGGACTCCAGGAAGGGGTGGCCCTGGGATCCTGCTCAAGCCCGCATTCAGCTGGACTCAGTTTCCTCATCTTTAAAGCAAAGACTCCAAGAGGACAGGAACCCTGTCGGGAAGCCGGGCTTTTCCTTGTCCTGCATTGAAGCAGGGCCCTGCAGCCTGGATCTCGCCAACATGCACCTCAACACTCAGGCGCGGTGAAACGGAACAGCTCCCATGCACGGAGTATATTCAATCCCCACAACCCGCCCATGGGGGAGCTGTGAATTGTTCAGATGCCCGGAGAGGTCTAGATGGAGGCCAAAGTGTGAGCCTGACTTCTCTGTAAAGAGGAAAATGGGCTGGATGGCTGAAACCCACCGGAGCTCTGCACAGCCCATCCATGAAGACCTGGCGTAGCCACAAGCCTGCCGGGCCACCATGTTGTGGGTGGTGGCCCGAGGATGGTGGGGTTCTTGTGGGTCCTTCCTGACACACAAGGTATGGACGGCACCACTGGCCTCGGAGACTATGCTTCTCGTTTGCTTCGCTTTAGCCGTGCTGGTTTCATAAAGCGGCACCCACAGATGCTCCCAGAACCCTGGAGAGCCTCCAGGACCAACAGTCTGTGCACTTGGGGCAGAGCCGCCTCCCCTAGGAGTCAGGCCCCTCCACAGTTCCCCTCTGCACAGAGCAGAGCCGGCTGGGCGGAGCTCTCCTGCTGTGGGCTTTCTGCCTGCGTCAGGCAAGGCTGCAGCTGAGCAGAGCGAGCTGACCTCACTCTCGGGTCTGGTTTCAAAGCATGCGCGTCACTCGGATTCCACCGCAGAGGCACACGGCCTGAGTCTACCCTCTAGTCCTGCCTGAAGCACTGTAGTCCTCCCGGCCAGTCTCGCACTCTCGCACACAAACATTCTCATTCATCCTCTTCTTCTTTGACCCGATTTCACAGTTCAGAACAAGCACATCCGAAGCAAGCCTGTTCCCTGTGACAAGGAGTGTATACAAAGAAGCAAACCCTGCGCTCCTGAGGCTGTCGTTCAGGGGTGTCTGGGAACCATCCTCTCTGCAGGGCTCAGGGGCAGCAGCACAGAGAGCTCAGCAGACAGGCGGCCGCACTCAGAAGAGAGACACACACAACTCTTAGGAGCAGCTGTGTTCTGCATTCTTCCACTGCTCTGGGAACGGCTGTGCTAACAGCACCGACTGGAGCAAGCGAGTTCCCAGCACCATGGGCGGCACCCACCGGAAAACTGTGTCCACTGGGGCTCCTCCCCACCCCATGTGCTCACACAGGATGCCTGGGGCCAGGCAAGCGAACCAGCACCCTCCTGGCCGGCCTCCAGCCTCCCAGGGGCAGGGCAGGGTCGTGTGGGACTCCAGGTGTGGTGGACCTGCCTTTGAGGTAGGAAGGGACAGGACTTGGCCTGAGCAGCCTCTCAGGGACACCAGGAAGAGCCCAGGCCTCTGTGTCCTTGAGCAGGAAAACACCTCCCCAGGGACAGGAACATCTGCTTCACTTTCCCATGGGCCTTCACTCCCGGTGAGTCCTCTGGATGATTTTGGCAAGTAGAAAATTAGAACCACCAGTCAAATCTGAATTTCAGATAAATGACAAATATTGTTTCAGTGTACTATATTGTTTTAGTATACTACGTAGGGTATACTAATACTGAACCATTATTCATTATTTATCTGAAATTTCAAACAACTGTGCAGGCAGCTAGGTTTTTGTGTTTTGGTCTTTCACATCTGCCTGTTTACTCCCCAAATGCCCACAGCGGCTGAGGCTGAGCCAGGCTAAAGCCTGGAGCCAGGAAAGCTATCCGGGTCTCCCACCTGGGTGGCAGAGACCCAGCCCCTCGAGCCATCACCTGCTGCTCCTAGGCCGAGCACCAGCAGGAAGCTGGAATCAAGAATGCATCAGGCACTGCGATACGGGATGCAGGCGTCCCAGCCACCATCTCGACTGCCCTGCTGACACCTCTCGAATCAGGCCCTCCCAGGGGAGGGGGGCGCTGGCTAAATGCTCGCAAGCAGAAATCTGTTCACGTCTGATTCTCCTGAGGTTTCTGACGCAAAGGCAAAGGCCCCAGGCCTCATCTGCTGAACAACACCTTGAGGGGCGGGGCTTCGAACACACATGTCCTCAAGGTGCTATCTAAGTGATACTGCTACACCTCTGGGCCAGTTGTCTATGCTTCTGAGCAAATTACCAGTAACAACAGAGGCTGAACACCACCAACACTTTTCATCTTTCAGTTGGTGCTGGTGAGGAATCTGGCCTTGGCCTAGTAGTAAGGTTCTGGCTCATGTCTCGCAGGACACCACAATCAAAGTGTCGCTTTGGGCTGCTGCGATCAAGACTTTGCCAGTGTTAGACAATCTGTTTCCAAGCTCACTTACGTGCCAGTGGCAGGCCTCTGGTCCTTGCTGGCCGTGGCTGCAAACATCAGTTCCTCACTACAGGAGGCCCATCCGGGGCTGCTGCAACCAGGAGGCTCCTCCACAACCCTCCCACCCCCACCCAGAGATCAGAGGGAGGCAGGCAGGAAGAGAGCAAAAGCGAGCCCTCAAGGGAAGAGAATTACACAAGAGCACGAATACCAAGAGGCAGGAATCACGCAAGGTCCCCTTAGAGGCCACCAAAGTTCAAGTTTAAGAACCATGATGGGGTCCGGCGCCGTGGCTCACTTGGTTAATCCTCTGCCTGCAGCGCCGGCATCCCATATGGGCACTGGGTTCTAGTCCGGTTCTCTGCTGTGGCCCGGGAAGGCAGTAGAGGATGGCCCAAGTGCTTGGGCCCTGTACCTGCATGGGAGACCAGGAGAAGCACCTGGCTCCTGGCTTCGGATTGGTGCAGTGCTGGCCGAAGCGGCCACTTCGGGGGTGAACCAACGGAAGGAAGACCTTTCTCTCTCTCTCTCTCTCTCTCTCTCTCTGTCTATAACTCTACCTTTCAAATAAATAAAAATCTTTTTTTTAAAAAAAGTATTTGTTTAAAAAAAAAAAAGAACCACGACGACAGATCAGCCCTTAGCACACAGCAACCAGGCCCACATTTAAAATATGGGGCCCAGCATCTTTCTTCACTTAATTCCCCCTGCTTCCATCCCTCCTCTCACTCCACTCCCTTCGTGATGTGAGACAATAACCATGAGGAACTAAGAAGAAATGAAAAAAATAAAATCAAAATGACAATCTCGGTAGAACAGAAGAATGTTTCAAAATGCTTGCAAGTATTGTTTCGGTAGATGGAAATTATATTCAAATATCCCATGCATATAAAGTACTCGATGTGGCTCGTGGAGAATCTCCTATGAGGAATAATGGAAACACACAAGACAACCATTGTCTCAGTTTGCCCAGAACTCTCCTGTGCTTAAATATAATGATGCACACAGGCAGCCATGTGAATAAAGAGACATTGTGGCCAGCGCCACGGCTCACTAGGCTAATCCTCCGCCTTGCGGCGCCGGCACACTGGGTTCTAGTCCCGGTCGGGGTGCCGGATTCTGTCCCGGTTGCCCCTCTTCCAGGCCAGCTCTCTGCTGTGGCCTGGGAGTGCAGTGGAGGATGGCCCAAGTGCTAGGGCCCTGCACCCCATGGGAGACCAGGAGAAGCACCTGGCTCCTGCCTTCTGATCAGCGCGGTGCACTGGCTGCAGTGCACCGGCCGCGGTGGCCATTGGAGAGTGAACCAATGGCAAAAGGAAGACCTTTCTCTCTGTCTCTCTCTCTCACTGTCCACTCTGCCTGTCAAGAAAAAAAAAAAAAGAGACGTTGTATAGGTTTGGAAAAGAGTCACCTCCAACACGAGACGGAGGCCCCACACACAGACCCTGTGCACCTGCACAGCCAAGTCTGACACTTTCTTTTTCAGGCACCCAGCCCCGGTGCCTCCTGGAACACTGCACACAGACCACCACAGCCATGTTACGTCCACAATTTTCACTTGCATCTGCAGTTTAACCCCAAATTGATTTACAATGTCCACTGCAGAACATGTTAAGCTTCCACAAAAGACTGTCATCTCATTGTGTCCTCAGTCACAGGTTTCCCAGGAAATCTCTGCAAAGTCCTGACTTAGAACACATGATTCGTTGTTCACAGCTCTGAAGGGCTGAGTCCCTCCATGCAGGGCCAGAGTCATCCCCAGAGCACCCCCTCCTCACTCTCTTCCACTCGCACTCCTCAAGCTTGGGGCGACTTTCTCTTGTTGCTGGGAAATGCAGTAATTTGAAAATTGTGTTAAAGTGTGCAACCCCTCTCTTTTTACCTCTGCCTTTACCAGTGCTGGACAGCCCTGCACAGTTATGTGACCCGAAGTCCTTAATTCAAAACAGACAATGCAATTTTTAACGGCCTCTTTTCCTCTGGGACGGGCCAATTAGCAAGGATGGCCATAATCTGCTTTTTGTCCCTCATTCTCCTCCACGCACCCCTCTGTGGGTGAGTCTCAGGCGCCCAACACGATGTTGGCTTGATATTGATGCAGACCTGTACGTGTTCTGTCCCTGCCACTCTGCAGCTGCATCTCAGTAGAGAGAATGGTGTCTGCTGTCCTATGGTACAGGGTGGCTTTAAGGATCAAATAAGACTAATGTAATGTAAGTAAGAGCCCTTTTAAGGCCTTAGAGCGCCATACAAACATAAGGAGCTTGGTTTCGTTATGTCAGTTCATTGATGTACATTAGGCATCTGGCCAGCTGAGTATCCCTATGCTATTATTATTTTGACTACGGTAAGGATTTCTACTTACTGATCGTAGCAAGCTTATCTAGTAATTACAACAATCCATATTGTTACAAAGTTGTTTGCTCATGCTTTTTTTTTTTTTTTAAACAGATTGATTTATTTATTTGAAAATCAGAGTTACATAGAGAAAGAAAGGCAGTGAGAAAGACAGAGATCTTCCATCTGCTGGTTCACTCCCCAAATGGCTGCAATGGCCAGGGCTAGGCCAGGCTGAAGGCTGGAGCCAGAAGCTTCTTCCAGGTATCCCAAGAGGGTGGCAGGCACCCAAACACTTGGGCCATCTTCTGCTGCTTTGCCCAGGGAGTTGGATTGGAAGTGGAGCAGCCAGGACACAAACCTGCGCCCAAAGGGGATGCTGGCACTGCAGGTAGCAGCTGCACCTGCTATGACACGATGGCGGACCTTGGCTCATGCTCTCTGTTTCATAGTTCAACACTGAACAGGCTGATGTTTGCCCTTGCACTTTAGGCAAACAGCCAGCAAGGGTGGTGTGCCACAGGCAGTTTCCAAGCTGAGCCCTTTCCCTGACATTCAAGACAGTGCTATTTCAGTTTATGCAGAATTTAGTTTCTAGCTTTATACCATTTCTACATAGAAATGGAGTATCTTAAAAATACATGTTTTGATTTTTATTCTCATTTCAAGTTTATTAAAACTTTAGCAGTACAAAGCAGGCAGGTGCAGATTATCAAAATATCAACTCAATGAATTCCACATTAAAAAAAAAACACATAAAACAACACAAACACAATGAAAAAAAGTTTGAGACACAAATCAAGTAAGTATGCAGGACTCTCTCATCCACTTTTGTCTTCATCTGTTCCAGGGCTTGATTCCGGATCAAATCTTTTATTTTTATCACGTACAAGGTCATTTTCTAGACCCTTTGATTTTTGGTATTCTTTTTCAACTGAGGATCTGGTCTTCTCATCCTCCTTATAAAATATATTTTTGAAATCAGCATTTCTACCTCAGTAACACTGATTTTTAAAAAGTAAGTAGTGTTGGGGCCGGTGCTGTGGTGCAGTGGGTTAATGCCCTGGCCTGAAGCACCAGCATCCCATTCGGGCGCTGGTTCTAGTCCTGGCTACTTCTCTTCCAATCCAGCTCTCTGCTATGGCCTGGGAAAGCAGTGGAAGATGGCCCAAGTCCTTGGGCCCCTGCACCCACAAGGGAGACCCGGAGGAAGCTCCTGGCTCCTGGCTTTGGACCGGTACAGCTCCAGCAATTGTGGCCATCTGAGGAGTGAGCCAGTGGATGGAAGACCCCTCTCTCTGTCTCTACCTTTCTCTGTAACTTTGTCTTTCAAATAAATAAAATAAGTCTTTTAAAAAAAGTAAGTAGTGTTAAAACTAACCTAAAACATGTACCATAGTTGAAGAGATTATAGACACATTGTTTCCAGGTTCATTAAGTTGCATGCTAACTTGTAATTAGTATGTAATTAAAATATCAGAAGCAATGACAAAACAACAAGAAGTGTTCACCTACAACCACTACCACCTGATACCAACAAGTGAACAGACTGAAAATGAAGCGAAGTAAACTGTGGCATTAACATTTTTTCTGAAGGAGAAAGGATGAGCGAGTTGGGTTCAAGGATGCAAGCCTACCCTTAAAGCCCGTTTTCATCTCTCCAGGCATTTGGGACATAGGGGTCGACCCAGTGCCTCACATGAGACCTCTCAGCAAATTCTAAATCCTTGATGGAGCAGGACAAAAAAATGCTCTGACGGGTATTTTACAGGTCAGTCAGCTGGGCCAAAGTGCCCAGATAGCTGGTCAGACGTTACTCTGAGTGTCTCTGTGACAGTGTTTTGGGATGAGAGTAGCATTTAAATACATGCACTTCGGTTGTGGGCCTCCCCGATCAGCTGCAGGCCTGACAAGAACAAAAAGCTCACCTCTCCTGAGCAAGGACTTCTGTGAGCAGAGCGCCTTCACCCTGGAACTGCAGCATCGGCTCTGCCCTGCGCCGCCAGCCCGCAGGCTCGCCCCACAAACTCCGCACCTGCCAGCCTCCGTGACGTAAGCCACTTCCTGAACACTCTCTACACTATGAACATCCTACTCGTCCCACTTCTCTGCATAGCCCTGGCCGAAAGATACAGAGCAAGAACGTCAAACTCTGGAAACCCACACAACAAGACCGTCTTCCAGCCACTTCCCCACCGCACAGTAAACAAACTCAGGGGCACAAGGGCTGAGCGGAGACACAGAAGCCCTGCACATTCCGACACTGGCTGGGGAGGTGGCTGTCAGGGGAAGCCTCTGGCTTTGCCCTGTTAGGAGGCAACGTGGAGTTGGGTACCCTCCCCGCGGCCGACGGGCTGGGGACCCCATGCCTTGCAGCCTTGGTTTTCCCATCTGAAAGACTGAAAGCACTATGCAAATCCGGCCGTGTGGTGTTGGTATCACTTTCACTTGCCTTCTTCTCCACAACAGTAATAGCTGCCAGTTGAGGACTGCCCATGTGCCAAGCTTTGTGCCCATTTCACCCATCCAACAGCCTCCTGGGCTGTGCGTCCTCATGCAAATGAAGAAACCGAGGCCTAGAGGAATTCAGCAATGTCTCCCTGGTGGTCACTCTGTACCACGGGGCAGCCACTGAACTGCTGTAGGTGCCGATAGCCTTGTATGGCCCAGGCGACACCTGTGGCCTCAGCCTGTTGTGAGAATTCACAGAGTGCCCTGGGACAGCGCCTAGCACGGTGCAGAATGGGACAAGCATTTCTGCTGCAGGCACTAGTGTCTGTGTCCTCCCAGAATTTCTACGTAGAAATCCTAAGCCCCAGTGTGATGGTTTCAGAAGGCAGGGCCTTTGGGGTGGATGAGGTCGTGAGGGATGACACCCTCGTGAGTGGGATTAGCGGCCTTAGAGAAAGACACAAGGGCTGGCTGTCTCCCTCTCTGCTTTCTCGCACATGCAGACACAGCAAGAAGGCAGCCATCTTCCAAGCAGGAATAGAGCCCTCACTAGACACCAGAGCCGCTGGCACCCTGAGCTGAGACTTCCTAGAAGTATGAGAAACATCCTGGGGTGTATTTGTTACAGCAGCCTGGGCTAAGACACCACCTCACCCCCAAGTCGCCAGCCCCTCTGCACAAAGGATGCTCTCATCCCCGGTGCTGAAGAGGGAGGCGGCCAGACTGGCTGGAAATCAGTGACCGAGCTGCCATTTTTACCAAATTCCGTTTCGGGAAACAGTCTTTCTGGGAGCAGGCACTTAGCCTCACAGTTAAGACACCCACATCCCACATCAGAGCGTGTGGGTTCATTCCTGACCCCGGGTCCTGACTCCACCTTCCCACCACCTACAAGGGACATCGGGATTGTATTCCTGGCTTGTGTTCCTGGCTTCCGGCTCCAGCCCTGGCCAACAAAGGAATTTGGGGAATGGATCTGCACATGGGATTCTCTGTCTGCCTCCCAGGTTTAAAATTAAAAAAAAAAAAAAAAAAAAAAATCCTGAAAAGAGACAACAGATTTGAAGAAATTTTTAAGTCTTTTAATATGGTATCTTCTTATTAAATACACTTAAAAGAAGTCTAAAACTACTCTATTAGTCAGTCTTGACTATAAAATATTCCATAAAATGATGGTGAAAAGTCTCATATTTTTAAACACAGCTGTAAGACTATAAACTGATCAAATTAATCATCTGACACCTGAAAATCAACAACGCTCCAAAGCCTGAAACTTTCTGAGCACAGACACAATGTTCAAAATGCTGAGTTTGAAGGCCGGCGCTGCAGCTCAACAGGCTAATCCTCCGCCTTGCGGCGCTGGCACACCGGGTTCTAGTCCCGGTCGGGGCGCCGGATTCTGTCCCGGTTGCCCCTCTTCCAGGCCAGCTCTCTGCTGTGGCCCGGGAGTGCAGTGGAGGATGGCCCAAGTGCTTGGGCCCTGCACCCCATGGGAGACTAGGATAAGCACCTGGCTCCTGCCATTGGATCAGTGCAGTGCGCTGGCCACAGCGGCCATTGGAGGGTGAACCAACAGCAAAGGAAGACCTTTTTCTCTGTCTCTCACTGTCCACTCTGCCTGTCAAAAAAAAAAAAAAATATATATATATATATATATATATATATATATATATATCAAAATGCTGAGTTTGAGTTTCCATATCACCAATGTTCAGCTATGGTGACTTTTTTTTCTTTTTTCAAGATTTATTTATTTGAAAGGCAGCATTACAGACAGAGAGAGGGAGAGCCAGAGAGAGAGAGAGAAAGAGAGAGAGGTGCAACAGCCAGGGCTGGGCCAGGCCAAAATCAGGAGCTAGGAGCTACGCAGATATTAAAAATGCAAAACTTGAAATGCTTTTCGGTTCCCAGCATTTAGGATAAGGGATACTCAACCTTTCTACTAAATTGCTCATGCTGCCACAAAACAGTGCCACAGAGTGGCTGGCATTGTGACAGAACAGGTAAAGCCTGTGATGCCAGCATCCCATATGGAAGCCGGCTGCTCCACTTCCAATCCAGCTCCCTGCTAAGGACCTGGGAAAAGCAGCACAAGACGGCCCACGTGTTTGGGGCCCTGCCACCCACACAGGAGACCTGAATGAAGCTCCTGACTCAGCTCTGTGGTGGCCATCTGGGAAGTGAACCAGAGGATGGAAGATCTCTCCCTCTTTCTCTGAAACTTTCAACTAAATAAATAAATTAAAAAAAAAAAAAAAAGTACCGCAGACTAAAGGCTTAACCAAGAGGAATTCTTGTATAGTCCCAGAGGCTCCGGGTCCCAGATCAACATGTTCTGAGGTCTCTCCACCTTGGCCTAGTGTCTTCACATGGCCGTCCCTCTGTGCATGTCTGGGGACTAATGTTCTCTTCTTAAAAGGACATGCTAGACTAGGGCCTGCCCTAATGACCTTGCTTTCAACTAATTTCCAAGTCAGGTTCTGAGGTACAGGGAGTTAGGACTTTAACAAAGATTACATATATAACAAATATGTTACCCCTCATCCACAAATATGTGTCTACAGATATATACTTACCAAACACATTCCTGTTTATTGGAATATTTATATTTATATTCACTGAATGTATTTGAGAAAAGCATATACATGAACACACTCATACAGACAGTACTCTATGGAATCAGCTTCTTTTTTTTTTTTTTTAAATTATTTGAAAGCCAGAGTGACAGAGAAAGAGAGACACAGAGAGAGAGAGATTGAGAGAGAGAGAGAGAGAGAGAGAGAGAGAGAGAGAGAGATGTTCCATGCGCTGACTCATTCCTCAAATGCCTATAACAGACAGGGCTGGGCCAGGCAGAAGCTAGGACATGGGAACTCCATCCGCGTCTCCTACATAAGCCATCATCTGTTGCCTCCCAGCATGTGCATTAAGAGGCAGAGGGATTGGAGGCAGAAGAGCAAGGACTCGAACCAGGCACTCTGATGTGGGCGCCCAAAGCAGCAGCTTCTCCTGCTGCATCGAAACACCCACCCTCAAATCAGTTTTTGATTAAACCAATTCCTGAGGTAAATTTGACAAACCAATCATGTAGTAGGTTGACACTTTGCTGAATTGTCTGAGAATTAACAACCGGGCAAACTGATACAGAGCTTTGAAGAAACCTGGGAGAATCCAGATCTAACCACACACCCCCATCCTCCAAGAACGCCCAGTATTGCTTGGGAGAGAAAGTACACAAAGCCACAAGCTCCTACTCGGGCAGTAGCAGCAACTGCTAAGGCCACCCTGAAGAGGGCCTTCGGACCTCTGGGGAGGGCCCGCTGGGCAGAGAGCTCCCCTGGGGGCCCAGAATCCTGACACCCTCTGTGTGGGTGGAAGAAGGTGCGGAAGATGACCCCAGAGGCCATTTCCCTTTCCCAACACTGAATTCCTTTCACACACACCATTCTCACCACAATCCAGTCAGGACATGTGGCCCTTTGTGTATCACAGATGCCACTTCGAGCCACTCCAGCAACGGATCTGCGGCAACTTCAACTTCTTAATGTCAAGGCCCAAGGCTCCTTGTTCGTTCATTCAACAGTGAAAGCCTGAGGACAGAGGCGGCGAACCTCTTCCACTTCCACACCTGTGTCTAAACGGAGCCTTGCTTCTTCCCTCCTTCCGTTAGTCCTGGAGAAGAGGTGAGCCTGCTCTCTTCGGGTCAGTGCCCTGCACACCCCCTTCCCTCCAGGCTCATCCACACCTCACACTGTCGCCTACTGGCCCCAGCCAGAAAGCTTCTTCCTTCATCTTCACCACAAGCCCCACCCCCTCTCGTCTACAAGCCTCTCGACCCTCGCCTCATTCCCACCAAACTTTGTGAAATGAGCTGTGTCTCTCCCTTTCTCCACGCCTTCGGCCTCATTTTTCATTTCATGCCTACTCAGTTTGTATTTATTCCAAGGTCTAACACACACCCACCCACCATAGGTACTCAAGACAAGACAGCTAGATTATAATCACTGAACTGGGTCATCAAAAGGTTCCTTGAACATAAGTGCAAAAAAGATGGCACAGGATACAATGATGCTACTGCTCTTGTCTTTAAGGATGGGGTATGAAATGAGCAGGGTAAGAAAGAAACATGGAAAATGGCAACAGAGCCCCACAGTGGACATACAGGACAGACTCTCTGAAGTGGAACTCTCTGAGGGTGGGTGTGGTGGTGCACGGTTAGGCTGCTGCTGGGGATGCCTGGATCCTATATCGGCGTGCCTGTTCCACGTCCCGGTTCCTCCCTTTCTGATCCAGCTGCCTGCTCACATGCACTCTGGGAGGCAGCAGGTGATGGCTCAGCTATCTGGGTCCCTGTCAACCACATGAGAGACCTGGATGGAATTCCCAGCTCCTGGCTTGGCCTGGGCCAGTCCTGGCTATTGCAGGCCTTTGGGGAATGAACCAGAGGATGGAAGATCTCTCTCTCTCTCTGTCTCACACTCTTTGTCTGCTTCTGCCTTTCAGTTCAAACATGAATATATATATATGTGTGTGTGTGTATGTATACATGTGTATATATGTGTGTGTATGTGAATATATACATATATATGTGTGTATATATATATATATATATTTAAAAAAAGAGACATCTGGGGCTGGCGCTGTGGCGTAGTGGGTAAAGCTGAAGCCTGTAAGGCTGGCATCCCATATGGCCACTGGTTCAAGTTCCAGCTGCTCCACTTCCGATCCAGCACCCTGCTAAGTGCCTGGGAAAGCAGCGAAAGGTGGTCCAAGTGCTTGAACCCCTGCAGCCATGTGGGAGACACAGAAGAGGCTCCTGGCTCTGGATCAGCTCAGCTCTGGCCATTGTGGCCACTTGGGGAGTGAACCAGTGGATGGAACTCACTCTCTCTTTCTCTCTCTCTCTCTCTCTCTCTCTCTGCTTCAGCCTCTCTGTAACTCTGCCTTTCAAATAAATAAATCTTAAAACAAACAAAAAAGAGACACGTGGAGAGGCGCTGGAGTCTAGGTTAATGGCCTTCCTCCTTCCCCAGCCCTGTGCCTAGATGAGGATAAATAAATCACAGGAAAATCAGAGCAAGGCGTGAGGGCCGTCCCCACGGGCTGCAGTTGGGGGGTTACGTAAGTGAACGTGTGTGCTAGGTTCCTGGGACCCCGTCTTGTTGAAGATGAGCAGCGTTCCTGGAAGAGGAAAGGTATCCGTAGACAGGCGCCTCATCCAAGGGACGGCGCAGTGGCATGGGTCGGCACAGGGCACGTGGGACTGTCCGAGTGGTTAAAGCCGGAAGCCGGTGGTCGCTGCGCAGGCCCAGTGTCTGCGGCTGTAAAGTGAGGGCTGATGTTCACAGATGGAGCACAGGCAGCAATCTCAGGGTGTTTCCCCTCACTCTCTCCTCATCTTCAGGAACCTTCTGGGCCACGCCCTCCCAGGCAGCTGCACAACTTCCTCCCTCGGAGCTAGCGCAGCAGAGAGGAAATGTGGGCCGTGGGTCACTGCAGCTGAGCTGCAGGCTCGGGGTGGGGGGAGGAGCCTGTCCCATGGGCTAGGGTCCCTGGGGCTTTGGTGCCCTGGACACCCAGTGTCTAGAGCCTGGCTTCAGCCTCTGCAGCACAACTTATCATGGGGCTGGGCTGCTGTCAGTCAGGCCCCTGAGCTCCGGCAAACCCAAGGTGCACTTAGAGTCTGCGTAAGAAGACCCACAACCCCAAGTCCTTTCAGGGACAATGAAATAAGACAAGGTATTGGGCTGAGAAGTGCTTCATCTGATAGGCTGGAGGAGTCAAAGGAAAGACATCCGTAAACCAAGTCACGCTCCCGGCCCTAGTGATAAGCATGATAACAAGTATTTATAAAATCTTGGGACACCACGAATGGTCAGTTCCTGCTCACTCCTAGGCACTGGCTCCCTAGCCAGGCAGCAAGCAGCCTGCTGGTATCCCCCGCACGGCTCACCGGGCCTGGCCGGCTGAACATGAGTGAAGACAGAGGATGGCGCCCCACCTCCGGCCACCTGGGCTGAGAGTGATGGGGGAGATTGAAAAGATCTGGTCCAGGATCAACCGGGGTTTGAAAGGAAGACAGCCTGAGAGCGGGCAGCTGGGCCCTAATCCACCTCCACCCCTCTCTGGGAAGCCTTCCGCTCCCCGTCAGCTCGTTCAGCAGCACTGCGGGCAGAGACGCGCCCTCTGCAGAGCTGTTACTCCACTACAGCACAGCGTGCTGGCTGAGAAGGGGAAAGAATCAAGCTTCCGTCAGCGGCGCGCACCACCAACCACAGGAACCCACACTTCCACCCAGCTCTCAAGTTGACATTTGGCTCTTACATCCATTTTCCTATTTCGGCATCCCAAGAACTCGGGGTGGACAGAAAAAAAGCGTCATCACCACCCCCACCACCCCCAGACCAAACAACCTGCCTAAGGACTCGCAGCAAGTCAACGGCAGAGGCAGGCGCTCGGCCCTCACCCTCTGGCTTCCGCTCTGGCTCAGGAAGTTTCCACCTAGTGGTGCCGAGGCAAACCTTTCACCAGGAGAGGCATAGGGCCACTCTCCCACTCAGTCACTATGTGGCACTGACCCTTTGGAATGATGCCCCAGGGACTCCTGGTGAGTCAGAGCCGAGGGAAATCCTCCACGGCTGGACAAGGTCCCTGAGGAGCCAGGGGAGGCTAGATAGGCAGGACCCTGGGCTCCCTCTTTGTAGAAGCCCAGCCTTCTTGCCAAGGACCCCAGGGAAATGCAGCAAACAAATCCTTTGCTTTGGCTGCAGAGTAACTGTCACACTATTCAAGGCCACTGTGAAGGTCCATCCGTGCCCTCGAGACACTGGGAAGAAACAGAAACCCACAGATTCCACCAGCCTTTATGACTTAACTGCAAAGCCACTTAACAGCTTTCACCCTCCCTTACACACACACACACACACACACACACACACACACACACTCACACACCTCCATCTCTCTCTGTCATTTCACAGGTCTGGACAGAGATCCTTCTCAAAATGCAAAGCTCAGAAGTGGTAAGTGGCAGTATTAGCTTGGGTCTTACATGAGCCCTGATCAAATTAAACAAGATCACATACAACAGCACTCAGATCAGCTTTGACAGTCGCAGGTCCATCTGTACTCAGCCACAACATTTATCTGGTTTCCTACTTGATGGTAATTTAACTCTGCTGCAACTCCAGCCTATTATCTGTCAATCATCAAGGCTGCCTTGAAGACCAGTCTAGGACTCCGATGTGGGAACAGTAGGTCAATCACTGCATTATGTTTCTGGAGAGGCAACCTTGGAAAGTTATTCAAGGATAATCCTGGAGACTTCTGAGACTCATGGTCTTGTTTCAGAGTTTTTAATATAATTTTTTAAATTTATTTATTTATTTATTTTTCATTTTATTTCAAAGGTAGAGAGACAAAGACAGAAATAGAGACAGAGAGATCTTCCATTCATTGGTTCACACCTCAAATACACTTAACAGCTAAGGCTAAATGAAGGTGAAGCCAGAAACCCCAAACTCAATCCAAGTCTCTCATCTGCTGCCTACCAGGGTGCACACTAGCAGGAAGCTGGAATTAGAAGTGGAACCAGGACTCGAACCCAGGCACTCCGAAATGGGATGCAGGCGTCCCATGCGGCACCTCACCTGTGTGACAGAGGCCTACCTCTTGTTTTAGAATTTGCTTTCCTCTTAATTGACAATCACAACATAAGAAATCTAAGCCACATACAACCAATCACAATTAATTTAGAAATCACTTGAGCTGGCGCTGTGGCGCAGCAGGTTAACGCCCTGGCCTGAAGTGCCAGCATCCCATATGGGCACCGGTTCAAGACCCGGCTGCTCCATTTCCAATCCAGCTCTCTACTATGGCCTGGGAAAGCAGTGGAAGATGGCCCAGGTCCTTGAGCCCCTGCACCCACATGGGAGGCCCAGTGGAAGCTCCTGGCTCCTGGCTTCGTATTGGCACAGCTCCGGCTGTTGAGGCTAATTGGGGAGTGAATCATCGGATGGAAGACCTCTCTCTCTCTCTCTCTTTCTCTCTCTCTCTCTGCCTTTTCTCTGTGTAACTCTTTCAAATAAATAAATAAATCTTAAAAAAAAAAAAAACCACCTTACTGATTTACTTGGAATAAGATGTGAAACTGATTTACTTGGAATAATAAGATGTGTAAACTGACTGTATTTGCAAATCTGGTGATGTAAAATTTAGGCTCATTTCAGTCTTTCTGAGTATTCTGACGGCTCTGCAGTATCACTCTCAAGGCTGGTCAAACAGACATGGCCGTTCCCCCTCCTAATCCATGGGAGATGTGTTCTAAGACACCAGGGATGCCTGAAACCACAGGCAGTACAGAATCCTACACTCTTTTTTTTCCTATACCTATAATAAAGCTTAATTTATAAATTAGGCATAATTATTAGTTAATAACAGTATTACTAATAACACATAAAATTATAATAATATACCATAATAAATGTTATTAAAACATATGCATTATTTCTGGAACTTTCCATGTAATATTTTCGGGCCACAGTAGACTGCATGTGTCTGAAACCATAGAAAGCAGTACTGAATAAGAGGGGCTACTGTACTGCATCTATAACATCTGTACCCCAAGGGTCAGCTCTACTTCACCTGGTATATACTGGGCAAGAGGAGGTTTTACCTTGCGTCTCACGTGAGTGGCCCACCCAGCGTGGATGCCTCCCCCACCCCTTCCAGCTCTGTCCTGTCTACCTGGTGAGCTCTGCTGGAGCTTCCAGCCCCTTCCCATCTAGAAATTGCTGTTCCTTTCTCCCGGGATACGGGGCAGGTATGTTTCCTACACGCGGGCTCCTTTTTCAATTTCTGCCACCACACATTGGCGGCACCCAAGTGTCAGACTTTCCTCAAAGCTGCGTAACTGAAGGGAATTAGCAAAGGAAAAAAATGAAAACCCCCCACACAGTGGCTTCCCTGTAACCCAACAGAGGATGGCAAGGAAATACTTTCAGTTCCTCCACTTGCTCTTCAGAGAGCAAACCTCCCTCTCCGCGACCACTCCTGGCGCCCCTCTACTTCCCACACACCCCTGCCTCTAACCACCAGAGTTACTCTGGCCCAGCCCCCTCCTCTAAGCAATTCATTTATTCAGCTCCTGAATTATTCCCTCTAAATAATGATCCTATGATGGAGAGGGAGAGGAGGCGGCTTGACAATTTTCCAGGCACAAAAGAGGTGCATTTGCTTTTTTGTCAACACATTTAAACCAAAACACTCCTACAACATCCTTGTGTTTCCTCACTTCTGCTTTCCCACTAGTTTTAGGTATACTTTTGTAGTTTCTTTTTTTTTTTTTTTTGACAGGTAGAGTGGACAGTGAGAGAGAGAGACAGAGAGAAAGGTCTTCCTTTGCCGTAGGTTCACCCTCCAATGGCTGCCGCGGTCAGCGCACCGCACTCATCCGATGGCAGGAGCCAGGTGCCAGGTGTTTTTCCTGGTCTCCTATGGGGTGCAGGGCCCAAGCACTTGGGCCATCCTCCACTGCACTCCCGGGCCACAGCAGAGGGCTGGCCTGGAAGAGGGGCAACCGGGACAGAATCCGGCGCCCCGACCAGGACTAGAACCCGGTGTGCCGGCGCCACAAGGCGGAGGATTAGCCTGTTGAGCCACGGCGCCGGCCATACTTTTGTAGTTTGATAGGTCAATATTTCCAGCAAAAATTACTATCCCGGGAAGCTCCTAAATTAATTGCTGAGATGATTTAACTGGAATAAGGGATAAAATGCACTTGAAAAGGTAGACTACTTCCTGGGAAAAGCATTATTTGGGAAGGATCTTTTTTTAATTTTTAAAAATCATTTTATTTGAGAGGCAGAGTTACAGAGAGAGAGAGGGAGAGACAGAGAAAAAGGTCTTTCATCCACTGGTTCACTCCCCAAATGGCTGCAACAGCCAGAGCTGAGCCGATCTGAGGCCAGGAGCTTCTTCTAGGTCTTCCATGTAGGTGCGGGGGCCTAAGCACTTGGGCCATCTTCCCAGGCTGCCAGCAGGGAGCTCAATGGGAAGAGGAGCAGCCGGGTCATGAACCAGCACCCACATGGGATGTCAGCACAGCAGGCGGAGGCTTAGCCTACTGAGCCATGGCGCCAAGTAGGGTTTGATAGGCAAAAAGGTTGCAAGGATCTACCAAGACCTGACCAACTGCAAAGGCGAGAAACTCAACATGAAGCCAGCAGAACAAAGTTAACCAGGACACACATCTTGAGAGTCCGGGGGTGCAGCTGGCTTCAGACGCTCCAATGGAATAATCAGGACACATCCAGAATCCTGTCTCGTATCCAGACTCTGCTTTACTGTGCTCATCTCTACTCTTGGGAGCTCAAAGCTTACTTTGTCCTTAGCACTGGCTACCCCAAGTCTGTCTTACCTAGGGGGGAATTTGTGGGGTTAGCTTGTGTCATGTGACATCCACCCATGAACTTTTAACTGGGGAGATGAGGCTGTTTGCTTAAAGGCTTTGGTCATGGGGTAGATGGGTCAGTGCAGTAAGTTTTTCGAAAGAGAGGGTTTTTTCCCCCTCTTTTTTCATTTATAGGAAAGGTGGGGAAGGAGGAGAAAGAGGGAGAGAGAGACAGAGACAGTGAGGGAAACAGGAAGGAGATAGATGTCTCCCATTGCTGGTTCATTCCCCAAAGGCCTGCAACAGTTGGGGGCTGGAATAAGCTAAAGCCAGGAACCTACAATTCAATCTGCATCTCCCACATGGGTGACAGGAACCCATCACCTGCTGTCAGGCTGCACATTAGCAGGAAGCTGGATCGCAAGTGGAGGCAGGACTCAAACCCAGGCACTCTGAGTCAGGACACATGTGTCCCGAGTGCTGTCTTAACCACTGTGCTTTTAAATGCCTGCCCCAACACCAGTGCTTTTAATTTGAAACCTGAGCTTCTTATCACTAGCAATAACACACTCTTTTTGGTGTCTTCCCTCATTTTTCTAGAATGTGGACCAGGTATTTGAACAGCAGCTCAAGGGTCACGGTATAAAGAGGACACTGCTCGCAGGGAGCTAAGCAGGGCAGCATCACTGATTAAACCTGGACGCAGAGGTACAAAATCTGAACTTGGCACACAGAAGACTGACTGCAAGTCTCCGTGTACCAGGCACACAATGGCTGCTGACGAACATCAACACAGCTTGAGCCTGAAACAAAAGCAGACGTTTCAAGATTTCATCTGATTATTCCTTGAATTCTGGTATTTCCCAGCATCTTACTTGGGCCTTTTCTCGATCCATATATTTGGGGTGATCTGTAAGACCTCATCTTCCTCTCTCCACTCTCTTTTGCCCCTCAACCACTATACATGGCTGCCAATTACACACACAACTGCCCAGCATCACGGTGTGTGGCTCTTCATGCTGGGTACTTTATAAAGAGTGCCACTGTAAGGGGACACTGGGACCAGCGCTGTGGCGTAGCGGGTAAAGCCGCCACCTGCAGTGCTGGCATCCCATATGGGAACCGGTTCAAGTTCTGGCTACTCTACTTCCGATCCAGCTCTCTGCTATGGCCTGGGAAAGCAATGGAAGATGGCCTAGGTCCCTGGGGCCCTGCGCCCGCACACGAGACCTGGAAGAAGCTCCTGGCTCCTGGCTCTGGATCAGCCCAGCTCTGGCCATTGTGGCCATTTGGGGAGTGAACCAGCAGACGGAAGACCTCTCTCTCTCTGCCCCTCTGTTAACTCTGCCTTTCAAAAAAATAAATAAATCTTTAAGAAATGAATCTTTGGGGGGGAAAAAAAAGTAAACAGCAGTCACTGTGCTGAACTTGAAATCGTACCTTCCTATCAAAGCTTGCTTTTTTTCTTCTTTTTTTTTATTTGAAAGGCAGTGAGAGAGAGAGATCTTCCATCTGCTGATTCATTCCCCCAAATAGCCACAACAGTGGTCGAAGCTGAGCTGATCTGAAGCCGGGAGCCAAGAACATCATCCAGGTCTCCCACATGGGTGCAGGGTCCACGCGGGTCATCTTCCACTACTTTCCCAGGCACATTAGCAGGGAGCTGGACCAGAGCAGCCAGGACTTGGGGATGCTGGCCACACAGGTGGCAGCTTTACCTACTACACCACAGCTCTCCAGCTCTGAGGCTTTTGTTTTTCCTAGACCCGTAATACCTCATTGACTTAGAATGCTTTCTTGTGTGTCTTTCTAGCTTCTACGTTCAACAGTATGAATTCTCAAAATGAATAGTTTAGGCTTAGGCTGGGCAAACGGCCTCCTTCCCTACCTTGCTCCCGAGTATTATCTAATTTAGCAATCATCATGGTGCTATCTAGCAGATACTGTTTACAGAAAGGGAAACTAACATTGACAGAGTTCAACTTGCCTGAGGACGTACAGCTAGATTAGGTGGTAATCAAGTGAGTCATTTTCTCCTTCACAGAAAAACAATCTGTTCAAAACTTGGGTACATAAAGGGAAAGTGATCAGATTTAGAAATGAACTGGAACTGTCTTCCAGAGTTAACTGGGAGTTCTGTTCCCAATGGTCACACTACGCCTCTCCTGTTCCCCCGTTCCCTGGTATCTCAAGAACCAGACAATTATTTCACAGGGATAGAGAATAATACACTGAATGTGGGTGTCCAATATATGCCTGAGAGTAAAAGGAGAATTTTGAACAGGATTAAAAAAAATCCTCCCTGAACCCACATGGAAAACCTGGATGAAGCTCTTGGCTCCTGGCTTCGGCCTGGCCCAGCCCCAGCTGTTGAGGCCATTTGAGGAGTAAGCCAGCAGACTGAAGATTCTGTCTCTATCTTTCTGTACTGTGCCTTTCAAATATAGAAACTAAATCTTTAAATAAAAATTCCTATATCAAGATTTGGAAAGAAGATGGTAATTTTAAAACAACATTATTATAGCTACATTTGTAAATGGCACTGAATTCCAAAGACACTGTCTGGTTAAACATTTATTATTTATGGGAGTGTGAAACTTGTTTTTCCTGTTTTCAAGTTTCAGGAAACTAGGTTCTAGGTGCATTATATGCCATGAGGTTATTCTTTATAATTATTCTGAATAGAAGTGAAAAGCTTCTCAGTGAAGTTTTGGATAAAAGCTTTTGGATTCTATTTGGAGCACCTCAATATGGCGCTGTGGCATGCATGCCCAACAAGCAGGTTTTTAGGACACATTCTTTAAAAGAACCAGGTGGGGTGCCGAATACAGCTACATGGGGTTGCTTGTACAGTACACACAGAATCCTGGCAAAGATTTGTCAAAGCAATGATGAGCCAACACACGGGCTAAAACTCACACTGTTAGTGTCTGGACTTCAGAAGATTAACAAATGTGAGTTAAATGTAATTTTTAAAAAAGATTTATTTATTTGAAAGGCAGAGTTAAGAAAGAAAGGAAGAGACCCACAGAAAGAGAAATCTTCCATCTACTGGCTCACCACAACAGCTGTGGCTGGGCCAGGCAGAAGCCAGGAGCCAGGAACTCCACCGAGGTCTCCCATGTGGGAGACAGGCGCCCAGGATTTGGGCTATTTTCTGCTACTTTTCTAGGCACATTAGCAGGGAGCTGAATCAGAAGTGGAGTGGTGGGGACTGGACACGGTGCCCACATAGCATGCGGGCATCATAGGTGGCTGCTTAACTGATTGAGCCACAAATGCCAGCCCCTAAAGGTAACTTGTAAAAATTGCTCCAGTGTTTAAAATCACTGACCCATCAAGGGTTTAACAGACTGCCAGCGCTACCTCATTAGAGCTGATAACACAAGGAAACTTGTTAACTACTCAAACGTTTAAGTCAACAAGAGCTGCATCTGGGCCAGCACCTTTTTAAAAGTCTTATTTTTGCTTTGCAAGGAAGAAATATTCTTTTTCAACCTTATGAATATTAAAAAAGAAGAGATTCTTCATCAAAATGAATTAATTTATAAATGTTTCTAAAAGTTAACACCAACCACTTAGTATTCATGACGAGCTTTTCCACCCACTGAAAAGAAAGAAGTAGGGGCTAGTTTAATCCCAAATGGGCACCGGTTTGAGTCCTGGCTGCTCCACTTTCAGCCCAGCTCCCCACTAACGTGCCTGGGAAAGCAGAAGATGGTTCAAGTGCTTGATCCCCTGCACCCATGTGGGAGAGCCAGATGAAGCTCCTGGCTCCTGGATTTGGCCTGGCCCAGCCTTAGCTATTGTGGCCATCTGGGGAGCAAACCAGCAGATGGGAGATAACTTTGTCCCTCTCTCTCTGTGACTCTGATGTTCAAATAAGTAAGTAAATCTTTAAAGAAGAAAAGAAAGAAGCCTTCAAAGTTTACCACAAGGTAGTTCGGTGTCTGTATCACTTTACGTTGGCTGGTGGACAAGCAGGAGCAACTCAGGTTTCATTCTTTTCATTGATGGTCAGGGAGCCTGAGGAATCAGCTAAGCAAGCCCCTGCCTCCCGCCACACACACTTATTACATAGGAAAGGAATTATCTTTTATCCATAAAACAACTCATACAAAAGTATTTTAAAGAGTTACCTTGTTCCTTTGGAGTTAAAATTGTGTTATGCAGAAAGATCAAGTCCCAGACCTTAGAAAAACAACCTTCTGCTATGCTTCTAAGCTACCTGCGATCTAACTGGCCTCAGGTTTAACAGAGATAAGAACCTCAGAAGGAAGAACTGGCCAAGGGTCGGGGCAATGGAATGTTAATCCTGGAGCTCCAGCCAGCAAACCCAGGCTCCCACACTTAGAAGTAAAGATTTCCTCTACCCCCGTGACCTTCAAGTGCTCACACTACTTGCTTTAAAACCATAAAAGTGAACAGCAGCCAGTTTCCTTCCACCATATTTTTTTCCTTTCTAAAACTGCTTACGTGTTTAGATAACTTTACTGTGGAACAGTGTTCTTCACTTCCTGCCATCCCAGCTGCCATTCCCACAATGACATGGGAGGAGGGGAGGACTTTCACTCGTGTCTTAGACTCTCAGAAATATGCCCGGGTCTCACACCTCAACAGAGACAATCAGCTTGCACTGTGCACATTTCCCAAGTTCCACCCGTAGCTCCACTACTATAATCAAACTTACCGAACTCTAAACTCTGTGCCAGTAAGTGTGCTGCATCTATTCAACTATTTTCATGTCCATGGCAACCTGAGGTACACAGTATTATGCTCCTCACCTTCCACTTCAGAAAATCAAGGCACAGGAAGTTTCAGTAACTTTCTCAAGGTCGCACAGCTAGTTAATGGCAAAACCTCAACTCAAACTATTATATGGTCTCGTCTCAGGGTCTGTGTTCTGACAGTTTCCAGAATGTATGTCAAAGATATGTTCAGTTCGTTTAAGCATATTTTTATTGCAAAACAATGGCATCTTGCTATTAATAATCAATCACTTAGAATGCTTCTTACAACTGATGAGGAATCAAGGTAACACCCCTTGGAAGGACAGTCCTATTCCTGTCACCCACATTCTTCAACAGGTACCTATAATCTAAGGTAATGTATCTGAGATCAAGTGTTTGGGCACCTTTACCTATGTGGGAGACCCAGATGGAGTTCCTGGCTCTTGGCTTTGGCCTGGCCCAGCACTGGTAACTGTGGACATTTGGAGAATAAACCAACCAGTGGCCAGAAGATCTCTGAATTTTAAGTAGATGGAAAACAAACAACCGATGAGAAATCACTGTTTGTAGAACTTCAACACAAAGGAACTTAAGACATTATCTTCAACTACCACAAAGACCTAACAGTACTAACTAGTGAAAACAGGTTTTCTATCCGGAATTATGAAAAGCATAAAACTTGCTTTTCCTTTACAGTAAGATTTTGTTCGCCACAATTTTTTCCTGTGTTTGCAATAGACTGAAGTTCTCTATGGTACTGAAACTAAATACTTGTGCTGGCACTGTGGTGTAGCAGGTAAAGCCTCCACCTTTGGGCTGGCATCCCATATGGGCGCCGGTTCAAGTTCTGGCTGCTCCACTTTTGATTCAGCTCCCTGCTAATGTGCCTGGGAAAGCAGTGGAAGATGGCCCAAGTCTTTGGGCCCCTGCACCCACATGAGAGACGTAGAAGCAGCTCCAAGATTCAGACTGGCCCAGCTCTGGCCACTGGAGCCATCTGGGAAGTGAACCAGCAGATAGAATTCTCTCTCTCTCTCTCTCTCTCCACCTCCAACTCTGCCTTTCAAATAAATAAATAAATCTTAAAAAAAAAAAAAAAAAAAAACCCTAGGCTGGCGCCGCGGCTCACTAGGCTAATCCTCTGCCTGTGGCGCCGGTACTCCGGTCAGGGCACCAGGAACTAGTCCTGGTTGCTCTTCTTCCAGTCCAGCTCTCTGCTGTGGCCTGGGAAGGCAGTGGAGGATGGCCCAAGTGCTTGGGCCCTGACTCACATGGGAGACCAGGAGGAAGCACCTGGCTCCTGGCTTCGGATCAGTGCAGTGCAGTGGCTGTAGCGGCCATTTGTGGGGTGAACCAATGGAAGGAAGACCTTTCTCTCTGTCTCTCTCTCTCTCACTGTCTAACTCTGCCTGTCAAAAACACAAAAACAAAAACCTTAAGTATTTATTATTAGTGAATCAAAACTCTTTCAAATTCTGATGTATTCTGAGGAAAGAAAGAAGAAGTCAGACAGTTGACCTAAACTTGCAGGATTCTGAGACCGCCGAGGACAGAGCTGCAGGCTTTTCATGTAAAAGCTTCTACTCTAATCAGGAACATGAGTTTGAAAACTAATTAAAATTAATTAGTAGTTCCAAGTACCTCAGATGTAAAATCATGCATTATGTAAAAGGTACTTTCAAGGTGAATTTAATTTTCAGAACTTCACTTGAACTAATTTAGCCTCTTAAATGTCTCCCTCTCATAGATAACAGTAGAGAAAATGTTTTATGAATTTCAATTTATGTAGCTTTATAAATCACATTTAAAAGGCTTATCACAATGAAATGACAGGATAAACCAAACAAAATTTTCTAAGAAATTGTCCAGTTTAACTTACATCCTTACATTATAAACTCATAAATATACTTATTCTTTCAAATCTAATTTAGCTTTAAAATACAAGTGTGATTGCAACTCTCCTTTAACAAAAGGGATTGTTTCAACAACTTTGCTATCAACTTTCAAAGACAAAGACAAGCAATGCCCTCTACAGGGAACTCTCGGGACAACAGTCCTATTCCTGTCACCCACACTCTTCAATAGGTACCTGTAATCTTGAGTTAATATTTTTTATATAATTTAACCAAAAAAACTTCAAGGGTAAAGAAATATTAAATGCTGTGTAAAATACCCCACTAGTCTTCTGGATTCATATTTCTTAAAATAATATTAAATAATCTAACTTCACATGCAAGTTCACCAAACACATGATCCACAGCCCATGGACTAGGAACTATCGCAGACTGCAATGTGAGGATATGCAATTAATTGCACAGACCTTTGAAGTTAAGCTGATGTGCAGGAGGGGCTGGAGTCACAGGTCAGCAATCCTTCCTCTAACTGTTGAATCCACTTTTCTTCGAGCAGCATCACCTTTACCTTCCTGGCCCAATTCCAGGCATTTCAGAACATTTTTCCCTCCCTAAGCAGCACAGGCCCATTGTAATCACAGATGGTTTCATTTTTATGTATCTTCTCTCCCTTTCTCTCTGCTCTCTGCCCCTTGGGAAGTAGATGCTAAGAGGCTGCTTTACTGCAATGGCTTTCAATTTAGACTAAACATGAAAACCATCTGGAGCTCTTTTACAGAAATACCACACCTCCTATTTAATTGGACTGGGCTAGGGCCTGAGTTTGGCTTTTGCCTGCTTTCAATTTTCCAGGTGACTGCATGGGCAGCCTGGCTTGACAAACACTCCCTCACGTGGGGTTGCAACCCTTTCTTTAATTGGCAATGACTGCATTTTGATAACTGGTTTGTATTCCATGAGCACAGAAGTAAACTCCACTAGCCCAGAGGATTGGGGTTTATTCCTGGAAAGTTTCCCCAGGCACTGGCCACCCCTTGACATTTGAGCTAGCTGTATTCTGTCTGGTTAGTCACAGACAGAATAACCTCCTATCTCAACTCACCCCTCCCCCTGCAAATGTGTGCAGCCTGGGGAATGGGGGAAGCCAGGAGTTGGGAATTCCATCCAGGTCTCCCACAAGGTTGGCAAGAACCCAATTGCTTGAGCCACCGCTGGAGCCTTGCACGGTCTGCATCAGCAGCCAGAGGGACTGAACCCATGAATTCTGATGGTCAAGAGTTAGCTGTTAGGCCACGTACCCAACCCTGTACCTGCGGTTTTAACCTCCCCTGTGCCATGCTGCCGTAGAGATCTTCAAACTCCCAATTCATCATCACTTCTCAGCCTTGAAGGATCAGTCTCACAGGTCTCACAGGTGCCCCCACCATCCCTTCTCATGGTTTCTGAGCAGTCTGTTCCCTCATAATGCGGAGAGCCTAAAGGGCTGAAAGCTATTCCCCCAAAACTGCACTCCTCCACGAGGGAACTCTCCCAGGCCTCTCCAGCTCTCTGTGGAATAGGGGCTGGTGAGAAAGGATGTTCTCTAACTAGTACCACTCAGTAAACCCTGCAGTTTGCTGGTCCAAACCACCAGCGATGATGTTTGTTTGTTTGTTTGACAGGCAGAGTGGACAGTGAGAGAGACAGAAAGGTCTTCCTTTGCCATTGGTTCACCCTCCAATGGCCACTGCGGCCGGCGCCTTGCGGCCTGCGCACTGTGCTGATCCGAAGCCAGGAGCCAGGTGCTTCTCCTAGTATCCCATGGGGTGCAGGACCCAAACACTTGGGCCATCCTCCACTGCACTCCCGGGCCACAGCAGAGAGCTGGCCTGGAAGAGGGGCAACAGGGACAGAATCCGGCGCCCCGACCGGGACTAGAACCTCCACAAGGCGGAGGATTAGCCTATTGAGCCACGGCGCTGGCATGATGATTTGATCTTAGAATGTGAGACTTGGCGGGGCCACCACTACAACATGGCATATGGGTACTGGTTCTAGTTCTGGCTACTCCTTTTCTGATCCAGCTCTCTGCTATGGCCTGTGAAAGCACTGGAAGACGGCCCAAGTGATTGGGTCCCTTCATCAGCATGGGAGACCCTGAAGTTGTTCCTGGCTCCTGACTGGCCCAGCTCTGGCCATTGCAGCCACTGGGGGAGTGAACCAGAGGATGGAAGACCTTTGTCTTTATCTCGCCCTCTCTGTGCCTGTAACTCTACCTCGCAAATAAATAAAAACCTTAAAAAAAAAAAAAGTATGAGACTCATTTTGACCTCAGCTTTGGTTTTACTCACTCCAGAAGAGGAGACCAGGAGTCCCACTCAACGGTTACAAATTACTTACCTCTAAAGTACCTTAGGCCAGGGATTTACTAGAAAGGTGGTAAGCAAAACTAGCAGGACAGGGAGAAGTTAGGAAGTGACTTCCACAGGGTTGTTCCAGGAAATTTTGAATGATAAGTTGCACCTGCCCAAGACTAAGGTACCAGGCTTTGCTAGAGTAAAGTTAAGGGGCCTTCAGGTTGAAGACCCACAGGTACTGCACATTAGCAGAGTGAAAGGTGGAAGAGGACAGAAAAGTTGCAGGGAAAAAAAAGAGGAGGAATCTGGATGGACTACTACAGTTGTTTTCTTGAGTTCTACAATGTTACAGAACAAGCTAGGTAAAGGCTAGTGCCACCTCTAGCACAGAATCATGCATTTGTGTTACACTGACTTTCTGGCATAAATTGCTTAATGAGTTAATAAGGGCAGTATGAACAAGGTATTTTCAAACAGAGTAAACTTTACAGACTGATGTAAGATTGAAGGGAAAGAACTCTATTTTTAACATTGACCTTTAAATTGCACTGATTTTCTTCATTCTGGAAAGCAGTCACCTGTGTTGGATATTCATTTTCTGAAAAGTTATTTCTGAAACATTCACAGAGTCACAAGGTCTCAAAAACAGTGTTTATTTTAACACATAAAATGTGCCATCTAGCACCAATGCCTGTACATACCAGAATTCAGTTTGGCTACTACTTTTTGGAATTGGCGATTCAAGTCCTTGACAGCTGAACCTGTGTGAGCAGATGATTATCATAACACAAAAGTGATAAGGACAGAATAAAAATGATTTGGGAAGCATATCCAGAACAACATTTGTAATTTAAAAACCTGTTTCATGTAAGCAAGTTAATACCAGTGTTTTTTTTTTTTTGCCAGATTTTCTTGTAAGACAAACCTAAGAGAAAAGTACATGAGACACTCAAGTCCACAAGCCTACAAACAGGCTTTACATTCTCCTTCCATTCACAAATGGAAACTTTGTAAAGATCTTTTTGTTGCCCCCTCCACCTTCTGATCTGTCTTCTCAGCAGCACAGCACAGTCCAATTTATCATTTAAACCATATATACATACTCAGAAGAGGAAAATAAAAAAATTTGGCCAATGTAAGTGTACAAGACAACATTCCCATTTTTTTTTTTAAAGTAAAAGAACATTTGAGTACAAAAGATAACTTAGAAGAAATGAAGCAACTTGAAAATTTATCTGTATTGAAGATAAACTAAAATGTTCTGGCCTGAATTTTAAAACATATTGTAATAGAGAACTCTCTTTGAAACTGAATCAATGTTCTCTTTAGTTTTCTGAAACTAAGTTGAGTCAACCATGCTACTTAATTATTTATTTTTTGCAGACTTTAGACTAATCCCAATCCTAATTTTTGAGTAACTGATTCCCAGTGTTTCTTATATGCAGAATCTGATGCTAAGTAAAACCTCAGTTGGATTTCAGGCCCATCAGTGGGGAGGCAGGTATTTTTTGTATTTTACGCAGATTGTGGTAGTTGTCCTCTATATATTGGATCTCTAAAGACATGCTGGAAAAAAATCTGTGAACACAATCTTCCCATGCTGAATTCACATGCTCCATTCACATCTTTAGCTTACCCAGGTCGTCAAAGGGTTGGGCAAGATAGCTAAAAGCTTCATGATGGACATTTCTACAAGGAAAAAAAAAAGAAAAAGAAAACTTACAGAATTGTTGCTCACCACCAATTAGGTATTTATTAGGAGCTGAGTATTAGAGGAGATTCCTAGGAGTGGCTAATTGTCAATTCAAGTGAACTACCACAGCATCATATAATGTTCTTAGTTGATACCTAAAAAACAAGCAACCCAAGAGAAAACAGATGCTTCAGACATTACCAAAACAAAAAATTAGTATGAGACATTTAGCCTCGCAGCTAAGATGCAGGCTGAAGGGCCAGAGGTGTAGTACAGTGGGTTAAGCTGCCGTTGGCAGTGCCAGCATCCCACATGGGCTGGTTCAAGTCCTGGCTGCTCCACTTCCCATCCGCTCCCTGCTAGTGTGCCTGGGAAAGCAGTGGAAGATGGCCCAAGTCCTTGTGCATTCATGTGGGAGATGCAGAAGACTTAGCTAATGGCTCCTTGCTTCAGCCTGGCATAGCCCCAGCTGTTGCAGCCATTTGGGGAGTGAACCAGCAGGCAGAATATTTCTCTAACTCTGCTTTTCAATTAAATCTTAAAGAAAAAAAATGCAGACTGAGACACTTGCCCCCCCACATCAGAGTACCTGTGTTCAATTCTGGGCTCCTACTCCCGATTCCAACTTTCTACTAACACAGAACTTTGGAGGCAGTGGTGATGGCTCAGGTAAGTGGGTCACTGCCACCCATGTAGGAGGCGTGGGCTGAGTTACTGACTGCTAGGATCAACCCAATCCAGCCATGGCCATCACAGTCATTTGGAGAATGAAAGAGTAGACTGGAGCTCTCTGTCTCCTTGCCTCTCAAAAACTTTTAAAAAGACAATTTGTTTAAAGGATATACTACCACAAAAATGAAAAGACAGACTGGAAAAATTATTTCCAAGCCATGTATCCAAGAAGTGTCTGGTATCCATAATAAATAATGTACTCTTATAATAAATCAGAAAAAGACAACTCAGTTTGAAAATAGGCAAAATATTTCTCTGGAGACACAAAAGGATACTCACCATCACTCACTGCCAGGGAAATAAAAATAAAAACTGCAATGAGACACTGTTTCACACCAACTAAGCTAGCTGTAATAGCAAAGATAAACAATAACAAGTGATGGTAAGGATGTGGAGAAACTGGAACTCTCATCCTCTCACGGTGGGAATGTAAAATGGTATAGGAGCTTCGAACAGTTTGTCAGTTTCTCAAAAGTTACACAGAGCTCTCATATAATCTAACAATTCCACTCTAAGTATATACACGAGATTTGAAAACACATGTTCACACAAAAATTTCCACATGAATGTTCATGGCAGAATTACTCATTACAAGTCAAAAACAGGAACAAATGAAAAGGCCATTAACTGATGGACGGATAGGATATGTATATCTACACAAAGGAATGTTACTCGACAAAAAGTAAAATCCTGGCTTATGCTAAAACAGCACCTTGAAAACAGTGCCAACTGAAAGCAGCCAGACACAAGACAACACAGTATATGATTCCATTTATATGACATGCACAGAACAAATCCAGAGACAGCTTAGTGGTCGTCATAGCAGGGACAGGTGGGGGTGGGGACAGGAAGTGACAGCTAATAGGGATATAATTTCTTTCTGGGGTGATAAAAACCTTTAAAGTTAGAAAGTGGCGGGACAGGCTGTGGCACAGCAGGTTCAACTAGCTCCAGCTCCCACACACCATCCTGGAGTCCTGGCCACTCTGTGCTTCTGGTCCAGCTTCCTCCTGAAGTCCCTGGGAGGCAGCAGATGACCACCCTAGCACTTGGGCTCTTGCCACCCACACAGGAGACCTGGAGAAGTTCCTGGCTCCTGGCGCTGGCGTGCCTACCTCCAGCTGTTGTGGGCACTGGCATTTTGAAAATGAATCACTGGAGGGTTTTCCTTTCCCTGTCTCTCCCTCTGCCACTCTGCCTTTCAAATCAATACTTTTTTTTTAATAAAAAGAGCAAAATAATGTTAAAAAATGAGAAAGTGATGATTTCCTCAACTTTGAAAATACTACAACACTGAACTGTTTACTTTAAAAGGTGAACTTTGGGGGCAGGCATTTGCCACAGTGCTTTAGATGCCAACAACCCAGACTGGAGTGCCTAGGTTTGAACCCCAGATCTGCTTCAGATTCTAGTTTCCTGCCAATGTGCACCCTGCAGGGAAGCGGGTGATGGCTCAGGTACTTGGGTCCCTGCTACCCTGCGGAAGACCTGTATGGAGTTTCAGGATCCTGGCTTCAGCCTGGCCCAGTCCTAGCTGTTGTAGGTATTTAGGAAGTGAACCAGCAGATGGAAGATTTCTCGGTCACTGTGCTTTTTAAATAAACAAAATAAAAAAAATTTTAAAAGGTGAACTCTGCCATGTGAATGCAGATCTGAATCACTAATAATCCTAATCATGTCATCCCTCTCCCCTTAGATGTAGACTTAACACCTACTCTTCTTCCCTAAAAGTATAGATTATATTTACTTTTGGCTAAAATTCAGTCAGAAAAGAGAACAGAAACAAGCAGGAGTTATTAAAATCAACATCTTTAATTCATAAAATTCATCATGTCCCTTGTGTCACATATACAAAAGGTGTGGTAATACAAACATGGGTAAGATACAATTCTTCCCTTCTAGAGGCTCAAACTCTAGATGTCACAGAAGCAACCAGCAAAAAAATGTGATGGTTATACCCAGGAAAGGAAGCACCAACAAAGGAGAATATTGAGAAACTCTGTTTAATTGACTGTATTTTTCTTTTATGGACAGATCTACCTGGCTGTATTTTACTTTGTTAAAAAAAAAAAAATTAGTGGCTGAACAAAACTCAAAATGATTAGAACTGGCATTTAAAAAAGCTCAGAGAGATAAAAGGAACTTTAGCTATGTCATTTGTCTGAGGTAATGCCCAGTAACACAGCTACAAAACTTACCATGGAAGGGACCTTAAAAAAAAGCAGCACACCTCATCTCAGAGCAAGAAACCAAGGGAAGATAGTTGAAGTGATCGCAACACTGAGTTAGTGCCTCCAGGATCCATCAGAGCTCTCTGAGCACATCAAGATCAAGGTCTATACTGCACAAAAGCCCAGACACAGTAACCAGCTGATGAAACCTCCCATCCCCCAGAGGATGAAAACCTGGGAGTGTACTTACCGATTTTTTCTTTCTTATGTATATAATATGAATATCTTCACTTCGATACTCTTCATCATGCTTTTCCAAAGGAATTTTTTCAAAGTCAAAGTCTAATTGAAGGAGCTGTAAATTTAAAACAGAAATGTTGCAAATTCAGTAACATGAACTGACCTGTGGCGACAGAAATCAGAATAGTGGTATCTCTGGGGAAAAATCCACTGGAAAGAAGCACTGTGGAAGCCTCTAGAGGTCCTGAAAATGTCTCACATCGGGGCAGGAGTCGTGGCATAGCAGGTGAAGCTGCCGCCTGAGAAGCTGACATCTTGGAAGGCAATGGTTTGAGCCCCGGCTACTCCACTTCCGATCCAGCTCCCTGCTGCCAGGAAAGCAGCAGAAGATGGGCCAAGAACTTGGGCCCCTGCACCCACGTGGGAAACCCAGAAGAAGCTCCTGGCTTCAGGTGGGCCCAGCTCCAGCCATTGTGGCCAGCTGAGGAATGAACCAGCGGATGGAAGATCTCTAACTCTGCCTTTCAAATAAATAAATAGATCTTAAAAGAAAAAAAAAAGGAAGAAGAAGAAAGAAAATGTCTATATCTTCATGTTGGAAAGAAGTTACCTAGGTTTAGGCACATGAAAAATTGTTGAGTACTGGATTGTGTACATTCATATGTTTTACCTCAACAAAATTTTAATATAAAAATTTCTAGTTTTGGCCGGCGCCGTGGCTCAACAGGCTAATCCTCCGCCTTGCGGCGCTGGCACACCGGGTTCTAGTCCCGGTCGGGGCGCCGGATTCTGTCCCGGTTGCCCCTCTTCCAGGCCAGCCCTCTGCTGTGGCCCAGGAGTGCAGTGGAGGATGGCCCAGGTGCTTGGGCCCTGCACCCCATGGGAGACCAGGAAAAAGCACCTAGTACCTGGCTCCTGCCATCGGATGAGCGCGGTGCGAAGGCCGCAGCGCACCGACCGGGGCAGCCATTGGAGGGTGAACCAACGGCAACGGAAGACCTTTCTCTCTGTCTCTCTCTCTCACTGTCCACTCTGCCTGTCAAAAAAAAAAAAAAATTTCTAGTTTTAAAAGGTCACTATCATTTTGCATATTCAAAACAAAACACGGAAATTTTTAAAAAACATTTTAGTGGGGCAGGCAGTTAGCCTGGTGGCTAAAACATCTACATCCTACATCAGAGTGCCTGGGTTTGATTCTTAGCTCCAGTTCCCAATTCCAGCTTCCTGGTAATGCAGACCATGGTAGGCAGTGGTCATGACTCAAGGAATTGAGTTCCTATCACCCACATGAGAGACCAGATTGAGCTGAGGGATTTGAGGAGTAAGCCAGCCAATGGGAGTCTTTCTCTCTTTGCCTCTCAAAAATAAAACAAAAAATTTTAGCACAGTCATATACTTGCTTTCTCATTAAAGAACAGTAGTCCTTTCAGTAGACAAAACTGCACCTAGCTGTTCCTACAAAATCAGCCACCTATAATGGAATGGATTTTTGCCCATATAAAGTGGGTATGGGTACCACGAGGGGAAAAGGATTGAACTTACATAAGACTATGTACTATTTGTGCAACTTCCTGTGAGTCTATCTCAAAAAAAAAAATTTTGTAAATAGGTAGGTATCTAGGTTAAAGTTTCATAAAAATGTGACTGAAAAACAGAAGTAAAAATTTATCACCTGTACATTTCCATCAGGTATTCTCCAAAAGTGAAATACACATCATTGATGTTTCTCAAAAACAAGCATCATGTTGAATAAAAATTAACAACTTTCTCACAAAAGAGGGTCACCATTATTATTTTATATTGTTCTATGAGATAGTGTATCAACTAATGCAAAAAAAAGATAAAGTGTCATGCAAGATGAAAAAGGGGGAGAGGGCTTAGAAGAATCATGGGTTGTGCAGATTTCTCCTTGGGGTTACACCAGCACAATGTTTACCACCCCAAACTGCCATAAGATACTTGAACTCAATTATATAAAACCTCTCTGGAAGATAACCACTACAAAGAGAGATTTTCTTACCTCAAAGTATTTTTTCTCGATTTCTGGATTTTTCCCCATTGTTCGTTGTTCATAACAACATATAATACAAGTCTCATATCCACTGAGATCTTTTAGGGTTTTCAGCAATGGCTCCAAAGACTATTGAAAAAGGAATATATATTTTTATGACAAATATTGTCTACTATAAAAGGAGCATGGGGAGTAGAGGGATAATTATAATTACTATAACCAATTACTCATCTTTAAATCTATCCAACAAAGCAGATGTAATTCAAGCTCCACAAATGATTGGAAAACAACTCTTAACTAATCAACTCCATTTTATCGAATTTAGTTTCCAGAAAAAGCATTCTAATAACTGTATTTTAAAGATTCCATGATAAAATAAATGGGTTTCAATCTTTCAAATTTTCATTTTACTTAATCTAATTTAGGATTTAACAACTGACAATTAACCTTTCAGAAGTCTAACCCTGACATTATTCTGATGTCGAGTGATGCCCATAACAGTGTACAGACTGACATTTACAGGAAAACCTTTCCATGCATCTAATAAATCTTGCCACAAGGAGTCCTTTGGAATGCAACTTAATTCTCAATGTCATGTATAACATGTTCAGCTAAAGAAAAAATAAGATGACCTCAGCTTTTCATTTCACAAATGGCAAAATTCTTCAAAACGTTTACAAAAGCGATTTTACACCTTTCTCAACATGCTTCACGGGCCCTTATTTTAATCACGGGGGGTGTATCATCCGTCCCTGGTGACTTCTGTCATCTCTTCTCTGCATCATCCACTATAACACAGTCTGAACTCAGAGACGCTAAAATGTGAAGAAACGTGTGCTTTAGAATCCACGAAATGCAGCTCATCTCCTCAAGGAGGAGACTTCGCTCGCTGAATGCTTACCTCTTCGTAGTATATGCAGTCGGCCATCAGTATGTAGTCTGGTGGCGAAGGAAAGTCTTCTATTTCTTCCCCCCTTAAAAACGTCAAACAAATATTTTAACTGTTGCTTTAATCATGTACCATACTCTCGTCTTATAATAAAAGAACTGGAAAACCCCCTTCGTATTAACCACCCTTTCGGTGAAAAGCATTTTAAAGGCAGGCTACAGATCGCTATCTTAAAGCAAGCTGAAAGGCCATACAAACCATTTCAGTACCTTGGCTTGAACAGAACCAGTGACAAGATGCTTGTTCATGTCAATATTCATCTTCAGCAGGTCCTGCAGTTCCTCAAGATCGGTGACTATAACATGCGCCCTACAAAATAACGTCGATGAGGACTAGGCACAGGCTGCGCAGTGGGCACCGGGCTGCACCCCGCCGCCAGCGCTTACCCTAGGGTGGCGGCCATGAGCCCCACGGCCCCGGTGCCTGAGCCCAGTTCCAGGACCGACCGCCGGCTCAGCAGGTGCGTCCCGCCGCCAGAAAACCCGGGCGTTTCCAGGTATTTAGAAAGGACAATAGCTGCGTCCCAGACAACGCAACCCACGCCACCGGAGCTATACTGCTGGAGGCGTAGCACCGTGCCATCCCGCTTCTCCAAAACTCGCACAAAGCTCCGTAGCGGGTCGTCCTCCGAAGTCTCTGCAGTTGCCGCCATCGCAGCCAAGCCACAGATGCGGCGCACGCAGTGACGTCACACCCACGCGCACGCCCCGCGGCCCCGCCCTGAGTGCGGAGCTGGCCACACGGTGCCACTGCGCGTGCGCGAGTTCCCAAAGCCAGGTGGGCGGGACCGAGCACTATGCCCCGCCTCCCCACCCCCTAATCAGCAGAAATCTCTTTTCCAGAAAAACCGAGTGCGATAACCCGCCTGTAATAAAACAAAAGAAACTTCCCATTGTTTCTACATGGATGGAGACGGATTCACACGGTGGTCACTGCCTTAAGTTCAGGCAGCTGCCAAGATCCAACCGAAGACGGCTGTGACCCCGACTCTCCGAGCTGCTAGCTCCCGGTTTTCACGGGAATGCGTACAAACGCTGCTGAAGCTTGTCGTCTGGGCTTAACAGTGAAGAGTTCTTCCTCTAGAGTTTACGTCAGTTAAATTCTTTGGGATTATGTGATGTGTTGCACAAAACATTAAAATAACGTGTGTATGAATCTACAGGATTCAATCTCTCCTTGGTGTCTTATAATAAAAACACGTATTTTAAAAGCCTTTTAAAAATTAAGACTGGGTGATTTATTAATCTTGTTAAGAACTCTGATACAAAGCACAGTAAAAGGCCACAGACCAGTAAATAAACAACGTGGCTTTGGGCTACTTTACAATCGCTGCTACAGCACTGTCCGCAATACACTTTTCATCACTCCAATGAGGGTGTACAAACAGCAAAAAAAAAAAAAAAAAAAAAGTGTCACTCCTCTGATTAAAACGTTTAATAAAGCTTTAAGTATTTGCTGGTTTAAATATTACCAATCTAAAAAATCTTTTAAAAAAATTTCAGTTAACAGATTTACAGAGAAGGTTACTAGGTTTTGAAGGCAAGGCAGTTGGTTCCTATGCCATAAGAAACTTTTCCTTTGAATTTATGCATTAGTAAAGTAGCAGATTGTATTATAGTCCTCAAGTCACTTAAATTTATATAGGTTATTAGCATTATCTTTAAATATACAATATAAACAAAACTGTACATTGATGGCATGTTAACTTTAGGCAACTGATGAGCTAAAGACACCGTAGTCTGCCAAAACAAAGGCACATCTGAGTGAGATACAGGCCCTTTCTCCTCCGTGATCGGGTTATGCAGTCCTTGCCTACATCTGACAAAGTAATAAACAGTGCATTCTATTATTTTCATCCTACTTTTCATTTCTGTCTTCAGCAGCAAATACTGGCATTTAAGACATGGCATTAAACAGTTTAAGAACTGTGGGTGTTATTCACAATTCTCCTAGATGTAAAAACTAGAAGTAAAAACTAGAAGATGGTCAAAGAGGTTTAAAAATCAGCAACACCATTAGCTTCCATGTTTATGTAAATTCATTGCCTTAAAAAGGCAGCTATTACTCAAATTTGAAAAATTCCACAAAAGCACTATCCCTTTTCAGTGCAATCAATGTCACTTTAAATCATATTTTAGCAGTCTACAGTGCAATTATAAATTCATTATACTGGCCTTTTGGCAGCACTGAGGATCCAAGACAAGGCAATGCTACTGACCACCTGAGGAAAATGATGAACGACTTTTGAATTTTTATTTTTCCAATTCTTAAAAGCTTATTTGATCAGTAGCATTTTTGTAAAAGCATTACAAAATAGTACTAAAATACTATGCCTTTTTTGAATAAATTAAAAAAAAACTTTACAAATACTATTCCAGTGTCAATGACTACATATGGCTAAGGTCATTGAGGAGTTTCTGCATTTTCTAACAAAGACAGTCCATACAACGGAGGGTGCGAAAGCTCCCGTTTGTAAGTCTTTGGTGGCAGTTTTGGGAGGTGAGGGCTTGAATTCTGCCTTGGAGGGACAGGTGGAGCTGGAGGATGAACAAGATTATTGTGACTAGAACTAAGAACATAGCATCGACGCGGTACCCTTGGAGAGGGAGTGCTAGGAGGAGTGCTTGGTGAATTCGGACACGTATTAACGTCTCTGAACCACTCTGAATCTCGGTGAAGATGTCCCAGTGGAGGAGGCTGCAGATTAAATGGACAGTTGATGAAGTGTTCTGGAGGCCGAAGGGGAACCGGTGGAGGGGTATCAGGAAGAGGGTCTCTTGGCGGTGGTGGAGGTGGGCTGTGCAGAGGTCCATCAAATGCACTAGCAGGTACAGGAACTCTGGGTTTTACCTTTGGAGGAGGAGGCTGTCTTGGTGGAATAGCAGGAGGGTCATCATCAGATTTCATATTCCCCTCAAGAAAAAATAAAGGAAGTAAACTACTTTTCTGTTCTCCTGAAAATTTTGTAATAAAAATTTAAAGGATGCTGTATCAACTTAAATCCAGAGGCTCAAAATGGATCAATCTGATTTAATTATCTTATTTATGAGTAAATTCCTCCCAGATGAATTCAGGGTTCAATTTAATATTTTTATATGAGATATATTTATATGAGATATTTTTATATGAGATATTTAGAAAAGGAGAGGGAGCGAGAGTGGGAGGAAGAAACATGAAAGGAAGAAGAGAATATCATTATACAAACTGTATCTATGAACTATATTTGAATGTTAAAAACCAAATAATTTTTAAAAATATAAATAAATAAATGGAAAACAGAACATAAATCCTCAGGTTATTTTGCTGGTCTTACATTGTAGAAGTTTATTTATTTGAATTACAGTGACAAGTAAGTGAAAATAACACACAGTTTTATAGACAGGAAAGGACGTAATGTCGGAGTCTTAACATCCAGTTTCTGCTTACCAGGCGTCTACGTCTACTTGCCCAATGAGGCTCAGAGCAGTGGATCTGAAAGTGTGATCCAGGGCCTGAACCAACAGTACCAGTAGGGAACTTACCAAAAAAGTAAATTCTTTTTTTTTTTTTTTGACAGGCAGAGTGGACAGTGAGAGAGAGACAGAGAGAAAGGTCTTCCTTTTGCCGTTGGTTCACCCTCCAATGGCTGCCACGGTCGGCGTGCTGCAGCCGGCGCACCGCGCTCATCCGATGGCAGGAGCCAAGTGCTAGGTGCTTTTTCCTGGTCTCCCATGGGGTGCAGGGCCCAAGCACTTGGGCCATCCTCCACTGCACTCCGGGGCCACAGCAGAGGGCTGGCCTGGAAGAGGGGCAACCGGGACAGAATCCGGTGCCCCGACCGGGACTAGAACCCGGTGTGCCGGCGCCGCAAGGCGGAGGATTAGCCTGTTAAGCCACGGCGCCGGCCCAAAAAAGTAAATTCTTGGGCTCTACCCCAAACCCACTGAATCAGAAATTCTAGTGGTGGGGCTCAAAAATCTGGTTTTAACAAGCCTTCCAGGTGACTAGTGCACACTTAAGTTTGAGAAGCAGCAATTCAAATTTGAGGAATTCTTTAAATACTAAAGTTCTTTCCGTCTGTACCAGAAATAAAATGTACTCAATATCTGTCATGTACCCACTCTCTTATTTTTTTCCTGAGGACTGAACAACTAAATAAAGTATTTTCCAAACATAACAACATAAATGTTGAAAAAACATAAAGGATAGCCAAAATATAACTGGAAGACTCCGTATAAGATAGAGCACTATTTAGAAGATCCACAACTTTGAGTAAATAGAAGTAAATCAATGTCCTGGTGATTACCTTGGAATTTGACACATCGTGATCAACCTTTTTTCGAGGAGGAAGAGGGGGAGGAATCAGTGGCTCTTCACTTAATTTATGTAAACTACCACAGGAACTGAAGAAGGACTCTAGAGGAGAAAAAATTAGAATAAACACAACTCATTGTAATTTGTGATCACTTTTGTAATAGCATTTGTCAGACTATTATTGCTATTACTGTCTTTTAGACTGTTGGTTTATCTATCCCCTCACCCTGCCCCCAATAAACGGCAGTGTGTGGCACCTGTGGCACCTATTAGTGCCTGATACATGGCAGATATCACAGATGGGGGGGGGGGTAGGGAACACCTGGTCCTGAGGTGCGTGAAAAGGAGAAAAGACAAGAAAGAGGGATGAACAATATGATCTGCACACATGTGACTTCATCCAAAAAAATGTGTGTATTTGTATAAATAAGGGCAAGACTTTGTTGTTCTTGTTTGTTCCAGAATCCCTAGTCCTTAGCAGAGTAGCTGGTACAAACTAAGTACGGGCTGCGTATTCCTTATTCAAAAAGTTTGGAACAAGGAAGTGTTTTGGAGGGCCGGCGCTGAGGTGCAGCAGGTTGAAGCCCTGGCCTGCAGTGCTGGCATCCCATGTGGGCACCCTCTGGAGCACAGGCTGTTTGACTTCCAGTCCAGCTTTCTGCCAATGCACCTGGAAAAGCAGCAGGGGACAGCCCAAGTCCTCGGGTCCCTGCACCCATGAGGAGACCTGCAAGAAGCTCCTGGCTCCTGACTCTGAATTGGCTTAGTTCTGGCCATTGAGGCCATTTGGGGAGTGAACCAGAGGATGGAAGACTTCTCTCTGTCTCTTCCTCTCTTTATAACTGTCTTTCAAATAAATAAAATAAATCTTTAAAAGAAAAAAGTGTTTTGGATTTCAGACTCTGGAATATTTGCATATACACAGAGATATCTTGGGGATGGGACTCATATCTAAACACAAAATCTATTTATGTCTTACACACATGGACAAGCATGACACATATTTCATGTCCACTGAACCATCAGAAAGCAAAGGTGATAGTCTTAGCCTCCATGTCATCTGTGGCTGCCTGGCGTCACCATCATTCCTGACTGAATTTATACATCCCTGATTAGCAATAATTCTCTTACATCTATTCACACATAAGTACTTATAGAGTAAAGATGCCAGTAATACAGTGAAAAAAAGAATGGGTTCACAGTAACTAAGCATCACAGTAGCATCACCAGAATACCTTTATCAGCTGTTAACACCAACAACCACCAATAACCTTCCCACACAGCAGAGAGTAAGCAAAAAAACACAGTGAAGAACCTGTCACTGGTGTGTCCCGCTTGCACCTGTGTCATTATAATTATGCTCTGTGGGTGTACTTTGAAAAGTCCCAGATAAAGGGGCTGGGAGGGTCTTTTCTCCTTCAGGAAAGTAGAATAGTGTGCCTGCATTTTGACTACATCCTGTCACATACAGCCAGGTGTAGAATTTTCACTTTTTGTGTCATGTTGGCACTCAAAAAGTTTTGCATTTTGAAACATTTCGTATACTGGATTTTCAGATTACAGATTCTCAATCTATATTCAGTTTTCTGTTAAATGACTAAGACCAAAGGGTGTGAACGTTTTTATGGCTTGATATGTTGTTTTCAGATTGCTATCTAAGACAGTCATGCTAATATAAGGTGAATCCAAAACATCCATGGAAAAATGGAGCCAGAAGCTAAGTTCTGGTACAACAATTCTGCAATCCATACAGTTTTCTCATAATATGCATTTTCCATTAATTTTTTTGAAGTATCCTCAAATGTCAATTTACATGGGATAAATAACATGCTTTATTTATTTGAAAGAGTAACAGAGAGGGGATGACAGACAGAGAGCTAGAGATCTTGCATTTGCTGGCTCTCTCCCCAAACTGACAGAAGAACCAGGTCTGGGCCAGAAGAGAGCCAGGAGTCAAGAATTCCATCCTGGTCTCCCACATGAGTGGCAGGGGCCCAAGCACTTGGACCAAGATCTGCTGCCTTTCCAGGAACATTAGCAAGAAGATGGTTGGAAGTGAAGCAGCCAGGACTCAAACTGGCACTCTGATATGGGATGCTAATATGGCAAATGGCAGCTTAATCCACTAGGCCACAGCGCCAGCCCCAGTAATGTACCTTTGACACAGCCTTGCTCATACTTAGAAAAAAATATTAACTCAAAAGACTGAACTGGCAACCAAGTATGCCATAATTAAAATCCCTCTTAGATTTCGAGGGATGACAGTTATCTGTTTGTTTCTTTACAACATGTATTTTCTTTGAAATGCAGGATCTATTCATGTCTATTGTTGATGGAGTCTTACTGTTTTTCTTCTTTTGTTTGAGCACTTTTGATATTACTATCTTCTTTCTTTTTAGGGGAATGTTTTAGGGATATTCAGAATTTTATGCAGTTATTCTAAACATTTTCCTACCAGATGAAAAATGTATTTTACTATCATACAAAATAATGTTTAGAATTACTGGTTCTAAAATAACACAGTGTTGCAGTTTATATTGTGTCTCTCCCCCACTCCCTACCCCCTCTATATGTTGAAGTTCTAATGCCCAGTACAGGTACTTATGACCTTATTTGAAGTATGGTCCCTGAAGATGTATCAAAATAGGAAAAAGCCATTAAAGTGGGCTTTAATCCAATATGACATGACAGTGTCTTTTGAAGAAGAGAAGAGGAGACACAATGGGAAAGGACACAGCCATGTGACAAAAGAAGCAGAGACTGAACTGATGTATCTATAAACCAAAAGATGCCAAGGCTGGCCAGCAATTGCCAAAAGCTAGAAATGGCAACAGAAGATTTTCCTCTCCAATTCTCGGGGGAAAATGGCCCTGCCAATAACTTGATTGTTTATTCCTAGCCTCCATAACTATGAGACAAAAAATTTATCCTTTTTTAAGACTTTCAGTTGGTGGTATTTTGTTATGGCAGCACTCAAAAACTAATACACATGATAAACACATCACTACTACAGAACAAAAAAAATAAGAAAAATCTATAAATTCCAATAAATCCAAGAAATACCTGCAGCTTTAATTCACAAAGGCAGACTACAATGTAGAAGGAGACAAATGAAGGAACACAAAACCCAGAGAGTGACAGTGGTATGAAATTACTATTCATTCTTTGCCAAACAATGTGCTAGGTATTCTACATAGTACTTGCATTCCATCTTTAATAATTTAGAGGAGGTAATTTGTTCAAGATCACATAATCCCTAGCATGTAGACAGGTCATAAAATGATAAAAACAAACTATAGTAAAGTTTCAAGTGTACACAGCTAGAAGTAATTCATCTGTAAGATCTCTTTCATTTCTTATTCTTCAAATGTTGCTAAAACCCGGTTATCCAAATGTAAATTTAATCAACCAGATTATTCCCTTTACAATTGTTTTATTAGAATCAACTTATATGCTTACTTACTTGAATGTGGCAAGAGAACTGGAGCAAAGATGCTATTGCTGCCTATTGGAATAAGAAAAATCAATTTGCAAAGGAGGATAATTTATATATATATGGCTTTATTTTGTGAATATCTGCACAAAGTAATATCAATACACATACAGCACAGAACTTTATCACCATCTTTTGCTATGTAACCTTTTAGAAAAGGAACCCAGTACTCTTTGTACCTGGAATGTTTTTCCTTTCTTAGCATAAGTGATTCCTGCTTTATCATAGTCTCTCCTTAATTTCCCTCATAGAACTTACTTACCTGTTTTCTTACTGTCTTGCTCCCTTATGAGGGACTGTGGAGTCCAAAATGTACTAAAATCTTTGTTGAGTAACTACATTAGCAAATAATATGCACAGGGGTAGCACCATGATGTAGGGGGTTAAGCTGCTGCCTGCATTGCTGCTATCCCATATGGGAGTGCCAGTTTGAGTCCTACTTGCTCCATCTGTGATACAGCTCTTTGAGAAAACACCTGGGAAAATAGCCGATGATGGCCCAAATACTTGGGCCCCTGCCACCCATGTAGAAGACCCAGATGGAGTTTCTGTTTCCTAGCTTCAGTTTGGCCCAATGTAATCCTTGCAACCATTTGGAGAGTGAATCAGCCAGTGGACAATCTCTCTCTCTTTCCCTTTTACTCTACCTTTCAATTAAATAAATCAACCTTGAAAAAAAATAGTACATAAGGCTGGCGCTGTGGTACAGCGGGTTAATGCCCTGGCCTGAAGCACCAGCATCCCATATGGGCACCGATCAAGACCCAGCTGCTCCACTTCCTATCCAGCTCTCTGCTATGGCCTGGGAAAGCAGTAGAAGATGGCCCAAGTCCTTGAGCCCCTACACCCATGTGGGAGACCCAAAAGAAGCTCCTGGCTCCACTTTGGTGCAGCTACAGCCATTGCAGCCTATTGGGGAGTGAACCATCGGATGGAAGACCTTTCTCTCTCTACCTCTACCTCTACCTCCACCTCTACCGGATGGAAGACCTCTCTCTCTCTCTTTGCATTTCCTCTTTCTGTGTGATTCTGACTTTCAAATAAATAATCTTTTTTTTTTTTTTTTTTGACAGGCAGAGTTAATCAGTGAGAGAGAGAGACAGAGACAGAGACAGACAGAGAGAAAAGTCTTCCTTTTTTCATTGGTTCACCCACCAAATGGCTGCTACGGCCGGAGCGTTGTGGCCGGCGCGCTGCGCCGATCTGAATCCAGGAGCCAGGTGGCCCCTCTTGGTCTCCCATGCGGGTGCAGGGCCCAAGGACCTGGGCCATCCTCCACTGCACTCCCGGGCCACAGCAGAGAGCTGGACTGGAAGAGGAGCAACTGAGACAGAACCGGCACCCCAACCGGGACTAGAACCCGGGATGCCGGCACCGCAGGCAGAGTAGATTAGCCTAGTGAGCCACGGCACCAGCCAATAAGTCTTAAAAAAAAATAATAATATGTACAAACAATGCACAGATATTATTATGTTAATCACCATTTTTACAGTTGGATGTCATTTTTCATACTAATACAGCTTGCAAAGAATTCTATAGTATCCTAATTAAAAAGATGACAATAATTACCTGAAAAACAAAATTCCTTTTTATGAGTGTATTTCAGACACTTACCACAGGAACTGTTGAGATCCACATCTAAAAACACACTACTAAGGTCTGAAGAAGCAGATACTGGTGGAGTAGACGGCGTATTTGGAGAGGTTGGTGCTGACACTGTTGATTCAAGCTCAGTTTCAGCGATCCGACTAAAGCTTATTTTATACGGTTCTCTTTCTAATGGCGTTGGATGACCTCGTAAAGTGCCTGAGGTAGAGCCATGTCGGCCTGTATTGGGCCTTATTCCAGGAGATTTTAAGGAGATCGATGTTTTCCTGGGCTATGAAAAGCAAACATAACAAACATCACTAACTTGTGGTACTTTGTTCTTATGACTTAGAATTTCCTTAATAATTTTTAAGCACACAGTTAAGAGAGTGGAATACAATCTCAATCTCTAAGAACAGCCTGTAGAAATTTCTGGACTTAATTAGCTTACTCTTTAAGATGGACTTTACTATAAGGCAATCTCTTTCCCTAACTGTAGAAAGAAATTCTTGACAATATGTGTGCAAACAACTTCTTGCCCCTAAAACGTATGAACCTAAACTTCTCTTTCAAATTATATCAGTTTTACAAATATCTATGGGGAAAATGATTTATGTGACACATTATGCTATGTGCATCAGAAAAAAAAAATCCTCTCCCATTTTTTTCTATACTGAATGATAAACCTCCACAATACTTTACAGTTTTTGGAAAGTTACTCTCGTTGTCCTCCACCCTAATTTCTGCCCCATTTAAAAAACTCAAGCAGTGGTAACCGAATGAGAAAGATCACAGAACTCAACTCAGATTCTCAACTGTGCCAATATCTCTGGAAAACCTCATTTACTCCCTGTGACGCTCAGTTTTCTTCATTTGTAAAATGAGGATAAGATCTCTAACATACAGCTGTTGTGAACATGAGATAACAGGAAACTACCTAGCTTATTACTTCTTTGCCCAACATTCTTGTTATAAATGTTTCTACTTCCTTTCAAACCTTGCTACATTTTCAGTTAGCTACTTAGAAATTGGTCTTCCACTATTCCTGTAACCAATGCAAACGCCTGGAATAATGAGAATCCTGGCAGCTAATTCTGTGAGAGAAATGGGTTCCAGTGGCGATCAGGGATCAATGAACCCTAATGGCAACAGACATGGTCAAGCCAGAGGAGCCATGATACATCTGGCTTACTCCTTCCCAAATCTTTTCAGTTCTTTGTTCAATTCAGCTACCTGTTAGATTCTCACATCTTTCCCTCTTACATTAGAAGGGATCAAGAGTGGACAGGTAAACAAGTGGTCTATTGGGAAGGAAGAAGTCAAACTGTCCCTATTTGCAGACACATGATTCTTTACTTAGGGGACCCAAGGAATTCCACGAGGAGACTATGGGAACTCATGGAAGAGTTTGGTAAAGCAGCAGGATATAAAATCAATACACAAAAATCAACAGCCTTTGTATACACAGACAATGCCACGGCTGAGAAAGAACTTCTAAGATTAATCCCATTCGCAAAAGCTACAAAAAAATCATATACCTTGGAATAAACATAATCAAGGATGTCAAAGATCTCTACGATGAGAATTACAAGACTTTAAAGAAAGAAATAGAAGAAGATACCAAAAAGTGGAAAAATCTTCCATGTCCATGTATTGGAAGAATCAATACAATCAAAATGTCCATTCTTCCAAAAGCAATTTACAGATTCAACATTATACCAATCAAAATATCAAAGACATTCTTCTCAGATGTGGGAAAAATGATGCTAAAATTCATATGGAGGCACAGGAGACCTCAAGTACCTAAAACAATCTTCTACAACAAAAACAGAGCTAGAGGCATCACAATACCAGATTTCAAGACATACTACAGGGCAGTTATAAACAAAACACTCTGGTACTGGTACAAAAACAGATGGATAGGCCAATGGAACAGAATAGAAACACCAGAAATCAATCCAAACATCTACAGCCAACCTATATTTGACCAAGGAGCTAAAACCTATTCCTAGAGCAAGGACAGTCTATTCAACAAATGGTGCTGGGAAAACTGGATTTCCACATGCAGAAGCATGAAGCAAGACCCCCTACCTTATACCTTACATAAAAATCCACTCAACATGGATTAAAGATCTAAATCTACAACCTGATACCATCAAATTATTAGAGAACATTGGAGAAACCCTGCAAGATATTAGTACAGGCAAAGACTTCTTGGAAAAGACCCCAAAGGCACAGGCAACAAAAGCCAAAATTAACAACTGGGATTACATCAAATTGAGAAGTTTCTGTATTTCAAAAGTAACAGTCAGGAAAGTGAAGGGGCAACTGACAGAATGGGAGAAAATATTTGCAAATTATGCAACTAATAAAGGATTCATAACCAGAATCTACAAAGAGGTCAAGAAATTCCATAACAACAAAACAAACAACCCACTTAAGAGATGGGCCAAGGACCTAAACAGACATTTTTCAAAAGAGGAAATCCAAATGGCCAACAGACACAGGAAAAAGTGTTCAGGATCACTAGCCATCAGGGAAATGCAAACCAAAACCAAAATGAGGTTTTACCTCACCCCGGTTAGAATGGCTTACATATAGAATTCAACTAACAACAGATGCTGGTGAGGATGTGGGGAAAAAGGCACACTAATCCACTGTTGGTGGGAATGAAAGCTGGTAAAGCAGCTATGGAAGATAGTTTGGAGATTCCTCAGAAACCTGAATATAGCTCTACCACATGACTCAGCCATCCCACTCCTTGGAATTTACCCAAAGGAAATTAAATTGGCAAATAAAAGAATGTCTGCACTTCAATGTTTATTGCAGCTCAATTCACAAGAGCTAACACATAGAATCAACCTAAATGCCCATCAACAGAAGACTGGATAAAGAAATTATGGGATATGTACTCTATGGAATACTACACAGTGGTAAAAAAAAAAAAAAAATTGATCATTTGCAACAAAATGGAGGAATCTGCAAAACAGCATGCTGAGTGCAATAAGCCAGTCCCAAAGGGACAAATATCATATGTTCTCCCTGATCTGTGACAACTAACTGAGCACCTAAAAGGAAGCCTGTAGAAGTGAAACTGACACTATGAGAAATAATAACTTGATCAGCTCTTGTACTGACTGTTGAGGAACAGCTTACTATTTTATCCTTTTTAGTATTTCCTTTTTCTACTCAATACCATTGGCTGAACTCTTTAATTAACACAGAATTATTCTTAAGTGTTTAAATCCAACTGAAAATTGATCCCTGTTAAAATTAAGAGTGGGTATAAGAGAGGGAGAAGAGGTATGGTTTGGCACATGTTCCCTCGACTTACCTCTAGGGTAAAGCTAAAAACTAGCCATGGGACTCCAAATCCCATTAAGTTGGCAGGTACAAATGCCATTTTACTAGTTAAAGTGATCAATTTAGGTTCATAACTGATCATAAAGATAGGATTAAGTGTCAAAAGGATCACATAAATAAGACCAGTGTCTGCTAACAATAAATGATACAATTAAAAAGGAGAGAATGATCCAACATGGGAAGCGTGATACACAGCAGACTCATAGAATTGCAAATGCCCTAAACAGCACTCTGGCCTCAGAATCAGCCCTTAAGGCATTTGGATCTGGCTAAAAAGCCCATGAGAGTTTCTCAGGCATGGAAAGCCAAGACACTGTGGCAAAAAAATAAAAATAAAAGAAAATAAAAAATACCTTTCTCTGAAGGGAGGAGAGAACTTCCACTTTGACTATGGCCTTGTCTAAATAATGTCAGAGTTTGTGAACTCAAGAGGCTTCCATAGCCTTGGCAGCTTATGACACTGATCACTGAAGTCATAAATAAGAGTGCTAATTGTTAAATCAACAACAGGAGTCATTGTGCACTTGCTCCCCATGTAAGACCTCTGTTCTTAATGTGTTATACTATGAGAATTAATGGTAAAACTAGTCTTCAAACAGTACTTTATACTTTGCGTGTCTGTGTGGGTGCAAACTGTTGAAATCTTTACTTAGTATAAAGTTGATCTTCTGTATATAAAGATAATTAAAAATGAGTCTTAATGAAGAATGGGATGGGAGAGGGAGTAGGAGGTGGGATGGTTTGGGGGTAGGAGGGTGGGTATGGGGGAAAAACCTCCATAATCCAAAAGTTGTACTTATGAAATTTATATTTATTAAATAAAAGCTTTCTAAAAATAAGTGGCACTAAGATAAAAGTAATATAATTTTAGAAATAGTAGAGTACTATAAAACAGTATAGTACTATAAAATACCTAGAAACAGCTGATTATATTGCAATGTTAAAGGAAAAAGTCACTAAATAATGAAAATAACACTAATTTTAAAAGCAGAACAATTTTTCTAAAATTGGACTTACAAATCGAGGTGGCTGCTTGCAGTTTCGGGGTTCAATTTCTAGAGACTTGTTGAACAAATAATCTGTAAACTCTTTTTCAGATGCATTTCCCATGGGGTTAAGGTTTTCAAAGAATCTCTGGAATTAAGCAAATACCTATTAAGTATATATTTTAGGTCTTACTACAGTAATATCATATTAAAAATTTTGAAGAGAATTATTTCTCATCATTTCAGTGCTAAAACAGTTACCAATGAAAGAAAGGATCACATCTGTGAAGTTCACAAGAATTGCTCATTCTAGTTTCTCTGCTTTTGAATAAGATTGTGTAATTTCTGTAGAAGCTATATTCTGGCCTTAAAGTTAAATTAAGATGAGCAGTTTGGGGCCAGTGCTGAAGTGCCTTAGGTTAATCCTCCTCCTGTGGTGCCAACATCCCATACGGGTGCTGGTTTGTGTCCTAGCTGCTCCTTTTCCCATCCAACTCTCTGCTATGGCCTGGGAAAGCAATAGAAGATGGGCCCCTGCACCCGCGTGGGAGACCTGGAAGAAGATCCTGGCTCCTGGCTTCAGATCGGCTCAGCACTGTCTGTTGTAGCCATTTGGGAAGTGAACCAGTGAATGGATGATCTTTCTCTCTGTTTCTCACTCTCCCTGTAACTCTACACCTCAAATAAATAAATAAAATTGTTTAAAAAAAAGATGAGATTTTCATTTATTATTATATTAACAGCTCAACAGTATCACTTGTCATTACTATGGTAACATATATAAATTGTACTTATTAAGAAAACACCATGATCATCACTAATCTGACACTAAATATAGAACAAATTACAGGTATAATCCACAATTAAATTTAGAAAATCACCAAAAAATGGAGTTAAGTTGGATTAAGGTCTATTCAAAAGTAATTTCTGGAACAACTAGAAATCTCAACTTAGATGTCCTAACTTCTAATGTAAAAAAATATTTTAGGTTTAAATTTAACCAGAACATTTAGATGATGTTAGCAAAGTACCAAAAAAGAAGAAGAAACAGTAATCTCACTAACCAGACATCTCTCACTGTTTATATTTTATCATTGGAATATCCTCCAATGTTTTTCCTGTGTGAATAAAAGCATATATATTGAGTTTTTCTGCAAAAGTGAGGTAACACCATAGAACTTGGGTTTTTTTTTTTTTTTTTAAAGATTATTTATTTGAAAAGTCAGAGTTATAGAGAAGGATAGGCAGAGAGGGAGAGAAGGGGGGGGGGGATCTTCCATCTGCTGGTTCACTCTCCAAACTGCTTCAACAACCAGGTCTGGGCTGATTTGAAGCCAGGAGCCAGGAGCTTCTTCCAGGTCTTCCATGTAATTGAAGGGGTCCAGGCCGGCGCCGTGGCTCAACAGGCTAATCCTCCTCCTTGCGGCACCAGCACACCGGGTTCTAGTCCCGGTCGGGGCGCCGGATTCTGTCCCGGTTGCCCCTCTTCCAGGCCAGCTCTCTGCTGTGGCCCGGGAGTGCAGTGGAGGATGGCCCAAGTGCTTGGGCCCTGCACCCCATGGGAGACCAGGAAAAGCACCTAGCACCTGGCTCCTGCCACCTGGCTCCTGCCGCGGCGGCCATTGGAGGGTGAACCAACGGCAAAGGAAGACCTTTCTCTCTGTCTCTCTCTCTCACTGTCCACTCTGTCTGTCAAAAAAAAAAAAAAATTTGAAGGGGTCCAAGCATTTGGGCCATCTTTCACTGCTTCTCCAGGTGCATTGGCAGAGAGCTGAATTGGAAGTGGAGTAGCTGGGACTTGAACTGGCACCCATATGGGATGCCAGCACTGCAGGTGCTGGCTTTACCCAGTAAGCCACAGCACCAGCCCCTATACTACTCTCTAACAACATTAAGTTGTTCTTATACTCAGCTTAGCTAAACTAATGAAATGACCAAATAGTAATTTAAAGGCTTTCAGAAAGCTTATAACAGCTACTCTTTATTTTCTCACTGTTTTTAAATAAGTTTTAGAGTGTTTAACTATGGTTTAAAATGTGAATAGACAGGGCTTGCATTGTGATGTGGAATGTAAAGCTGCCACCTATGACACCGGCAACCCATATGGGCACCAGTTCATGTCCTAGTGGCTCCACTTCTGAGCCAGCTCATTGCTGGCTCATGGCCTGGGAAAAGCAGCAGATGATGACCCAAGTGCTTGGGCCTGCTACCCATGCAGGAGACCTAAAAGAAGCTACTGGCTCGCGGCTTCAGTCTAGTCTAGCATTGGCCATAATATCACAATTTGCTCTAATTTGGAAGGTACCTTCCATTTTATGGTAACACAAAATCAACATTATACACTATTCCTGAAAATAGGACATTAGTTGATAGAATGTTGAAAAAAACCTTCTGTTATGCATATATTCACCACTCTCCTGACCTTTCCTCTATGAGTCTTCTTTTTTAAAGATTTATTTTATTTTTTTGAAAGGCAGAGTTACACAGAGAGGAATAGAGAGAGAACCTTCCATCCACTGGTTCACTCCCCAAATGGCTGCAAGGACTAGGCCATACTAACGCCAGGAGCCAGGAGCTTCTTCTGGGTCTCCCACTTGGGTGCAGGGACCCAAGCATTTGGACCATCTTCCGCTGCTTTCCCAGGCACAACAGCAGGAAGCTAGATTGGAAATGGAGCAACCAGAACTCAAACCAGTCCCCATAAAAAATATGAGTATTAATGGCAGTGGCTTTATCCACTGCGGCACAATGACGGCCTCTCCCTATGAGTATTTTTTTTTTTTGAAGATTTATTTATTTGACAGCCAGAGTTACAGACAGTAAGTGAGAGAGACAGAGAGAAAGGTCTTCCTTTCGTTGGTTCACTCCCCAAATGGCCTCAACAGCCGGAGACATGCCGATCCAAAGCCAGGAGCCAGGTGCTTCTTCCCGGTTTCCCACGTGGGTGCAGGGACCCAAGGACCTGGGCCATCCTCCACTGCTTTCCCAGACCACAGCAGAGAGCTGAATTGGAAGAGGAGCAGCTGGGACTAGAACCGGCACCCATTTGGGATGCTGGTGCCACAGTGCCAGCCTCTATTGCGTCTTTAAACATAGAGTTCATCTGAAGAAATCAGTCATGTAATGTTTCACAGCACATGTAAAATACCTACAATGGCTTTCAATCAATGGTAATAGTAGCAGATTTTCTTTTTACTGCATGGACATCAGAAAGCTTCTTCCATTTCTACTTTGTGGAACTGTTGCTTGAACCAGCTCACAAAGAAGCAAAACTTTCAAGACAAAGTACTTAATAATATTAATAACTGTAGATAATGTAGAATAATTAATTTATCTAGTGACTATTAACTTATTATTTTTATAGCAAGATAAATAGCATCATAAATGACTATGGTATTTCTTAGAGAAGACTTTTTAAAGATAAGCAAAGAAAATATTTACCCTCATTTCTGGTTCTATCCGTAAACAGTAAGGCTGATTCTGATATTGCTGAATTTCCCCAGTAATTTCAGCAACTTTCCTCCTCTTACTGAAATTGATTAAATCTTTCCCTTTCTTTTTTAAGAAATCATTATTTCCTTCTTCGGTCTTCAGTATATTTGTTAAATATATTCCTAGTAAAAGAAAACATTTAAAGAAAAGTTATTTTAAAATTGGTTAATCAATATTTGACCTAATAAAATTGAAAAGCATCATATATAATTCAACAATTTTACTCCTAAAATGTTGATATGTTTAATAGACTTAGTCATTAATTTTCCAGTAAGAATTTTTTAACATGGAAATAATTTGAAATAAAAAGAAAATGAACACTACTAGTCTGATGGCAAATTAAGCTTTTCTGGGGGCAGGAGTGTCGTACAGCTATAAAGTTGCTGCCTGGGATATCCATATCCCATATTGGGATGTATGCTTTCCTGATTCCCATACAGCTTCCTGCTAATGCACACCTGGGAGGCAGAAGATGGCTCAAGTACTTGAGTCCCTGATACCATGAGGAAGACTTAGATTAAGTTTTGGGCTCTCGCTTTGGCCTGGCCCAGCCCAGGCTGTTGTGGTCACCTGGGGGGTAAAACAGTGGATGGAAGACTCTCCTCTGTCAAATGAAATGAAAATAAATATTAAAAGCTTTTAAATTAAAATTTTCTAAACCCTAATTTCGCAGTGTAAATTTTAAGTGTTACATCTATTTTTTAAAAAATTCATTATTTGCAACAGAGTGCCAGAGAGAGAAAATGAGAGAGAGGGAGAAATCTATCTATTGGTTCACTCCCCAAATGGCTGCGACAGGTCTAGGCCAGGCCAAACCCAGGTGCCAGGAACCCCATCAGGGTCTTCCACAGGGGTTGCAGGAACCCAAGTACTTTGGCCATCTTTCATTACTTTCCCAGATGCATCAGCAGGGAGTCAGATTGGAAGTGAAATAGCTGGGACTCAATAAATGTTCTGATACAGAGGCCTGCATCACTAGCAGGGGCTTAACACACTGTGCACAACACTAACCTCTGTGTTCTATTATTATAACAAATTTTAATATATGATTATAAATATTTAAGGTTAATAATCTTAAGTGATTATTAATCAGTATTTTAAGCCAATTTTGGTTAATAAGATTACATAGTTATAAACTAATTATTTTCAGAGCCAGTAATTCAGATAGAAAAATAATTATTTCTCACCCCTGGAATATAAAAAGGATTTTAATCTCTTTTTCATGCATACTTATGATTCATTTAAATTGACAGTTCTCAATTCGAAGCAATTTTGTCCCCCATGGGATATCTGGGAACATCTGGAAACACTTTGGGTGATCACAGTGAGGAGAAGCATACTACTGGTATCCAGTGAATAGAGGCAAAGAGGCTATTAAACTTCCTACAGTGTACATGAGAACCCTTCACAACACAGAACTAACTGGCTCAAAATGTCAATAGTGCTAAAGTTGAAAATGATTCAAATCATTCTTTATCAACAGAATAGTGATGAGCTGCATAACAAAGTTTCAGTCATATTTGATGACAGTCCCATAACATAATGGAGCTGAACAATTCCTGCCACCTAATGATGCAGCATTCATCATACTGTTATAGCACAACACATTACTCATGTCATGTGCTAATGTCCACGTAAACAAACCTACTGTGCTGCCAGTCATACAACAGGGTCACACAGTTATCAACAGTGCATAATACTTACTAATGATAAATGATTATGGTGCTGGTTTATATATTTACTATATCATACTTTTTACTGCTAAGAGTATATTCCTTATACTTACAAAAAAAAAAAAAGTTCCCTGTAAAACACTGACATGTTACAGTGGCAGTGGCCTCACTTATCTCCTGTTTGCTGAATCTCTAGATTGTCAGTCACACTGAGGCACTGACCTACTGACCTATCCCATCTGAGTTTGTCAATTGTACTCTGTGATGTTCATGCACAAGTGAAATCATCTAAAGATGCATTTCTCAGAACGTGTCCCTGTCGTTAAGCCACACATGACTATGTTTAAGAAAACTTTAACTTACAAAATGCTGCCTAATGTGTAACAATATCTTAATTCTGAATTGAAAAGTCACCTAAAAGCCTCTAATATAGAGAAAACATGATTTAAAAGAAAAGAAAATGGGGGAAACAAACATTGCAGCAGTGATATAACTAGAGAGATACAATAAAAATAAGTTACCATTTCACCTGTGCCTACTACGTGCTAGACTTTGTATCAGGTAGTACAGTTAAAATATCTTTAAGTCTTACAACAACTCAATGAGGTAACTGTCGTAATCATTATTGCATAGGTAATGATGTAAAGAATTTAATATTTTCTTAGTAATAAATATAGCCAATAAAAGTAGATAAGATGACAAAAAGTAGGGACAACCTGCCTCTACTGCCTAGCCTTTTCTTTTGGCTACAACACACTCATTCTCTAAATATATTCATATTTAGTAACTTACCAAAAAAAGGCACACAAGGTGGATTGATTGACTTAAGTTTTACTAGGTATTTTTTAAAGTGATCTTGACTCAATTCAACAGCTTCATCCAAAATTCTTCGTTTTCTTTCCTGCAATGCCTTTAAAAAATATAAATTGAGTATAATTTTTAAAACAATTCAATCATATTTACAACGTAGAGTTTTAAATTTTATAAAATTGTTATTTTTGGCATTGTCTGAAATGATTTTTTTCTTTATAAAACCTAAAACTTTAGTTTTTTCCAATATAAACAGGATTAAACACAAAAAAAAATTTCTTCCTCAGGATTCTGTTAGTTATAATTCTGATTAGCTAGGGATTCAAGTTACAGAGGCAGGAGAAGAAAATCATAATCCTTTGGTATTCAAACAGTTTTCTTTTGAAAGAAGGGGTAAAGCGAATTTTGGTAAAGAGAAGGAAAATAAGAAGATTCTAACAAAAACGTAGTAAACAAATTAAGCACAGGAACTTCTTTTATATTTATTACATTTTCTTACTGTAAATTACTTTGAAGTATATACACACGAGGCAGGTGTTTGGCATAGTGGTTAAGACTATGGTTGGGATACCCACGTCCTTTTCCAGAGTGTCTGGGTTCAAGGCCCCACTTTCTGCTAATGTGTACTCTGAGGCAGTGGGAGGGTCCCTGCCAGAACTGGATTGAGTTTTTGGCTCTCAGACACTTTGGGAGTGAACCAGTAGGTGGGAATGCATTCTCTCTTTCTGCTTCTCAAATAAATAAAGAAATTTAAAAAAACCACTTTTTTTAAAGTTTATAACACATGAACACACACACACACAAAACCCACAGCAAACATTACACTTGAAAAAGTATTCAATGTATTTCCTTTAAGTTAAAGAAAATGCTAAAATAAAGATGACTGCATTGTAGCCTTTTCCTAGCTAACACGGACAAGAAAAGAAAAAATTCTGTCACTATTTATAGAGCATGTGACTGCCTAGGAAAAAACTTAAATAAATTCACATATAAACTACTAATGAGAATTTACTAATGTTTTCTATAAAACCAATAACCAAAAATCAACTTTATTGTTATATATGAAAACCTATCATCAATAAAGAAGACATGATTTAAAAAATAATCTAATAAAAATCTAACAAAATCAGTGTGAGCTATCTGTCAGGAAAACAATGAAAGTTCACTAAATGAGTAAATAAGGGGAGAGATAAACTATGTCCATGGTTAGGAAGATTCACCACTGTTAAAATGTCAATTCTTCACTAATTGCCTTATAAATCCAATGCAACTCGTATTAAATATTCAAATTCTTAATGTAACTTACACTGAATCTAAAATTTACACAGAAAAAACAAAGGGCCAATAGGTCCACTTTTAAAAATGAAAATAAATAAGGTTGGTGGAAATGTATCCTATTCTTTCTCAAGAACTAATATAAAGTTATGGCAAGTAAGACATATGGCACTGACACAGGAGAAATCAAACAGAAAAAAGGAACAGAAGAGAAAAGCCAGAAACAGCCCCACATGTGTGACCCTTGACTAACAGTACAGCTAACACTTCAGATTAATGGGGCAAAGATGGAAATAAATGCATGGCAGCTACTGGGTAGGCAAATAGAACAAAATTTGAAATTAGATGCCAACATTATTCATATTCAAAATTCATTCTTAGCTGTATTAAAGATTTCATGAGAAAGACAAAATATTAAGACAACAGAGGGGAAATCTATTAAATTGGATACAAAAAATGCTAACTACAAAGTAAAAAATAAGTGCATTTGACTAAATTAAGAATTCTTGTTCTCAAAAAGAATCATAAGAGATTAAAAAAGAGAGGGCTTCAATCTAGGAAGAGATATTTATAGCACACATAATTGACAAAAGATTAGAATAGAGAATATAAGAGAATTCATACAATTCCACAAGAAAAAGTTAACAATGAAAGTGTGAAAACTTCCATAAGAAGAAATGCAAAGAATCAATAAATATTTGATATTAGGGCAATAGAAACCCAAACTACAAGACTAGAAAAATTTAAAGGATTAACAATACCAGTGTTGGTGACTACGTGAAATAATTGGATCTCATAAATTTTTGATTAGAGTGCAAATTACAACTACTTAAAACAATTTAGCCTTATCTAGCAGAGAAGATACCCATATCCTATTATTTAGTAATCTACTTCTACAAATTCTTTGAGGGTCTTGTATGTGCGTGCATGTGTATATACATGTAAAAAATGCTCATAGCACAAATGCTGATGATTGCCCAACAGTGGAAACAACCCAAATAATCCTTAGCTAGTAAGTGAGTGAGTACACTTCGGTACATTTATTCCTGTAATATAGCTATTAAATAACTATGAGCTACAGTTACAAGAAAAATCATGGAAAATGTTAGGAGACATAATACCGAGTGAGAGTCATTGCAGAGTTATATTCACATAAAATTAAATATTCATACAAATAAACAGAGTTGAGAGACATAAAGCGTAAAATTCAGAATGGTGGTTGATCCTGAGGAGGCAAGGAAGTAGGTTGAATTGGGAGGGGTTCTTAAACTGGATGCCTCAAGATAGGATTTTTAAAATTTTTTATTCTTTATACTTAATACATAATTTTACAAATACTGTTGTGTATCCAATATTTTCAAAAAATTAAAACCCAACATATCAAAATGAATAAACTATGACAGAGTTTTTCAAAATCAGACTGAAGTTAAAAATTATAGAAATTAAATGCATATATAAAGCAGTTTTTCCTCTGCTCTCCTCTAATTACTACCCACTAAAGAAAGCAATGTTAAGAAAGGAATATACAGGGGTCAGTGCTGTGGCACAGCGGGTTAAAGCCCTGGCCTGAAGCGCTGGCATCCCATATGGGCGCCTGTTCTAGCCCCGGCTGCTTCTCTTCCGATCCTGCTCTCTGCTATGGCCTGGGAAAGCAGAAGATGGCCCAAGTCCTTGGGCCCTTGCACCCACGTGGGAGACCTGGAGGAGGCTCCTGGCTCCACTTTGGTGCAGCTCCGGCCATTGCGGCCATCTGGGGAGTGAACCAGCGGATGAAAGACCTCTCTCTCTCTTTACTTCTCTCTGTAACTCTGACTTTCAAATAAATAAAATTGACTATTGTCAATACTCAAGTAATTTCATTTAAAGGTTTATAGTTTTTCTTTTTGTTATATTACAATGGAATCATAAGTTATTCTGAAGCTTTCTTATGGATTTGCCCAAAACAATCACAAGTATTTTTCCAAGACAATACACATAGATCCACTCACTTTTTTTTCCATAGCTGAACAATATTTCACACTACAGTTGTTAAGATAATGCATGTAATTATTCTCCTAGTGAGGGGCATTCAGGTAACTTCTTGTTTTCTACAACTATAAATAAAGATATAGTGACTATGTACACATAACATTACAAAATCTGGTACTTTTACTTCTTTAGGATTTTCTTTAAGATATGTGTACTTCTGATTTCAAATACATTGCTAGATGACTTTTCAGAAAGACTGTAAAAATTCACAGCCCCAAAGGCAATATTAAAAAAAAAAAAAGACTTATTTTATTTATTTGAAAGACAGAGTTACAGAGATAGGTAGAGCCAGAGAGAGAGAGAGAAAAAAAGAGAGAGAGAGACAGAGACAGAGAGGTCTTCCATCCCAATGACTGCAATAGCCAGTGCTGAGCTGATCCAAAGCCAGAAGCCAGGAGCTTCTTCCAGGTCTTCACACAGGTGCAGGGGCCCAAAGAGTTGGGCCATCTTCCACTGCTTTCCCAGGCCATAGCAGAGAGCTGGGTCAGAAGTGGAGTAGCTGGCACTCAAACCAGAGCCCTGGTGCAGCAGGCCAGGGCTTTAACCCACTGTACCACAGTGCCAGCCCCCCAAAAGCAATATTTGTATAAGCGAGCTTGTAACTTACTACCCTTCACTAACAGAAAGATTTCCAAGATATAAAAGTAAAGGAATAACTCATAAACATAGTTTTGATTTATGAAATATGTCAAAATGTATTTTTAATTGAAAATCAGGTAAAAACAAAGGTGTATACAAATGGGAAAATACAGAGTTTGACCAAGTTAAAATCTTTAGTATCTACATAAAGTCTATATAATAATCAATAAAATATAAACACCAAAGGACATGAACAGATAAATCACATAGAAGAAAAGCAGCCAAAAACATTTAAAAAGAGACATTGAATTTTTAAAATGAGTTTTTATTTTTGACCCATATAATCTACAGCTCGCTACCTCTGCCTCTCTGTAATTCTTCTTTTCAAATAAATAAATAAATATACAAATAAATCTTTAAAAAAAAAAAAACCAGTGAATACCCAGTAACATTTTTCATGTCTTATTAGGAAACACTTTGGCAAAAGTATGAGAAGTTTCATCGCTCCCTCTCTCTCCCTCACTCTCTCTAACTCTGTCTTATAAAATGAATAAAATAAATCTTACCAAAAAACCTATGAAAAGTCTTACAATGTACAAATATTCTGACCCAGGATTTCCACCAATAGAAATTTATTCTAGGGGGCTGGCAGTGCGGGCACAGCAGGTTAAGACACTACTTGCAACACCAACATCCCATATAAACACCCCTACAAGTCCCAACTGCTCCCTTTCCAATTCAACTGCTTGCTAATGTGCCAGGGAAAGCAGCGGAAGATGGCACAAATACTTGTGCCCCTACCTCCCACATGGGAGATGCAGATGGAGTTCCAGACTCCTGGCTTCACCCTGTCCAGGCCCAAGCTGTTGAAGCCATTTGGGGAGTGAACCTGCAAATGAAAAATATTTCTCTTTCTTTGTCTATTGTCTTTCCCTCTCTCCTTAACTCTGACTTTCAAATAAATAAATAAATAAATAAATCTTCAAAAAAATTTTATTCTAGGAGAAAAATCAAATTTTTACAAAGATTTGTATATATGGATATCCTATGATAATTTAAAAAAAAATGTATCTATTTTGAAAAGCAAAAAGATAAAAAGAGATGGATAGAGATCCCCCATAGCTGGAACATGGGCCCAGACTGAGTTCCTAGCTGGATCATTGATCTGCACCAGGTATTTGGGTCACACTGAAGTGAAGTCAAGAGCTAGGAACTCAATCTGGGTATCCCACATGGGTGGCAGGGATCCAACTACTGCTTCCCAGGGTGGGCGTTATTAGCAGTAAGTCAGAACTGGAAGCAGAGTTGGGACTTGAACCCAGGATGCAGGTATCTCAAGCAGTATCTTAACCCTTTTTAAAAAAAATTTTTTTTTAATTTTATTTATTTGAAAGACAGAGTTACGGGGGGGGGGGGGTCTTCCATCCGCCGGTTCACTCCCCAAATGACCACAACAGCTAGAGCTGAGCTGATCCGAAGCCAGGAGCCAAGAGCTTCTCCCAGGTCTCCCACGCGGGTGCAGGGGCCCAAGAACATGGGCCATCTTCTACTGCTTTCCCAGACCAAAGCAGAGAGCTGGATCAGAAGTGAAGCAGCTGGGACTGAACCAGCGTCCACATGGGATGCTGGCGCTGCAGGCCACGACTTTAACCAGCTGCGCCACAGCACCAGCCCCAGTATCTTAACCCTTATGTGAAACGTCAACCACTAAATTATTTAGCACAGCAAAAATCATAAATAACTTAACTGTCCCATAATAGAATTGATGGAGTAAATTCTGGTTTATTCATGAGATATAAAACCATGCAATCATTAAAAATCTTAATTTTGAAAACTAGCTAATAAAAGAAAATTGTGTATGTGAAGACAACACAGGTCACAAAAATCTATGCACAATAAAATAATCTCAATTTTGTAATTAAAAATACACACAAAAATATATAATTCTATTTTTTGCATCTCAAAACTTTTTAATAAATATTAAATGCATTATTTTATTATTGAAACATTCAAATAAATTTTAGAAAGAGTTCTTTTTTTTTTTTTTTTTTGACAGGCAGAGTGGACAGTGAGAGAGAGAGACAGAGAGAAAGGTCTTCCTTTGCCGTTGGTTCACCCTCCAATGGCTGCCGCGGACAGCGCGCTGCGGCCGGCGCACCGCGCGCTCATCCGATGGCAGGAGCCAGGTGCTAGGTGCTTTTTCCTGGTCTCCCATGGGGTGCAGGGCCCAAGCACCTGGGCCATCCTCCACTGCACTCCTGGGCCACAGCAGAGGGCTGGCCTGGAAGAGGGGCAACCGGGACAGAATCCGGCGCCCCGACCGGGACTAGAACCCGGTGTGCCGGCGCCGCAAGGCGGAGGATTAGCCTGTTGAGCCACGGCGCCGGCCTAGAAAGAGTTCTTGCCATTTTTTTTTTTTACTATATACTTAAGTTGATTAAGAAGGTATCTGTATAACTGAAAATGCTTTCTCATTTATTTAAGACTATCAACCATTGTGCCACTGAAAAAAATTCACTTGGGTCTTTATTACATTTAGGTAAGGATATTAAAAAGAGGCCTAGGCCGGCGCCGTGGCTCAAGAGGCTAATCCTCCGCCTTGCGGCGCCGGCACACCGGGTTCTAGTCCCGGTCGGGGCGCCGGATTCTGTCCCGGTTGCCCCTCTTCCAGGCCAGCCCTCTGCTGTGGCCCAGGAGTGCAGTGGAGGATGGCCCAGGTGCTTGGGCCCTGCACCCCATGGGGAGACCAGGAAAAGCACCTGGCTCCTGGCTCCTGCCATCGGAGGAGCGAGGTGCGCCGGCCACAGCGCGCTGGCCGGAGCGGCCATTGGAGGGTGAACCAACGGCAAAAGGAAGACCTTTCTCTCTGTCTCTCTCTCTCACTGTCCACTCTGCCTGTAAAAAAAAAAAAAGAGGCATAAATCCCATATTTTCTGATGAACCCTAGGCTTATACTGCACACTGATTTTTATCCGGTATCTTTTTATCACTGTGTTTAAGGGAAAAAGATGTATTTACAAAAGATTTACTCAAAAAAGGAAGGGGGGAGGGAGTAGGAGAGGGGAGTGTTGTGGGTGGGAGGGAAGTTATGGGGGGGAGCTATTGTAATCTATAAGCTGTACTTTGGAAATTTATGTTCATTAAATAAAATTTTAAAAAAAGAAAAAAACAAAGGATTTACTCAAAATAAGTAACAGAAATATCTTTCACATTAACTTTATCTTCCTTCAAAAGGATGAAACAGCGAAGCCTAAAACTTACCTCGAAGGTATGGTCTAGTCTGTACACTGACACTGAATTTACCGCACTGACGATCTCCAATACACCATTGAAATTATTCAAATCTTGAAAAACTTGCAGAATTTCTATAATTCTACTTAGTATTGACACACGTTCTTCAAAATTTTCTGCTTCCACAATGCATCTAACAGCAACAAAGAATTCATGGCTTAGAAAAGTTTTTTTACCTCATTGAGAAAACAAGAAACCTATTTTACAGGCTTTAAGCTTGAATATGCATTCATACTATGACTGTTAATAAGTCAGAGTAAATAAAAACTTACTTTTCAAACCAGAGGGTGAGATTTGTGGTATGACGAATCATTTTTAATAAATTTGGAGAATTTATTTCTTTATCTTCTTTGGTCCACACACTCCCCACAAGCTCAGAAGGTTGGACTTTCCTGTAGAATTCAAAAAATCATTGTAACTTAACTCTTACCAAAAATCCTAAATCTCAGGAAAAGGGCAACTTTTATGAAGGATCCTAAAACTAAGAAAAAAGTCAACCCAAAGGATAAATGACCGAGCACATAACAAATAATTCATAAAGGAGCAATCTTGAATAGCTACATATAAGAACCACTTGGTCTCTTACTAAGGAACAAAAAGAACATGAAACTGCAATGAAACCCCACACTACTCCTGTCAGACTAACAAAAGTCTGATAGTACCAGTTGGGTAAAAATATGATAAAGAAAGAATTCTCCAACATTGATACAGAAACAAAAATTTATAATCACTATGCAAAACAATTTGCTAATACCTTATAATACTAAAGATATATGAGTTTGTGGAAAATGTGTATTAAGAAAAAATTTGTATGGCTTCCAAAAATGTTTTGCCTTAAAATAAACTTATCTTTTAATAAAATTTCCACTAACTTTTAAGATTAATTCTATTTATTTGAAAGGCACAGTTACAGAGAGTGAGGGACAGAAAGAGGGAGATACCTTCTGTCCACTGGTTCACTCCCCAAATAAGCTGCAATGGCAGCAGCTGGGCTGTTCCAAACCCAGAAGCCAATAATTTCTTCCCATGGGGGTGCAGGGGCACAAGTACCTTACCATCTTCCACTGCTTTCCCAGGCACATTAGCAGGGAGTTGGATAGGAAGTGGAGCAGTTGGGACTTGAACCAGTGACCATATAGGATGCTGGCACTGCAGGTGGCAGTTTAACCTCCTAGGCCACAATTCCGGCCCCTTTACTAACTTTTTAAAGTACAATTATACACACTAGATGGACTTAGCAATTCTTCTACTAGTTAGTTATATACCAAACAAAAACTCTTATACAAAGCTATAAGAAAACATTTATAATAATATTCAGTAAAGCACTGTTTCCAAGAGTGAAAACTTCCAAATAACTTAGTAACTCAACAAGAAGCTGCAGTGTTCATGCAATAGAGTATGACAGAGCAGCAAACCAAAACTAGACTTATGAGCTACTGAAACACCACAATCAATTTGGTAAACCAATGCTGAAAGAACAATGCATACGTACATACAGTTTAAAAATGTGCATAGGAGCCGGCACTGTGGCATAGGGGGTAAAGCTACCACCTGCAGTGCTGGCATCCCATTTGGGTGCTGGTTCAAGTCCCAGCTGCTCGTCTTCCGATCTAGCTCTCTGCTATGGCCTGGGAAAGCAGCAGAAGATGGCCCAATTGCTTGGAACCCTGAAACCTGTGTGGGAGACCAGAAGCTGCTCCTGGTTCCTGATCAACATAGTTTTGGCTGTTGCAGGCATCTGGGGAGTGAGTCAGCGGATGGAAGACCTCTTTTTCTCTGCCTCTGCCTCTCTATAACTCTCAAATAAATAAATAAATCTTAAAAAAAAAAAAAAGTAATTGAGCTCCTGCCACCCATGTGGAAGGCCTGGATGGCAATCCTGGCTCTCACCTTCAGCCGCAGGGTTGCTGTGGACATTTGTGGAGTACATCAGGATGGGTGCGCTGTGCCTCTCAAATAAATTTTATTTAAATGTGCAAAACAGGGCATCAGCATTGTAGTGCAGCAGGTATAGCCACTGCCTGGGATGCCAATTTGTGTCCTGGCTGGTCTACTTCCAATCCAGTTCCCTGAAAATGGCCTAGGACAAGAAGTGGAAGATGGCCCAAGTATTTGGGCCCCTGGCACCCACATGGGAAACCTGGATGAAGTTCGTGGCTCCTGGTTTTGGCCGGTCCAGTCCTGGCCATTGTGGCCACAGGGGGAGTGAATCAGTGAATGGAAATCTCTCTCTCTGTAGCTTGACTTTCAAATACGTAAATTTTTTAAATGTGCAAAATAACACCATACACTGTTTAAGAATATGTGTTTATATATAGAAACTATAAATATATATAGGGCAACAGTAAATACCAAATTCAGATTAGCAGTTATTTCCTGGGAAAAAGAAAAACAATGGGATTGTGAAAATTACATGAAAGATTTCAATTTTATCTGTAAAACTTTTGTTACCCATGAGCTCTCATTATATTACTCTCTATCTTTTTAGGATGCTTGAGATATTTAGTAAGAAGAGCTGAATAAATCACTGCATAAACTATATCAAAAATACACAACTGAAAAGCAGACTAGCAGCATTGCTCTCAATGTCCTACACAGATGTGGTATTCATTAAAAAATGTGAATATAAACGGTCACTTACTAATAGTTTTGAAATAAGTTTTGAGTGGCACTATTATTTCACCAGAAACTCAGTTTACAAAGAATGTCAATATTTTATGTATGTTATCCTTATTCCATAATGCATATCAATTAACACAGGTATTTCTAGGTTCTCAAAGCAGTTCCACAAGGAGCTAATTGGTTTTTTTTCTCTGATTTTTTTTTCTGATGTCCATTTACATAACAGTTCCACTACAAAGAAAACCTTAATTCAGTACTATTTGCTTACCTCCAGTCACAAATCCCTTTGCTCCTATCTATAAAAATTCTCAAAGCATAAAAAACATAACAAAAAAGCCTACCTAAATTTCTTTTTAAAAAAATGTATTTATTTACTTAAAAGTCAGAGTTACACAGAGAGAAAGAGAGGCAGAGAGAGAGAGAGAGAGAGGTCTTCCATCCACTGGTTCACTCCCCAACTGGCAGCAACGGCCAGAGATGCGCTGATCCGAAGCTAGCAGCCGAAGACTTAGGCCATCTTCCACTGCTTTCCCAGGCCATAGCAGAGAGCTGGATCAGAAGGGGAGCAGCCGGGACCAGAACCAGCACCCATATGGGATGCTGGCACTGTAGGTAGTGGCTTTACCCACTACGCCACAGCGCCAGCCCCTTAAATTTCAAATTACTTCAAATATAACACAACGCTTCTGAACTAGATACTGATAATCTCCAGTGGGTATGAAAAAGGCTTGATTCTGAATGGCACAGCCAAGAAAAAATCAGAGGCCAATTCCAAAGAATATAAAGTTTATTTCTGGTGCTTTTTTACATATCCCTTAGCAATAAATTTATACATTGTTGCTTTTCTCAGTGTAGTCACAGTAAATCGAATATGGCTGCTAATCAGGACAGCTTCTTAAGTGGGCCTGTTTCTGAACGTGGAAAAGCTTCTGGTTTAATGAGAGTGATAAGGGCTAATTTTTTTGACAGGGAATTGTTAGCTGCAAGAGCCTGAGTTATCAGGGACAGAATGAAGCCTGTCTCATTCAGTACTCGATTCATTTAGTTGTCAAGAGCCTAGCATCTGTACTGACGTGCCTGAATGACCTCATTCTACAGCAATGTGAGAAAGTTATTAGTAGTAGGAGAGGGGTGATTAACTTGAAAGTGGTTACTCTGCTATTGCTTTTAGTCTTCTCTCTTGCACTCCTCTATGAAGAATGGCTAGGCCCTAATCTAGGCCTACATATTGATACAAGACTTATACCTGCAGGACAGGTTACAGTTAAAAGCTGTGCTGTAAGCTGTCTTCCAAGTCCACAAGAGATGAAGTATTTTTTAGCACTCATGAATAATTTGTAAAATGTTATAAAAATAGGTAGAGGTATGTCTATGGTTCTTAAAAACAGAGAAGGACATTTGATTAAGACATTTGTTGTCTACCTGTAAAGATCAGATTCCAAAAGTGTTAGCTGACGTGCGATTTCTATTGGATGCAGTGTCATGAGATCAAATGTTTCAAACTGTCCAGGCTTGCTGATATGCCATTCAATTGGTGGAGGTGGACTCTCAAAGGTAATATTATGGCTTATTCCATTTGCCTGAGCTTGCTTCTTCCTCTTGATGATCTTAGCAATTGATTCTACCCACTTCTTCATAGCTTTCCCTAGAAAAAGAACAAATAAACAAAAACACCTTTTACTTGACAGATAGAAGTGCAAATAAGATCTCTTATTTTCACCTCACTTCAACAACTACCAACTCAGGGCTCAAGCCCCTCCTCTCTCTCCGGTTATTCTGAAAGAAATTCAAGATACCATACCATACATTCATGTTTAAGTATTGTCTCCAAAAGTCTCTTCAAAATAATAACTCTAACACCATTTTCACATATAAAAAATCACAACTTGTGGGGAGCAGACTTTTAGCCTAGTGGTTAAGATGCCTACATCCCACATCAGGATATCTGGGTTAGATTCCTCATTCTGGCTCCTGCTAATGGAGATCCTGGGAGGCAGTGGTGATGGCTCAAGTAATTGAGTTCCTTGCCCATTCATTTGAGAGATAGGAATTGAGTTCTTGGCTCCTCGTTTTGACCCAGCCCAGTCCTGGCCATTGCAGGCATTTATACAGTAAAGAGCAGACTCCCTAAATGTCTCTAAAATTATAGAGAAAAATTTTTAAACTGACAACTTCTTATCTTCAACTATTGTTGGTGTTAATCTCTTCTGTGATGTTTCTTTGCTCGTGATAATTCCTTATATATACTATTTTACTGGGAATTGTATTCCTTCCTCATTTACTAGTTGAACTATTTGTGTCTCACAAATGTTTTATTATAGTTGGTTTGTTTGAAAAGACACAAACAAGACAGACTTACTGCATTTAGTCAGTATGTCTCAAGTCTCCTTTAACCTGTAGGTTTCCCCTTTATCAATCATTTTTTAAAAATATTTATTTCATTTATTTGAAAATAATGAGAGAAAGAAGGAGAGACAGGAGACAGAGAAGTCGTCTATCTGCTGGTTCACTCCACAAATGGTTGCAATGGCCCCCGATAGGCCAGTCTGAAGCCAGGAGCCAGGAGCTTCTTGAAGGTTTCCCAGGTGGGTGCAGGGGCCCAAGGAATAGAGCTGTCCTCTGCTGCTTTCCCAGGCACATTAGCAGGAAGCTGGATCTGAAGTGGAGCAGCCAGGACTTGAACCAGAGCCCTTATGCAATGCTGGCATCACAGATGGCAGCTTTATCTGCTACACCACAATGCTGGCCATTATCGATCATTTTTGCTTGCAACTCATTTGTTGAAGAAACTGAATCACTTGCCCTTAAGTGTTCCTCAAACCTGCAATTTGTCACTTTCATCCCTAAGGTTTCACCTGCCATATTTTTCTGTAACCTATATTTTCTGCAAGCCAGACACATGATCCAGAATTTTTTTTAATACAAATATTTGCAAAGAACACTTCTAAGAGAAGCATACAATGTCTAGTTCTCTTTTTCTGATGTTTGTACACTCATATGCCCAGTTCCTTATATCTATTATTTTACCAGGAATTGAGAAAGGGTGATAATCTTTCATTTCTTCTTCACTTATTAGTAGAATTATTTCTATAAAAATAAACTTTTCCTCATGAATTATTTAGTCATCCTCAGGTATATCTCAGATAGGAAAAAAAAAAACTTTAGACATTAATATCACACCACTTACTCTTGATTTATTCTAATGTGTATGTATGTGTGTGTGTTAGAAGTGGTGCAGCCAGGATTCAAAGCAGCATCAACGTGGGATGCTGGTGCTGCAGACCACACCTTAACCTGCTGCGCTATAGCGCCAGCCCCTTTTATGATATTCTTAATGTGTTTTACTGTCAGATAAAACACAACTGTTCTTCATCCAATAATAAACATTTATAACATATTTATTTGTTTAAATGTTCATGGCCTATAATTTTACTTCATGGGTTGTGATTTAGAGATTTCAAGTAGGAAATTCCTATCTTTAATGTATCAAAATATATCAAAAACTTTTCCAGTGGAAATAAATCTTACTTAAAAAAAACTATTAATCATCCAAAGCTAGAAAACAAGATCAAGGAGAATATGAAAACAAAAATTATACACATTTTTATTTAACTGAAGCAATGGCAACTCTGAGACAAGGTAAAAATTAAACAACTTAAATTTATTAAAGAGTATTTTTGACTTCTTTAAAAGAAAATATTCTCCCCAAAAACTGAAAAGGCAAGGTTCTAAGACTTCAGATTATTTCTGAATAAATATTATGGGCTCCTTAGTCTATAAAAAAAATTCCAAACATTATTTCAGCTTTCTAAAAATGAAAAAGTTTAGCTTTTAATTAAAAGTCTCCCAAATTTGAAAAAAAAATCATGTCCAACAGAATATTTAATCAAACTTTTAAATAAATACCTCTTACACTTGAAATGAAGGATTCTAGTCTTTCAAGCAATTCCGAATCTCTTTCAAAGTCATAAAAATGGTGTTCAACCCAGTGCCGAAATACATTTAAGATCCTGATGAAATGGAAAGAAACGTATTTTAGTGAAATCTGGCCATTACTTGGACTTCTTTCCTTTCTCAAATGCCAAGATGATAGCTTGTCATACAAGGGTCAATATAATACTCAGAATCTTTAACCTGTATCTAATTAATAGTTTAAGTGCTTCAATACTATGAAAAATTCAGGTCTCCAGATCATGCATTACTTTAAAACTATACTTCAAAATATTCCTAAAAATAAAAATGTAGTTTTTTTATGTTAAGGAAAAATGTTTTTATGTTGTGGAAAATTAAATTTAGTCTATTTTGTTTTAAATTCAAGTGTTACCATCAATTTTTATGTAATCTACAAATATGCCTACATTTTCTTTTCTTTTCTTTCTTTTTTTTTTTTTTTTTTTTTTGACAGGCAGAATGGACAGTGAGAGAGAGAGAGAGAGACAGAGAGAAAGGTCTTCCTTTGCCGTTGGTTCACCCTCCAATGGCCGCCGCAGCCAGCGCGCTGTGGCCAGCGCATCGCACTGATCTGAAGCCAGGTGCTTCCCCTGGTCTCCCATGCAGGTGCAGGGCCCAAGCACTTGGGCCATCCTCCACTGCACTCCTGGGCCACAGCAGAGGGCTGGCCTGGAAGAGGGGCAACCGGGACAGAATCCGGTACCCCAACCAGGACTAGAACCCAGGGTGCCAGCACCGCAGGCGGAGAATTAGCCTATTGAGCCGCGGCACCGGCCACATTTTCTTATTTTATATCCAAAGAAAAACAGTACTTTTAACAGAACTATTCTGTTCTGCAGTATCACAAAAATGATTACATACAACCTTACAAAGAAATAATGATGAGTAACATACACAAACATAATATTCCATTCTCCAACAAAGAGATAGCATACATTAAGAACACTAGGATTTTTTCCTTTCTTACTTCAACCAATGACTATTTCCAGGTTAGTTTATATTTATCCCTAAATGACAGACAATGAGTTTTTCCCCCCTCAGGCTAAGAAAATATATTTAGGAGTGAACATTTCAAAAGGGTTAAGGCTCCACTAGTGATGCCCACATCCCAGTGGGCATGCCCACATCAGAGTGCCTGGGTTCAAGTCCCAGCTCCACATCCAATTCAGCTAACTGCTACTGTATACCCTATGAGCAGCAGGCGATGGCTCAGGTCACTGGGTTCCTGCTACTCATGTGGAATATCTGGATTGAATTTTAGGATTCTGACTTTGGTATGACCCAGCCTCAGCTATTCCAGGCATTTGGGATGAGCCAACGGAATCACTGTGCCTTTCAAACAAATAAATAAACTTTTAGAAATAAAGTACATTTAATTCTCAGTCTCTGTCGGTATCTGTAATAAAACAACCTTAAGTCATGTATTTGCTTAGTTCTGTGGCTTAGAGAACATTTGAAGAGATCACAAAGCTGTTAGCTTTAATTTACACTTAGATTAATTCAAATAGTTCTATCTCTACTTTATCTGTTTTCTAGTTTCTATAGCATTCAATATTTTTTAAAGTTACTATCACATAATGGGGAGGTTATTTGGCATGGCAGTTAAGACACAGTTTGGGACATTCACATCCCATACTGGAATGCCTATGTTCAAGTCTCCACCCAGCTTCTGATTCCAGCTTCCTACTAATGCTCACCTTGGGAGGCAGCCATGGATGGCCTAAATACATGGGTCCCTGTCAAGTACATGCCAGATACCAGATACTCACTTTCTACTAGATCTCCTAGCTTCAAAGTGGCCCAGTCCCTGTTGTTGCAGGCATTTGGGAATGAACCAGCAGATGGCATGTACCTATCTACCTTTCTGTCTCTCTCTGCCTTTCAAATCAGTAAAACAATTTTTTAAAAATTACTATCATATAAAAGAAAAAAACATTATCAGATTCCATCAAAATTAAAATTTTATGTTCATCAAAAGGGATCATTGAGAGAACTAAAAGGTAAGCCACACACTGGGAGAAAATATCTGCAAAATCTTTACTTGACAAACAATTGATATCTAATCCTACTCAATTAACTCCTACAACTAGCTAATAAAAAAAAACCTTCAAAATATAAAAGATTTGTACAGATTTCTTCAAAAATAAGTGTAATTAGTTAATACAAGACAATAAGAAGTTCTTTTTTATTTTTTTTTAATTTTATTTTTTTTTGACAGGCAGAGTGGACAGTGAGAGAGAGAGACAGAGAGAAAGGTCTTCCGTTGCTGTTGGTTCACCCTCCAATGGCTGCCGTGGCCGGCGCGCTGTGGCCGGCGCACCGCGCTCATCCGATGGCAGGAGCCAGGTGCTAGGTGCTTTTTCCTGGTCTCCCATGGGGTGCAGGGCCCAAGCACTTGGGCCATCCTCCACTGCACTCCCGGGCCACAGCAGAGGGCTGGCCTGGAAGAGGGGCAACCGGGACAGAATCCGGCGCCCCGACCGGGACTAAAACCCGGTGTGCCGGCGCCGCAAGGCGGAGGATTAGCCTGTTGAGCCACGGCGCCGGCCAGACAATAAGAAGTTCTGAACATCATTAGTCACCAAATGAGCTACCACTACATACTCAGCAGCATGGCTAAGATACAAAGACTGATATTACTAAGTACTCGTGACAATAAAGAGCCAAGTGGAACTCTCACACATTACTGGTGAAAATGCTGAGATAACATTTTGGTAGTTTCTTTCAAAAGTAAACATACACCCACCTTATGACCCAACCATTCTACTCTGAGTTATTAGCACAAGTAAAAAAAAATATACTCACAATAAGGTAAAATTCACAGCAGCCCTATTCATAATAATAATAAAAAAAAACTGACAGAATCCAGGTATCCTCCAAAAGGAGAAAATAAATAGGGTATTTTCATATAATCAAACACTCCATCCACAATAAAATAGGACAAATGAATTTCAGAAGCATATTGAATGAAAGCACTCAAACACAAAAACAGAATGTAAGAAGCCATTTAAATGAAATTCTAAAAAAGATAAAATTAATCTTGGGTGATCGGAAGACTGCCATTGGTCAGTAGCAACAAAAATTGATTAGAAGGGGCATAAAGGAACTTTCTGGAGTATGGTACATTCTATTTCTGGAAAGTTTTAGGTTATAGAGATGTATGTTTGTTAAAATTCAAGCGAAGTACACTTAAGGTACATTATTTCATTATATGTACATTTCAAAACAAAAAAATAATAAATACTGAACAGTAATGATATACCAGTTGAAGAATTTAATTAGAAGCATTCTTTGAAATATATCCAAAATTAGACTAACAGAAAAACAATAAAGGAATAGGTAAGTGATAAAACAAGAGTTGTAAAATATTAACAATAGATCTAAGTGGTGGGCTTATGGGTGTTCATTGTAAAATTCTCAAACTACTCTGCATTGAAAATTTCTATGGGCCCTGATGTGGTGTAGTAAGTAAAGTTGCTTCATGTGATACTGACATCCCACATGGGCACCAGTTCTAGTTCCGGCTGTTCCACTGCTGATCCAGCTCCCTAAGAAAAGCAGAGGAGAATGGCCTAAGTATTTGGTCTCCTGTACCCACGTCAGAGATTTGGATGATGCTCGTAGCTCCTGGCTTTGGCCTAGCTCAGCCCTGGCAATTGAGGCCATCTGGGAAATGAATCAGCAGATGGAAGCTGTCTCTTTGTCTGTCTCTCCATCTCTGTGTAGCTCTTTCAAGTTAAAAAAAAAAAAAAAAAAGTTAGAAAAAATTACTGGTGCTGGCGCTGTGGCACATGTTAAACCTCTGCCTGGGGCGCCAGCATCCCATATGGGCCCCAGTTCAAGTCCCAGCTGCTCCTCTTCCAATCCAACTCTCTACTATGGCTTGGGAAAGCAGTGGAAGATGGCCTAGGTGCTTGGACCCCTGCACCCACAGACCAGAAGGAGGCTCCCGGCTTTGGATCAATGTAGCTCCAGTAGTTGCGGCCATTTGGGGAGTGAACCAGCGGAACGAAGACCTCTCTCTCTGTCTTTCCTCCTATCTATAACTCTACCTCTCAAATAAACAAGTAAAAAAAAAAAAAAAAGAAAAAATTACTATCGTGTATGCAGAATAGGTTTTAACAACATGGCTTGGATTTCAAGGCCATCTTCAACTCCACTTTCTGCAGTTAATCTCATCTACTGTTACTTATAATGCTTTCAATTCCTTTCATGTCAATTTCCTTATCTATTTCCTCTTCATATCCTTTTCATTTCTGCCTACTTATCTTTGTTCAGACTATTTCCTATCACCATGAGTATCTATAGTCATCTCTCTGCCCATCTAAATTCTATACATGTTTTGGGCCAATCTCATATTTTACCTCTTGAAAGATGTCTTCCCTAATTACTCTGTTCTAATCTCAGCTCTAGCTGAGATTTTATAGTAATGTATTTTTCTGAGCTACTTAAACATTCAAAGTAGAGTAACTATTTCATATAGCCTTTTTCCCCAATAAAATCATAATGGTACCATAATATGATAGTTCACACAATTGCTATATTCACCATAGTACAAACTGAGAAAACAGAAAACATCTAGAAATGATTTATTTGACTAAATACCTAAGATTATATTTCACTCTGCCCTATATAACAATCTCCTAATTATATGCTTCATTTTAAGGGACTTAATATGAATGTAGATTAGTATAAATGTACCAATGCCAGAAGAAAAGAATTATTTCTTTATTGCTAGTGGGTAAATAATATGATCTTCTGATACAAACAATGATATGTTAAAAGTTTTAGCTGAAAGACATATACTTGGGAGCATTATCATTCCTTTAAAACTGCATTTATTTGTGATAATTATCCTAGAAAACAAATAACTAATAAACTCAGTTTCAAAGTTATAACTGATTTGTTAGCAATCATCAAGGAAACTTAACATCCACAGAGAAAAATATTTTTAGACAATATATAGGTAACATGACAACAGTTTCATGGAAAGACGTAGGTAACACACTTTGGTTGTCACTTGGATTGTAAAGAAGGCTAATCAAAGGAGTTTCCAATTTTCAACATTCAATACAAAATGCTATGGAAAACAGACATGGTGACTTACAATCCTAACTTGGCTACTCTGCTTAATATGACCTAGTTCAAACTATGGTACAGTGTAAAAAAGCCAAGGATTACTAGGTGATCACAACAGAATATGAATTAAAAGAAAAAATATGGGGAAAGATTAAAGTTTTTAAAAAATTGCTGAAAGAGTAGACAAGACTATATGATATTTTACAAGTTTAAAATTTATTTTCATTTTACTTGAAAGGCAGAGACACAGAATGACAAAGACGCGGATAAAGAGAGACCTTCCATCTGCTGGCTCACTCTCTAAGTACCTGTAATGACCAGGAATGGGCTAGCCTGAAGCCAGGAGACCAGAAGTCCATCCAGGTCTCTGACATACATGGCAAGGACCAAAGTACTTGGGCCATCACCTGCCATCTCACAGGGTGTGCATTAGCAGGAAGCTGGAACCTGAGGTGGAGCCAGGAATCAGACCCGGATGCCCCCAAAGAGTACAGTGTCACGTGGCGTCTTAACCACTGTACCAAATGCATTCCCTGACATTCTGTAGTTCTTACTTACAATAAAAAAATAGGCATCTTAGTCCATAAGCCTAATATATCAAATGCCAGAGATAACTGTTGCAAATAACACAGGATATTTAAGTAATTAAATTTCTTTAGGATATTTAACAGTTTCATACAGAAAGAAGTCTCAAAGTTTAACTTAAATTATGTGAAGTTAACAATAATACTTTTTTAAGAACTAAGAGCTAGCAAAAAAAAAGAGCTTCAGTATGAACTATGTACTTAAAGTTGAATGGCACATAAAAAATGTAATATTCAGGGCAAACCTCAGTTGTACTGGTTGCACATACTCCTTGCGAAATCTTTTAAGGTCTGCACTGATTGGCTGCTCCCCTTTCTCTATTGCTAATTTGTCTGCTTCAGTGGGTTCAGGTTCTGGAATTTCAAACCTGAGAGAAAAAGCAAACAGAAAGAAATTTGTTCACACATAAATGAAAAGGATTTCAAGTACAGCAGGAAAAATAAGCAACCCCCTTTCCCATCATTTCAAGCAAAAGTACAATTATATTTCAAACTTCCCATAAGATACTATACAGCATGAGAAAATGCCCTTCAGTTGTTCAGTACTAAGGTTTGGTAGTCTCACTTTTATCAAAAAAAGTTCTATAATAGCACTACAGAAAATGTCTACAGGGAGATAAAAAGATACAAGAAAAGAATCCATGAAAATTAAAATCTCTTTAAAGAACAAGACAAAAATGGCTTATCTAATAATTCATCTCTTTTTTTAAAGATTTATTTATTTACTTGAAAGACTGAAAGAGATCGTCCATCTGCTGGTTCACTCCCCAAATGGCTGCCACGGCCAGGGCTGGGCCATGCTGAAGCCAGGAGCACAGAAGTTCATTCAGACTTGAGCACTTGAGTCATCCTTGCTGCTTTCCCAGGCCCACTAGCAGGGAGCCAGACTGGAAATGGAGCAGCCGGGGCTCGAACCACTGCCCATACAGCATGCTGGCACTGCAGATGGAGGCCTAACTGGCTGCATCACAAAACTGTTCCCTAATAATCTACCTTGAATATTTATATTTTTAAGGGGTTAGTGTTGTGGGGCATTGGGTTAATCCACTACTCATTGCATCCCATACTGGAGAGCCAGTTTGAGTCCTGGATTCTCTGCTTCCAATTCAGTTCCCTGTCAATGTGCCTGGGAAGGCAAAGATTCAGGATGGAGTACTCCAGGCTCTTGACTTTGTTCTGGACCATCCCTGGCTGTTGTAGCCATTTGAGAAGTGAACATTGGATGAAAGATCAACTGCATCCTCTCTCTCCCTCTCTTTCTCTGCATCACTCTGCCTTGAAAATAAATAAATAGGGGCCAGTGCTGTAGCACAGCAGGTTAAAGTCCTGGCCTGAAGCGCCGGCATCCCATATGGACACTGGTTCTAACCCTGGCTGCTCCTCTTCCGATCCAACTCTCTGCTGTGGCCTGGGATAGCAATGGAAGATGCCACAGTCCTTGGGCCCCTGCACCCATGTGGGTGTCCTGGAAGAAGCTCCTGGCTCCTGGCTTCAGATTGGCACAGCTCTGGCCATTGCAGCCAATCAAGGAGTGAACCAGCAAATGGAAGACCTCTCTATCTCTCTCTCTGCCTCTCCTCTCTCTGTGTAGCTCTGACTTTTAAATAAATAAATAAATCTTTAAAAAAAAAAACAGAAACACACATTCGTATTATTAAAATGGAAGTTAGGGTCCCCTGTACCCACGTGGGAGACCTGGAGGAAGCTCCTGGCTCCTGGCTTCAGAACAGCCCAGCTCCAGCTGTTGTGGCCATTTGAGGAGTGAACCAGTGTACAGAAGACCTTTCTGTGTCTCCTTCTGTCTGTGACTCTACCTCTCAAACAAAATAAGTCTTTAAAAAAAATCTTGCCCAGCCAGCACCGTGGCTCACTAGGCTAATCCTCCACCTGCGGCGCCGGCACCCCGGTTATAGTCCCAGTTGGAGCGCCAGTTCTGTCCCCGGTTGCTCCTCTTCCAGTCCAGCTCTCTGCTGTGGCCCGGGAAAGCAGTGGAGGATGGCCCAAGTCCTTGGGCCCTGCACCCGCATGGGAGACCAGGAGGAAGCATCTGGCTCCTGGCTTCCGATCGGCACACCGGCCGTAGTGCCCATTTGGGGAGTGAACGAACGGGAAGGAAGATCTTTCTCTCTGTCTCTCTGTCTCTCTGTCTCTCTCTCTGTCTAACTCTGCTTGTCAAAAAATAAATAAATTAAAAAAAAATCTTGCCCAACCATAGGAAATATGACTAAAATATAAAATGTAATGATTTTGCTTTCTATATTTTGCACATGCAAATCCAACTAAGCTGATCTTCATAACATATTACATTGACTTAGTCTGATAAATTTAGTTTCATGGTAATAGTCAAGATAGAATAGTCAGTAAGGTTTTTTTGTTTTTCAATATTTGTTTATTCATTTGAAAGGCAGAGCAATAGAGACAGAGAGTGATCTTCCGTGTGCTGGTTCATCCCCTAAGTGGCTCTAACAGCCAGAGCTGAGCCAGGCCAAATCCACAAGACAGGAACTTCACCCAGATCACCCACAAAGGAGACAGGGGTCCAAGTACTTGAGCTTTTATAGGCTGCCTTCTTAGGCATATTAGCAAGAAGATGCACAGGAAGTGGAGCAATCAGCCAAGGCTCTAATATGAGATGCTGGTATCACCACATTACAACACGGGCCCCAGTATAAAAAAAAAAAAATTTTTTTTTTGACAGGCAGAGTGGACAGTGAGAGAGAGAGACAGAGAAAAAGGTTTTCCTTTTTGCCGTTGGTTCACCCTCCAATGGCCGCCGCGGCCTGTGCACTGTGCTGATCCGAAGGCAAGAGCCAGGTGCTTCTCCTGGTCTCCCATGGGATGCAGGGACCAAGCACTTGGGCCATCCTCCACTGCACTCCTGGGCCACAGCAGAGGGCTGGCCTGGAAGAGGGGCAACCGGGACAGAATCCGGCACCCCAACCGGGACTAGAACCTGGTGTGCCGGCACCGCAAGGTGGAGGATTAGCCTGTTGAGCCGCGGCGCTGGCCCCAGTATTAAATTTTAAAATGTGAAACAAAAATCATTTTGGAGTACAGATTCTATATTTTAAATTATAAGGCATTTTATATGCCACTAAAATATCAAAAATTTTTAACCTAAAACTTCATCTCAAAAATTAATCATAGGGGCCAGCGTTGTGGCTCACTTGGTTAATCTTCCACCTGTGGTGCCAGCACCCTGGGTTCTAGTCCAGGTTGGGATGCCGGTTCTGTCCCGTTTGTTCCTCTTCCAGGCCAGCTCTCTGCTGATGGCCTGGGAGTGCAGTGGAGGATGGCCCAGGTCCTTGGGCCCTGCACCCACATGGGAGACCAGGAGAAAACACCCGGCTCCTGGCTTCAGATTGGTGGAGCTCCAGTCATGGCGGCCATTTGGGGAGTGGATCAGCGGATGGAAGACCTTTCTTTTTCTCTCTCTCTCAGCCTCTCCTTTCTCTGTGTAACTCTGACTTTCAAATAAATAAAATAAATCTTTAAAAAAAATAAATCATAAAGGGGCCAGCACTGTGGCGCAGTGGGTTAACGCCCTGGCCTGAGGCACCAGCATTCCATATGGGCTTATGGGTGGCGGTTCGAGACCTGGCTGTTCCACTTCCGATCCAGCTCTCCTGAACAATCTTCACTAAAATAGTTTTTTTTTTTTTTTAATTCTCCTGTTTGTTCTTTCTAAATACCACTTGAAACATTACTAACAGCTGAAAAGACTTCTATTATAAACAATCATTTCAGTGAGTACATTATCTGAAAATGACAGTAATACTGCTAATTTAAGGACAAATAAATTATGTTCAACACTATCTAAGTATATATACTAGGTACTGTACACTTTGCAGTGTATAAAATAGTAAATTTTACAAAATGTTCATGTAAGTAAAATATATGTTTTTCTTACCGTTCAATCAGTAAGCTTAGCAATTCTTGTGGTTTACAAAACGAACGATATGTAGTAAGAAAAGTGCGAACAAAATTGGGATCTGAAAAGGACGAGCAGAAAACAGGTTTCATGTTCAACTTACTCAGTTTAATTAATTCAGACTATCATCACATTTTGAGGGCTTTCTTCCTTTCTATTTTTACTTTGGGCATTATTTGAGGCATTTCCTGCCAATCATGATATTTCTTGATAAATGAGTATTATTTTCAAATTCTCATTCAAAATATAGGAATATCAAATTTTGCAAATATTTTAAATGACTTAAGTTAACATTATATTTTAGAGACATTTGTTTCTTTCAATTGTGCAGTATTTTTATATTTTGGAAGCAATCCATTTTTTATAAGCCTCAACAATATTTAAACTTCATTAAAAAGCTTTTTGTTTCCAGGCTCCACATAAGCACTTGTAATGAGTTTCACATACCTGCATACATATGATATGTTAACCTTTCAATTAATTTCACAACAGTTCCTCCTTTTATAATAGGGATTCCACTTCTACTTTGCAAGTTGTCTTCAAAAACAATGTTTTCCTCAGAGTCTTTTACCACAAAACGATACACTTCTGGGCTTGGTAATCTCAGTGGTTGCTCATTTTCTTCTTTCAATAATACAGAATCCAGCATTCGATCTAGAGTGCTGCGGTAATGAAGAGAGATAAGGGCAGCCATCCAATTATTTTTCTCTTCAGCTGACTTAGCAGCAAATGTTATGCTGTTTTCATCTTTGGACACCAATTCAAAAGCATGCTTGCATTCACAAGTATCTTCTTTATCACAGATTTGTATTTTCCTCATGACAAATTTTTCTTTTAATCTGTATTCTGCACTGCTGTAGCCTGGAAGCCGGGTCTGGCCATGATTAGGTTTACAGCTGATCATTAAGCCATCAAAGAGAAAAATATGCCGTTCATGCTTTGCACCAATTCTTGTCAATGGTCCTTCCATAATGAACTCATTACAACACTGTCCAATATCTTTGCCTTCCCATCCATCTATATTTTTCTGAATTTCATTCATTTTTTTGATAGCCAGGTGCTTACTTCTTAACTGACGATTATAAAAGAGGCAAACAGGATCCCTGAAAGAACAAACCAAGTTACATTAGCTTAGTCAACAGCTAGGCAATCCCAATAGCTTCAAATGTGAACTACCCCAAATTAAGTGACAAAAATTTAACTAATCATATACTACATTTTACACATAGCATCTATTTCCTTCTAATTTTCCCATTAAATGATATATGCCTTCATTTCATTTTTGTGAAAGTATTACATGTGCTACATTTCATTCTTAATACTTTAAGAACTAAAATTGTAAAGAATCTTAAATTTCTTAGACAGTTGCTACAAAAAAATAGCTAACTTTACCTTTTAAACTTGTTAGTTGTATGTATCTTAACAATATGGCAATACTAATGTGAAAACTACAAGAGTGAAAGAAAGATGTGAAAGAAAAGTATAACTTTGAATGTTCACTATATATATTACATTTCTTGAAAAACCAGGCATTAAATACAATCAACATGCAGAGGCATTATTTCGTGTTTTCAATGGAATTACCCAGGTCGGCGTCTAGGTGAATACTGCTTGTATATTCGGTCCATACTACCTTGGAGATTCATGAGAGCAGTAATAGCTTGGTTCAGACACTCTCTGTCTTCTTGCTCTTCACTACATGCTTTCAATTGCTGGGAAAAACCAAAAAGAAAAATTAAAACTACATTGGGCCATCAACTGCTGCCTCCCAAGTACATGAGCAGGAAACTGAATGGGAAGTGGAGGCAGGAGTTGATCTCAGGCACTCTGATACTAAGAGGCAGCTTAACCCACCAAGTCACAACAACCAAGTAAATGCCCCTGCATTTTACTTCTTTATAGTACATAATCAGGGTTGGCACTACCTGATCATATAGTATACACATCTTCAAATTTAAAAGATAATACAAAGCAGTTTTCCAAAGAGAATTGTACAGTTTATACTCTTTACAGAATAAAAGTTCTGTGTAAAATATATATTAAGAGCTCATGAGCCAGCATTGTGGCATACCAGGTTAAGCCTCCACCTGCAACGCCAGCATTCCATATTGGTGCCAGTTCAAGACCTGTCTGCCACACTTCTGATCCAGCTCCCTGGTAATGCATCTGAGAAAGCAGTGGAAGACGGCCCAAGTACTTGGGCCTCTGCACCCGTGTGAGAGATTCAGAGGAAGCTCCAGGTTCCTGGCTTTCACCTGGACCAGCATGGGCCACTGAGGCCTTCAGGGAATGAATCAGAGGATGGAAGATTTCTCTATCTCTGTCTCTCCTCTTCTCCTTATAACTCTGCCTCTCAAACAAATACAAACAAATCTTGGAAAAAAAAAAAAAGTTCATGTTTCTGTTTATATACATTTTTAGACTTTCAAATATCTGTTATCTGGTATGATGAATATAATGCCATTCTGTGCTTTTTTTCTTAAAAAGATTTATTTATTTGAAAGTCAGTGTTAAAGAGAGGGAGACACAGAGACAGACAGAGATATCTTCTATCAGCTGGTTCACTCCCCAGATGGCTGCAACAGCCAGCACTAGGCCAGGTCAAAAACAGGAATCGGAAGCTTCATCCGAGTCTCCCACGTCAGTGTCACGGGCCCAAGGACTCAGTGATCTTCCACTGCATTTCCCAGGCCATTAACAGGGAGCTGGACCGGAAGTGGGACAGCTGGAAAATGAACCAGTGCCATGTGAGATGCTGTCGTCACAGGTAACAGCTTTACCTGTTACTCCATAACACTGGCTCTCATCCTGTGGTTTTAATTTGGTTTTCACTGATTATTAATGAGCTTGAATATATGTTTACTAGTCCTTTGGATAACCTCTTTTGTGGGAATATTTAACTTTCTTGGCTTTTTTTTGGACAGGCAGAGTGGACAGTGAGAGAGAGAGACAGAGAGAAAGGTCTTCCTTTTGCCATTGGTTCACTCTCCAATGGCCGCCGCGCTGCGGCCTGCGCACCGCGCTGATCCAAAGCCAGGAGCCAGGTGCTTCTCCTGGTCTCCCATGGGGTGCAGGGCCCAAGCACCTGGGCCATCCTCCACTGCACTCCCGGGCCACAGCAGAGAGCTGGCCTGGAAGAGGAGCAACCGGGACAGAATCCGGTGCCCCGACCGGGATTAGAACCTGGTGTGCCAGAGCCGCAAGGCGGAGGATTAGCCTAGTGAGCCACAGCGCCGGCATACTTTCTTGGCATTTTAAAGATCTTTTCTTCTGTGGTCTGCCTTGCCATTCTACACTTCTATTTCTTCCGGTTGTTGCTGTCAATGAATTAAAACTGAGGATAATATGCATTTGGTCCAAGGATTATAGTTTCATTGTTCACAGAGGTCATTTCTCTTCTGTTCATTCTCTGAGGGCTTACAGCACTGATACCCTTTAATAAGAGTATCTGCCACTTTGAACAAGCATCAGAATTTATCAATGACTTGTTGTTTTCTGACTTCATGTTCCTTATGTCCTTTCCCTTGATCTTTCAGAGTGGTTCCCAAAGTGAACATGTGAGAGTTGGCAGATTTTCTGGCAATCACCCATTCTCATTTTTCACATTATTACCACTGATTTTCACAGACTCCAGCTAACATATGAAGATCTCTGCCTACTTTCAGACTCTTTCCCCTTTTCAAGTATAATTACAACATATCTTACTCAGTAAAATTTTCTTCCTCAACTTTTTCATTGTTCTTTAGAAGCAAAGTATCTTTCTGGTTGATTATTTTGTACCTCTCCCTTGGAATGCTGAGTTGTTGGTTTAGAAAACCAGTTCAGACTTTGTCTATCAGATCCACTAGTAATAATATTAAAAGCCAGAATAATTCTATGTATATATTTTTTTCTTAGATTTATTTATTTATTTGACAGGCAGAGTCACAGACAGGGAGAGAAGGGGAGGAAGGGAGAGGGGGAGGGAGAGGGGGAGGGAGAGGGGGAGAGACAGTCTTCCATCCACTGGTTCACTTCCCAAATCGTCAAAATGGCTAGAGCTGTGCTGATCTGAAGCCAGGAGCCAGGAGCCTCTTCTGGGTCTCCCAGAGTTCCAAGCACTTGGGCCATCTTCCTCTGGATCAGAAGTGCAGCAGCCAGGACTCCAACTGGCATGCATATGGGATGCTGGTGCCAGAGGTGGAGGCTTAACCCACTGTGCCACTGTGCCACAGCACCAGCCCATCTATGTAAATCATGTAGGCATCTAGGCAGTAAAATCATTCAATGATTTCTGATGAAAACCTACCTTAAGAAACACTTTTCTATAGAGTCCTATTACCCACAGTAGGAGCCCACCAGATTCCATGCACAAATAGATGAGCAACTTGACTATAGGTACCACATGGAGACTAAGGGATCCATAAAGAACTTATAAAAATAAAAATGACTTCAAGCTTCATAGAAATAATAAATAATATACAGGCAGCCTCAGATGTATATTTAAATTGGTAATTTTTTTAGATAATGTTCATGTCTTCACAGAAGTTCTACCATTATAGTTGCCTTCTAATACTTTACAACATTTAAAAACTCTGGTTTAACTATTTAACTGAAACATGTCTTTCCCTATCTAGATGACTGGTTTTTATCTTTTTATGCTTTTTGATTGATTTATTTGAGGTGGGGAGGAGAACAGATAGACAGTGAAAGCTGCCAACTGCTGTTCACTTCCCAAATGTCCACAATCCAGCCAACACTGGAAGTTAAAAACTCAGTCCAAGTCTCTCATGCAGATGACAGAAATCTCCCAGGGTCGGCATTAACAGGAAGCTGGAGTCAGGAGTCAGAGGTGGGTATCAAACTCACACACTTTGACATCTAAACCACTGGCCAAATGCCCACCCTTAGATGATTAGTTAAAATTTCTAAAATTGTTCTTAGAGCTACTGTGTCTGTCTCTGAGATAAAGATTTTCATCATGATACCCTGAGCCATTGTAAGGCCACAGTTACTTTTACCATAAAGTAATCATTAGTCTCCACGTCTTTTTGGTCAATGTCGCAAGACTACTGGTTGGTCAGATAATTAAGGTAAAAGCAAAGAATCATTTTTTTAAAAGTTACATATACATTTTTGCCATGTTGCTTGGTCCTACCTAAGAAGAAGAACACTACAAATGCACATAAAAAATGTCAAATTCAATTATAATTTTTAAATAAAATAAAACAAGATAGAGGCTTTAGCCTGGCCTATCCTCAGCTGATGCATCCATTTGGGGAGTAAGCCACTAGATTGAAGATCTCTCTCTCTCTCTCTCTCTCTCTCTCTCTGTGACTCTGACTTTTAAATAAATAATAAATCTAAAAAAAAAAAAAAAAGACAGAGGGATGGGCATTGTGGCACAGTGGCTTACCACTTGGTATGCCTGCATTCCATATCCAAGGGCAAGTTCAAGTCCTGGCTGCTTCACTTCTGATTCAGCTTCCTGCTATTGTGTACATGAAGCAGCAGATAACGATTCAAGTAATTTAATCCCTGCCACCCACATAAGAGATCCAGGTGGAATTCCTAGCTCCTAGTTTTGGCCTAGATCAGCCCTTGCTGTTGTGGCCTTTGGAGAGTGAACCAGCAATGGCAGACATCTCTCTCTCCCCCCTCACTCTTGTCACTCCACCTTTCAAACAAATAAATCTTTTTATAATAAATGAGATAGACACTTAGAGAAATATTATACATAAAAGTTATAAATTAATTATATAAAACAAAAGTTAAAAGACTCATATGTCTCCAAAAATAATTTAAAAAATTCTATTCGCTCAGGTTAGTACTGTGAGATCCTATATTAAGAATTCACATATAAAGACACATCTTTTTCTGTCTAGCACATGCAGATGATCTGATGATAAGTAAGACATACAGAATTCTCTCCAACACTCCTGTAAAGAAGTTATAGATTTTAAGTTACTTTATTTTTATGAGTAAAAAGGACCAAAAACACTATGACGACATCAGCAGACTTCAGGCCTCAGCAAAGCCAATACTCAGGCTCAGGAAGCTTTCTTCTTACCTTTAATAATTCAAAATAATGCCAACAGTGATACACTGGAACCAGCAGAAGGCGTGGAAGGACATAGCGAACTGCCTCTTTAAAGCCATCAGCAATGCACTGTAAAGCAAAAAGATACAAGAGTGTATCTCAGTTATCAAGGATATATATAATAGCAGTACCTTAAAGAGACAGGCTTTCAAAATTCAAGATACAGACATGTATCAAAACTACAAAGGAAAACATATTCTGTATTGAAATTGAAAGGCTACATAAATCAAGATTTTCCCTTCCCTTTGTTCCTTTAAGTTTTTAGATAAATATATATATAAATATATATATAAATATAAATATATACATGTGTTCCTCTCTTATACAGATAAAGTAACTTTCACAGTAGTCCTCTACAGCTTGTCTTCAAACATTTTTGCTTTAAGGAATTTAGAAAAATCTATGCACTCTTTCGCACATTTTTATGTCATCATAAAAAGCTTTAAGTTTAGATAGTTACAAAGGATCTATTTTGGGGGATGCTATATACTGTCAATGTGACAAATATATTTTGCCAAACATTAAACATTTTTCAAGTGTAGCTCATTTAATTTATGAAAAATATCTGTTACATAACTTAACTGACAAAGCCAATCTTCAATGACAACCAACCAGATCAGACTTAATTTGTCAGAAAATTTGACTTTATTCTGAAATTCAAGTAACATGCTAATATCATGGTCTTAAGGACTGGAAGCACCTACAGAAGCTACAATTCCTCTCAGGACAGAACACCCAGGTATGAGAACTTCACAAACCTCTCCTCTCAGCTACCAGAAATGGACAACCAAGACTTTAAAAAAGAAAAGTTAGTATTCACCCCATGATAACCATCTCACCTTTTAACTTGAAGATACTCCGATAGATATGACAAGACATACACAAGCAGATAGGACATTTCACTATCAAGAGTTTTTACCATAATTATCCCCATACTCTTCTTTTGGAAACTCTTTCGCTTTGTACTCACTGAACTCTTCCACAGGAGCAATACATTATGCTTGGGTTTTCTGGTTGGTTGGTTGGTTGGTTGGTTGGCTGATTTAGTTTAATTTTGTTTTAGCAGGGGGAGGTATGTACTCTGGAGATTCTTATACCCTGAACCAATATACAATGAGAAATTAATATAGCAAGAGGTATTAAATAAGAGAGGCAGGAAAAAAGGATGTGAACCAACACAAACAAGATCTCCGGCAAACTAGGAATTGATTTCCTTAAAGCTATCTGTGGGGGCTGGTGCTGTGGCACAGCAGGTAAAACCACCACCTGCAGCGCTGGCATCCCATATGGGCACCAGTTCGGGTCCTGGCTGCTCCACTTCTGATCCAGCTCTCTGCTATGGCCTGGGAAAGCAATGGAAGATGGCCCAAGTCCTTGGACTCCTGTACCCATGTGGGAGACCCGGAAGAAGCTCCTGGCTCCTGGCTTCCAATCAGCGCAGCTCCAGCCACTGTGGCCAATTGGAGAATGAACCAGTGGATGAAAGACCTCTCTCTTTCTGCCTCTCCTTCTCTCTCTAACGCTTTCAAATAAGTAAATAAATCTTTTAGAAAAAAAAAAAAAAGCTATCTGTGCTTTTACATCCCTTGAAAAATGTTGGTGTAAAGCTGGAGATGAGTGTACCTTAGTTTTGAATACTACTATTCAACTGAACAAATGATCTTCTAAAAGTTATAAGGGATTAAAGAGTCACTATTGTTGATTTCAAATGTCTGCAAGGTTGATTTACTGGTATTTTTTATACACAAGACAAATACCTACAAGAATGATACACAATGTGAAAAAGAATTTATGCTTCTTTAAAATATCCTCACAGATAACTACTTTATAATATTCTCAGATCTGAGTAACTTAGGTTAAATTATAATTTGTTCTGAAGTGAGCATTATGGCATAATGGGTTAAGTGGCTGCTTGGGATGCACACATCTCATTATCAGAATTGCCTAGATTAAGTCCCATCTCCAATTCTGATTAAGCTTCTTGCTAATGTGCAACCTAGGAAGCAACAGATGACAGTTCAAGTACTTGGGAAACTGCCACTCACATGGGAGACCCAGACAGGAGTTTCTGGCTCCTGGCTTCAGCTCTACCTGGTCCAGGCTGTAGCAGATATTTAAGGAGTGAACCAGTGGATCTCAATCTTTCAATGTCTGTCTGTGTCTCTGCCCTTCAAGTAAATAAAGAAATCTTTAAAAAATTAAGAAATAAAAGGGGCTTGAGAGAACTTGCTTGCCCCTTGCAGCATGTAAGGGAGAAAGTGCCATTTGTGTACCAGAACAAGACCTCGTCAGACACTGAATCTGCTGGAGCCTTGATTGCCCAGCCTTCAGAACTAAGATAAACACGTTTTGTTGCTTAAAAGCAATCTAATTCACAGTATTCTGTTTCAGCAGCCTGAATGGACTAATAAGGCATTAATTAATTAATCACTGAATTAATTAATTAATTAATTTGAATTGCTTTGGATTTTATATATTAAACATATACATATATATATAAATTATTTATATATATCTATATAAATGTGTGTGTGTTTGTGTGTGTGTGTGTGTGAAGTCCAGAGTTTATATCCAGATAACAACACAGATGATAGTATTGTGACTAAGAATGGCTAACCAAAAAAAAACCACATGGGTCGGCGATGTGGCATAGCAGATAAAGCCGCCAACTGCAGTGCCGGCATCACATATGGGCACTGGTTCAAGTCTCAGCTGCTCCACTTCCAAACCAGCTCTCTTCTATGGCCTGAGAAGGTAGTGGAAGATGGCCCAAGTCCTTGGGCCCCTGCATCCACATGAACCTGGAAGAAGCTCTAGGCTCCTGGCTTCGGATTAGCCCAACAGATGGAAGATCCCTCTCTCTCTCTGTCTCTGTAACTTTACCTTCCAAGTAAATACATAAATCTTTTTTAAAAAATAGACAACTGGCTGCAAAGTGAAAAAAATGAAAGGGGATATGCCCATTTGTTTATTTGCTTGTTTTAGGAAATCAGATTTGCCCAAATTCATATGCTGAAGTGAAAGAGCCAGCTTAAACGATTAGTGTCTATAGCTGATAAGTAGTCAAGCATCATTTAGGACAACGTAATCTTCGTTATAAGGGTTGAGAGAGCAAAAATACAACTTTGTCTTCCTCCACTTATTTTCACTTTATCTAATGGCATTACTGAGCCAATTAACTTGCATAATTATCTGCATACTTCCCCTCAGTGTAGTTCTATCTCCTTTACAATGTAAGCCTGACAGAGAAAACAGAGAATATGATTTTTATATATTTATTTATATATTTTATATATAATATATATATTATATTATATTATATGTATATATTTTTAAGATTTATCCAAATTTTCTTTCTGAAAGGAATATGATACTGAAAATAGCTCTCCATATTCATTCCAATATCCCACTCTGTATTTTTTTATATACTAGAAAAAATTTTTGCATTAAGAACAGAGCAAAAGAATGTAAGACAGAAAAAGAAGACAACATTCAGACAGGCTCTAAATGAACAGGATTTGAAAACTGAAGAACTATTTTCCAACTGCTTTATAAAAGGATTCTAGATCCATAAACATTTAAAGGATAAAATGACAAAATATTTGTTTTGTGGCCAGTGCTGTGGCGTAGCGGGTAAAGCGCTGCCTGCAGTGTCAGCATCCCATATGGATGCCAGTTCGAGTCTCAGCTGCTCGACTTTCGATCCAGCTCTCTGCTATGGCCTGGGAAAGCAGTAGAAGATGGCTCAAGTCTTTGGGCCCCGGCACCCCCGTGGGACACCCAGAAGAGGCTCCTGGCTTTGGATAGGTGCAGCTCTGGCCATTGCAGCCATCTGGGGAGTGAATCAATGGATGGAAGACCTCTCTTTCTCTCTGCCTCTCCTTCTCTCTGTGTAACTCTGACTTTCAAATAAATAAATATATACATATGTATATTTGTTCTGTTTTGTATTTTTAAATAAAAATAACATTCAGTTTAGGTTTACCTGGAAGTGTAGAGCAACACCAGGTCTGGCCATCAACTTACTGAAATGTTCATTAAACTCTGGTGAAAGAATGTCCTGGGACAACGTTTCGTAAGGATCAAATGCTTGCTCCTATTTTTTAGAAAAGGAGAATGTGTTAAGTAAAAGAACATTTTCTCTACTAATATGGTACAGACTATTTAACGACAAATTTTCATTTAAATCCTTAACTAGCTTCATCACGTTTTGCTCTCTTCTTTCCAAGGAGACAAACAGTAATTATGACCGAGGCTGGTAAAGTTTTGAAAATCTAAGTAGTGATGTTGAACAACTGTTGACAAGGTCTACAATTCTGAAAACATGAGACTTTGTGGTCACATGTACCAAATTAATAAAATGCTTATGGATATTTATCTCAAGGAAGAGAAAGGTGTATTCATTAGTAAAAGAAAGCTAGGATTTGAAATTCAGGGGGGCTTAACTAGGTTGAAGTGAGTTTTCACTTAGGATACTTTCAAAGGAAGCAAATGTTATGGTTCTATTTTATCTACTCAATAGTTTCTAAAACTAGAGAAAGAAAGCAGAGCCAAGATAATACACTACAAAACAACAAAGCAGAAACTGCCCATGGTTTGTCTAATGCCTGTTTTTAAAAATTCCTAATATTTTATAATATTCAACAACTCCAATGTTCGGTTAGACCTAAAGTTTTGTTTCATTTTTTTTCTGTTTTAAAAACACAGAAGTAGTATGTTTCTCCAGAAAACAAACAAGTATTGGCAAGCATGCTGAAATTAGAACCCCTGTCCCACACACTGCCAGGGGACACGTAAAATGGTAGTTCCTCCAAAAATAAACCAAAGAATTACTACATGAACCAGCAATTCCATCCCTATGTATATACCTCAAAGAACTGGAAACACTGTAGCATTTTTCACAGTATCTACAAGGTGAGAATAATCTAAGCATTCATCAACAAATGGATGGATAAACTAAAGTATGATATATATAGTCAATGAAATATTACTCCGCTACACAGACGTTCTGACACATGCTATAACATGGATGAACCCTGAAAACATTAAGGTAAAATGAAATAAGACACAAAAAATAAATACTATGTGGTATCACTTATATGAAATATCGAAATTAGGCAAATTCAGAGACACAAAAAGTACATTAAACATTACAAGAAGTTAAGGGGAAGAGGATCGGGATTGCTCACTGGTTAGTTTCCATTTGGGGAATAAAAAAAAAGTTGGGGAAATAGTGATGATGGTTATAAGGTACAGTGAATTCAATCCATGCCACCAAATCAGACACTTAAAATGGTAAAAATGGCAATATTTATATTTATATTTATGTACAGATGGCAAAATAAACAATGAAAATACAGGAATTTAGAACCATGATATCTTTGAGAATATGGCAAGTAGGTCACAAATTAATATGATATCACAACATAAAAGTTTCCTAAGAACCAAGGCTGAGTATTCTGGCCAGGCACCAATAACTGAATACTTCTACACTATCAGTTTGATTTACAAGGCAGAGATTATCAGTTAGTGTTAGAGATTATAAAGTTAGGAAATATTCTGAATGCAATCCAAAGACAGCACTTTTAAAGCCCTGTTTTCCAAAAGAAATAAAAATAGCAAATGAGTATGAAAAGATGTTCAACATTATTAGTTAAAAAACAAAAAAGCTAAAGCTAAATTAAAGGGCAATGAAATGCATTTTTTTCCCAAAAAACTGTCAAAAATGAGTAAGAAATCACTCAAAATTAATGTGAGGGAATGGAAGGATTTGTAAGAGAGTACTTTTACAAGCTTAGGGAAAAAATTCACAGTTAAGTTTATTTTGGTGTAAAACATTTTGAAATCATGAATAGTTTTCTAATACCAATTTTCATCAACTTTTTGAAGATTACCCATTTGCAAAATTTTATGCATCAAAATAACTTCTCTCTTAATTCCCCTTTTCCACAAACTTCTTGAACAATGAAACTTAACTGGAAGTGAATTTGGAAAACTGTTTCAAAGTTTCAAAAATGTACTTAGTTGTTTAATATTACAGTTCCACTTGCAGGAATATATCCTAACAGAAAAAAAAGAAGGTATACTGCAATTGCTTATTGCACTGTTGTTTTAATAACAAGAAATAAAGGGGAAAACAACAATCTATGGAAAATAGGTGGTTAAAATGTTACAGTGTCTCCATATAATATGGTACTATTTAGACGTAAAGATTGTGTTGAAGGATATTTATTAATATGGAAAACGTTCATAATATATACAGTAAGAAAATCAGATTACAAAATAGGACTCTATTTTTTGTAAATACATATGGGTAAATGTATAGAAATATATATACATAAGTTATAGCTGGGTGTTGCAAAACAGTTATTTTTCATCATATATATATATATGTTTATTTTCTGAAAAATATTATAATAAGCTGTTTTACTTTTATAATCACGTAAAGGCAACAAATGATTTTTCTCTTTCCTATTTTTGAAAACTGAGGCTAAAATCCTTAAAAGCTAAAAGCTATATTCAATAAAGTTTCCTTTCCTAGAAGAGAGTAGTGACTACTAGAAAGTGAGGAGGGACTAAGCAGAGAGGGTTGTAGAGGGAGGCTGACCATCAGGTACACAATATAGTTAGACAGGAGGAATGAGTTTTGTGTTCTACAGTACAGCAGAGTGAATACAGTTTACATCAACCTATCATATATTTTATGAAGAACTGGAGGAGCAGAGCATGAATGCTCCAAATGATAAGGAGATGGAAATGCTAATCACCCTGACTGGATCATTATGCAGTATATACATGTATTGAAATGTCACACTGTACCCCCTAAACATGCACAATTATGAACTATTAATAAAAAAAGAAATGAAATTTTTACAAGTTGGTAATAAGTTATTTTTTTACACTTTAAACATACTCTCCATTAAAAAAAATTCCTAAATTTTACTTTGCTATTATATAAACTTACACTACAAATATTACTCTAAATTCACTGTAATGAAGAATTGCTAAGGCTGGCGCCACGGCTCACTAGGCTAATCCTCCGCCTAGCGGCGCCGGCATACCAAGTTCTAGTCCCGGTTGGGGCGCCGGATTCTGTCCCAGTTGCCCCCTCTTCCAGGCCAGCTCTCTGCTGTGGCCCGGGAGTGCAGTGGAGGATGGCCCAAGTGCTTGGGCCCTGCACCCATATGGGAGACCAGGAGAAGCACCTGGCTCCTGCCTTCGGATCAGTGCGGTGCGCCAGCCGTGGCAGCCATTGGAGGGTGAACCAACGGCAAAGGAAGACCTTTCTCTCTCTCTCACTGTCCACTCTGCCTGTAAAAAAAAAAAAAAAAAAAGAAAAAAGAAAAAAGAAAGAAAGAAAAGAAAAATTGCTAAAATCACTAAAAATTAGAAAATGTGATTTAAGTTTGCTGTTGGTTAAATCTTCAGTATTCTTTGAACTAGCCAGCAATATTTTCTAATTTTCACAAAAACAAATAGCTTAAAGTAGTTTTATAAACCTACTTCTGCCAAATCTTCAAAACAGCTGCCAGCTAAGGGATGCGGACTGCTTTCATCAGTCATTTCAACCGTGTCTTCAATCAACCCTAACAGCTTCACAGTTAACTCATGAATATCTGAAATGTTGCTGAAAATCTTTTCAATATCCTAAAAAAGAAAAAGAAAGGCTATATAAGACATGTGAGGTCGAGAATTATGGTTAAAATTATTAAATATAAATAGTAACGTGAGTGTTATGGGCATATTTTCACTCAATCTCATACTAACATATTCTAAGACACAGTAAAAAGTTAATCATTAGAACAGAAGAATAAAAAAATCTCTTGATTACAGACAGTAAAAAAAATTGGGAAGTACATATTCTAGACAGTTTTGTTCAGTAATTCAAAAATAGTACATTATGGGTGATTCTAGGTGATTGCTCACAGAAAGAAATTTGGCACTCCCGGAGTCTAAGCATTTAAGATGCTAAAAGACCTGATCAAAATCTTACAGAGCTGGTTAACGACAATGGGATCATTAGGAAGTAGGCTCCTAATCCAGCTATAATTCGGCTTTCAATTTTTACGTGACATGCTATTTAAACTTTTATTTTTCAAAAGTTCCACTGCTAAAACGAAAATGCTGCTTTAAAGTACTCGCCAAAGACCCGTAAAAACATGGGTCTTTTTTTTTTTTTTTTGCTAGAACACTCATCTTTCTCACCAATTCCAAATCAAGAACTATAAATCTCAGATACTGCATGGCAGAAAAAGACTGCATTACAGTGTAAATCTCCCTACCTACTTTTATACCCAATTTTCACCGTCACTGCATTTATTACTTCAGTATTAACAATTCAAATATTTCTAAAACCCACCAATACATAAATAAGTACTTTTATGTACTCAAAAGCTACATTACTAGTTACCATTTTTTGCTATTTGCTTTGGGGAAATATAAAATTTCAAATCCAAAAAGATACTTACAGAAGGTTTAAAAAGCTTTCTGTCAGACAGGAAGGCTTCTCGAAACACTTTTATGATCATATTTAGTTCCCGTAGATACTGCCTTTCTGCTGCAATTTCAGTTCTTACAAGGTCGTAGTAGTTTAATTCACCAGAAGAACTAGGTTCTTCCTCACAGAGAGAAACCAAACCTATGTCATCCTGATCAAACATGTCCATCAAAACCTGAGAAATATAAATCAGTGATGTAGAAACTAATTTTCCTTGTTTTCACAAGACTGTCTGAAAGTACTTGAAATTAAAACACTGGTACAAGAAATTTTGGAAATTCACACATAGTTTTTTTCATAATACACATTTTCCATGAACTTTTTGAAAATCTTCATAAACAAATAAATATTCCTGAAAAAAATACAACCAAATGGTGAAATACCTATGTTCATTTTTGTAATACATACATACATACACACACACACACATATATATATATATATATATATAAAAGAGCATATCTTCAGAAAACAACAATCTGAGCCAAAAACCCCAGGCTCAACTGCTTACTTAACAGTGATTATGAATAAGTTAATCTGTTGACTCAAATTCCTTACATGTAAAATGTAACTGATGGAATAAAACAATGAGATAAAGCACCTAAAATGCATACTACCATATCTGGCAATGGTAAGTATTCAACATGATAGATATCCATCATATTATAAGAATGGTGGTATGCACTTTGGTAAAGTTACAAGGAGAAAACTAAAATGGTACTACTGTAGAGGCAGATGATGAATAACATTGCCCTCTCTGGACTCAACCAACCACAGCCAGAAGATATTTTTTCTTGTCATTATTCCCTAAACAATGTAATATAACAATATTTACATGGTATTTACATTGTAAGACTTATCAAAAGGAATCTAGAGATGGCTTAAAGGGTAACTGTGCATATGTGTATGTTACGTGTAAATACTATGCTTTTTTATACTGAGGCTTGGGCATCTGCAGATTTCCGTATCTCTGAAGGGTCCTGGAATTAATTCCCCATGGATGCTGAAGGAGGATGTATTTCCAACACGGAATTATTACACCAACAACTGTAATTATGTTCACTTGCATATCACTAATGTTTACATGGCTGTGGTACAGATAGCTGCTATACATTAAAGTCAACCACCAAGCAAGAAACACTTATTAACCAAAAGCAATAGGAAAAAGGTGACCAAACATTTTCTGTAATCCTGAATTTCAAATAAATAAATAAATCATTTTTTAAAAATGACATTGGAATTCACTGCCTTCTGTATAAAATCTTAAGATAACAGCCATTCACAATTTAATCCCAACCTGCTTTCCTAGGCTCAAATCCTGTGACACTAAAATCCTTCCCCACTCCTTATTACTTGCTCCATGCAACCCATCTTCTTGCCAATGAACACCATCACCTTCAATTCCCAGCTACTTCAGACTTTTGGTCACACTATACCATAAGTCGTGAATTTAACTGTTATGAGAGCCAGACAGCTAACATTATGATAATATATTAGAAGCAGGCTGGTGCCGTGGCTCAATAGGCTAATCCTCCGCCTTGCGGCGCCAGCACACCAGGTTCTAGTCCCGGTAGGGGCGCTCGATTCTGTCCCGGTTGCCCCTCTTCCAGGCCAGCTCTCTGCTGTGGCCAGGGAGTGCAGTGAAGGATGGCCCAAGTGCTTGGGCCCTGCATCCCATGGGAGACCAGGAGAAGCACCTGGCTCCTGGCTTCAGGTCAGCACGGTGTGCCAGCCGCAGCGCACCAGCCGCTGCCGCCATTGGAAGGTGAACCAGTGGCAAAAAGGAAGACCTTTCTCCCTGTCTCTCTCTCTCTCTCACTGTCCACTCTGCCTGTCAAAAATAAAAAATAAAAAAAAGATAATATATTAGAAGCAGTAGACAATATGGTAAATTGGAAGGTGTGTGTACCTTATGTACCTAAAGATAAAGTACACTATTCAATGTCGCCTATTTTCTGTTAGCTCTTTTGATTTTCTTTTTCTCAAGAAGAGTCTGGACTCTGGATTTTTATATCTTATTTTTAGATCTGTTAATCTCAGTAAGTGGAAAATAACTCAAGAATTTAAAAACATACATGGAGACCCTATTCACCAGTAGGCCATCATTTGGAAGCATCTTCTGTACTTTCTCCTAGAGTAAGCTCATCCCCTTAAATGATTTTTAGTTATTATCTAGGAAATACTGACTTTTAAGTGTTTAGCTTCAGTATCTCCCTGAACCTTAGAGAAATGTTGCCAAAGGCTTGTTAGATATCCTCCCTGCCTTAACAGAACCTACATATAAGCTGTCCATTTCAGAACCACTAGTAACATCACTAAACTTGGTCTTTGTAACAAGACAATGTGTCATACCTTAGATTTATCACTTCTACAACTTTTCTCCTATGTCAAATCAGTCTCCAAATCCTGTTGACTCTAAGAAGGACCTCTTAAATCCGGTGAGTTCCCTCTATTCCCCTCTGTCTATTATGTCTTCTCTTACCTCCCCTCCCAACTATCACATTTATCCCTCTGATAAACCCCTATCCATTTTTCATTATTTAGCCCCAAAATCATTTTTAATACAGCTTTTCCAAACCCTCTCTAATTCCTTACCAAAATTTTTTCCACTAGCTTCAGTCCTCCATTAGCAATCTTCTCTCTTCCCTAAAGGAGCATCTAATTTATACTGAAATTTCTGTCCCTGTGGAACAGTGACCTTCTATGGATTAAAGACCATCTTTTCATCTTAAAAGTCACAGCATCTGACACACAGTAAGTATACAAAAATACTTGTTTAAACAATATATGTGTACTATAAATTTGTAAATTATTAGACGTATAACAAAGAACAACAAAGAGGGAGAGCCAAGCTTAGAAACAGAGTAATATTACCAGGTAAGAAAACATAGAGGCCGGCACCATGGCTCACTAGGCTAATCCTCCACCTGCAGTGCTGGCACCCTGGGTTCTAGTCCCGGTTGGGGTGCCAGATTCTGTCAGGTTACTCCTCTTCCAGTTCAGCTCTCTGCTGTGGCCCCAAAAGGCAGTGGAGGATGGCCCAAGTGCTTGGGCCTTGCACCCGCATGGGAGACCAGGAGGAAACACCTGGCTCCTGGCTTCAGATAGGTGCAGTGCGCCGGCCGTAGCGGCCATTTTGGGGGGGGGGGTGAACCAACAAAGGAAGACCTTTCTCTCTGTATCTCTCTCTCACTGTCTAACTCTGCCTGTAAAAAAAAAAAAAAAAAAAAAAAAAAAAACCAAAAAAAAAAAAAAAAATAGAACCTGGGGTCAACATTGTGGCACAGTGGGTTAAGCTGCCGCCTTCAATAATGGCATACCATACGGGCACCAGTTCAATTGTTGGCTGCTCCACTTCCAATCCAGCTCCCTGCTAACATACCTGGGAAAGCTGAGGAAGATGGCCCAAGTGCTAGGGCCTCTGCAACCATATGGGAGACCCCAATGAAGCTCCTGGCTTTGGCCTGGTCCAGCCCTAACCACTATGGCCACTGGGGAAAGAATCAGAGGACTGAAAATATTTCTCTTTCTCTGTCTTTCCCTTTCTCTAACTGTGCCTCTCAATGAATAAAATAACTTAAAAAAAAAAAAAGCATAGAACTCAATTACATATTCTAAAATATGTAATCTAACTTTAAAGTCAAAATAGAATAAGGAATTATTACTATAAAACAAAAATGAAAATCATTTTTTGAAATTATGACATAATACAATGGATTTCAAACATAAATGCACATCAGAATCACCTGGGATGTTTTCAAAAAACACTGAGACTTGGAGGTCCAACCCAGGCCAATCAAATCTTTAGGGCTGAGATATAGATATCCATATTCTCTATGGATTTAAAAAAAAAAAAAGCATAGAACTCAATCCCTATTATGTATAAGTTTGGAGAATTAAATTTTTTTAAGGTGTATTTATTTGAAAGTCAGAGTTATATAGATGGAGGAGAGGCAGAGAGAGAGAGAGAGAGGGAGAGGTCTTCCATCCACTGGTTCACTTCCCAATTGGCTGCAATGGCCAGAGCTGCGCTGATCCGAAGCCAGGAGCCAGGAGCTTCTTCCAGGTCTCCCATGTGGGTGCAGAGGCCCAAAGACTTGAGTCATTCTCCACGGCTTTCCCAGGCCATAGCAGAGAGCTGGATTGGAAGAGGAACAGCCAGGAGTAGAATGGGCGCCCATATGGGATGCCGGCGCTTCAGGCCAGGGTGTTAACCCACTGCGCCAGAGCGCCGGTCCTGAAAATTAAATTTCTTTCGAATTGCTCTGGGTCCTTATTTCCTCTCACCTTTCTTAAACATCAAATTCCTTCTTAAGCATGTATGTTCTTTTCCGGTTTAAATGCTATTTTTCAAAGAGTGACAGAGTAGAAGTTGAGTTCTCCAATTCCTGCTTAAGTTCATCTGACTATTCTTAGCAATCTCTCAGATGATGCTTTTATTCTTAAAATGGGGGGGGGGGGGTGATTCTCAAGTTCCCTGTCAGACAGTTTATACAGATCACTAGAAATCAGTTTTTCAAGGAATTTATTAAACAAACAGTTTGTGAGCTCTTGAAATAGTGATCACCAGAAATCAGCTTGGATTTACTAAGATCACATCATGTTACATGATCTTGTTACTTCACTCACATAACTAGTCTCACAAAGTGATCTAGGTTTAACTTACCATAGGAGTGTCCTGTGATAAAAAGGGATCCTGACAGGGGAGTCTGAAACCAGGGTCAGTAAACTACAGTACATAGGCAAATTCAGCCCACTGCCTGCTTTTCAGATGATGTTTTACTGGAACACAGCCCAGGCTCATTCATTTATGGCTGCTTTAATGTTACAAAGTCAAAAATGAGCAGTTGTAAGAAAGACTATGGCCCACAAAGCCTAAAATATCTATCCTCTGGCCTTTTACAAGTAAAACTGGTTGACTCTGCATTAAACAAGAGCTGAAATAGTAGCTCACTTAAAGGCTACAATGAAGCAAAGTGTAACAGAAAAACGTCTCTAGTAGCATATGTTTAAAGTCTCATTTCTTACGTTGTCTTTTCTAGTATTTTTATTCAATAATTTCAATTAAAACAAAGTTGCCCAGATTTCTATACATTAGAAAAAGGTAAGGGGGGGGCGGCCCTGTGGCCTGGCGGGTAAAGCTGCCGCCTGCAGTACTAGCATCTCATATGGGTGCCAGTTCAAGTCCCTGCTGGTCCTCTTCTGACCAGCTCTCTGCTATGGCCTGGGAAAGCAGTGGAAGATGGCCCAAGTCCTTGGGCCTCTGACCCGCATGGGAGACCTGGAAGAAACTCCAGGCTCCTGGCTGCCTAATGGCCTTGCTCTGGCCACTGTGGCCATTTGGGGAATGAACCAACAGACAGAAGACCTCCCTCTCTCTCTCACTCTTTCTACTTCTGTAACTCCACCTTTCAAATATTAAATAAATAAAATCTTTAAAAAAAAAAAAGAAAGAAAAGAAAAAGGTAATAGGATATCTAAAACACTGAGTGACAGAACAGGATGTTTAAAATATTTAAATATTCTGGATCTCTGCCTTAGTAACAGTATGAAATTCCCAGAGATAAACCCAAATTTAACATTACTTAAAAAAAAAAAACCTCAAATCAAAGACATGAGCTGGCACTGCCATGTAGCAAGTTAAGCAACACCACATCCCATGTTGGAGTGTTGCTTCAAGTCCTATCTGTTCTGCTTCCAATGCAGCTTCCTGCTAATGCACCTCGAAGGACAGTGGAGGACGACCCAAGTAACTGAGTTCCTGCCAGCCAATTGGAAGACCTGAATGGATCTCCTGGCTTCAGCTTGGCCAAGCCCTGGATACTGCATTAGCAGATGGAAGATGCCACTCCCCTCCACTCTGCCTTTTGAATAAATAAATTAAATATTTTAAAAAAGGAAGGAGGAGAGTGTTCAAAGGCTGAAATAGAAAACCTTAACTGGAGTTCCCACTGGCTGCATCTGGGACAAATCTGAACACCTATATAAACAATGAAGTAAGGGATTCTGGCCTTGAATAAAATAAGAATCAATGAATCTATATTAAAATAACCAAATAAAAAAATTAAGGCATGAAAGGAACAAAATACTTAGTAACAAAATATCCCACACAACATTTATTAATTACAAAACAGAAGAGTAACTCAAAGAGAACCCTAGCAAAAAAAACCCTTTATTTTAAATTTCAGTTTCCTTATTTGACAAAGAGCACTCCTATCTGCTGGTTCACTCCCTGAATGCCACTGACACCCAGGGACCAGGCCAAACCAAAGTTGGGAGCCGGAAACTTAATCCAGGTCTCCTATGTGGGTGGCAGGAACCCAACTACTTGAGCCATCAATGCAGTCTCCCTGGCTTTTGAACTCAGGAAGTAGAAAACAGAAAACAGTGTCTAACCACCAGACCACCTACACAATCCTTTTAATCAAGTAATCAAAGTGAATACACTGCTAACAGGACATATAAAAATTGCATCCACAGGCAGCATGGGAGAAGATAAAATGAGAACACAGTACAACTTGATTCCAATCAAGAGAAAATATCAGAAAAATCTAAACATCTGATCTGTAACCTGTAATTCTTAAAAGTGTCAAGATCATAAAAGTTAAGGGAACAAAGAATTGTTTCTGATTGAAGAAGAAAAAAGATACATCACAGCTAAATAAACAACACATGATCTCAAACTGGATTATTTAGCTATTAAGGACATCATTGGAACAACTGGCAAAACCTGAATGGGGTTAGATGATGTTAATATGTTAATGCCAAGGTATTTTTATTGTCATATTCTTGTTTGTAGCACACTCTGTTGGCAACTTACTTTCAAATGGCTCAGCTAAAAAGGAAGCACTTTTGGGGTGGGCATTTGACACACTAGGACACACACATCTGGGAGTTTTGAGTCCCAACTCCATTTCTGATTTCAGCTTCCTACCAATGGGCATCCTGGAAGTCAGCAGTGATGGCACAAGTTCCAGCCTCTCACCTGGAAGACCCAGAATGAGTTCTGGGCTTCTGGCTATGACCTGGCCCAACCCTAGCTACTGCAGTCATTTGGGGAATGAACCAGCAGAGAGATCTCTCTTTCTCTCCCTCTCCATCTCTGTCTCTGTCTTTAGCCTTTCAAATAAATATAAACTTCTAAAATATGTAATCTAACTTTAAAGTCAAAATAGAATAAGGAATTATTACTATAAAACAAAAATGAAAATCATTTTTTGAAATTATGACATAATACAATGGATTTCAAACATAAATGCACATCAGAATCACCTGGGATGTTTTCAAAAAACACTGAGACTTGGAGGTCCAACCCAGGCCAATCAAATCTTTAGGGCTGAGATATAGATATCCATATTCTCTATGGATTAAAAATGCTTCCTGGTAATTCTGATGTGCAGTGAGGGTTGAGGTCCCCTGGCATGTGCCAGGTCCTGAGGTTGTTCACTTGTCAAAGCTCCATTTAGACATCTTCTCTGTGATGTCTTGCAGTCCCTTCCAGTGACTACTTTCACCGAACTTTAGATTTATTCATGGAACAATTTTAATCACACTGTACTGCAATTATTGTTTATACTATTTTTATTTCATACTAAAATAAATTCCTTCTAACACAAGGAGTGCTATCATATGCAATTTTATACCTTCAATGCTCTGCTTAGTAACTGGCACATAACAAGTTCTTCAAAACATTGATTTAAAAAGATTTTTTTTAAAAAAGGAGAAAAAGTAGGAAAGGGAAAAAAAAGAGGGAGGAAAATGAAAGACTCAACTTCTTCCCCTAAATACTTTACAGCCAGGAAGGAAGTCATATCTGCAAACAAAAAATTACTGAAGGGAGTGTCTTTGGCATTGCAAAGATTTTTTTCTCTCTGCCTCTATCTCTGTGAAACCAGGTATGTTCTACTTGGGGTGGGTGTTTGATACAGAGGTTAAAATGCTCACTTCCCACCTCAGAGTGCCTGGGATTGAGCACAGGCCCAACTCCCAATTCCAGCTTCCTGCTAATAATGTGCCCCAGAAAGTAGCAAGTAAGTCAAATAGTTGGGCCCCTGTCGCCCACATGAGAGATACAGACTAAATTCCCAGTTCCTGGCCCTTTTTTCCTGTACATAAAAGGTTCTTAAAAGCAAAGCAAAACAAAACAAAACGGAAATCCCAATCATTCCACAGGTATAAAAACCTAGAAATATTAAATTTATTCTGTAAAGCCAGGATTTTTCTGTATTTCAATACCAGGAATTGTAAAAATTACTAATAAAGTCATGAGTTAAAAGAGATTGAGACAAAAATGACATATATTCATTATTATTAAGTAAATTTAAATACCTATAAACACTTACCTTATCTGCACACATTGACACTTTAATGTCTTGCTGAGATATTTCATAATGCCGGATATTAAAAACATAATTGCCAGCCAATTTCAAAATATCAGCTGAGATATACTCTAGTACAGCCACAATATATAGGGACACATGGTAATCCACTTTGTACCCTAAAACTTCCTGTGGAAAAAATAAATAACTTAATTCCATGCAATGTCACTTTCAAGTATCAGTTAAAAATTCCTATTTAACAAACTTGTTTATTAAAAAAAAAACTCTATAAACCAACTGTCTAAACTCATGGGTGCCACAGGATATGAAGTGAGTCTTTGGTCCCAGTATCAGGGCCTTTACTCTTTTTTAAAGAGACATCTAATCTAACAAATCTGCTTTTCATCAAATGAAAATAGCTGATTTTAATATAGAAAGCTTGAGACTTCACTAAAAACCTCAGAATATATTACGCGAAATCCATTTTACAAATAACTATCTTCCATCTGTCTTCAAATCTATTGTACACTAAGCATATTCTATTGGCTAATACCTCCTAAGCTACTTTTTGACATTTTTATAAAAATATCTGTGATAATACAGATTAATCTATTTTCTCAGTCAAAAGGTTGAGAATCATGGCCTACCACATAAGAATCAATCAAATGCGGCAATCATTAGAATATGCCAAAATGCATTATCACCATTATTAATTTTAACATTATATGAAAGGTAATCTGATTTCATCAGAATATATTTTGAGCACATATGAATATATACATGTATGGGGCCACTGCTGCAGTGTAACGGGTAAAGCCACCGCCTGCAGTGCTGGCATCCCATATGGGTGCCAGTTCGAGTCCTAGCTGCTCCACTTCCAATCCAGCACTCTGCTGTAGCCTGGGAAAGCAGTAAAAGATGGCCCAAGTCCTTGGGCCCCTGCACCAAAGTGGGAGACCCAGAAGAATCTCCCGGCTCCTGGCTTCAGATCAGTGCAGCTCTGGCCATTGCTGCCAACTGGGGAGTGAACCAGGGGATGGAAGACCTCTCTCTCTCTCTGCCTCTCCTTCTCTGTGTAACTCTGACTTTTAAATAAATAAACAAATATTTAAAATATATATATATACACATGTATGTATTTATTTATATGTTTACATACAAGTACATGTACATGCTAGTACACATTAATAGAGCCCAAGCCACAATTCTATTTTAACACAAGAATACTACACAAATAGAACTATTATTTGTTATTAAAAAACTTTCCCATTAAATTGTTCATTACCTTCAACGAAGGATGGATTTTGTCGACAGGCAGTAAAAGAGGATTTCTTCGTTTTCGTTTCTCTATGGCAGATTGTGCATCAGCAATAGCCCATTTATCAATCGGATGAGGAAAGGTCTTTTGAACTCGTTCCTGTTCAGATCACAGCAGAATCACTGTAGTATTAATTTAACTGTTCATAAGTAGAAAATTCATATAAAATTTAAATTTATCATTATTTTTAGTAGTGACACAGAATATTCCGATTCTTTCAATAACTGAATTTTTTGGTTTAAAAAAATATTAACAGGACTATCAAGATTTTTCCACACAATTCTGATGGGTAAAGAAAACAGTACAGTTGAAAAAGAAAGTTTGAGGATAATTAAGATGAACTGGAAGGGCCGGTGCTGTGGCGTACTAGGTTAATCCTCTGCCTGCGGCACCGGCATCCCATATAGGTGCCGGGTTCTAGTCCTGGTTGCTCCTCTTCCAGTCCAGCTCTCTGCTGTGGCCTGGGAGTGCAGTGGAGGATGGCCCAGGTGCTTGGGCCCCTGCACCCATATGGGAGACCAGGAGGAGGCACCTGGTCCTGGCTTTGGATCAGCATAGCTCCGGCTGTAGTGGCCATTTGGGGAGTGAACCAACGAAAGGAAGACCTTTCTCTCTGTCTCTCTCACAGTCTGTAACTCTACCTGTCAAATTAAAAAAAAAAAAAAAAAAAAAAAAAAAAAGATGAACTGGAGGAGCCAGCACTGTGGCACAGCAGGTTAAAGCCCTGGCCTGAAGTGCCAGCATCCCATATGGGTGCCAGTTCTAGTTCCAATTGCTCCTCTTCTGATCCAGCTCTCTGCTATGGCCTGGGAAAGCAGTAGAAGATGGTCCAAATCTTTGGGACCCTGCATCCACGCGGGAGACCTGAAGAAGCTCCTGGTTCCTGGCTTCGGACTGGCACAGCTCCAGCCATTGCAGCCATCTGGGGAGTGAACCAGTGGATGAAGACCTCTCTCTCTGACTCTGACTCTACTTCTCTCTGTAACTTTGTCTTTCAAATAAATAAAATAAATCTTGGGGCTGGCGCCGTGGTACAGGTTAATCCTCTGCCTGCGGTGTCAATGTCCCATATGGGCACCGGTTCTAGTTCCAGCTGCTCCTCTACCAATCCAGCTCTCTGCTATGGCCTGGGAAAGCAGTAGAAGATGGCCCAGGTCCTTGGGCCCCTGCACCCAAGTGGGAGACTTGGAAAGAAGCACCTGGCTCCTGGCTTCAGATCGGCGCAGCTCCAGCCGTTGCGGCCATTTGGAGAGTGAACCAACAGATGGAAGACCTTTCTCTCCGTCTCTCCCTCTCACTGTCTGTAACTCTACCTCTCAAATAAATAAATCTTTAAAAAAAGAAAAAAGATGAACTGGAAAAAGAAAAAGGTAATCATATATCGCATATATGGGAGAGAGTAAAGCAAGAAATAGTGTATTAGTGATTTTAAGTATGTTTCCACAGTTGAAACTACTTACTCAGCAGAAGTTGCTAATTTATTAATATTTATTATATAGCCATTTACCTTTTGCTAGTGGTAGAGTTTCAAACATAGGTAATAATTTAAAAGAACAGATATCATAACCTCTTGGAAGATCAACTGGGTTGGGGAGCTCAGAATGGATATGGAAATATTCTAACAAGAATAATTCAAGCCTTTGTGATTCATCTAATATTAAATTTAACTAGTGATTGGCATGAATAATTAAAACTGCTGATAGTGGAATCAAACTCCGATTTAGCAGGGTTTCCTATTTTTAAAACTGTAGCCTCAGATTTTGGCAGATTTCATGTATGGAGAAGTGCTCTTTCAATGTATTTACTTAATGTTCAAACATTATAGCAGAGAATGGAAAACAAATGCTCAGTGCCAACAATCCTTCAAAATCTTAATAGCACATCACTCCAAAATTAAGATTTTTTTCCTTTACACTGAAAGTTGCTACTTTATCATAAAAAAAAACTTCAAGAGAGATAATGTAAATAGTGTAGTACAAAGGTAATTTCTTAAAGCTGTACTGACATGTATTTCTAAAATTCTAGAAACATTCACCAAATCAGGCAAAACAAGTATCTGGACACTAATCTACACATACTCTTTTAGAGGAAAACATTTTTAAATCAATGACAACCTTCAGATTTACATTAATGCTTTACTGTGGTAATATTTATAAGAAGTAAAATGCACTGAAATTAGGTATGCAAATCAGTAACTTTTGAAAATGTTTATATGCATGTAATCACAACCCCAATTAAGATGTAAAATATGTCTATAATCTTTTTTTTCCTTTCCCAAAGAAACCTTTTATTTAAGGAATACAAGCTTCATGAACTTCATAAATATAACTTTAGAAACATAGTGATTGTTCCCGCCGTAGCTGCCCTCCCATCCACCTCTTCCTCCACCCTCTCCTATTCCCAGTCTTATTTTTTACTAAGATCTATTTACAATTAACTCCACATATAGAAGATTAACTGTACTAAGAGTTCAACAAATTATATGGGGAAAAAAAAAACTATTCCTCAATAGTCAAGACATATCTATAATCTTGATCTTCATTCCTCATAGGCAACAGTCATCTTCATTTATACCCAATTGATTTTAGATGTTTCCCAATCTCATAAAAATGAAATCATGTAACACGTACTCTTTTTCCACTCTCTATGCCTGAGAATTGCAGCTGTACTACTGCAGATCTCAAAAGATCATTGTTTTATTGTATTACTATGTACTATGCCACTTTATCAATCTACCATATTTGTTTATCCATTTTCCTATTGGCAGAATTTGAGTTGCTTCCAACTTTTGGATATTATGAATTAAACTGCTTGCCATTCATGTGTAAGTCTCTTTGTGAATATGTATTTTCATTCTCTAGGGTTAAATATCTAGGAGTAAAATTGCTATGTCACAGGTTATTAGCAACTTTACATGAAACTCCCAATTTTCCAAAATGTTAATACCATTTTATACTCCCACTAGACTTGTGTAAAACTTGTAGTTGCTCTACATCCTTACCAACATTTGATATAATCAATCTTTAATCCTTTTTGGTGCATATGAAATGATATCTCACAGTGGTTTTAATTTTTGGGTATTAGTGCTCTTTAGTCTTTTATGAAGAGTCTGTTTAAGACCTCTGCTCATTCTAAGAAAAGTATCTGTTTGTTATTGGTATGTTGAAATTTTAAACATTTTCTAAATGTAAGTCCCTTTTCAGATAATAAAAATATTTTCCCTTAATCTGTTATTTATACCTTTTAATTTTCTTAATTTTATTCTTCAATAACTATTGCATTTTGAAATATCTAAAAAATTATTTGCCTGGCCCCAGGTTATGAAGATAGTCTCCAGCATTTTCTCCCTGGAACTTAGGAGTTTCAGCTTTTATGTCTAAGGTTACAACCCCTCTTGAATAAATTTTTGTCTGCTGTATGAGATACTTTCAAGGTTTTTTTTCTTTTGAATAAATTTTTGTCTGCTGTATGAGATACTTTCAAGGTTTTTTTTCTTTATAAATTTATTTAGTGGTTCTAGCACTTTATTTTTTTGCTGAAAACTTTTCCTAAATGAACTGCCTTGACATCTTTGTCAAAAATGAACTGAATATATACCAAACATAATTTTTGTGGTTTTTATTTCCACAATAATTTAGAATAAGGAAGTTTACATATAAAAATTTTTTTACAGTGGTTCAATGACTTTTTAAAGTAACAAAATAATTTTTACCTCCACATCTTGAACAGTTCTTGGCTGGGCCATGCATAATTTATTAAGCAGCTGAAAAATCAGCTCTTCAATATAATAGAGAGACTCTTCATTAGCTGAGAGATTGGGATGTACTTGCTCCTGAACCTTTAAAAAAAAGTTTTTGGTTAAAGCACTGGCAAAAAACAGGAACTGAACAAAGTCAAAGAGAACCACACATAAAATTAATAATATTTTACTAGAACAATTACTCAAATAAAGACATAAAACAAAATGAAAGGGAAAAGGTCTATGTAAACTTTTAACCTACATAGCCCTGTTTCTTAACCTTTTTTGGCACCTTTGAATACCCATCAAAAGCCACTGAACTCTCTTCTCCCTACCACCAAAGAGCATATACACATAAAGTATTCTACATAATTTCAGGATTCATGAATACTCTGAAGTCAACTAATCCACTAGAAGTCACACTAGGACATCAATCTTCACAAAGAGGTACTATTAAAACACCTTCTATTCTACAATTCACAGAACTTAGTAAGCACTACTCAGCTTTTACAAAGGCATGCTCTTATTGTCATCACCTACCTATGGTGAGTCTTCTTTGTCATTTTTAATTTTCCTAAAGTTAGAACCCAGAAATCTGTCCTAAAAATAATCCAATTAGACTGGATATGAGAAATATGGTGAAAACCAGTGCTTAGCACATAATTTAATAAGTGCCGAATAAATATTTGTTGAAAGAAATATTATTCTAACTTTCAACTCTGTGATATTAGAAGGATGTTAGTGCTACTGGCACAAAAAAGAAAACAAAACAAATAGTCTCAGAGTTATTTTGAAAAATAGAATCAGTAATTAAAGCCTTCTCAAAAGAAAACAGCATGGAATTGACAATTTCTATCTCTATTCTCAAAACTTAGCATTAAATTCTCCCTCACATTTGGATCATGTACCCAGCACTAAATCAACCATTGCCAAAAATGCTTGACTTACAACTTAGGCTTTGCCATTTCCTGAGCAATCCATCTCTGAACAAAATGAGGGACAAAAGATTAGCTTAAGATGGTATTACAGCCTTCGGTAGTATGTAGGTCTACAGAATCTGTACCTAACTCTGTTTGTTCGCAATATTAGTTACTTGTATATTCATTCTTACTCTTCTTTTTAAAATGATTTATTTATTTGAAAGACAGAGTTAGAGAGAGAGAGAGAGAGAGAGAGAGAGAATCTTCCATCTGCTGGTTCACTCCTCAAATGGCCACAATGGGCCAGATGGAAGCCAGAAGCCAGGAGCTTCCTCTGAGTCGGCCATGTGGGTGCAGAGTCCCAAGTACTTGGGTCATCTTCCGCTGCTTTCCCAGGTGCCTGAGCATGGAACTGGATTGCAAGTGGAGCAGCTGGAACATGAACTAGTGCCTATATGGGATACTGGTGTTACAGACGGTGGGTGTGCCACAATGCCAGCCCCATCATTCTTATTCTTGATCAGTGTCTCAGAGGTTTATCACTTTCATTAATCTTTTCAAGAACCTATTTTATGTACAATGTATATTTCATTTATTATTCATTTATTATTTATCTTCATTATTTATTAACTTCCTGGTTTTTAAGGCATAATAATTGCACAATGGGAACCCAGAATAAAGTACTGTGTGTCATACAACCTGTACATGTACAGAAGAAGAAAAATCTAGCCAGCAGAAGCAAAGAAAACTAGGGAACCACTAGAACTTAGTATACCAGAGCCATGTCAGACTCTACAGGTATACTGATCACAGAAATCCAGAATTAAAGAAAGGAAATGAACAGTGAAGATATAGAGTAAGAGTAGAAAAAGGGACACCTATAGGAGCCACTCCTAGACTGCCGCACTCTGCATTTGACCTCACCTCATCATCCTTCTCTTAACAGAAATGCCAAAATTAAAACCATCTCTGGGTGCTGGTGCCGTGGTATAGTAGGTTAAGTCTCTGCCTGTGGCATTGGCATCCCCTATGGGCCCTAGTCTGAGTCCTGTCTGTCCCACTTATGATCCAGCTCACTGCTAATGCTCCTGGAAAAGCAGTGGAAGATAGACCAAGTGCTTGGGCCCTTGCACCCACGTGGGAGACCAGGAAGAAGCTCCTGGCTGCCAGCTTCAGATCGGCTCAGCTCCAGCAGCTGGCGGTCATTTGGGAAGTGAACCAATAGATGGAAGACCTCTGTCTCTCTGTAACTCTGCCTCTCAAATAAATAAATCTTTAAAAACAAAATAAAACAAACAAACAAAAAAAAACTACATCTTATGCTGCTGGACTGATTCCAAGTCCCCCCAGTGAGAACTTGCCTTTCCAGTGTTTCTGCTTATCAGCTCCCTCTCAATATACTTTCTCTTCCCAAAGTATCACGGCTTCCTTTAGTATATTGGCCTTCTGATGCAAGCCATCATAAAGACTTATCTTGGTTTGATAACAAATCTCTGTCTTCCATTTTTCTCTAAACATTATTTTTATAAAAACCCATATATTTTAATATGGAATGTTTCTGTACTCCTCTAGTTAAAAATAGCTTCTACTTTCCATCCTTGTTTCTTCTTTGACCTTAAGAATCTAGAAATATAGTTTTTATTTTTTAAACACTTGGGATTTTTAAAAATTTAATTGACAGGTAGAGATAGAGACAGTGAGAGAGAGACAGAGAGAAAGGTCTTCCTTCCATTGGTTCACTCCCCAAATGGCTGCTACGGCTGGTGCTGCACTGATCCGAAGCCAAGAGCCAGGTGCTTCTTCCTGGTCTTGCATACGGGTGCAGGGACCCAAGCACTTGGGCCAGCCTCCACCACCCTCCCAGGCCACAGCAGATAGCTGGACTAGAACCCAGTGCCCAAATGGGATGCCGGCACCGAAGGCGGAGGATTAACCAAGTGAGCCATGGCGCTGGCCCCAACATTGGGGTTTTTTAAAGTTATCTTTTTTCATTGCTTTTTAGAATAACAAAATGATCAGAAAATACACTTTCAATAATTTTAATTTTTTGAAATTTGTTGAGGCTTGCATCACAGCACATTATATGGCCTATATAACTTCAATGACAAGCTCATTAAGTAAGAAATGCAATAATCTTAAGCAAACTCATTCAGAAAACAGACAAATAAAGCAGGCTCTCTATTTTTTTTTAAAGATTTTATTTATTTGAAAGAGTTACAGAGAGAGGTGGAGAGAGAGAGAGAGAGGTCTTCCATCTATTGGTTCACTCCCAAGATGTCAGCAACGGCCGGAGCTGCACCAATCCGAAGCCAGGAGCCAAGAGCTTCTTCCAGGTCTCCCACGTGGGTGCAGGGTCCCAAGGTCTTGGGCCATCTTCCATGGAAGATGGTCTTTCCCAGGTTACTGCAGAGAGCTGGATTGGAAGAGGAGCAACCGGGACCAGAACAGATGCCCATATGTGATGCTGGCACCTTAGGCCAGGGCTTTAACCCGTTGCGCCACAGCGCCAGCCCCAAAACAGGCTCTCTTTACCATAAAAATTAAAAAACAAAGAAAAAGTGTAGGCTATTTTAACCCATAAACACAGAAATGAAGGCTTACATACATTATCCACTTAAGTGAGCATTTGGCCTACCAGCTAAGATGCCAACTGGTACACCTGTATCTCATACCAGAATGTCTGGCTCCCAGGCCACACTCCACTCCCAACTCCAGCTTCCTGCTAACGAACACCCTTGGCAGCAGCAGGACTGGCTCAGGTAGTTTAGTCCCTCCCACCCATGTGAGAGACCTGAGTTGAGTCCCCAGCTCCCAGCTGTCAACTAGCCCAGCCACAGCTGGCATTTTAACAGCGAATCAGTAGTAGATGAGAGCTCTCTCAGTCTATCTGCCTGCCTCTCCCTGTCTCCAAATAAAGTATCAACTAAATTGCATAATATATAAAAAGACTGCACAATATGACCCAGTTGAATTTATTCCAAGGAAGATGAAGTGAGTTTAATGCTGTAAAATGAAGCAATGTAATTCACCATGTTAACAGATTAAAGAAAAAAAAAATGATCATCTCAGTAGATGTAAAGGAAAGCATCTGAAAAAAATCAGCATTAATTCATGACAAAATCTCTTAGTGACCTTCCTCAAGTTGAAAAAAAGTTATTTTTCACTGATTTTTAGAATAATCACATGTGATCAGAAAATATACTTTCAATAATTTTAATTTTTTGAAACTTCTGACCTTCCTCAAGTTCTAAAGAGTATCTACAAAAGCACTAGAATAAAACGATACCTGATAGTAAAACACAAGAACTTTTCTTTTTGCGATTGAGGAAAAGGTAAGGGTATCTATTATCACTTCTATTCCATATTGTACTGAAGGTCCTAGTGCAATAAAGCAAGAGAACCGAAAGTATAAAAATCAGTCAGGGGCAAACAAATGTGCAGATGATTACTCATTGTGATGGTTAATTTTAATGTCCACAGATACTGAGATTTGCATCACAGCATGTTATATAAGCCTGCATGACTTCAAAGATGTAAAGTTTTAATGACCTGGTTTAACATTATTTCTGGGTATGTCTGTAAGAGTGTTTTGGGATGAAATGAACATCTGGACTGGTAGACAGGGGCCAGAGCTGTGGCGTAGCAGATTAAAGCCCTGGTCTGCAATACCGATATCCCATATGGGCACCGGTTTGAGTCCGGGCTGCTCCACTTCTGATCCAGCTCTCTGTTATGGCCTGGGAAAGCAGTGGAAGATGCCCCCTGCATCCGCACAGGAGACACAGAAGAAGCACCAGTCTCCTCCTTGCTTCAGTTTGGCCCAGCTCTGGCAGTAGAGGCCATTTTGGAAGTGAATCACTGGATGGAAGACCCTCTCTCTCTCTCTCTCTCTCTGCCTTTCTGTAATTCTGTCTTTCAAACAAATAAATAAATAGTTACCTCCCAAAAATGGACTGGTAGACTTCCCTCCTCAAGGCACATGGCCTCAACCAGTCTAGTGAAGCACTGAATACAACAAAAGGCTGAGTAATAGAGAATTCTTTTTATCTGCCTGTTTTCCAGCTGAGGTATCAGTCATTTAGAATGGAACTTACATCCATCAGCTCTCCTGGAACTCAGATCTTCTCAATCAGGCTCGACTTATTTCAGTGTTTTTCCTGGATCTCTAGCTTGCCAAATGCAGACCTCGAACGTCTAAGCCTCCATAAATTCATAGCCAATTGCTTTAATAGTCTCCCTCTGTGTGTGTGTGTGTGTGTGTGTGTGTGTGTGGGTGTGTGTTTGTGTGTTCCAATGGTTTTGTTTCTGTGGAGAATCAATACTGCACAAGAGGCAGGCATTGTGGTGCCATGGGTTAAACTGCCACTTGGAATGTGTGCATCCCATCTCAGAGTGCCTGGGATTGAGTCTATCTCTACTTCTGATACAGCTTCCTGCTTGGGTCCCTGACACCCATGTGGGAAATCCAGGTGGAGTTCCTGGCTCTTGGCTCTAGTCTGGCCCAGCCCCAGCTGTCTCAGTCATTTGGGGAGCAAAACAACAGATGGAAGATCTCTCCTGCTCTGTCTCTCTCTGTCATTCTTCCAAATAGGTAAACAAATAAAATTTTTTAAAGCATAATTGTGCAAATAAGTTTTGTGAATTGATTTTTTTTTTATCAGCCTGCTCAGTGATTGAATTTTGAGTCCAGCTTGCATTTGTCTTGGCAGGGCCAGACCAAGTGATTTTTTTTTTTTTTTTGACAGGCAGAGTGGACAGTGAGAGAGAGAGACAGAGAGAAAGGTCTTCCTTTTTGCCGTTGGTTCACCCTCCAATGGCCGCCGCGGACGGCGCGCTGCGGCCGGCGCACCGCGCTCATCCGATGGCAGGAGCCAGGTGCCAGGTGCTTCTCCTGGTCTCCCATGGGGTGCAGAGCCCAAGCACTTGGGCCATCCTCCACTGCACTCCCGGGCCACTGCAGAGGGCTGGCCTGGAAGAGGGGCAACCGGGACAGAATCCGGTGCCCCGACCGGGACTAGAACCCGGTGTGCCGGCGCCGCAAGGCGGAGGATTAGCGTGATTTTTTTTTTAAAGATTTATTTATTTTATTTGAAAGTCAGAGTTACACAGAGAGAGAAGGAGAGGCACAGAGAGAGAGATCTTCCATTCACTGGTTCACTCCCCAATTGGCCGTAACAGGCAAAGCGGAACTGAAGCCAGGAGCCAGGAGCCAGGAGCTTCTTTTGGGTCTCCCACACGGGTGCAGGGTCCTAAGGACTTGGGCCATCTTCTACTGCTTTCCCAGGCCACATCAGAGAGCTAGATCGTAAGTGGAGCAGTCAGAACTCGAACCGGCACCCATAGGGGATGCCGGCACTGCAAGGGGCAGCTTTACCCACTACCCCACAGTGCCAGCCCCGTGAATTCATTTTTTAAAAAGACTTATTTTATTTCAAAGTCAAAGTTATGGAGAGAGAAGGAGAGAGAAGGAGAGAGAGAGAGAGAGAGAGAGAGAGAGAGAGATCTTCCAACCACTGGTTCACTCCTCAAATGGCTGCGAAGGCCAGGAGCCAGAAACTTCATCCAGGCCTCCATATGGGTGCAGGGTACCAACGACTTGGGCTATCTCCCATTGCTTTCCCAGGCACATTAGCAGGGAACTGGATCAGAAGTGGAGAAGCCAGGTCGACGCTGTGGCATAGCAGGTTAAGCCACTGCCTGCAGTGCTGGCATCCCATGTGGTTGCCGGTTCGAGACCCGGCTGCTCCAGTTCTGATCCAGCTCTCTGCTGTGGCCTAGGAAAGCAGAAGATGGCCCAAGTACTTGGGCCCCTGTACCCACGTGGAAGACTCAGAAGAAGCTCCTGGCTCCTGGCTTAGGATCAGCCCAGCTCCAGCCACTGCGGCCCACTAAGGAGTGAACCAGCAGATGGAAGACCTCTCTCTCTCTCTCTCTCTCTCTGCCTCTCCTTCCTGTGTAACTCTGACTTTCAAATAAATAAATAAATCTTAAAAAAAAAAAAAAAAGAAGGGCCCAGCACTGTGGCACAGTGGGTTAATGCCCTAGCCTGAAGCTCTGGCATCCCATATGGGCACTGGTTCAAGTCCTGGCTGCTCCACTTCCAACCCAGCTCTCTGTTATAGCCTGGGAAAGAAGTAAAAGATGGCTCAAGTCCTTGGGCCCCTGCACCCAAGTAGGGGACCCGGAAGAAGGTCCTGACTCCTGGCTTTGAATCGGCGCAGTTCCGGCTGTTGCAGCCAACTGGGGAATGAAACAGCAGATGGAAGACCTCTCTCTCTCTCTCTCTCTGCCTCTCCTCTCTCTATGTAACTCTTTCAAATAAATAAATATAAATCTTTTAAAAAAGAAAAAAAGAAAATGTTGCTAGGAAACAGAAAATATTGTATATAAATCGAAAAGAAACTGATATTTTTCCTAACAAGCTTAATGGAGCTAGTTATTATAATTTCAACAAAATACAAACTAACTGATAAAAACAATTTGAAGGGGGGAGTGGAAAAGAAGATGACCACAGGAAAGTACTAATAAGGAAGTAGTACTCGTTGAAGAAGTTTTTGTAAGCAAAGTTTAAGTAACGGAGTTAGAATTTCATAAGCCAATGTCAGAAAGTCAGGCTTTATATTCTTCTTTTAAATTCAAAATAGGTACTAGGGAAATACTTCCTTTCACACCACATACTTCTTTAATAACAAGAAGAAACTTACATACATCTTAGCATTCTACAAGATTTGTAGAAAAAGAAAACTTCTTTTCATATAAACACTTATATGGTAAGTACAGCAATGGATTTCCTAAGTTGTTGTCTTAGAGAATCTTTCCATAAAAGACCAAGGATCCTACTAAGTGAAAATAACTAATAATGTCTAACTGAGTTGGACTTTTAAAAAAATGTATTTATTTATTTGAGAGGCTGAAGAAAAGAGAGAGCGCTCCCAACTGCTGGTTCAATCCCAATATGCTTGCAATGGCCAAAGGTGAGGAATTCAATCCAGGTCTCCCACAAAGATGGCAGAAACACAATCACTTGAGCCACTGTCTTCCAGAGTCTGTATGTGCAGGAGGCCAGAGTCAGGAAAGCAGTGCGGTATCCAACCCAGGCACTCCAATAAAATGTGGTGTCTTAACTGCTAGGCCAAATGCCAGCCCTCAGATGGATTTTTTTTTCTTTGAATATGGTTTCTGTAAGTAACTTAACGAAGTACTCAAGTTTTTTATGCCAAACTTCTTCATTTAATATGAAAATAGTCCTAAGGACAAATACACAATCCCATTCATAAATACTCTAATGAGACATCAAGAAGACAATGGCAGTTTTGTACTTCTACAGTATTTATTATCTCAGCACCCAAGAGACAGAATATATAAAATCAACTCATCAAAACAAACTCATCTCTATTTTTCTGAAAGACTAGTCAGAAAAAGAGCAATTAAGATAATTTTCGGTCTTTAAAATATATTAACAAGTTAGACCTGTATTTTAGTTACACCATATTTTCAAACTGCCAGAAGGTTATTTCCTTATACATATACTATAAATAGCAAAGTGGGAATATTATAAATACATGTATAAACACATAAAGTATTTTAATCTTAAATTATTTCCTAAATACTGCATTTGACAAGGTATACAAATTTTATTTTCTAATTTATATTTTTCAGTTTTCCATATTCACAGCAAAAAAATTTTTTTTAATTTTTTTTATTTAATTTTTTTTTTTGACAGGCAGAGTGAGAGTGAGAGACAGAGAGAAAGGTCTTCCTTTGCCATTGGTTCACCCTCCAATGGCTGCTGCGGTCGGCGCGCTGCGGCCGGCGCACCGCGCTGATCCGATGGCAGGAGCCAGGTGCCAGGTGCTTTTCCTGGTCTCCCATGGGGTGCAGGGCCCAAGAACTTGGGCCATCCTCCACTGCACTCCCGGGCCACAGCACAAAGCTGGCCTGGAAGAGGGGCAACCGGGACAGAATCCGGCGCCCTGACTGGGACTAGAACCCGGTGTGCTGGTGCCACAAGGTGGAGGATTAGCCTGTTGAGCCACGGCGCCGGCCCACAGTAAAAAATTTAAGTAGCACATGCTAACATTTGAGTTTCAGGTATAATCTGAAAATAGATGCCTTTGGCTACACAGTCTGACTGGCATTTATTTATGCCAAGTTTGTCATTCTAGCACCAATATCTTTAAAAAAAATTTTGCTTTTCTTTTTTAAAGATTTATTTTAAAGACAGAGTTACAGAAAAAGCAGAGGTGGGGGGAGAGAGAGAGAGAGAAAGAGAGAGAGAGGTCTTCCATCTGCTGTTTCACTCCCCAGATGGCTGCAATGGCCAGAGCTGCACAGATCCGAAGCCAGGAGCCTCTTCTGGGTTTCCCATGTGGGTGCAGGGGCCCAAGGACTTGAGCCATCTTCTATTGCTTTCCCAGGCCATAGCAGAGAGCTGGATCAGAAGCGAGGCTGCTGTTACTCAAACTGGTGCCCACATGGGATGCTGGCACTGCAGGTGGCCGCTTTACCTGGTAAGCCACAGCGCCAGCCCCACGGAAGTTTCTGTTACAGAAGTTTCAAATATCAGCTGAATATACTGGAAGTTTTTTCATTCTGAAAGTTAAGTCAATTTAAAAAGAAAGATATTTCATTCAAAGATATTCACTAAAACTACAAACTACTGCTGACAAGAGTGGCATGTTTGCTATGCAGTCAAGATGATGCCTGGCACCCCAAAATCTTGTATGAGAGGGCTTGGGTTTGAGACCCAGATCAGCTTCAGATTCCAGTTTCCAGCCAATGCATACTCTGGGAGGAAGGAGGTGATGGCTCAAGCAACCCAATCCCTGCCACCCACATGAGAGAGTTACAGTATGAATTCTAGTACTTGGCTTTAGCTTGGCCCAACCCGGGCTATTGAAGGTATTTGGGGAGTGAACAAGTGGCCAGGGAATCTCCTTCTGCCTTTCAAATAAATAAAATACATACTTTTTTTTTAAAAATAAGAGAAAAACTTTATTCACAGATTAGAAGACTCAATATTGATAAAATGTTAATTCCTGGGGCCGGTGCTATGGTGTAGTAGGTTAAGCCACTGCCTGTGGTGCCTGCACCCCATATGGGTGCTGGTTTGAGTCCCAGTTGGGTCCAGCTCTCTGCTAATGGCCTGGGACAGCAGTGAAAGATGGCCCAAGTGCTTGGGCCCCTGCACCTGTGTGGGAGACCCAGAAGAAGCTCCTAGCTCCTGGCTTCAGATCAGCCCAGCTCTGGCTATTGCAGCCATTTGGGGAGTGAAACAGCAGATGTAAGACCTTTCTCACTATCTCTCTCTCTCTCTCTGTCTCTGTAACTCTGACTTTCAAGTAAATAAATAAATCTTTAAAAAAAAATGTCAATTCTTCACTAATGGTCTTAATTCAACACAATCCAAATCAAAATTCCAGCAGGCTTTTTTGTAGAAATTTACATGTGGATTTAAAAATCCCTACAATAACCAAAACAACTCTCAGTAAGAACAAAGCTCTAAGACTAACATTATCCGGTTTCAAGAATTTTCATAAAGCTAGGTTAATCAAAATAGTGTGATGCTGATGGAAAGATAAGCAAAAAGATCAAAGCAACAAAACAAAGATTCTAAAAATAAATCCACATAATATATGAATGAATGATTTTTTTCAAAAAGACATGAAGATCGTCAGCAAAGGAGCAAGGACAACCTTCTCAAGAAATGGTGAACAACCAGAAACCTATATGCATGAAACCAAATATATTACATACAGAGTCATCATATCACATATAAAAATTAACTGAAATCAACCATAGCACTAAATGTGAAACGTAAAACTATAAAACTCCTAGAAGAAAAACAAATAGAGAAAAATGTTGTCACCCTTAAGCAGAGAATTTTTTTTTAAAGATTTATTTACTTATTTGAAAGGCAGAATTACAGAGATATAGAGGAAAACAGAGAGAGAGAGAGAGAGAGAGAGAGAGAGAGAAACAGATTTTCCACTTGCTGGTTTACTCCTCAAATGGCTGCAACATTTGGAGCTGAGCTGGTATGAGGGCAGGAACAAAGAGCTTCCTCTGGCTCTTCCACATTAGTGGCAGGGGCCCAAGTCCCTGGGCCATCCACTGCTACTTTCCCAGGCACATTAGCAGGGAGCTGGATCAGAAGTGGAGCAGCCAGAACATAAAACAGCATTTGGATGAGATGCTGGCATTACAGGCAGTGGCTTTACGCACTAAACCACACCACCAGTCCCCCTCTTTTTTTAAAAAGATATATTTTATTTATTTGAAAGACAGAGTTACAGAGAGAGGTAGAGACACAGAGAGAGGTCCTTCATCCACTGGTTCACTACCCAGAAGGCCGCAATGGCCAGAGCTGCGCCGATTCGAAGGCAGGAGCCAGGAGCTTCTTCCAGGTCTCCCACACGGGTGCAGGGTCACAAGGACTTGGGCCATCTTCTACTGCTTTCCTAGTCCATAGCAGAGAGCTGGATTGGAAGAGGAGCCATAGTGCTGGCTCATCTTTTTTTTATTTTTTATTTATTTATTTTTTTAATTTATTTATTTGAAAGGTACAGTGACAGAGATAGAGAGGCAGAGAGATCTCCATCTATTGGTTCACTCCCCAAATGGCCACTACAGCTCATGCTGCATCAGGCCAAAACTAGGAACCAGGAACTCTGAGTCTCCTACGTTGGTGGCAGGGGCCTAGATAAATTTGGCCATCTTTCACTGCTTTCCCAGGCACATTAGCAGGGAACTGGATTAGAAGCGGAGTAGTTAGGACTTGACTGACACCCAAACATGGGATTGTGGTATGGATGCCTGTTTAGTCTTCCTGTGGGAAACCCGGAAGAAATTCTTGGCTCCTGGCTTTGGATCAGCACAGCTCCAGCCGTTGCAGCCAATTGGGGAGTGAACCAGTGGATGGAAGACCCCCCCCCCTTTGTGTAACTCTGACTTTCAAGGAAATAAATAAATTTTTGGAGAAAAAAAAATCCTGGAATAGTAGGGGATGGATCAGACCAAAGCTAGTAGCCAGATATTCAACGCAGCTCTCCCAAGTGGGTAGCAGGGATTTAACTACTGGAGCCATCCACTGCCTCTGTGGGTCTGTATTAGCTGGAAGCTGGAGACAGAAGGAAGAGCTGGATACCAAAGCTAGGCACTGTGATGTGGGACATGGGTATTCTAACTGACATCTTAATTGTTAGGCTACATGATTATCTCCAAAATGTAAGTTTAATTAAATGCAGGTAAGTACAGGATAGAAATTTCATTCTATTTAGTTTGACATCAGCTGGGGACTTATTATAAAATAACAAAATACGGGCCGGCGCCGTGGCTCAACAGGCTAATCCTCCGCCTTGCGGCGCCGGCACACCGGGTTCTAGTCCCGGTCGGGGCGCCGGATTCTGTCCCGGTTGCCCCTCTTCCAGGCCAGCCCTCTGCTGTGGCCTGGGAGTGCAGTGGAGGATGGCCCAGGTGCTTGGGCCCTGCACCCCATGGGGAGACCAGGAAAAAGCACCTGGCTCCTGACTCCTGCCATCGGAGGAGCGCGGTGCGCCGGTCGCAGCGCGCCGTCCGCAGCGGCCATTGGAGGGTGAACCAACGGCAAAAGGAAGACCTTTCTGTCTGTCTCTCTCTCTCACTGTCCACTCTGCCTGTCAAAAATAAAAAAAAAAATAAAAAAATAAAAAAAATACATAAGAAAGATTGGCTCAAGTTAAAATTTTTGTTATCAGAATTTTATTTGACAGGCACCACGGCTCACTAGGCTAATCTTCCGCCTGCGGTGCCAGCACCCCAGGTTCTAGTCCTGGTCGGGGTGCCAGATTCTGTCGGGTTACTCCTCTTCCAATCCAGCTCTCTGCTGTGGCCCAGGAAGGCAGTGGAGGATGGCCCAAGTCCTTGGGCTCTGCACCCACATGGGAGACCAGGAGGAAGCACCTGGCTCCTGGCTTCGGATAGGTACAGCGCGCTGGCCACAGCAGCCATTTGGAGGGTAAACCAACAGAAGGAAGACCTTTCTCTCTGTCTCTCTCTGTCTAACTCTGCCTGTCAAAAAAAATTTTTTTTATTTGAATGGAATTAAATAGCTTATGAGCCATTTCCCATAATGTCACCTTCATACAAAGCAGGCCATTCGCCTATAAAGCTAAGAAAGTACAGACTAGAAATGATTCCCTACTTGTTCCAGCAGCAGAGCATTTGGAAGTCAGTACTCTTTGCAGAATGTGAAACATTAAGACACTTATATTCCACCATGGTTAGCAAGTGCAAAGTTGGTAAAAATGATTATAAAACTTAAAATCAAAACTAGAGACATGGGGCCAGCACTGTGGCACAGAGTAACCGTTAAACTGCTGCTTGCACAAATACCAGCAGCCCATATCAGAGGACTGGCTCAAACCCTATCACTCCGAGTCCCACCAACTCTGATCCAGCTTCCTGCTAATGCACCAGGGAAAGCAGTGAATGGTGACCTAAGTACTTGTGTCACTGCCACCCATGTGAAGTTCCTAATTCCTGGCTTTGGCCTGGCTCACTCCTGGCTGTTGAAGTCATTTAAGGAGTGAATCAGAAGATGGAAAATTGTGTGTGTCTGTGTGGGGGTGTCCTTCTGTCACTCAGATTTTGAAATAAATAAATCTGTTAAAAAAAAAAAGCCAACCTATAGGTACATGTCTATAAGAAAAAAACAAGTATGATAAGTCATTTTCCTCTGAAGAAATCTCTACATCTCTTGTTCATTAACTTAAAATATTCTGCTAATCACTGGACAGTAAAGATTTTTTTAAAATTTCTAAGAGAAAAATAATACCGGCTTTTTCCCTCCTGCGAACTAGAAAAGATCAATATCACTAAATTTGTCTTATTCATTGAAAGTTTAAGAATTCCTGGGTGGGGAAATTGTTTAGCCTGGTGGTTAAGATGCCAAGGAAGGGGTTGGTGTTGTGGATAGTATTCTAAGCCTCCTCCTGTGGAGCTGGCATCCCATATGGGTGCTGGCTTATGTCCCAGCTGCTCCTCTTCCAATTCAGCGCTCTGGTATGGCCTGGGAAAACAGTAAAAGTTGGCCCAAGTGCTTGGGCCCTTGCACCCACACAGGAGACCAGAAAGAAGCTCCTGGCTCCAGGCTTCAGATCAGCCTACCTCTGGCCTTTGTGGCCATTTGGGAAGTAAACCAGGGATGGAAGACCTTTCTCTCTGTTATTCCCTCTTTCTGTCTGTAACTCTACCTCTCGAATAAATAAAATAAATCTTACAAAAAAGAAAAAAGGAAATAGCAAGATAGCAAGAGAAATTTAAAAAAAAAAAAAAGATGCCAATGAAGACATCCCCATCTCCTATACCAGAGTACCCTGGATTTGATACCTGGCTCCAGCTCTTGACTCCAGTTTTCTGGCTAATGTCTATGCAAGGAAGCAGCAGTTATGGCTCCAGCAATTGGTTTCCTGCTACCCATTTGGGAGACCAGGATTGAGTTCTCAGCTCCCTGCTTTTGTACCAGCCCAGCTCCAGCCAATGCAGACACCTGGGGAGCGAAAGATCAGATGGGAGCCCTCTGTCTATCTCTCTACCTCACATATATAAACAAATATATAATTAAATGGGGGGGGGAGGGGATGTCCCTGGGGCAAACTCCTACATCCCTCAGCATTCTACCGTAAGTATTCTTTCTTGAAGAAGATGCTTGACATGGAACCTGCACCAAGGCAGGGGGTCTCCTTTCCCTCCTTTCCTTTCACAAATGCCCTCCTTCCACTACATCTGAGGAAAGGCAGAGCTCTCACATATCCTGAAACTCACCACGGCATTACAGTAGCATGAAATAAATACATACATACATACATACATACATACTAGAACACTAAACGGAGAGAAGTGTGCTTTTATTTCAGTAACTTGCCCCTTCCATCCTACTGTCAAAAAACACATCTTCCTGATGGCCCAAATGCTTGGACCCCTGCCACCCATGTGGGAAACCCAGATAAAGCTCCTGGCTCCTGGTTTCAGCCTGGCCCAGCCCTGGCTGTTGTGGTCATTTGGAGAGTGAACCAGCAGACTGAAGATCTGTGTGTGTGTGTGTGTGTGTGTGTGTGTGTGTGTCTATTTCTCTTTCTGTAACTCTGCCTTTCAAATTAGTAAATAAATCATTTAAAAAAAATTCTCCTCAGGGAACAAGCCATAACAATAAAGAAAAAAGAGGCCGGCGCCGCGGCTCAATAGCGCGGTGCCGGCACACTGGGTTCTAGTCCCGGTCAGGGCGCCAGATTCTGTCCCGGTTGCCCCTCTTCCAGGCCAGCCCTCTGCTTTGGCCCGGGAGTGCAGTGGAGGATGGTCCAAGTGCTTGGGCCCTGCACCCCATGGGAGACCAGGAGAAGCACCTGGCTCCTGGCTTTGGTTCAGCGCGCCGACCGCAGCGGCCATTGGAGGGTGAACCAACGGCAAAAAGGAAGACCTTTCTCTCTGTCTCTCTCTCTCACTGTCCACTCTGCCTGTCAAAAAGAAAAAAGAAAAAAAGAAAAAAATTAAAAAAAACAAAGAATATTTTAAGACATACTTAAGATATATTAAGGTTACTACTACCTAGGCCATTCAATAGAAAAACAATCAAGTCAGGGCTGGCACTGTGGCATAGTGGGTTAAAGCCATGGCCTGAAATGCCAGCATCCCATATAGGCACCGGTTCTAGTCCCGGCTGCTCCTCTTCCAATCCTGCTCTCTGCTATGGACTGGGAAAGCAGTAGAAGATGGCCCAAGTCCTTGGACCCCTGCACCCACGTGGGAGACCCAGAAGAAGCTCCTGGCCCCTGGCTTCAGATAGGCGCAGCTCCGCCCATTGCGCCCACCTGGGGAGTAAACCAGCGGATGGAAAACCTCTCTCTCTGCCTCTACCTCTCTCTGTAACTCTGTCTTTCAAATAAATAAAATAAATTTTTAAAAGAAAAACAATCAAACCAAGTTTTCATACCTTAGCTAGCTATATATATTTTAAATATTTATTTATTTGAAAGAGTTACACAGAGAGAGAAAGACAGGTGGGGGTTGGGGTGTCTTCCATTTGCTGCTTCACTCCCTAGATGGCTGCAACAGCCAGAGCTGCACCAATCTGAAGCCAGGAGCCAGGAACTTCTTCTGGGTCTCTCACGCGGGTTCAGAGGCCCAAAGACTTGGGCCATCTCCCACTGTTTTCCCAGGCCATAGCAGAGAGCTGGATCAAAAGTGGAGCAGCCTGGACTTGAACTGGTGCCCATATGGGATGCTGGCACTGCAGGAGGTGGCTTTACCCACTATGTCACAGTGCCAGCCCCATCTAGCTATTTTACAAATTGAATTCAGAAAGTGAGATGACTGGCATGACACATATTAACACATTCATTTTTTAAAATATTTATTTATTTATTTATTTATTTATTTGAAAGGCAGAGCTAGAGAGAGGGAGGGAGAGACATCTTTCATGTGCTATTCACTCCCCAAATGGACACAACAGGCAGAGCTGGGCTGACCCGAAGTCAGGAGCCAGGAGCTTCCTCCAGGTTTCATACGTGGGTGCAGAGGCCCAAGCATTTGGGCCATCCTCCACTGCTTTCCAGTGCATTAGTAGGGAGCTGGATCAGAAGTGGAGCACCCAGGACTTGAACTGACACCCATATGGGATTGCAGGTGGCAGCTTTACCTGCTATGCCATGGCACTGGCCCCAACACAGTCATCTGTACTAAATATTAAGTCAGATTTTGAAAAAAATATAAAAATGATGATCCTGGAAGGCTTGACAGCAACGATGCCAGAATCTCATATCCGATGTGGCATCCCACATCGGAGTGCTAGTTCAAGTCCCACCAACTCTGCTTTTGACCCAGCTTCCTGCTAATGCACTTGGGACAGCAGCAGCAAATACTTGTGTCGTTGCCACCCACACGGGAAAATCTGGATGGAGTTCCTACCTCCTGGTTTTGGCCCGGCCCAAAGGTTGAAGTTATTTAGGGAGTGAACAAGCAGATGGAAAATCTGTCTCTTCCTCTCTGGCCTTACTAATTCAGTTATGTAGTAGTTAAATTCCATAAAACAAGTAAATGCAGTAAACAAAATTCAAAGATGGCCCCCAAGTCTCTCACCCACTTATATAAATGCCCAGCATTGTCCCCTCTCCTTAAGCATGGGCAGCACCTGTGAATATGATGGGCTATCATTCCTGTGATTAGGTCACTACATGGCAAATTCCTGTGATGAAGTCACCACAGCCACTAGTCAACTGACTTTTGAGTTGCTCAAAAGGGAGCTCTATGGGCCGGCACTGTGGCGCAGTAGGTTAATCCTTCACCTGTGGTGCCAGCATCCCATATGGGTGCTGGTTCATGTCCCTGCTGCTCCTCTTCTGATCCAGCTCCTTTCTATGGCCTGGAAAAGCAGTAGGACACAGCCCAAATGCTTAGGCTTCCACCTGTGTGGAAGACCCAGCAGAAGCTCCCGGCTCCTGGCTTTAGATAGGCCAGTTCTGGCCACTGCAGTCATTTGGGGAGTGATCCAGCCGATGAAAGACCTTTCTCTCTGTCTCTCCCTCTCAATGTCTGTAAACTCCATTTCTCAAATAAAAAAAAATCTTAAAAAAAAAAAAAAAAAAGGAGGGGGGGAGGGCGTGCAGTCCTGACCTAATCAGGTGAATCCTTTAAAAGTGGATCTAGAAGTACAAGACAAGAAGTAGCAATTTACGCATTTCTGTCAACCTTGAAGAAGGAAAATGACCTGCTATGCTGAGGGCTGTTTAGCAAGGAATGGCGGCAGCCTTCGGGAACTGAGGGTATCAATCCTGTAACTGAAAGGAAATGAATTCTGTCAATAATCTTATGATTATTCAGCTTGGGAGGAGATCAAGACTCAAATGAGAGACCAAAGCCTCAAACAAAATCTTGATTTCAGACTTGTAAGATGCCAACAGAAAACCTAGCAGTTCCAAGACTTCTGACCTACAGAAACTGTGAGATATAAATGGGTATTGTATTAAGCCACTATATCTATGATAATTTGTTATCCATCCAATACAATGAGCTAGAACTGTAGCCCCAAGGACTCAATAAAAATATATTTAAGAATGAGATATGGGGCCAGCGATGTGGTGTAGTGGGTTAAGCCACCACCTGCAGTGCTGGCGTCGCATATGGGCACAGGTTCAAGACCTGACTGCTCTGCTTCTGATCCAGCTCCCTGTTAATGCATGTGGGAAAGCAGCAGAAGAGGCCCAAGTGCTTGGACACCTGTGCCCACGTGGGAGACCTGGAAGAAGCTCCTGGCTCCTGGCTTCCACTTGGCCCAGTCCCAGCTGTTGTGGCCATTTAGGAAGTGAACCAGCACATAGAAGATGCTTTGTCTCTTCCTCTCTCTATATATAACTTGGCCTTTCAAATAAAAAAACAATCTTTAAGAAAAAAAGGCTGAGATAAATTAAGAAGGCATTCTATCAATATATATTGTATTGGTCACAGTGTAATGAAATTAATATTATTTTTACCATCCAATTTTTTTGGATACACTGAATTAAACAAAGGACCTCTAAGTAAAAAAGTTAAAAAAGTAAGCTATAGTTATTATTTTATAAGTCCTAGAAAAGCCAACAAATGAAAAAGCAAATAACTCTAAAAACCAGGTAATGAATTATCTTCCAGCTCAGTTGATTTCCAACTTCTTGCTTTAAACAAAATTAAAGGAGAACCTAATTAAGCTGCTGGTTAAGAAATCATCAAAAGCAGTTGGGAGAATTTGTATGCTGAATTTATGGCTGATTTTAACCAAGGTTTATTTCAGGATATAATAAATATCATGGGTCCCTTTAGTCTACTCTTACTAAATGTTGGCCTAATTTGTATACTGAATGTATAACTGATTTAAGACAAGATTTATTTATAAAGCCAGTCACTGCTAGCTGATAGGCATGCTTGTTGGGGTATAGGAAAATGTAAACTCAAAATGTCTAAATGCCACAGTATGGATCTATTTCACAACTGCATTAGTGACATATTTATAAAATTGGAAGTAGAATCATTTTGAAATAAAATATTAAATGTGAGAAAATCATTGCCTTTATATTTAGACAGAGAGATTACAATGATGAATCTATATAGATTTCATTTTCCTATGAATAGACTGAATAGTTTGTTGCTTTTACCAAATCTGTGTCTTACATAATAAAAATAATGATTTAAAAAAAAAAAAGCAAACTTCGATGTATACTATGTAATTTTAAACAGTCATATAATTTAAAGTTAAAAACTGGATTTGGTATCTTTAAATGTTTCTTCTACTTATGTAATAAAAGTTCTTAGGATTTACATCTATAAAAATGGAAAACAGGAAAACAACTGACACTAAAACCTGATTTACTTGAGCAAGACCCTATCTCATTATAACAATAAATAATATTTGCTCATGAAACATGAACTAATTTAAAAATCTACAGAGTATACAGATATTATTGAGATATGCATATTCAATATTCATATGGTTGGTTCTAGGGGATTAAAAAAATTCAATATTAGACTTTTTATTCTTATAAGAAGTATAAATACAAAGGAGAGATAAAAGACTTTTAAACATATATATATATATATATATATATAAAAAACACACATGTATGTGGGGGAAGTAGAATGAAAAGGTCACAGGGCTAAAAAGTAAAATTATCAACTGTTAAAGAAGCACACTGACAAGTATTTTTAGAGATTTTTATTTATTTGAAAGGCAGAATTACAGAGAGAGAGAGAGACAGAGAAAGGGAAAGAGCTTCTATCAACTGGTTCATTCTCAATATGGCCACAATGGCTGGGGCTGAGCCAGATCATAGCCAGGATCCTGGAACTGGCATCTTGGATGGCAAGGGCCCACGTGCCTGCACCATCTTCTGCTGCTTCTCCAGGCACATTAGTAGGGAGCTGGAACAGTACCGAAGCAGCTGGAACTTGAACCTGCACTCACATGGGATGCTGCTGCTGAAGGTGGCAGTTTAAGCCCCTGTACCAGAAGGCAGGCCCCAACGTGTGCATTTTAAAAGAATGGCAGGTATAAAACTATTTGGGTATTTAGATTGCATTACATACACTTAAAAGACTGATGGAGGGGTCAAGGTTGTGGCATACTGGTTTAAGCCTCCATTTGCAATGCCAGCATCCCACATGGGTGCCGTTTCAAGTCCCAGCTGTTCTGCTTCCAATCCAGCTTCCTGCTAATGTACCTGGGAAAGTAGCAGAAAGATGGCCCAAGTACCTCTGCACCCATGTTGGAAACCCAGATGAAGCTCCTGGTTTCAGCCTGGCCCAACCTTGGCCACTGTGGCCATCTAAGGAGTGAACAAGTAGATGGAAGATCTCTGTGTGTGTATATCTCTGCCTGTCAAATAAATAAATAAATCTTAAAAAAAAAAAAAAAAAGACTGACAGAAACGTTTTACAACTTCACTATTTATAACACATACAAAATCATCCTCTGAAAGGATTTACAATGAAACAATGAAAATTGTTAGATATCAATGGAAAAACATGCAAGTTTTGTGAAATTCTTTGGGGGATATGCAGGGAAAGAAATTAGAAAATTTCCACTTGAGGAGAAAGAACAGAGAAGCTGCAATGTGTGGTATAAGAGAGGGAAAGGATGATAACTAGGTTGCTGGCTCGGGAACTGGGTATATCATTTATCCTGGAGATGTAGGTTTTTGGGAGAAAATAAGAAGTCTGGGTTATGTTGTGAACACATGTGAACATCCCCATGGAACTCTCCAAAAAAGAAGACGGATGTAGCAGTTTTAGATAGACTTCAAGGAAAGGTCTCTCCAAGAAGTTTTACTATAGGGTCCGGCACTGTGGCATAGCGTTACCTGCTATCTGCAGTGCCAACATCCCAGATGGGTGTTGGTTTGAGTCTCAGCTGTACCACTTCTGATCCAGCTCTTTGCTATGGCCTGAGAAAGCAGCAGAAGATGGCCCCAGTCCCTGGACCCCTGCACCCAACCTACATGAGAGTTCCAGAAGAAACTCCTGGCTCCTGGCTTCGGATCGGCCCAGATCCAATAGTTGCAGCCGTTTGGGAAGTGAATCAGCGGATGGAAGACCTCTCTTTCTGTGCCTCTGCCTCTCTGTAACTCTGCTTTTCAAATAAATAAAAATCTTTAAAAAACAAAAGACATTTAACTATAAAGGTTCAAATGACTTTAAAGGGCCAGTTAGGTGTTTATCTAGGGAAGGGTGTTGCAGGCAGAAGATACATCATCTACAAATTTGTGAGACTAGGAACAAGGAAGCCAGTAAAAGGCAGGAGTAGATCAGACAAGAAAGGGTAGTAAATAAAGTAAGAGCATTACAAGGCATGAGGGACAGCACCAGAACACACAAGGGCTAGCCACTGAAAGGACTATGACTTTTTTTTTAAGATTTATTTATTTATTTACTTGAAAGAGTTACACAGAGAGAAGGAGAGGCAGAGAGAGAGAGAGAGAGAGAGAGAGAGTCTTCCATCCGCTTGCTCATTGGCCACAATGGCCAGAGCTATGCCGATCAGGAGCCAGGAGCCAGGAGCTTCTTCTGGGTCTCCCATGTGGGTGCAGGGGCCTAAGGACTTGGGCCATCTTCCACTGCTTTCCCAGGCCATAGCTGAGAGCTGGATCGGAAGTGGAGCAGCCGGCTCTCAAACCGGCACCCATATGGGATGCCGGTGCTTCAGGCCAGGGCATTAATCTGCTGCACTACAGCGCCGGTCCCAGGACTTTGATTTTCATTTAAAGAAGCACTGAGTTCTTAAGAAGAGTGACACAATCTCACTTTACTGTGTTGAGAGGAGATGGAATGAGGCAAAAGTAGAAGAGAGGAGAACAACAACAAGGCTGTCTCAATACTCTAGGAAACTGATGATGACTTGGCTCCAGGTGATAGAAGTGGAAAACTACAAAATGGCATCTGAATATAGTTATAATGTGAGGTAGAGCTGAAAGGATTCGCTGACAGATTAGAAGTGTGACATGAAAAAAAGAATTAAAGCATAGCTACAGATTTTCAGTTTGGGCTGGCACTGTGGCACAGGGGGTTAAGTGGCTGCTTGGGTTACCCAGATGCCATATCAAGTGCCTAAGGTCTAGTACTGTGTCGGGTTCCAATCCAGCTTCCTGTTAATGTACACCATGTACATTATGTGCATTAATGTACACTTCATTCCCTGCTACCCATTTGGAAGACCCCAGTGGAGTTCCTGACTGCTGACTTGAGCCTATCCCAGCCCCACTAGGGCAGTAAACCAGCAGATGGAAGATAATCTCTCTTTCTCAATCTGCCTTTCAAATAAATAAACTTTAGAAAAGACTTAGTTTGAGCAACTAGAAGGATGAATAGCCTCTTACTGATAAGGGAACCACTACAAAAGGAGCAAGTTTTGGGGGGAAGGAGGGATTAGTTGAGATATCTAGCATGTCTATGTGGAAGCATTCAGAAAAAAAAAAAAATCCCAATGTAGGAGAGATCTGAGCCAGAATACAAATTTGGAAATCATCAGGTACAGATGATATGTCAAACAGTGAGGCAGAGTAGAATATCTAGGAGAATGAGTGTAACTATAAGTCTAAAAACTAAGCTCTGGGGAGGTCAGAATGAGGTGACTGGGAAAATAAGGAGGAACAATGAAAGGAGAAGACCCAAAGGAAAATGCAGAGAAAACCAGGAGAGTCTGGTGTTCTGAAAGCCAAATGAGGAAAGGATTTCAAGGAGGAAGAGATCAACTGTAATGTGCCTCTAAAAAGTTGATTTAAAAACTATAATAGTGCTTTGGAAAGGAAGAGATACTGTTTTGAGTTTACAAAATCATTTAATGTAGTGGGGTATAGAAAACTACTTGAACTAATACTAGTGCTCATATATCCAGATCTTACTGGTATTTGCACTTGTTGCTTCACTCCTACACAATAACATATGAATTACTGCCTGCATTATACAGTTCAAAAGCTTACTACTTACTATCATGTTTTTATGTAAAAGAAGAAAAGAATTCCAGGTTGTTAATTTTTAACATTTCTATATCACATAATGCTAAATCCATTAGTCCCATTAAAATCCCTTGCTGATCCAAATATGCAGGCTAACAGAGGATATAATCAAAGTACTATTCCCTTGAACAAGAGGCTATGGTTAATATAAAAGACATATATTTGATTTATGTCAAGTGCTAATATAGGTAATGCTTTGGCTACTCAGCATAAAACACTTTAATGGAATATTACTGCTCCAAATATACCATACCAAAATTAAACTGAAAATAGAAGACGACTACTAAATCATGGCTGACAGGGAGCCAACTGCAGCAAGTTAAAACGCATTCCTAATGCTCATCCAGTACTGGCTGAACCCCTTGAGTCAGTTTGGGTCATTATTAGTTTGGAGTAATTCCAAATGACTCCCTCGAGTTCTACTGTTACATTTAGTGGCTTTAAGAAATCCAGATCTGGCCTTATGTCAAAAACAAAAACAAAAATTAAAAAAAAAAAAATCATAGGATGTCTTACTAGTTTCTTGTTTAGACATACTTCTAAACACAATTCTAATCAGGCTAATCTAATTACTTCGGTGTATAAATGATAACTCCACAGTAAGTACTTCTTATTCTCAATTAGAGACACTAACTAGGTCTACCTATATATGGTCTACCACAGTGGCCTTATCTCCTTTTTTGGTTTGTTTTTTATTTTTTATTTATTTTTTTTTTTTTGACAGGCAGAGTGGATAGTGAGAGAGAGAGACAGAGAGAAAGGTCTTCCTTTGCCGTTGGTTCACCCTCCAATGGCTGCCGCGCACCGCGCTGATCCAATGGCAGGAGCCAGGTGCCAGGTGCTTTTCCTGGTCTCCCATGGGGTACAGGGCCCAAGCACTTGGGCCATCCTCCACTGCACTCCTGGGCCACAGCAGAGGGCTGGCCTGGAAGAGGGGCAACCGGGACAGAATCCGGCACCCCGACCGGGACTAGAACCCGGTGTGCCGGCGCCACAAGGCGGAGGATTAGCCTGTTGAGCCACGGCGCCGGCCCTTGGTTTGTTTTTTAAAAACAAGTCCTGTTCCTATCCTTCCCTCTGTTCAAATTCTCTCCCTTTCGCTTGTTAATTCCAACTGATCTTTCAGGTAATTGTTTACTTCTTTTTCTATCTCTCCCAGGCCTCTGCCACAGCCATGTGGATGCAAGCTTTGTGACAGTAAGGGCCTTGCTAGGTCTTCATGACCAAGAACAGACACTGGACACTCAGTAATTTAGTTTAATATATCCTCCAGAATTCAGTACATCTTAAAGAAGGCTTCTTTGACTCCATTATACACCAGTGACATTAATTTTATTTTCTCAAAGCACCCTATACTTTTTCTTGTTGGCCAAAGGAAAGATCTCCTGTCATTTTGGGACTAGCACTGTAGCATAGTAAGCTAAGCTTCCGCCTGCCACGCCGGCATCCGATATAGGTGCCGGTTCATGTCCCAGCTGCTCCTCTTTTGATCCAGCACTCTGAGATGGCCTAGGAAAGCAGAAGAAGATGGCCCAAACACTTGGTCCCCTTCACCCTCGTGGGAGACCCAGAAGATGCTCCTGGCCCCTGGCTTCAGATTGGCTTAGCTCCGACTGTTGTGTCCATTTGGGAAGTGAACAAGCAGATGAAAGACCTTTCTCACTGTCTCTCCCTCTTTCTATCTATAAGTCTACCTCTCAAATAAATAAATAAAATCTTAAAAAAAAAAAAAAAGATCTTGTGCCATTTTCTAAAACAAACTTCTGAGACACAGGCACAAAGGCAGAAACACAAGGCTGATGCTGTGGTGTAGTGGGTCAGCATCCCACATGGGAGTTAGTTCAAGTCTGGCTGCTCTACTTCCAATCCAGCTCCCTGCTAATGTGCCTGGGAAACAGCAGAGGATGGCCCAAGTACTTGGGCCCCACGTGGGAGACCCAGATGAAGCTCCTTTCTCATGGCTTCAGCCTGGCCCCGGCCTGGTGGTTGTCATCTGGAGAGTGAACCAGCAGATGGAAGATCTCTCTCCTCTTTCTCTCTCTCCCTATCTCTCTGTAACTCTTTCAAATGAATAAACAATTCTTTAAAAAAAAAAAAAAAAGGAATTACATCAACAATGGTGCTTTAAAAAATAAATACATACTCCTAGAGACATGCACACATGAGCATACATACACATGGGCACTTCAAAAAGTTCATGGAAAATGAATAAGCCATAAGTTTATTTTTGCGCAAAAAATTTCTGACGGATGGGCATTTGGCATAGCAGGTAAGATAGCACTGGGATAACTGCATTTCATATCGGAGTACCTGGTTTAAGTCTTGGCTACTCAGCTTCTAATCCAGCTTCCTTCTAACGTGCATCCCGGGAGGCAGCAGGTGATGGCTGACATACTTAGATCTTTGCCACCTATGCCGGTGACCCAGATTGGGTTCCAAGCACCTGGCTTTAGGCTGGCCCAACACTGGCTGTTGCAGGTACTTTTGTGGGAATTAGCTAATGAATGGAAGGTCTCTCTCAATCTCTGTCACTCTTTTTTGTTTTAAAGATTTATTTATTTATTTATTTGAATAAATTATTATTATTATTTTAATGGCTGTGTGTGGGTCGGGCCAAGACAAAGCCAAGAACCACATCCAAATCTCCCACAAGGCTGCAGGGACCCAAAGACATGAGTCATTTTCTGATGCCTTCCCAAGTGCATCAACAGGCAGCAGGACAGGAAGTAGAGCAGCTGGGACGCAAACTGGTGCCTATATGGGATATCAGCAACATGGGCTACAGCTTAACTTGCTATATACCACAATGCTGACCCTACTCTTTTTTAAAATATACATATATATTTATTTATTGACCCAAAAGGCAGAGTTACAGAGAAGCAGAGGCAGAGACAGACAAAGTCCTCCATCCATTGGTTCACTCTCCAAATGGCTGCAACAGCTGGAGCTGGGCTGATCTGAAGCCAGGAGCCAGGAGATTCTTCTGGGTCTCCCACGCAGGTTAGGGGCCCAAGGACTTGGGCCATCTTCTATTGCTTTCCCAGTCCAAAGCAGAGAGCTGGATTGGAAGTAGAGCAGCTGGAACTCGAACTGGCACCAAAATGGGATGCCAGCACTGCAGGCAGCAGCTTTATATGCTATGCCACAGCACTGGCCCCTCACTCTGTCTTTAAAATATGATGAAAAATAAGAACCTTCTAAAAAGTACTTAAAAAAACTTTTGAAATCCATGCACAGTTTTTTCATACTATGTATTTTCCATGAACTCAAGACCACCCAGGTCTCCCACGTGGGTAGCAGGGACTCAGGCACTTGAACTATATTCCTCTGCTTTCCTGCCACATTAATAGGGAACTGGATCGGGAACAGAACAGCCAGGTGCTACAACATGGAATGCTGGATTGCAACTGGCAGCTTAACCCACGGGGACACAACATTGGCCCCCAAAACTTACTCTTTTATGTTCTTGCAGGAAGTTAACTAATTTTGTATTTAACCTAACAATCTGAGCTCAGTACTCTTTTATTAAATTGTCTATAAGTACTTACCTCCTCAAAGTTTCTCATGAGCAGCTTTGACATTTTACTAGTTCTCTAAGTAATGGGTTGAATCAAAACCAATGACACGTGTCCATTGACATTTGCACAAAAGTCATGATTTTACCTTTCTGAAAGCTGTATTTTAACAATTTCAGAGACACTGCATTATTTCACAGTGGGTTAAGCCTCAGCTTGTGATGACACCATTGCATCCTGGAGCATCAATTTGAGTCCCAGCTGCATTGCCTCAAATCCATGACCCTGCTTAGACACCTTGGAAGACAGCGAAAGATGGACCAAGTATTTGAGCCCTATCACCATGTGGGAGACCAGGATGGAGTTCATGGCTCCTGATTTCATTCTGTCCCAGCCTCAGCCATTGCATACATTTAGGGAGTGAACCAGCAGATGGAAGATCTCTTTCTCTCTGTCCCTCCCGCTCTCTCTCTGTCATTCTGTATTTCAAAATATATATGTATATATATATTTTGGAGGTTCCACCAAAACACCCAAGTGGACTAACTTGATAGAGTCAATTAAACTACATTACTCACTTCACACACACATAAATACTCCTTACAGAACTTAGAACTCAGAAATACTATTTCATTTTCATGAAGCAAAACATCATAATTTAGAATTTTCAGACTAGGTGATAAACACCTTTAAACAAGGGCCTTTACTTTTTAAAATCCACCTTTGTATTCTTAAGATCCAGTATGGTATCAAGAACCTAAAATGTGTTCAGTAAACACTAAATGAATCAAAGAAGCTGGAATACACCACATGCTCCATGGTAACACCAACAAAAGAAAAAAAAAAATTACAGTAAAATCCGGGTAGTTTTATATAGCTAGTCAGCTGCACAAAGGAAGCGAAATTCTAGATGCTTGAAATGTAAAGGCAGTCTCCCCAGAAGTGGCAGAAATCCTCACTGTACAAAGACACGGCTACAGACACCACAATTTGAAATTTTCAGCAAAAGAAGAATGAACTTCAAGTCCCTTAAGAGCTACAACTTGGGGCAGGCGCTGTGGCGCAGTGAGTTAAAGCCATGGCCTGAAGCACCAGCATCCCATATGGGCACAGGTTCTAATTCCATCCACCTCTCTGCAATGGCCTGGGAAAGCAGTGGAGGATGGCCCAAGTCCTCCAGCCCCTGCACCCACATGAGAGAGCTGGAAGAAGCTCCTGGCTCCTGGCTCCTGGCTCCTGGCTTTGGATCGGTGCAGCTCCAGCTGTTGTGGCCATCTGGGGAGTGAACCAGCAGATGGAAGACCTCTCTCTCTCTCTCTCTACCTCTCTCTGTAACTCTTTCAAATAAATAAAATAAATCTTTAAAAAAAAGAAAAAAGAGTTTCAACTTTTAGCAGACACTACAAACCCACATGTTGCAATGTCTCCACAACACCACAAAACGATATAATCCAGATTACTCTGACCAAGAATTTTCCAAAAACATAAAAAATGCACCTCAGTTCTATAAGAGCAAGTTAATAAGTTTTATTTTGTATTTGCCTCAAAAGACTAAACTTTCTTAGATGTATTTATTTCTTAGGCATAGACAATACCATAAATGTAGCATATGACAACATAGTATCCACGTAAGGTACCTATATTCCAGGAAACAAGTAGGACATACAAATGCAAAGTAACAGCACCAAAGCAATGCACTAGGATGGGATGCTAGCCCTAGCTTTGTTTCCAGCTCAATCTGAAAAATTAATCTGTATCAGTACATGAAGAATTAGTAGAGTCAAAGCTACCAATTAAGTAAATCATGCAACACCCACTCCAATGCCATTTGCTACCAGAAAGTACTAACGGTTATACACCTGTGTCCCAATGCTACCCATAAGGCCTGCCTGACAACCGCACTCACACTTCTGTGTGGCAGCAGGGCTGATTAATATCTAAGCATTTCCCTCTTTTTAATTTAGGCCAGGTTTCATTATCACTACTCAGCACACTTTCCATTTCTTTCCCTTTCTGTACAGAACTGGGCTGTACATGGAAGAAAAGTCAATTTAATGTCCCACTTTAGCACTTGGTCTAACAGTGGAGCCCCCTCAGTCACCTCCACCAAGTTCTCTAAAAACACAGGACTTGGTGTTTGCTCCAGGAGAAGCAGCAACAAGTCTTTGTGAGAAGGAAAATCAGAAACTTCAAATGCATGAGGACAATGTTTTTACCTTTAACACACATGTCTTACTTTCATTTATGAAACTTAATGTGCAAAGACTTATTTTCCAAGAGCTGTTTTTTACGTTTTTATAATTTTAATATTCCTCCTTACTTGGCACAGAAGGCAGAAGGGACTAAGTTTGCATCAAGGGCAAAGGGAGCCCACGTTCAGCTGCCATTTACGGCCTTCCAATGTGCTTGGACCTCAAAAAGGATTTCTTATAAAAACGACAGTGTGGTTAGTAAATAAATTCACAGAGGAAGCCTGACGCCGCGGCCTCCCGGAGAGATGCGCCCTAGCAATGCACTCAAACTTCAAAGATGGATTCGATGAGCTTGCCCCTGGTTTGTTCCTTAAAACCCCTCCGAGTCCTCCATCGCACCTAGGGAAGACACGCACGGAATTCTTTAAGGGAAATCTTCTATAAGACACCTTTGGCAGGAAGCGGGAGGCGCTTTAAGTTCACCTTGAGAGCTGCAAAGGTGAGAATCCTGACTCACTGACATTCACACACGGGCTAAAGAGCCGGATTACCAAAAAACAAAAACAAAAAAAAGCGCTCTGCCTCTCCGGCAGTGGGACCCCTGGACCAGCACACTGCCTACGGGGGGCTGCCCCCTAAAGTCATCACCCCGCCCCAAAAGCTGTTTTTGTTTCAGAAACTGTCTGAACGCCAGCGGGACCTTCTCGTGCGGAATCCAGCCCGAGGACAACAAATTGGTCAACGGCGGAAGTTGCCTTTCGAAACGACTGCAACATGAAATCCAGTTTTATGATCATAACAAAACCTTCCTTCCGGGATCAGGCAAAAAAAAAAAAAAACAACTTGAGAAAAGGTCCTTCTGGATGCAACGGGCAATCGTGAGCCTCCCGTCGCCAGGCAAACACACACAGCTCGGCCCCGGGCTCCCGAGCCCTCGGAGGACGACCCTCCGGGGGCCCCCGGGCCGGGCACCTCGGCCGCACGCCCCGCCGATGCAGCCCGCGGCCGCCCCGGCCCTTCCCTCGGCCGTCCCGGCCCCAGCACTGACCTTCCGCAGGGCCGGGACCAACAATCCCCGCCATTTCGGGCTGTTCTCTTCGCTGAAGAACTCGTACAGCTGCGGCGCCTGCTGCATGGCCCCGGCAGCAGCGCCTCCGCATCGGGGGCGGCCCGCGGGCCGGGCCGGGCCGAGGGGCTGACAGCAGGGCACGGGCCGCCTCGCCTCGCCTCGCCTCGCCTCGCCTCGCCTCGCCTCGCCTCGCCTCGCCGGCGGCCGCCGCCTGCCGCCCGGACCCAGGCGGCTGGGAGGCGGCGCCGGCGGGGACGCGGGGACGGCTTCCTCGGCCCGGGCGGCCCCGGTGTCGCGCAGCTCCCCGGAGGAAGCGCCGCGGCCCGCGAGCCCGGGCGGCCCCCGGCGGCGACCTCCTTTCGCCGCGGCGCCGGCCGGCTTCTCGGGCGGCTCCTCCTCCTTTGTCTGGGTCGAAGCCCTGAAGGTTTCAGCCGGCCTCACCCCCGCCCCGACTCCCGCTACGGCCGCGGCGGGCGGAGAGCGGCGGCGGCGGCGGCTCGTCTCCTCATCGCCTCATCCCCGCCCTCTCGGCCCGCAACACCGCCCGGCCCGGCCCAGCCCGGCCGGCCCGAGTCACCTCCAGAGGGCCCTGCGCACTGACGGGGCGCGCGCGTCGGGCGCGAGAGCCACACTGGCGCGGACGGAGCTGGCCGCCGCCGCCGCCCCGTCAGCAGCCGCGCAGAGCGCGCGGAGGCCGCAGACGAGCCCCGGAGCCCCGCGCTCGCGGCTCGGCCCGCCCCCTCGGCCCGGCACTGCGCGTCCCCGGCCGCCGGAGAAGCCCCGCACGGAGCATGCGCGCCGCGGAGCTGGCAGCGGCGCCGGCCGGGCGCGGAGGTGCTGGGGCCAGGGGGCCCCGGGGGGTCCGCCTCTCCGGGAGCTTCGCGGGGCGCCTGTGCCAGACAGACTACGGACTCTCTTTACGCATACTCTTCTTCCTCCCCTCGAGCTTCCCGAGGCGGTCGCGATTCGGTTCCGCCTTGAGGAGTCCGTGGACTGCGGTGGTGGGAGACGGTCTAGGGTTGCTGAGGGAAAAGGGCTCTGGGGCTGGACACGGTAATTAACGTGTGTGTGGCGGACTTGGCTCCTTTGGATATAAGGAGACGGTAACTCTCACTTAGTGATGCTGTGGGGAGCCGAGAAGAGACGGCTTGGAAATCTCTTAGCCCTCGGTGCAGGGCCAGAAGTGGCAAATGACGATGACGTCCATCAAGCTTGCAGTGAAAGGTCCCTCCCTTGCACAGGCCCCTGTGTGTTCACAAAATCAGATCGTTCTTTAAAAAAGTCAGTAGATGTTTTTGAGCTATTAATCTGTCCTCCACATTGTGTAAGCTTCGGGTCTTGCCGAATCTGGATCCGATCCTGCGAGGAGCAACTCCAGTAAGATCTCTGACCTTAAGCTTTTCCAAGTTGAAGAGGCATAGACTCTGGAAGCTGTTTGATTAGCACAAATTCCATCTCTTGAAAGATACTGAGCACATGACTATCAACCTGCTGTAAAGAGGACAATCAGTCCTTCACGCCGTGTCCCTGGTCACCAGCAGTGAGGACGGGAAAGGCAAGCTCCAAGAAAACGCGCCTGTGCCACAATTTCAGGCCCAGGACCAGTGGCTGAACAATTATCCTCCCCCAAAAACGCATCGTTTATTCAGCTTGGCAAAATCAAAAGGGCAGAGTGGGAAAACTTAAAGAGATCATTTTTAATCAAGTACCCAATGAGTCAAGAATGTCGTGTAATAAATGGGCACATCCATCCACGTTCCCCGCACTTGGGATAGTGGAAGCTTGTATTTCTACAATTAATCTTCGTGTGTGAGGGCTAAGACCTGCTTATATACAGTGTCTTCACTTCTCTCTCCTGTTCCCAGCCCCCAGCCATAAACTACCAGGCTGTCGCTGTATCTTCTCCTGGGAGAGTCAAGTTGTTAGTGGTAAGTTTCATTCTTGGCTAAGGATATTAGAAGGCTTTTTCTAGGGCAGATCTGGCCTGAAGACATATTTTGTTTGGCCAAGGTTGTATTTAAGTTTTTGACATTGTGGTTCACATTTTACAACCCAGAGATTACATATAAAAATGTGTATTTCCAGCTTCTGTTGACAAAGATCCAGCTACAAGGAGTCCTACGGCATTCACACAAGGGAATACTGAGCAGGCGCAGGTAGTGGCTGCCCTCTTTAGAAAAGTATGCCATCCCATTTCCAGTTGGCTGTCCTCCCCACCTGGCACTGCTCACTCTTTTATGTAACCTGCGCCGTCTCTGCAGGCGCCTGAGTTGCGATTTCTGGGCTGGAAATATGATCCATGTGCTCGTGGGGGATCATCCAAGAGTGACACCAGAAGAGTTCCCCAACCAGACAAATGAGCCATCCAGAAAAAAAAATTGGATCCATACCCACACTCGACACGAGGATAAATTCCAGATATGGCAAAGATTTAACTGTCAGAAATGAAGCCATAAAGTTATAAGCTCAGAGTACAAAAGACCTTTTCATATGACGCAAAATCTAGAAGAGAGATAAATTCAACTTTTAAAAAAAAAAAGCCATAAACTAAGCCAAAATGCAAATAGCAAACTGGAAAAAATATCTGTAGCTCATCTTTGAAGAGTTAATTTCTTTAACATATAGGCAAGCTTTTACGAATTAATAAAATTAAAAATAATGGGGGGAAGGATAAAAGATATGAAAATACAGTTCACAGAAAATGAAACCTAAATGTCTCTTAAACACATTAAAAATGTGAAGCTTACTCTCATTAAAAAACTGCAAATTTGGGGTGGGCACTATGGCATAGTAGGCTAAGCCTCCACCTGCGGCACTGGCATCCCATAAGGGTACCAGTTCAAGTCCTGGCTGCTCCTCTTCCAGTCCAGCTCCCTGCTAATGGCCTGGGAAAGCAGTGGAAGACGGTCTAAGTGCTTGAGCCCCTGCACACATGACCAAGACCCAGAAAAAGCTCCTGGCTACTGGCTTTGGGTCAGTCCAGCTCCTGCTGTTGTGGCCATTTGGGGTGAACCGGCGGATGGAAGACCTCTCTCTGACTCTCCCTCCCTCAATCTGTAACTCTGCCATTCAAATAAATATATGTATATTTTAAAAAAAGAAAACTGCAAATTTAAATTACATTGTGAATTTTTACACTTAATTTTTTACCAACTAAAATAACACTAATCAAAACGGTTGATTATACACTATGATGGTGAAGATATGGGGAAATAGGCACCCTAATATATAATTGGTGGGAGAATAAAATATTAAGTTTTTGTTTTTATTTTATTTGAAAGGGAGGAAGGAGGAAAGAGAGAGAGAGAGTGCGCGCACAAGGGAGAGGGAGAGGGGGAGGGGGGTATCTTCCATCTAGTTAAAAATAACCAAACCTCTGTGGAACATTCTCCAAGATGTACTGCAAAGTGGAAAGAACAGGCTATACTTATGCAATACAGAATCGAATATGGTACCACTCATATTTTTTTTTAAAAGAGACTGTATTTTATTATAAATTATTTATCTGCAATGCCACGCAAGATTTCTGTTACCTCAGGGATGAAACCGGTGGCTGGAGGACAGGGAGAAACTTTACTGTGTACTTTTTTGTGACTTTTGAATTTTTAACCACATAAATGCAGTATTTATTCAACATATTGCTTAGTTAAAAGTAACTTCATGAAAAATTTCGAGTTCCTTATACATATTTGCTTCAAGTGTGAAAAAAATGCGAGTATTAAGCCTGTGCATACTATAAGAGGGAGGGCCTAATAAAAAGTTCGATCATAAAATTTAAGATTAATATTCTAACTACTGTGGTAATAATTTGCTGCAACTTTGCACATTTTTTTTGAAATGTAGAGTCATTTTTGGGAGATCATTCGAATGACCCACGCAAATCCTAGGTTTTAAAAGGCAGTTAATACTTACCATATATCTCTCATTGAAAAACATTTGCTAGGACTTACTCAACATTTCTCCCATTTACTCTCTCATACTTCCTCAATTTATTTAAAGCTACAAGTGCTGCCAGTCAGCAGCAAACCAAAGCAATACCACAGGAAACAATAAATGTTGTTGTCCCTCACTGCCATGGTTCATTGCCATTGCTGGCTGTTTTTCTCACAGTTCATCTGCATCAAAGAAGTTAGAGCAAGTGCTCAGGTGATCCTTTGCCCTTTGACCCTTCAATGAGGCTCAAACTGAGTAACCCCGCCCCTGCATTGCAGAGCATCAAAAAATGTCTTCTCAGGAGGAACTGTAATTTTTTATGAAATTCCATAAGACTCATTTTTTAAAAAGCATGCTCCCCTCTCCCCAAAGCATTGTGTCTTTGTTTCATATGAGAAGGGTCTTCAGAAAGTTCACAAAAAATGGAATTAAAAATGAATTTATTTTGGTGCAAAATGTTTTGAAATCCATGTATATATGGAGTCTTCAAAAAGTTCATGGAAGGGGCCGGCACTGTGGCGCAGTAGGCTAAGCCTCTGCCTGTGGCGCCCACATCCCATTTGGGCTGCTCCTCTTCCAAAGCAGCTCTCTGCTAGGGAGAGGAAGCAGAAGATGGCCCAAGTGGTTGGGGCCCTGCACCAGCGTGGGAGACCCAGAAGAAGCTCCTGGCTTCAGATCAGCTCAGCTCTGGCCTTGTAACCATTTGGGGAGTGAACCATTGGATGGAAGATCTTTCTCTCTGTCTCTCCCTCTCTCTGTAACTCTATCTCTCAAATAAATAAAATCTTTAAAAAAAAAAAAGTTCATGGAAAATGTGCATTCTGAAAAGTCTATGCATAGATTTTAATATTTTTTTGCACTGCAAAACTTATTTTTTTAATTCCATTTTTCTATAAGGTGTTTTAAGTACCCTTTAACTATCTCTTATAGAGTAGCAATCATGTCCCCTGCTATGACAACACTGAAGTCATCCAAATATTGCCACCATTACCAGATGGAAAGTCATGTTTAATGAGTATGGAACAGACTGTTCCAGACACCAACTTCTTTTATTTTTTTAAAAAAGATTTATTTATTTGAAAGTCAGAATTATACAGAGAGAGGGAGATCTTCCATCTGCTGGTTCAATCCCCAAATGGCCACAACAGCCAAAGTCAGGCCAGACTGGAGCCAGGAGCCAGGAGCTCCTTCTAGGACTCCCATATAGGTGCAGGGGCTCAAGCACTTGGGTCATCTTCCTCTGCTTTCCTAGGCACATTAGCAGGGAGCTGGACTGGAAGTGGAGCAGCTGGGACGGGAACTGGTGCCCATATGGGGTGCTGGTGCTGCAAGTGATGGCTATACAGGCTGCAGCACAACGCTGGCCCAAGGACAGCAACTTCTATAATAAAAGTGAAATGGAAAGGCAGCATTCAAGTGCTTGTTAATTATATTATTGAAATAAAATCTTTCCAAGTCCTGATAATTATAAAGTTGGGCTGTCAGCAATGAAAGTCCTCATGATCTGTTCAGTACAGCTCCCAGCCGGGGGTTGGTTTGTCAACAATCACATATGCATAAGGATCTTGATCACAAAACAGGCATTTAGTAAAGCGACAAGAAATGAAACTACTGGTTAGCACACCTAAAAGTGTTAATAATTATAGCAATTTGCTTAAATTGTTTACTTTTTGTGCATAATTACTAACTGTGATGGATAGAGTATATAGCAGGTAATATCCATTCTTTCTTCCTACTGTCAGAGATTAGAAAGGTAAAAGCAATATTTCCTAAACTCCCTTGAAGCCAGGATTTTGGATGTGATTTACGTTGGACCCATCAGATGTACTGATGTCAGATCTAGGAGGCAGAAGTGAGTTGGAGGCTGCAGCTCTGGCATTTTTGCTGCAACAGCAAGATTCACTGCATGGCAGTTCCCTGTGTGTGCATCCTAATTGTTTGGAAGCGCTTTCATGGTAGCCTGCATCTGTAGGGTGCCGCTGGGACTTGTTCCTGAAAGTTCAACATACAGTCTACTTCAGCAGCCTTCTAATTATTAATAAGCCTAAGAAGAAATGTATTCTTGTTTAGCTAGAATACATTCTATTCTTTGCAACCAAATTCAAAATAATATACCACCAACACAGACCTCTTCCCTCAGGGGTAGAATATGTGAGTTTGTATCACTAGCCCACAAAATGGCATTGTTTTGTTTTATAAATGCAATGCTCTAGTCACTCTGTTACTCAGAATTTTGGTTCTTTTGACCAAATGCTCATTTATTCCTTACTTAGGAAAACACGGTGATTTTTTTTTTGGTGTGATCCATTGATATGGCCTTCTTGAAAACTTTTCGTTGCCTCTCTTGGAAGCTGAATATCTTGGAGTGATCCTTCAGATTCCCTTCACCCCGTGACTCCCCACTACCATAGCCATTTGTAGAGTAACTGCCATCTTTTTTTTTTAAAATATTACTTATTTATTTGAAAGACTGAGAGAGAGAGAGAGAGAGAGAGAGAGAGAAAAAGAGAGAGATGCTCCATTCTCTGGTTCACTCCCCAAATGGCCACAACGGTCAGGGCTGGGTCAGGCCAAAGCCAGGAGCCAGAAGCTTCATCCAGGTCTCCCACATGGGGGCAAGGACCCAAGAACTCAGGCCATGTAGTGCTGCTTTCCCAGGCACATCAGCAGGGAGCTGGATCAAAAGTGGAGCAGCTGGGACTCAAACCACACCCATATGGGATGCAGCACTGCAGAGTCGCAGACAACTGCTGAACCTACTGAGCCTCAGTGCCAGCCCAATAACTGCCATCGTTATATACTCGTTCCATAGGAAACCTCTATCCTCTCAACTGGAAATGCTGATAGAACCTTGCAATGCTCAATCGCATGTCACCCTCCCTAAACTAACGTGGTATTTAAACTTTTATTTATCTATTTTCATTTTATGTGAAAGGCAGAGAAAAACAAGAGCAGACATAGAGATCTTCCATACACTAGTTCACTCCCCAAATGCCTGCAACAGCCAGGGCTGAGTTAGGCCTGGAGCTAGGACCGCAAATGGGTCTCTCACATGAGTGGCAGGGACCCAAGTTATCTGAGCCATCACCTGCTGGCTCCAAGGGTGTGCAAATGCAGGAAGCTGGAATCAGAAGTGTAGCTGGGACTCCAACCCAGGCACTCAGATACGGGATGCAAGCATCCCCAGCAGCATCTTACCAGCTGTACCAAATGCCCTCCCCTAACATAATATTTCATACTCAACTTTTTATTTCTTTAATTACAGAAAACTCACTAAGAAATTTTGGTGAGTAGTCTATAAACAAAGTACAAAATTCTGACATGCACAGTAATTGAAATGAGCAATTCGATAGCCCCAGATTCTAAAGCACAAAGTTGGGTATTAGAAGACAATCTTGGGGCTGGTGCTGTGGCGTAAAGGCTGCTGCCTGCAGTGCCAGCATCCCATATGGGCCCAGTTTGAGTCCTGGCTGCTCCACTTCCAATCCAGCTCTCTGCTGTGGCCTGGGAAAGCAGTAGAAGATGGCCCAAGCCCATGGCCCCTGCATCCGCATGGGAGACCCGGAAGAAGCTCCTGGCTCCTGGCTTTGGATTGGCGCAGCTCTGGCCATTGAGCCAATTGGGGAGTGAACCAGCGGATTGAAGACCTCTCTCTTTCTCTCTCTCTCTCTCTCTCTCTCTCTCTCTCTTTCTCTGCCTCTCCTTTTCTCTCTGTGTAACTCTTTCAAGTAAATAAATAAATCTTAAAAAAAAAAAGAAGACAATCTTTTCCTATCAGCCTTTAACATAAGCAACATGCTTAGTTCCTGGTATTTAGAAGGATCCAGGCAATTGGAACTCTGTACTTGTCTCAGCTAGAATTACTGATCAAACATCTAACAATCAGTTAGGAGGAACTAGGCATTCTGGGAAACAGAAATTGAAATGTGTGCAGTATGATTTGGGAAACTTGTCCCCAGTCCAAAAATGTCCTTGTTCATAAATTGATATACTTAAAATGTATCTCTCACATCGCCAGTGGACAAATTTAAGTAAAATTATATCTGAAAAGCATGCAAGAAACAATCACCACTCTAGCTCTTTCATTCCACTCCATCTTGTTTGAGAACACTAAAGTTAAGAAAGGGCATTCTCATTATAGAGTTTAAAACAGAGCTTGACTGAAATTTCAAGTTCTCTAGTAATAGAGAACGGGCCGACCTCGAGGTCCTTTCCAAAATTCAAAGTTGCACATCCCAGGCAAACCAAGCTGTGCCAGCACACCTCTCTTTCGCCATATCTAAATGACAACATTTCTCATCTTATCCAAGAGGCAGAAAATATTAGCACCTAACAAAAAGAACACAATCCTTGAGGCCAGAAAACACAGAGCTGGTTGGTTATCACCATTGCTCTTCTCTTCAGGGATTTGGGATTTTATTTCTCTTCTTAAACCCTTTAATGGGCACCTCCTCTTCAAAAGCATCTCTAGGGAGCTTTCTCGTTCTCAAATCACTTTGCCCTGTCCTTGCAAATCCTGATAAAGAGATTTCAACAACTCTCAAGGAGTACATTAAAAATTTAGTAACTGACTTCAGAATTGCTCCTCAAAAATGTTCACAAGATCTTTGGATAATATATGCTCTGAAAGATGAAACATCTGACAAAAACAGTGTAGACGTAGATCAAGGGCCCAGGAGGGCACAGCTAGCCCTTAGACACTCACAGGGATGGTTCCCAGGCACAGCCATCGGGCTTGGTCTCCAGAAGCAGGCCCTGTAAACTCCCGTGTGTCGGGGCCCGGCACTATGCACCACCCTCGTGACTATCCTCTGAAGAAAGTTCTAAGAGTCCAGGTTATCCCACAGGCCAGTGGGGGAGATGTTCAAATGGCCTCAGGCTAAATGGAACTCTGCCAATAGTAAAGGCGGCTCCCCAAACAGGACAAGCTCTGAGAGGGTCATGGTGTGGACTTCCATTGACACTTACGTGTATGGATAAAAGGGTTCCGTCACATAAGGTCAATCAGCCAGAATTTACTTGCTTGTGCTAAGAGTTCCTCCCAAACTACTCTGAAGCTAAAATCTAAAATGCTTCTCTTCTAACTCGTAATATAAATTACCTCATTATTATAATATATACAAATACAGAAGCGGCTTTTTTTTAAATGATGGGCTGCTATCTAAAGCTCTGATAGTTTGTTTTATACATGGGAAATGTATTTGAATAAAAGTTTTCATAGACCTTAAAAAATTGCTCTCCACAACACCCGAGCTCATTAAAATATTTTTAATATTAATATACATTTCCTCTCAGAAATACACAAAACTTTTAAATATCATATCAGTATTAAACAACAAAGCCCTATTGATACAAATATCAAATGTTTTACAAACATAATAACCTACATAATTCAAAACATTTTCAAGAAATTTTCCATCTGTATTTCTTGTGAATATAACACAGATTCACAGGGAATGAGGACTGCATCAATTACAACAGTTATTTTTGTAATTTCAGTCTTTCACAGTATGATGTGTATGCAATTTTACTGCTGATGAAATAGAATTACAATAATCTCTACTTCTTGGTTGTCTTGTAATGGAACAAAACAAACAATCTCTGTGTTGTAGTTCTTGCAAGAATGAGTTTTATTATGAAGAGCCGGTAGGGTCTGCTTCTTCTGTGAGTGACTTGAGTGTTTTCAGTGTGTCCATCCCCAGTGTTGAGTAGTAACTGCCTCTTCTGTGCACCTGGGATGTGCTGCTTCTTGAACATAAGCTGATGAATGTCCTTGCAGATTAATGGATGAGGTAGCTCAGTCAGTGTGATCATCAAGTCTTGAAGTGAAGGGAAAAGGCAGCAAACAGAAGCTTTTCCTGTCGACCAAAATGCACATCCTTCTCACTGAGTCATCACACAACTTTGGAGAAAGAGAGAGCGAGACGAGGAAAGGAGAGAGCCTACGTGAGAGAACGGATGGCAACGTCCCCCTAGACAGGGCTCTGTTACCATGGCTTCCCCAGTCAGGTTGCCGCATCGCCGTTCTCATTTCTATTCCCCAACTTTCCAAAACAGTAAGCATCATTGTAGCAGAGAAGCCATACGCAAACACACAGAATACAGCACAGCACTGGGCACCGACTCGAGATACTCATGAAGTGCGTGTGGACGTAAGGCACTGTCGCGGCTGACAAAAGTGAATGCCTCAAAGTGAAGGTGTGTACCCAAAGCGGAGAAGTAACCTCATAAAATTCACAGAAGCCCTGAAAAACCACGTACGTGTGACTCATTAGCGATTCTGGCCAACATCTTGAGAACCTTCGTGTGGCCGAAGAATGGATATATAAGAGAGGAAAAAACATTATTTTAATTCCAGTTCTATACATCAGGGTTAAGATTCGTAAACTGCTCTTGTAAAATCCTACCTGTTCTAAGTCCTTTTAGTTTCTTAGTCACAGAAGACTGAAGAGCAGGCAAAGTCTGGCAGGGCGGACCACTGCTGAGACCCTAGGGAGACCCCTCACCACATCAGCTATAAAGGGCCCAGGTGTCACAAAGGTTTTGAGTTTGTTCTGCGAAGTTATTTCTCACAAATGAGAGCTAAGGTAGAATCTAATTCCTTCCAAAGCTGTGGTGTGGTCAGGCCAAAGTCAGAAGCAAGGAACACAATCGAGGTTGCCCACGTGGGTGGGTGGCAGGGACCTCATTATGGGAGCCATTTGTGGCGGCCTCCAGGGTCTATATCAGCAGGAAGCCGGAACTGGGAGCCGGAGTCGGGAATCCAACCCAGGCACTTCCATCAAGGGACATGGGCACCTCGACTGGCGTCTTCACCGTGAGGCCAGAAGCCCACCCCCAAATCAAGAGTTTTTAATTTCAAATACAAATACTGTTGCTCTAAATAATGTGAGCTCTTCTAAGACTCTTTAAGAGAATGTTTACAACTTATGCTATATCATATTTTCTTATCTAGGACAGACTAAAAAGCTTAGGTATTACAACACTAAAAAACTGACTTAAGGGGAAAAAAATCAGTTTTTCATAACATCATTCTCCCAAATTCTGAAAGAGCCAAATATTCTCTGACTCATGGTTGCTAAGGACATAGTATTAGCAAAGCCAGGGATTCAGAACAGATACAGCTGTATCACGCCTCTTTATTCACAAAGCAAAAGAACATGGATCGTAGTTTTAAAAAAAAGTTCATATGTTACATCATTTTAACAATCCAGCAGTTTTCTCTGCCTTAAAAATGCTATCTTAAAAACACTTTCTTAAATTAAAATGGAAGGATGCAACCAGTACACAACTGTTGCGGATGTGCAATTACGATGCATACCTAGCTCCTTTCATGATTTATAGTTCAAATCTTTGCTGCACTTCATCTGCAATCATTTCAGAAATTGCAAGGGAAGAAGTGGCAGCAGGGGAAGGTGCATTTCTCACATGAAGAATGCGATTTCCAATATCCCCGACTCCTCCATCAAATACAAAATCTTCTACCAGATTTCCGTCCCTGTCCAGGGCCTGGGCGCGTACTCCAGCAGGACCTCTGTGAAGGGAAAAGAGTGGTTGTCAGCCAGCTGGAATAGACAGGGCACTTTACGGGCCGTGGTTTTCAGTCTTTATTCTGTAAATGTATGATTATATGAGAAAATCTGATAGTAATGGATTTAGCCCAGGGTTAGATATGTTTCCTTAGCCTACAGCATGTCTATCACATAATAATGCAGTAAATGCTTATTAAATAAGTACACATTTGCCCTTTCCAAAAGCAGTAGATAAATCCGCATTTGAGATAGGTTATTTATTTGATTTTTAAAAAGATTCATTTATTTATTTGAAAGTCAGAGTTACACACACACAGAGAGAGGGGGGGAGAGAGTTCTTCCATATCTTAGTTCACTTCCCAAATGGCCATAATGGCCAGAGCTGGGCCAGTACAAAGCCACAAGCCAGGAGTTTCCTCTGGGTCTCCCACGTGACTGCAGGGGTCCAAAGACTTGAGCCATCTTCTGCTGCTTTTCCCAGGCCATTAGGAGGAAGCTGGATCAGAAATGGAGTAGCTGGGACTTGAACCTGCACCCATATGGGATGCTGGTGTCTCTGGTGGCAGCTTTATCCACTATACCACAGTGCCAGTCCCTAAAGTTCTGTATTCTGAGTACAGATATTAGATTTCTGTTACTTTTGAAAATAGTTAAAATTTACAGGAGAAATCGAAATTAACTGGATTTTTAGGATCCAAAAGCACCTCCTCAGAAACTGTTCAAGAAAATCTGCTGTGAAAATGACTGTCAGACACATCACCAAGATTCAAGAAACCAGGCAAAAGGCGCCGGTGCTGTGGTGTAGCAGGTAAAGCCAACACTTGCAGTGCCAGCATCCCATATGGGCGCCGGTTCAAGACCCAGCTGCTCCACTTCCGATCCAGCTCTCTGCTATGGCCTGTGAAAGCAGAAGGTAGCCCAAATCCTTGGGCCCTTGCACCTGTGTGGGAGACTTGGAAGAAGCTCCTGGTTCCTGGCTTCATATTGGTACAGCTCTGGCCGTTGCGGCCAATTGGGGAGTGAACTAGAGGATGGAAGATCTCTCTGTCTCTCCCTCTCTCTCTGTAACTCTGCCTTTCAAGTAAATAAAAATAAATTAAGAAAAAAACTTTCAAGTAAAAAATCAGATATATTGCTTAGAACACAAAATGATGGACTGGGACTGCCAGCCGGCATTTCTCAGGGTGAAGCTGTATGAGTGTAGAAGATAGCGCGTGGTCGTGGTCCATGTGGCACGGTCTCTGTTTTACAGTGATAACCCATCAAAGCAGCATTTCTCCCCACTTTCCTTGGGAAGTGCTGCTGTTGCTGTTGAGATCTCTCTGGGTGAGTTTTCCTGCTCCACTCCTTGCACTAGCAGACCAGTATGCTGGGGACACACAGTGCTGTGAGCAGGTCTGATGCTGAGTGTCCCGTGTAAAACCTTCCCCTCCACAGTTCAGTCAGAGCAGCCCCTCTGTCCCTTCTTAACATATAGAAGTTAATACTAATTAACCATGGTTTAAGTTGTGACTAATTTCTCTGATTAATATCAATTATGTTCTCCATGTCTCCTGCATTTCTGTCCAACTATTCAAAACCTATAATCCAAACTGAGGAAAAAAACCCATAAAATACTGTTTTTCTTAGGATCTATTTAATTTCCAACCAAAGTAGCTATTTAGCATGAAATGTTTAGACTACCAAATTCTTTCGTGTCCTTTAGCATATGAGGCAACACTAGGATTTTCTTTTGCAAGATTACCTATGGGCTGTCCCGTAAGAACACTTCAGCTTGAGGGAAGTGTTACATTGGAAATCTCAGATAAAATAAACTTTGTCCTTGAGGGCAAGAACAGTGTACTGGTCAACACTCTACCTCACCTTCATATTGAGAGCTATATCTTATACACAGTTGCTAGTCAACTTTATAAATAAATATTTATAAATAAAATTTATAAATAAACTAGAAACTTTATTTTTTTTTAATTATTTATTTGAAAGGCAGAATGATAAAGGGAGTTGGAGGGGAGAAAAGAGGGAGGGGTAGTGGGGAGAGGCAGAGGGAGAGATATCTTACTCCTCCTGGTTCACTCCCCAGATGGCCACAACAGCTGGGAATGGGCCAGGAATGGGCTCCTGGATGGAGCCCAGAACTCCATCCAGGTCTCCCACATGGTAGCAGGGGCCTAAGCACTTGGGCCATCATCCTCTGCCTCCCCAGGCAAATAAGAAGGAAGCTGGATCAGAAGTGGAGTTTCCAGGACTTGAACAGGCATTCCCCATTTCAAGTGGCAGTTTAACTTGCTCAGACACAGTGCTGGTTCCAGGGCTAGACACTTTACAATTTTAAATTTCAAATTCTCTTAATTCAGCTACATTTAATTGAGTGATACCTATAGCCATATATCCAGCAAAGTGTAATGGGAATGTTTATCCCAGAAGCTTATCTGTGTCCAGAAACAAGAACACATAAATATGAAACAAATTGCATTTACTCATTTCAGATTCCAGTGTTACATTAGTCTGGTGGGACAGACAATACACTATGGGATGAGGAAAAGGGCTATGAAAACCACAACAGACATTTTTGGCCTCACAAATAAAGAGACTCAATTATTTTTATAAAATTCACAGGATCTACTGCTATTCTAAAAATATAGATCTGCTTGGGAAATATTTATTTGGACATACTGGTATAAGAGAAGTAAACCACTCCTATTTAATTTTCAAATATGAAGGCAGGGGGTATTTTTGTTATTTAACTTCAGACTTACTGGACTTTGACAGGAGTACGTGGTTTTTCTGTGTCCAATTTTTAAATTTTGTGAAGAACTGCTTTAGGGCTTAGAACATTTTTAGCTGTTGTGAACATTCCAAAGAGGGCTTGACTAATACAGGAGTTTGTAATGGAGATGGATGAGGCCTGCAAGTGTTTTAATTGTGTTATTCAAATCTTCTCATATTTTGTCTGCTTAATCCATGTTTAAGCAACAGTCACCTACTACAATTATGGACTTGTTGATTTCTGCTTGTAACTATGCTAGGTTTTTTTTCCTCTGTATTGCATAGTTCTATTATATACATAAGTTTATCTCTAATGATATGTCTAATATCGTATCTCTATTAAACTCAAAAAGTTCAATGAAAATGGAATTTAAAGATAAGATTATTTTGGTGTAAAAAGTTTTGAAATTCATGCACATGAATCTCCAAAAAGTTCATGGCAATGTATAATGTTTCCATAAACTTATTTTAAATTTCATTTTATAACCTTTGTAAGGTACCCTCATGTAATATTTTTCTTTATAATAATATTTTTGCCTGAAAGTAAATGTTTTATCTGAAGTGAATCCAGTACTCACATTTCTTTAATATTTTTCTTAAAACATAGATGTATTTTTAAAAACACAACCTAACAATCTCTAAACTACTGAGTTAGGTACATTGACGTTTATTGCAATCATTGATGTGTGTTTTCTACTACATTATTTTAAGCTATTTAACCTGATTTTTCTAAGGTTTCTATCCTCCTCCTCCTTCTCCTCCCTCCTCTTTTTTAGTTTATTTGAAAGTCAGAGAGAGAGAGAGAGAGAGAGAGAGAGAGCGAGCGTTCTTCCATCCCCTGAATACAAAAGAGAAAGGGAGAGGCAGAGAGAGAGGTCTTCCATCTGCTGGTTCACTCCCCAAATGGCTATATGGGCCAGAGCTGGGCCGATCCGAAGCCAGCAGCCAGGATTCTCTTCCAGGTCTCCCACGTGGGTTCAGGGGTCCAAGAATTTGGCCCACCCTCTACTGCATTTCCAGGTGTATTAGCAGGGAGCTGAACTGGAAGTAGAGCAGCTGGAACTCAAACTGGCGCCCATATAGGATGCTGGCACTGCAGGCTGTCACTTTGCCTACTAAGCCACAATGCTGGCCCTACAACCCCTTCTTAATTGAGTTTTCTATATTCTTTTTTACTCCTCTTCTAATTAGAGGTATATTTCCATTCTCATATTTAGTTTTATTCTGAATGTGATGTCTTTTTGTCAGTCCTAGAAAATTCTTTTTTTTTTTTTTTTTGACAGGCAGAGTGGACAGTGAGAGAGAGAGACAGACAGAAAGGTCTTCCTTTTGCCGTTGGTTCACCCTCCAATGGCTGCTGCGGACGGCGCGCTGCGGCCGGCGCACCGCGCTCCTCCGATGGCAGGAGCCAGGAGCCAGGTGCTTTTCCTGGTCTCCCCATGGGGTGCAGGGCCCAAGCACCTGGGCCATCCTCCACTGCACTCCCGGGCCACAGCAGAGGGCTGGCCTGGAAGAGGGGCAACCGGGACAGAATCCGGCGCCCCGACCGGGACTAGAACCCGGTGTGCCGGCGCCGCAAGGCGGAGGATTAGCCTGTTGAGCCACGGCGCCGGCCCAGAAAATTCTTAGGTACTCTTGTTTTGGAGTATTGCTTCTTAATTTTTATGGAATTCCTATGTGAGATAGGCTGGAATCTTTCCATTTTCTTTCCCATGTCTTTTAACTTCCATATTGCACCTTTATCTTACAGTATTGTTCTATAAATTACCCTGATTTTCTCTCTCTCTTTCTCTCTCTCTCATTTATTTAAAGTGAGACAGGAAGGGAGGTGGACAGAGCAAATAGGAGAGAGGAGGAAGAGAGAGAAGGAAAGAGTTGGTTAGTTGAAGCAAAATCCATACACATCTGGGACCACCATTTAAATTAACTCCTGAGTTTATGTTACTAAACTAAGTGGGTGCTATAAATTGAAACTCCACAGTTGTGATGCATTTAAAATTCTTTTAAAGATTTGTTTTTGTATTTGAAAATCAGAGAGAGGAGAGGAGAGGAGAGGAGAGACACAGAGAGAGATCTTCCATCTGCTGGTTCACTTCCCAAGTGGCCCTAACAGCAGGGCTTAGCCAGACAAAAAAACCAGGAGCCAGGAGTTTCTTCTGGGTTTCCCATGTGGGTGGCAGCGCTTGGGCCATCTGCTGCTGCTTTTCCCAGGCTATTAGCAGGGAACTAGATCAGAAGTAGAGCAGCTGGGACTCAAACTGGTACCCATGTGGGATGCCAGCATTGTAGGCAATAGCTTTACCCACTATGCCACAACACTGGCCCTGGATTTTAGATTTGTAGAGGATTCCTCCCACTCCCCATACCCAAGACCAGGGCAGATACAACTCCTTAACACTTTCTGGTGACAAAGGAGATATTTTTTTCTAGACTTCCTTCAAGAGTCCCTTTATACTGGCTTTACACTGGACTCTGGGTTCCAACTTTCTACCTATAGGGACTCTAGCCTCCTTTCCAGCACTGAAGTGGCAATGAAAATATAAGCCCTTATGGGGGCCGGCGCTGTGGCCCAGCAGGTTAACACCCTGGCCTGAAACGCCTGCATCCCATATGGGTGCTGGTTCTAGTCCCGACTGCTTCTCTTCCGATCCAGTTCTCTGCTGTGGCCTGGGAAAGTAGTGGAAGATGGTCCAAGTCCTTGGGCGCCTGCACTCACGTGGGAGACCCAGAAGAAGCTCCTGGCTTCTGGCTTCAGATTGGCGCAGCTCTAGCCGTTGCGGCCAGTTGGAGTGTGAACCATCGGATGGAAGATCTGTCTCTCTCCGCCTCTCTTTGTGTAACTCTCTGACTTTTGAATAAATAAATAGAATCTTTAAAAAAAAAATATATATATATATAAACCCCAAGATTTGATATCTTGTTTTGTGTGGTGGATACATGAGTTCACACAACTGCCAAGTTCACTGAGCATTTAATATCTGCATATTTTATTGTATATGAATGATAGATCCATTAAAAATATAATTCAAACCCCTCAGTAAAATCGGCAAATCTGGGGCTGGTAATTGATCTAGCAGTTAAGACACTGATTGGGATGCCCACATTCCATGTCACAGTGCCTGAGTTCGAATCTTGGCTCTACTCCTGATTTCAAATTCCTGCTAATGCACAGTCTAGGAGGCAGCAGGTGACCGCTCAAGTAATCGAGCCCCAGCCACACACATGGGAGACCTGGTCTGAATTCATGACTCCTGGCTTTGACCTGACCCAAGCTTCAACTGTTGTGAGCATTTGGGGAGTGATCGAACAGATGGGGCTCTCTATCTCCCTCTGTCTCTTTCTCTGATTCCCACATAAATAAAAATTTAAAGATCAGAAGTTCTTCCATATCTCTCCAGATCAACATCAACACATAGGTTTTCAATTTCCTCTTTGTTTTTGCTCCTTAGATGCACTTGACACATATATTTCAAGGATATATACTATCTTTTCTCTAGACTCTTGGATTTTGAAGTGTGAGTGTTTTCAAATTCTCTCAAGTAGCAGTTCTCAGCCAAGGGAGATTTTACCACCTAGAGGACATTAGCAATGTCTGGAGACAAAACTAGAGTCCCTGACTACAACGAATTATTTTATCCAAAATGGCAACGGCATCAAGATTGAAAAACTCTAACCTAGATCACATTTGACCATTACAACTATCGTAGAAATGCTGGGCTTTGGCTCTGGTGTTTCACAAGGACATAGTATAGTCTAGGTATCAACAGAAAGCATCTTGCCTGAAAATTTACTCTAGAATTCTCCACATGAGACATCTTCCAAAATAATATGCGTAAAAAAGAACACAGCATATTTATATATCTTTTTAAAAATTTATTTGGGGCCGGCGCCGTGGCTCAACAGGCTAATCCTCCGCCTTGCGGCACCGGCACACCGGGTTCTAGTCCCGGTTGGGGCACCGGATTCTGTCCCGGTTGCCCCTCTTCCAGGCCAGCCCTCTGCTGTGGCCCAGGAGTGCAGTGGAGGATGGCCCAGGTGCTTGGGCCCTGCACCCCATGGGGAGACCAGGAAAAGCACCTGGCTCCTGGCTCCTGCCATCGGACGAGCGCGGTGCGCTGGCCGCAGCGCGCCGACCGCGGCGGCCATTGGAGGGTGAACCAACGGCAACGGAAGACCTTTCTCTCTGTCTCTCTCTCTCACTGTCCACTCTGCCTGTCAAAAAAAAAAAAAAAAAAAACACACACACACAAAAAAATAAAAATAAAAATTTATTTGAAAGGCAGATTACATAGTAGGGGAGAGAGATCTTCCATTCATTCCTTTGCTTCCCAGATGGCTGCAATGGAAGACAGAAGCTTCATCCAGGTCTCCCACATATGTGGTAGGGGCCCAAGCACTTGGGCCATCTTCTGCTGCTTTCCAGGTGCATTAGCAGGGAACTGGATTGGAAGTTGAGGAGCCAGCCGTCCAACTGGTGCCTGTATGGGATGCCGGTGCTGCAGGCAATGGCTTTACCCATTATGCTACAGTGCCAGCCCCTCATGTATCTTTTTCTTTTACATCTTTACAGTGCTAACAAACTACTGTTGGATTAAGATGTCAAAATTAATCACCAGATAAATGAAAGGAGTTTACAGCTCAAATGAAGAGCATTTAAGATCATCATTTAACAATGAGAAGTTTACATACCTAATGCATATATTTGACAGATTATAACTTCACATTCTAATCAAATATTCACCAATCAATTACTTCCTACACTGCTTTAGCTGGGCAATGAGTCAGGCTGGACACCCCTGGGTGCTTACTGTAATTTAAGGACACCATCCTGTGCAACATATCCCACTGAGAGTGTTGCTTCAATTTTTCTCACTCTCTAGAACTGCCTGGGGCTGGCATTGTGGTAGAACAGGTAAAGCTGCCACCAGCAACGTTGGCATCCCATATAGGTACCAGTTTGAGTCCTGGCTGATCCACTTCTGATCCAGCTCCCTACTAATGACCTCCCTACTAATGACTAAGGACCCAGGTGCTTGGGTCCTTGCCACCTATGTCGGAGACATGGAAGAAGCTCCAAGCTCTTGGCTTTGGCTTGGCCTACCCCATGCTATTGCAGCCATCTAGGGAGTAAATCAGTGGATGGAAGATCTCTCTATCTTTCCCTCTTTCTTTAACTCTGACTTTCAAATAAAAAGAAATAAATCTAAAAAAAAAAAAAAAAAAAAAAAAAGAACTGCTTGATAGGCTTTTGCCACAAGACTAATGAGAGGGCATTCACGGTTTTAATACACTGTATTTCAATATGAAAAAAGGCAGGAATTGAGCTTCAAGCTGTGGAAAAACCTACTGATATTATTATTATTACTATTTAATAATAAGGCATATAACAGGTACAGAGAATAACGTAATGGGTACCCATTTCTTATCAAACGGGTTAAGAAATAGAGCATTACAGATATGATGGACAACCTTGTGGAACTCCCATTTCCTTCCCTCCCCAGAGGTAAGCACCCTTCTGAATAAGGTGTTTATCACCTTTGTGCTTGTTTTTAATTTTCCATTACTTATGCAACCTATAAACAATCTATGGTATTATCAGGCTTGTTTTCAGACTTATAAAAATGGTATCAAACACCCTTCTTCAACTTCCTTTTTCTAATTGACAATTTCCTGCATTTAATAGCCACAGGACTCAAGAGATGGGTCAAATGGAAGTGCTGAATGCATTCAGCTTCTCTGTCACTACAGAGAAACTCACCTGGGTGGGCTGAATGCTCCCAGCTGCTCCTGTCTAGAGTGGCTGTGTGCTGTTTCCTACTGCACACCAGCGACACTGGTCACTAAGACTCACACTCTCACACCCAGGGACAGGAATGTCCCTAAAATACCCACAAGCCCCAGCTCCACCACCAGAAGCCCGCTGTTCTGGGGGGTGTCCCTCAGGCCTCTCTGAAGTGGAATATGAGAAGTGAATTCGCTGCAACTGCTTTGACACAGGCTTCACTGTGCTCACCTAATGGCTTTTCCAAGAAACCGTAACAGCAGAAACAGAAACCAGACTTGACCAGTCTGTTCAGACACAAAGCGTGACCAGTCTGCTAGAATCCACCACTGGTAAGAAGAAAGCTTTTATTGACTGAGAGAGTGAGTGAGTGAAAATGCAGCCTAGGTGTTTCTCTCCCTTCCGTTTCGGAAGGTAAGCAGGGGTTGGGTAGGGGGCTAAGGTCCAAACATGAACTGGGCTTTAATAGTTCTTCCAAGGATTCAGAGGTTGGCCTCAGAGTGATGCATCAGGCAGATTTAGATCAGGACAGCCCCTGGGGGAGGCAGCTGACACCGCTCCTGCTCTGGTTTCATCCACGGTCACGCTGATGACATTTCACAACAGGCCTGCTCAGCAGCTGCTCTGAGGAGGCGGGCGTGCCGTGCTCGGAGACTCCAGCGGGATGGACCACAACAGAGCAGGAAGCCCCTCAAAGTTCACTGCTGAGCTGGACCACAACAGAGGAGGAAGCCCCTCAAAGTTCACTGCGGATTGGGCCCAACAGATAAACAGCGGATCAGCTGCAGGGGGTGAGGGAGGTGAACAGTCCAAAAACATCATCAAAGAGGGAAGAACACTTAGGCTTGGGTGGTATTTAGGATACAGATCCAGTCCATAAAGCCTTTTATCCCCAAGGAGAAAGGAAAAAAAAAACAAAAAACTAAGTAACCCTTACTTTGCCTCACAGGCTGGTAGCAAAGACTTAGATTGCCATGCCCAGCAAAACCCTTCTGCCCTCAGAGGAGAGGACCCGAGAAAGAACAAAAGAAATGGGGAGGAAGAAAGGTAGATGCCAGGTCCTGGGGTTTCCAAAAGGTTTCAAGAACCACTCAGAATATGTTTTGATAGGTGGCCAGCCTAACAAGTTAAGATGGTGATCAATGATCTGATACAGAATTAAAGACAAAAAGCCTCTGGAGTCACAGAGTTAAGTGGCCAGGGAGTTTTTTACTATTTAATTGAGGGACAACGTTTTGATCATGAGTGGTTACTAGACACAAAGACTAAGGTGGTGTCACAATGACACTTTCAGTTCAGAGCTGAAAAGCGGGCTGGGTGATTACAGATGGACAGCACCACAGGCCGTGATGCAGCCAGGCCTAATACGCCCGCCACAGGGGCATTCAACAACTTAACTGGGAAACATGGCAGATCCTGCGGACATTCTGATGGACCCTGCAAGAGCGCTTACTGAATACACAGTCAACCCATACCTCTGGGTTACTTATTCACCCAGGCCAGCACTGTATTCACGGCCCTTCCGGTCTCTCCTCACCTGAGGATGTCACCGATGGTAATTTCAGGGATGAACTTCTGAAGGTGCTTCACTGTTTCACCAAGAAAACAGGCTTTGTACATTTCACTAACTCCATAGGAAAAATTCTGGAACACCAGTTTAAACAAGCCACTGAAAACAGAAAAATATCTTTATGAGAGGAATTAGGAATTACTAAAAAAGCATTTTTACAGTCATTAGATTTTTCAGTTTTGATAGCATCACAGACATATGTCAAAGTCAGAAAAATTACTTATTAAAAGAATATCAACTTTTGGCCAATGTAAGAAAAAGATTTCATCAAACCAAGAAGGAAACATCTTCCAAAGTCAAATTCCCAAGGAGTGCTGGTTTCAGATTGGGATTCTATAAAGTCTACTAACATCTAGTCTGTCTTTACTTTTTTTTTTTTAAAGATTGATTCTTATTTATTTGCAAGGCAGAGTAACAGGAAGAAAGGGGGAGAGAGAAAAAGATCTTCCATACATTGATTCACCTCCCCCCCCCAATGACCACAATGGCTGGGGGTAGGGCTGAGCCAGGTCAAAGCCAAGAACCTCAAATTCTATCCCGGTCTCCCGCATCATTGGCAGAGGCCCAAGTTCTTGGGCGATCTCCTGCTACTTTTCCTGGTGCATTAGCAGGTAGTTGGATTGGAAGTGGAACAGTGGGGACTTGTAGTAGGATGCCAGTGTTGCAGGCAGGGGCCTGACCTGCCATTCCAGAATGCTGCTCCCACCACGGGCTTTCTTAATGCAAATATTACATGTTTTCAACATATGTAAAAGACATTAACAGACTTCCACATCTCTGCAGTCTATGTATGCACATATGAATGTAAAGAGGTATTTTTTACAAGCTCCACTCTAAACCCTCTGCTTCGGAATCTATGAAGGGTGAAATCTAAGCTAAGTATAGCTTTAAAAGGTTTCTAGTGATTTTGCTATGGAACGCTCCGGAGAGAAACAGCAGAAAAAAGAACCAAACAAAATACCTCACTAAGTTATTTCTTGCCATAGTAAAGATCCTACATTGTGGCCGGCACCACGGCTCACTAGGCTAATCCTCTGCCTTGCGGCGCCGGCACACCGGGTTCTAGTCCTGGTCGGGGTGCCGGATTCTGTCCCGGTTGCTCCTCTTCCAGGCCAGTGCAGTGGAGGATGGTCCAAGTGCTTGGGCCCTGCACCCCATGGGAGACCAGGAAAAAGCACCTAGCACCCGGCTCCTGCCATCGGATGAGCGCGGTGCGCCGGCCGCAGCATGCCAGCCACGGTGGCCATTGGAGGGTGAACCAACAGCAAAAGGAAGACCTTTCTCTCTGTCTCTCTCTCTCACTGTCCACTCTGCCTGTCAAAAATAAAAAAGAAAAGAAAAGAAAAAAAAAGACCCTACATTGTAGGTCAACACAATAGTACACACAAATGAAACAATCACAGAGGAAACAATCTTGCTCACTGTCAAATTCTCTAATCTTTTACAAAATGACAGTGATTGGCTGGAAATAATCTTATCAAAGCAAGACACCTACTTTTAAAAGAAAATCTTTGGTTTTCAAATTTCATATTCTTTTTATTTTCCTTTCCTTAACAGAGAAGGTTAGCACTGTGGTCAAATTTGGACTGCCAAATGTATGAATGGCTTTTACATTCTTACTTTTTTCTTTTTAAAGATTTATTTATTTGAAAGGCAGAGATACAGAGAAAGAAGAAGAGAAAGAATCTTCCATCCACTGGTTCACTCCCCAAATGGCCACAGTGGCCAGGGCTGGGCATGCCAAAGCCAGGAGCAAGGAGCTTCTTCTGGTCTCTTATGTGGTTGCAGGGGCCCAGCACTTGAGCCATCTTTTGCTGCTTTCCCAGGCCATCAGCAGAGAGCTAGATCATAAGTGGAGCAGCCAGGACTTGAATTGGCACCCACTGGGGATGCTGGCACTGCAGGTGAAAGCTTAACCTTCTATGCCACAAGGCCAGCCCATATTTTCTTTTTTAATTTCCTGATTTATTTTTACTTATTTAGAAAGGAGAGAGGGACAGAGATTACAGAGACAGAGAGTAATATTCCATCATGGTTGACCCCCTAAATGCCTGCAACAGCTTGGGCTGAGCCAGGCTGAAGCTAGGAGCCCAGAACTCAATACAGGTCTTCCATGTGGGAAGCATGGATCCATCATCGGCTGCCTTCCAAGGTGTGTCTTAGCAGGAAGTTGGAAGGGGAAGCAGAGCTAGACTCGAACCAGACACTCTGATACGGGATGTGGCAATTTTGAGCACTGCTCCAAACACCAAGCTACTTAATCTTATTTTTCACCAAGATATCATGCTAGCTCCTCATAATTTTCTGGAGGTTAAAATGTTACGTTTACTCCACAAAGACCTTAATTTGGATGAATAGGAAATTCAATATGCAAACAACAAACACCAAGATTTCCACAAGAAACAGACTATAAAGACAGATTTTCCACATTAAAAACGTAAGTACATAGATGATTTTTAAAGAGAATAAAGTTGTTACCTATTGATAATTATATCCATAACATCTCTGGCATTGAAATCAAAGGGTCTATAACCTTCCCGTTTAAAGGCAAGAATTGCATTAGGTCCTAGCCAAATGCTGCCGTCCATCCTTGGTGTGAAGTGGACTCCTAGGAAAGGAAACCGGCTATCTGGCACCTACGGAGTTAATACAGCAAAGAACTGTTAGCCCTGTTTAGCACACCATCTTACTACAGATGCAAACATTCAGCTGGTAATATAAAAACTGTCTTCCCATGTGTTTAGTTTGCATTGTGAGCTGTGCTCACATATATATTACTATTTTAAAAGATTTATTTGTTTATTTGAAATGCAGAGTTACAGTGGGGCAGACATAAAGAGAGAGAGAGAGAGAGAGAGAGAGAGAGAGAGAGAGAGAGAGAGGTCTTCCATCCGCTGGTTCAGCCCCCAGATGGGCGCAATGGCCAGAGCTGTGCCGATTTGGAGCCAGGAGCTTCCTCCAGGTCTCCCACATGCAGGGGCCCAAGGACTTGGGCCATCTTCTACTGCTTTCCCAGGCCATAGCAGAGAGCTGGATCAGAAGTGGAATAGCTGGGACTTGAACCAGTGCCTATATGGGATGCCGACACTGCGGGCAGCAGCTTTACCCATTAAACCACAGCACTGGCCCCCATATACATCACCATTAACCTGCTTTGAGTTAGAAATGCCAGCCAGGAAACACTGACGCTATTGGCACTGGAGCACTCTGTCCTACCTACTCATCTTGCTGGGTAAAGAGAAAAAAGATGAACTGTGCTACTTCGGGTTATTTTCTCTCTCCCACACTGAGGATGGCTGTGACTGGCAAGCAAAAGCAAAGCTGCCAGGAATAAAGAATAAAAAGAGAAAGAAAGAAAACATGCACATGCATAGTAGAGGCTGCAAAGTGGGGATGCGTTCAATTCAAGCAGATGAAATGAATGTTTAGGCAAAGTCAAAAACATCCATTGGCTGAAGGCTGGCAACTTCATCTGGTTCAGCTAATGTATTTTAAGGGGTTCATTCATCTTTAGGGTAGTTTCAGGCAGAAGAATAAACAGCTCCTGTAAAACGCCTCGGTCTTCTTCCTCCTGAAACCACGTGGCAGCCATGCCCCTTTTCTGCGCCTCTAGTGAACCAAGAAGTATGGTGTCCGAGCCCAGTTCTCTGGCAAGCGCACCCTAACCAGGGAGGAGAATCCTGACAGCACTGCTCACGTCCACATGTACACTCATACGTTCTGGAGATGCATACACTTGCAGGTAGCTCATTACACTTCAGCGACCCTGACATCAGAATACAGCGTTAGGGATGGACCTGCAGAGATGAAATGAAATGCCTGCACAAACAGACTTTTGAAATCTCCCTTCAGTTCAGGGGAAAATATTTTTCATTCCTTTTATGGCCACAACCAGCTTGCAAAGAGTGAGAAGGCAGACATATTACCTACCGGATAAATGTTCCCTTTTACAAGATAGCATTTTTCTGGCTTCAGCAGCAGATAATCTCCCCGGAAAGGTACAATTCGAGGATCAGGATTGCAGCCACTCAACTCGGAAATGCGGTCTGAGTAAAGCCCCGCGCACGTCACAACATACTGACTCCGAACTTCCTCTCCCTGGTGCAAAACAGAAGTGCGATTTGTAGAAAGCAGAGAGGAGCAGAATGCACCAAGAAGGGGACAAGAGATGACAGGAAAGAAAATGAAGGTAGAGGAACGGGTTTCTCTTCTAAAAGAGGATATTCAACATGGGTATGTAGCAGCAAAAAAATAGTTCTTCAGTATTTATAGTTTAGAGACAACAATGGCTGACCTTGGGCACTGTGGCACAGTGGGTTAAGCCACTGCCTGTATTGCCCATGTGAACAATGGTTCCAGTTCTGGCTGCTCTGCTTCTAATCCAGTTCCCTGCTTTTGCACCTGGGAGAGCAGCAGAGGATGGCTCAAGTCCTTGGGCCCCTGCCACCCATGTGGAAGACCTGGATGGAGTTGCAGGCTCCTGCCTTCTGCCTGGTCTAGCCCCAGCCAATGTGATCATTTCAGGAGTGAACCAGCAGATGAAGATTCTCTCTCTCTCTCTCTCTCTCTCTCTCTCTCCTCTTTCCTTCCTCCCTCCCTCTATGGATAACTCTGCCTTTCTAAATAAACAAATAAATCTTTTTAAAAAATAATGGTTGAGGCCGGCGCCATGGCTCAACAGGCTAATCCTCCACCTAGTGGTGCCGGCACACCCAGTTCTAGTCCCAGCTGGGGTGCCAGATTCTGTCCCGGTTGCCCCTCTTCCAGGCCAGCTCTCTGCTGTGGCCAGGGAGTGCAGTGGAGGATGGCCCAAGTGCTTGGGCCCTGCACCCGCACGGGAGACCAGGAGAAGCACCTGGCTCCTGCCATCGGATCAGTGCGGTGCGCCGGCCACAGCGTGCCGGCCGCGGTGGCCATTGGAGGGTGAACCAACGGCAAAAGGAAGACCTTTCTCTCTGTCTCTCTCTCTCTCACTGTCCACTCTGCCTGTCAAAAAAAATAATAATAAAATAAAATAAAAATAATGGTTGAGGGGCTGGTGCTGTGGTATAGCCAGACTGCAGTGCCAGCATCCCATGTGGACTACGGTTTGAGTCCTGGCTGCTCCACTTCCAATTCAGCTCTCTGCTATGGCCTAGGAAAGCAGTGAAAGATGGCCCAAGTGCTTGGACCCCGCACCCACGTGGGAAAAGACCCAGAAGAAGCTCCACGCTCCTGCCTTCAGATTAGCCCAGCTCTGGCCACTTTGGCCATCTGCTTTTCAAATAAAAAAATAAATCTTTTAAAAAAATAATGGTTGACCCTTGCAAGGATAATTAACAAACAACCCACATGGGACAGGTATTTGGTGTAGCAGTTAAGACAACACTTAGAACACCAGATTCCCTTATTGGAGTACCTAGGTTTGAGTCCCGGCTCCACTCAATTCCAGCTTCCTGCCAATGCGCACTCCGGAGGCAGCAGGTGATGGATCAGGTATTTGAGTACCTGCCATACGGGAGACCTGGATTGAGTTTCTGGCTTCCAGCTTCAGGAAGCCTGGCTAGCCTGGCTATTACAGACTTTCAGGAAGTGAACTAGAGGACCGAACTTCTCTATCTGTCTCTCTCTGCCTTTCAAATAAATAAGTAAACATGCTATGCTTGCCTGCACACACAATCCTGTTTTACAGTAGAGAGCGTCATCATTTGTTGCATGAAGAAGCAAATGTCATTTAGATGGCCGCCACCAATTTGGCATCCTTTTTTTTTTTTTTTTTTTGACAGGCAGAGTGGACAGTGAGAGAGAGAGACAGATAGAAAGGTCTTCCTTTTGCCGTTGGTTCACCCTCCAATGGCCGCCGCGGACGGAGCGCTGCGGCCGGCGCACCGCGCTCACTCCGATGGCAGGAGCCAGGAGCCAGGTGCTTTTCCTGGTCTCCCATGGGGTGCAGGGCCCAAGCACCTGGGCCATCCTCCACTGCACTCCCGGGCCACAGCAGAGGGCTGGCCTGGAAGAGGGACAACCGGGACAGAATCCGGCGCCCCGACCGGGACTAGAACCCGGTGTGCCGGCGCCGCAAGGCGGAGGATTAGCCTGTTGAGCCACGGCGCCGGCCCAATTTGGCATCCTTTGTGCTTTGGACAGCATCTCCTGTCCTGAGTAATTACCCTATTACTCTTGAGTTATTTCACACTAGTCAATCCTGCTCAGTACCAACTGTAACCAGGCCCCCAAGCTATCTTTTATTTCTGATCAATATTTACTTTGCAAGCTGAGGTTACTTTAGCAGCTTCATCCATTCAATTCGCACCTAATAAGAGCACACTACTGTCAGGGTTTGTTTTAGTGGTCAGGAGACTATTAATCTTAGGACATTGTAATTTCCTACACATTTCTGTGGCTATTAACAGCACATTTTTAGCTTCACTCTACCAGGTTTAACTTCATCACTATTCATCACCATACTTTAATTCCCATCTCTCTACTTACAAACAACCAGTAATTCCTTGTTCCTGGTAACTTCTTGTTCTTAGATTGTTTACTTCCTTTTTTAAAGATTTCTTTCTTTATTTGAAAGGCAGAGTTATAAAGAGGAAGAGGGATGGGGAGAGAAAGAGAAAGAGAGATCGTCTACCCACTGGTTTACTCCCTAAATGGCTGCAATGGCTGGGGCTGGGTCAGGTCAAAGCTAGGAGCCAGGAGCTGCATTCAGGTCTCCCACAAAGGTACAAAGGCTCAAGCACTTGGGCCATCCTTTGCTGTTTTCCCAGGCCATTAGCAGGGAACTAGATCAGAAGTGGAGCAGTCAGGACTTGAACCAGCACCCATATGGGATGCTGGAGTTCCAGGTGGTAGCTTAACACACTGTGCTACAATGCCGGCCACCGGATTGTCTTCCTCTTCTTTTTTTTTTTTAAGATTTAATTTATTTATTTGACAGGTAGAGTTACAGACAGTGAGAGAGAGAGACAGAGAGAAAGGTCTTCCCTCCGTTGGTTCACTCCCCAAATGGCCGCAATGGCCGGAGCCGCGCCAATCCGATCCAGGAGCCAGGTGACTCTTCCCGTTCTCCCACGCGAGTACAGGGGCCCGAGCACTTGGGCCATCTTCTACTGCCTTCCCAGGCCACAGCAGAGAGCTGGACTGGAAAAGGAGCAACTGGGACTAGAACCAGCGCCCATATGGGATGCCAGCGCCACAGGTGGAGGATTAACCTAGTGCGCCACGGCGCTGGACCCCGGATTGTCTTCTAAGCCAACCTGTTCCTGAAGCCTTGGAATTCTCACCTCACTTCAACACTCTTTCCAGCCCTCACTGATTCCGCTTTGTTCCACTGTGCTGTATTTTCAGCTCTAAATGCATTTGATTCTTGCTCTTGCCAGAAAGTGAAGCTCCTTTTCAGGGGTTGCTGCAAGTCGCGTTTTTCAGAATACCAGATGAAACTTCTTAACAGTGAATTAAAATGAAAATTAGCTAGACTAAGCCATATAGTTTTAAGACCCTTTAAGTCAAAAGGGCTGTGTCAGCAACAACAAACACTGCCCTATTCTAATATCTTTCTAGTGCATCCAGAGTTTTATACTAAAAGCACAAGACATATTTTTATGTGATTTAAATACAGTGTTCCTACTTAAAAGGTCAGCAGTACTTTTTGTTCTCAGAACACAAGATGTAGTAGAAAGGCCTATCATAAATGTAAAGATATGAGCTGAATTTGCAGAGTGGCACTAGCATGCAATAGCCTAATTACTCCCTTTTTTAAAAGTTTTCAAGAAAGAAATTAAAACCAGCACAAGTGTCTGAAATCACTTTGTGTCATACATAAAACAATAATTAAATCCAGCAACATATGAATTTCACTTTTAAATGGAAAGTTAGATAAACATTGAATAATCAATCATAAATTTATTTATCTGAAAGGCAGAGAACAAAGAGAGAGACATACAGATCTCGTATCTGCTGGTTTACTCCCCCAAATGCCTGCAACAGCTGGGGTTGGACCAAGATGAAACCAGGAGCTGAGAACTCAACCTGTGTCTCCCATGTTGGTGGCAGGGACTCAACTACTTTGAGCCATCACCTACTGCCTTCCAGGGTATGTATTCGCAGGAAGCTGGAATCAGGAGCAGAGTCAGGACTCAAATCCAGATATTCTGACACGGGATGCAGGAGCTCCAAGCAGTGTCTCAACTGATAGGACAAACACCATCCCTAATCCTAAATTTCTTCTTAAACAGTGCTTCTCTTTTGTTCTTTAATGAGTGAAAAAGATGTTTTTCCCATATTCAATGTACAAATGTGCAACTTCTCCTCTAAAAGTTAATTTTTTAAAATTCCTTTTCTTTCCATCATATAAAAGCACAGAGGGTCAACTTGATAGGTGAACCCAAAATTCTGAATTTGAACCCCAAAATTATACTATAAAGAAAATAACAAAATTGTCTAAACAAAATGACAAGAGCATAAACAACTACAATAACTCTGGGTGAAATAAATATCCACTGGTATCTCACTGGTCCTGTTATACATTTCATCACATGACATAGCATACTCTAGTGGGGGGCAGGCACAAAAACAGCCTGCTATTCTTTCTTTGAATTGAAACTCTGGTTGCTCTGCCACTTAGATCACATGACCCAGCAGGTCTGATGACAACTGAAGTGTCTGTGGCAGGTGGCAGTCTCCAGGGCTGCTGGCAGGCTTCTACAGGTCAATCACAGCACAGAACTTGAGAGGGTGGGAGGAAACGTGAAACCAGCCTCAGCAGCATCTTCCTTTTGAGAAAGTGATTCTGTTTTTGAATGCATATCTGACCGCAATCACCAAGCCACCATTTGAATGACCCAGTATATTAACTTGGTCACTGTCTGACTCATCAAACCACAAAACTGGGTAAGTACAGCAATGTTCTGTCATCAAGAAGAAGGACAAATATATTAGGGTTATATAGGTCCTCTGCAGGCACAACACTGCAGGGGCAAGTGGTTCAAATTCCTATGAGCCCTACTCCTGCTAAATTGCCTCTTTCTCCTGTACCTGATTCTGGCCCTATGACCATTGACCAAGAAAGACAAAATATAGGGCCAGTCTGCCTTTGGTCTATACAACATTAGCAAAGCACTTGACAGTGTAAAGCTGTGGCACTGGAGCCCTACTTTGGAGCAGCCTTGAAAAAGTGCGGTGAAGAGCAATCTTTGCAGTGGGCAGAACTTTGAACATAACACCGGTTATCTACCTTCCCCAGAAGTAGAGAGGACCAGAGTATGGATCTATACCAGAAGTATGGATCTACGCCAGATGTATGGATATGTACTTCTTCATGTTCAGTAACCAATGGATTGCCTAGATAATTAGGAAAAGGAGCTGTGGAAAAAAGATCTGTGAACAGACCACTCCGAACAGGCACAGATGTAAAGATATTTGGGTACCATAGGAATGCTTATGGAAGAGTAATCTTGACTGTGCCAGATTACAACAATCAGCAGACCTGCTCTTTCCCTATGGAGCCCTGTCCTTACTGATGGCTTTATGAACTACACAGTTAGTGGGAAGAATAGTCTCTTCAATAAATAATGCCTGGAAAACTGTATATTTACATGTAATTGAATGAAATTGGAACTTGACCTTAAACTACTTACAAAAATTGACTTGAAATGAAAGACTTAAATAAACATAGGGGAGAAGCTTGACATTGGTCTTAACCATGATTTCTTGGACAGGACATCAAAAGCACAGGCAACAAAAGCAAAATGAAACAAATTGGACTATATTGAACTAAAAGTTCCTGAACAACAAAGGAAACAATTGACAGGGTAAAGAGGCAACCTAAAGAATGGGAGAAAATATTTGCAAGCTATATATCTGGTAAGAGATTAATATCCAAAATATATAAAGAACTCATACAACTAATTGGCAAAAACGAAACAAAACACAAATGATCTGATTTTAAAATGGGCAGAGGATTGGAATAGATTTTTTTTCAAGGACATCCAAATAGCCAATAGGTAAGGGAAAAGGTGTTCACATAATTAATCATCAGTGAGGTGCAAATCAAAACCACAATGAGAAAGCATCTCGCGCCTCTTAGAATGGCTAAGATCAAAGACAAATGATAACAAGCACTGGTGAGGACATAGGATGCACTGCTGGCAGGAATGTGAACTGGTACAGCCATCAGTGAGAAACAGAAAATTAAAAATAGAACTACCATATGATCTAACAATCCCACTTCTGGGTATCTTATCCCCACAAATCATAATCAGTATCTCAAAGAGATAGCTGGTCTCCTAGGTTCAATGCAGCACTATTCACAAAAGCCAAGAGATGAAAGCAATCTAAGTGTCCAACAACAGATGAATAAACAAAATGTGGTATATGTACACAATGTAATATTACTCAACTATAGAAAAAGAAGGAAATTCTGCCATTTGTGAGAAAACAGATGAATTTGGAAAATGTCACGCTAAGTATAAATAAGCCAGACAGTGACAGACAAACACTGTATGGTCTTACTTTATATGTTAAATATAAAGAAAGCTGAGTCCATAAAAATAGAGAGTAGGATAGTGGTTGCTAGGAACTAAGAGAATGGGATGGCAGAGATGGGAGAGATACAGCTCAAAGGATACAGGTTTTCAGCTATATTCTGATTAAGTCCTGGGCATCTAACATATAACATGGTGACTACAGTTAATAACATTGTATTGTATACTTGAATTTGCTAAGAGAGCACCCACCAAAAAAGCTCCTAACTATGAAGTGATGGATATGTGAACGAACCTGATCATTGTATGGTAATCATTTCACAGTATGTTCATGTATCCAACTATAACATTATACTTGTACGTCTTAAATATGTAGAACTTTGTCAATTATTACTCCATAAAGCTGGAAAGAAATAGTTACAGCAGCAAAGACGGAGAGAAGATGCATGAGCTGAGAAATGGACTTGCTCACCAAGGCTGGGTCTGTCCTCAGCCACTGAGAGCTCCATCTGTAGACAGCAGAGAACAATACAGCCACAGGCACATCCCCAGGACCACTTCCAGCACAGAAAAGCAGGAGCACTTAGTTCTCACTGCAGTAGACAATCCATTTGCCTTTCTTGCCCACAAAGCTTGTGCGAAAACTACCATCTGTAAACTCACAGGACGCCTTCCTTACCATCCCAGTATCTTACACAGAAGCGTTACTTCTCTTACTTCTCATTAATGAATTTATTTTGCAGCAAATGAAGAAATAAAGCGCGTGCTTACAGAATTTCCTGATGACCATTTTCCCTATCATCCTGTAGTCACTGGGTGACAGAAAGTAGATGGGTTTTTGAAGGCTGAATAATAACACTAGCTGGCTGGCAACACCTTGAAAGGTTGGGCAATGTCTTCCAAGAATACTATCTGTGCTATAAATCAATGAATACATCTACATTATATATAATGCATGTAATTATACACAATATTGTTTCTCCCATAGCCAGGATTCACATGACTGGAAATTAAGAGGTAAGAATGGGAGTAGCTCCTCACTATTACCCCAGGGACACATGAGCAAGATTTTTGCTTTCTCTCCCTATAACTCTGTGCTCTGATGATGTATAGGTCTTAGTTCCTAATGGGAAAACACTTTCATTGGAGAATCAGCAATGGTTCCATTAAACTGGAAGCTGATACTGGCATACTTGGCCACTCCAGGCTTCTAGGCCAGTGAATCAAAAGGCTGAGGGAATTGTTGGGTTGAATGGCAAATTTGTCCTGGCTCTTAAGGGGAAACACAGTTGCTACTACACAGAGAGCTTGAGATGATAAAGAGGAGTACTTCTGGAATACACTCCAGGGGCACCTCTATTCTATGTACTGCTTTAAGAGTTACCAGGAACTACCACAACCTGAAATGGGTAGGGCAGCTAATGGCACACACACTTCAGGAATGAAAATCTGGGTTACTCTACCAGACTGAGAACCATGACCAGCAGAGATGCTTGTCAAACGAAAGGAAAACAAGGAATGGGTAGTGGAAGAAGGAAATTATACATCAGCTATGACCACACAACTAATTACAGAATATTGTAGTTACAGAATATTGTAGCTATGAGGATCTTTATTTACTTTGAAGTAAAATGTCTCTGTCTATAGATTATTCCATTTTTTTCTGTGTCCCACATTAAGGACTGAATTGTGTTCCCTCAAATCCACACACTGAAGCCTGACTTCCTAAAATGATTTGGAGATATGGCTGTTAGGGAGGTAACTAAGGCTACAGGTCATAAGGGAGGCCCCTAATCTAATGGGACTGGGGTCCTTACACACAGAGGAAAAGACACTCAAGATCACTCTGCACAATCACAGAGAAGAGGACATGGGAGGACTTGGTAAGAAGATGGCCATTTACAAGCCAGGAAGAGAGGCCCCGGTAGAAAGCAACCTGACAGCACCCTGACCTTGACTTCCAGCATATGGGACTGGGGGAAAAGAAGGAAAGAGAGATTTCTGTTGTTCAGGTCATTGAGTTTCGGTGGTATTCTGTATGGCAGCTTGGGAAGAGTAGGACACCCCTCTCTGCCACCCCATTATCAGACAGAGGGTTTCTCCCCCTCAATACCACTGGCATTTGGGGCTGGACACATCTGGGTTTTAGAGGTCTGTTTCCCACACTGAAGGACGTTGAGCAGCAACCTTGGCCTTTACCTACCAGATGCTAGGAACACTGTTCCTCTCCTTCTCCCTCTCCCCCTCTATCTCCCCAGGTTGTATCAAGCAAAAATGCCTCCTGGGGAGCAAAATTGCCTGCAGGTGAGAACTACTAATCTAACACAAGATGCATAACCAGAGGCTAACCTTGTACTGCAGTATTGAAGCTCCAGGATCTCACAGGAGGAGTACGACTCAGCTAGAAAAGAATGTACACCACCCAAAGATGGATAGACTGAACATCCCTGAGGGCCAGTTACACCCGTTAGGTGGAAGCATAGTTTTACTACTGTCTTTATTCTGAAGCTAACTATGGCAGTGAAGCGTGCATATGAATGCCTGGGTGACAAGGGGTGGGTTTGTACTGTGTCGACTGGGATAAGCTGGAACGATGCTTGACAGAACTCCCTCCTCTGTATAGTTCCATCTTGAAGTACACCGAGTCAGGCACTGCCTAAGACGCGGCAGGCAGAAGGAAAGCAGCGGTCACTATTGTTTAAAGGTCATCCCCATCCAAGGTGGTCCAATGTAGAAACAGGCTGACACCCACTGCCACGGCCCAGTGAATCCCTGATCTCTTTCCAACTCTGTTTTCCAACTACTGATTCTCAAGACCTGCCCCAGTTTGCTGCCTGGGTGCAGACCCAGAGGCAAGAGCACCCCTCAGAGCTCTGAGAGGGTTCCCTTTTGCAGCCCATCAACCCCCACCCCCAGCAGCTGGACACGTGGAGGTACCGTCTGGGATGCAGAGTCCCATCTGGATCTCTGCTTACCCAGATCCTTTCACAACTGCATGAGGCCTGATTCCCACCAGGAATCCTAGAATACTCAGGAATGACTCTGCTCCCGGAACTGGGCCCTGACGCTGCCATAGACAAGGCAATCCATGCTTCTCTGCCATTCTGATTCTTGCTTCACACTGTGTGAGAAGGAAGAAAAGCAGCTCATCTCCCTCTGCACAAGCTGCACAAACCCTCAAAGTTTTCTCGTTACTAAGTAAGTTAACCCAGACCGGTAAGCAGAGCGATAAAATACCTCTCAGTTTTGCCTTAAGATTAACCATTCCAAGTGTTTATTATCCTTTTCTGTGTGTGCCATTTTATGAAGACATTCCAAAGCCAAAACTCTTCTAGAATAAAAGTTGTTAAATATCTCTAAAAGAATTTCCTCGGGGTTACTGTTACATTAGACCGGTTTCATTCAGTGACTTAAAATACAGCACCGTGTGAGGTGGCTTTGGAACAATGGTTAAGACATCTCTTGGGATGACTGAAACCTGTATCAGGGTGCCTGGGGTTGAGTCTCAGCTCCGTTTTCAGTTCCAGCTTCTGGCTAATGTGCACCTTGGAAGACAGCAGCTGATGGCCCAGGTACTTGTGTTCCTACCACCCATGTAGGAGACCTAGACTAAGTTCAAGGCTCCTGGCTTCAGCCTAGCCTAGCCTAGCCCAGCCCTGGCTGTTACAGGCATTTGGGGAGTGAATTAGGAACAGTGTGTCTGTGTCTGTCTCTCTTCTTTTAAATGAATAATATATATATATTATATATATATATATTTTTTTTTTTTAAAGACAACACTTTGGATTAATTCAACTTTTTACTAAAGGGAAAGGGAAAAAACAGAAAGTAGTTTGGCTTAAGAAATTTTACCTTTGTATTCTTTATAACAATTGGATATTTCATCCCTGAAAAAAAAGAATTTGTAAAAGACTTATTTTTAGCAAAAGAAGATCAATATTATTGGAAATATTATATTAGTAACAAATGTAAATGAATTCCTTCTATCCACACTTCTACCATACTTGCAACCTACTTTTCATTCTGAAGTGTTTTACCAAGTAATAAGACTAAACTAGTCCACATTTGACAGTCTTGAAAATTCTAGCATGTTTTTTAGCTCATTCTATTTTAATTTGTTTAATCTGTGCTTATAAACCGTTCCCCATCTGAGCTCTAGCACAGTGCCAACTTTTCCTTGAATGACAGTCCTAGAAATCATGCTACACAACGGATCATGATAAATCAGTAGGTATTTCCCACAAGCTACAGCTATTACAGAAGAAGTTGTGTTGTCCAAGTGTTGCTGACTTGATTACTTGCAGGTTCTCTGTTGCTGAGAGAAGCAAGGTTATCACCACCCAGAAATTTCCAATATTAAACCGACTGTCTATCAGTTTAATTTCCACGCGGATACATGGGATCTCAGTCTTTTAGTGTATATGCACAGCAAATAAGATTACATCTACCTCTACTGTAAATTAGATTCATTATGCTGCCTACAGACAACAGCCTTAATTACTTCACAATTGGCTCATCTTCTTAAAATTTACAAGGCCGAGGAGAACGGCCTCGATCGTCTTTAAAACCTGCCAAGGAAGAAAGAACATGGCACTACTTTTTTTTTTTCCTTCAGATTTCCCAGTAGCAAATAGAAGCCTTTCAAATCTTTCATCTGATTTTAAAAAAATATTAACACCCTCAAAACAAAATAAACTCTAAGCGCTGTGTAAAACAGGAGTGGGGGTGTTCAGAATGGCTGAATCATTTTATGAACACAGGCTGTCATTCTGAAACATGGGTGTGCCCAAGAATCATCCAAAATTTTATTCCAGGACCAGTGCTGTGGCACAGCAGGCTCAGCTGACCTGGGATACCAGCATTCCATATTGGAGCTCCAGCTCAAGTCCTGGCTGCTCTACTTCTGATCCAGCCCCCTACTAATACACCTGGGAAAGCAGCAGACGATGGCCCAAGCACTTAGAGCCCTGCAACCCACGAGACCCAGATGGAGTTCTAGGCTCCTGGCATAAGCCTGGCCCAGCCCTACTTATTGCAGTCATTTGGGGAGTGAACCAGTGGAAGTAAATCTCTTTCTGTCTATGTGTCTGTCTCTGTCACTCTTTCATATAAATAATATAAAAAAAATAAATAGAATAAACATTTTAAAAAAGGTTTATTATTCCTAGGCCTTCTCCCTCCCTCCTTCCCTCTGTAACTCTCTTTCAAATAAATAAAAAATCTTTAAAAAAAAAAAAAGACATACCCAGACTCTATAAATGAATAATCTAAAACTCATGTATAGTTTCTTTTTTAGACTGAATTTTGAATGTGAAATTGGCCTTTTCTAATTCTGAAGAGAAATACAAGAGCATAATTTTATAGACTATACACTGGCTACATTTTGGTAATCATTGGTAATAACACAATTTCCTGTTGCCTTATATTGTATGAGTACATCAATTCTCCCAATTTCTCCTAAGTTCCCCCCAGACAGTAAGTTTGGTTTGATTCAAGAAGTATTGGTGATATCAAAATTTCATTTTGAACAAGCAATTCTGACTCTAACCTGCAGGGCAAGGAAGTGTTTGGGGACCTTTGAGGAGCCCTGGCTGTCCAACATCCAATCACACACTGTCCCTTGTGCACCTGCCTCTGAGATCTACTCCAGCCTAGCTTCTGGTGACCTTCCCATTAGCACCAACCCAGAAAAAGCAATCCCAAGGATTTTAAAAAGTCACTACAAGTATTCAGTAGAAAAGATACAAATGGCTTACCATCTTTACTTCTCGAAGGGCTTTCTTTAGCCATTTCAATATCATTTACTTCAAAATTGGTTAAGACAGAACCACCCGCTTGTTGGAAATCCTGGGCAAAGGACAAAGCAACCTGCCGATAGTCCACGATGCCAGTGTATGGACAATCTACAGCCATTAGACCCTGGAACAGAATTACAACAAAGTCAGGACAAGAGTCTATGAGGTTTGCTCAAAATTCCATTTTTGGCTGAATACTTTTGTTTATTTTGATAGATAACATACATTCTCTATGCCTGGGGAAAATGTGTTACTGTTTAAGAAAAAAATAACACTAAAGTTAGCTCTTTAAGTGTCTAAATATGACACTGGGCTTATATATAATGTGAGTGGCAGATACGAGAAATGATACTGCCCACTCCAGAAAATTCCTACCAAAGACTAGTTTTTCCTTTAGAGAAGTAACTTCAGTAAGGTGATCTCTCTTTTTAAAATTTGTATTTATTGCTTTAAATTGTATTTGAAAGGCAGGGAAACAAAGACAGAGAGAGGTCATTCATTTGCTGGTTCACTCCCCCAAATGTCTATACCAGCTGGGGTTGGATCAGTCTGAAGCCAGGAACCTGAAACAAAATCCAGATCCCCCCCAGGGGTGGCACAGAGCCAGGTACTTCATCACCACCTGCTGTGTCCCAGGATGCACATAAACAAGAAGCTGGGTTTGGAAGCGGAGCCAGACTGGAACCCAGGCACTCTGATATGGGATGTGGAGGCACTGCCTGGTGTCACACTGAGTTTTTTCATTCCTAGTCATCCCTCTCCATATTTGATTCTGATCAGAATCATAACTGATTCCGAGTTGAATTCTACTTAACCAAGCAATTAGGTTTTAAATAAGCTCTACTGAGATTTTCCCAGTAGCATACCAAAAACTTACGGGGGTGGGGGGAACTCAGGTGAGTTGTTCTAGCTATCCTCAATGTTTGCAGAGCAATTCTGTAACCTGCTTTTGCTTTTGCCATTTTAGACATGTCCAGAGGGTGCTGCTATGGTGCAGTGGGTTAAAACCCTGGCCTGCAGCACCAGCATGCCATATGGACACCGGTTCGAGTCCTGGCTGCTTTACTTCTGATCCAGCTCCCTGCTAATGCACCTGGGAAAGTAACAGAGGATGGCCCAAGTACTTGGGTCTCTGCACCCATGTGGGAGATCCAGAAGAAGCTCCTGGCTCCTGGCTGTGGATTGGCGAAGCTCCGGCCTTTGCATTCATCTGGGGAGTGAACCAGAGTACTGAAGACCTCTCTCTCATTCTCTCTCTCTCTCTCTACCTCTCTAACTCTTTCAAATAAATAAAATAAACCTTAAAAAAAAAAAAAAAGACATACCCAGACTCTATGATGAATAATCTAAAATTCATGTTTAGTTTATTTTTAGACTAAATTTTGAGTGTGAAATTGGCCTTTTCTAATTCAGAAGAAAAATATAAGAGCATAATTTTATAGACTATGCACTGGCTACATTTTGGTGATCGTTGGTAATAACACAATTCCTGCTGCCTTATATTGTATGAGTACATCAATTCTCCCAAACAAGTTCTCCTAAGCAGATCACTCACGTATAGAGGCTGCTGCAACGGTAACCTCTGCCATCTTCTCACCCGGCCGGCACAGCACTGTCGCTGTTGCAGTTTTATAACAATATCTTTTATACTATTATTTTAAATATTTCATCACCCTGCCCCTCCCCGAACAACCTGCTTAGCCCTTAAAAGCCTTTTTTTAAGTGAAAAGATTTTTTTGTTTGTTTGTTTCTAAATATTTATTTATCTTTTTGAGAGGCAGAGTTACAGAGAAGCAGAGGCACTTAACACTTGTGTGGGAGACCCAGAAGTAGCTCCTGGTTCCTGGCTTCGGATTGGCCCAACTCCAGCAGTTGTGGCCATCTGGGGAATGAGCCAGCAGATGGAAAATTCTCTCTATCTCTAGAAACAGAGAGGTCTCTCCCCTCTCTGGAACTCTGCCTTTCAAATAAATAAAAATGAATCTTAAAAAAAAAAGCTTTGACTTCGCCACTCATGCTGACCAAAGTCTCCAGATGGCCACTCACACTAAGGGTAAAGGCTCACAAAATACCTAGTTGTCTCTTCAAAGACTGGGAGAAACACTGGCAAAAACTTCCTGACAGTTCTGTTTGCAGAATATGAGAGCAGTTGTTAAGGACGGGCACTCATCCCTTCTGTTTTAATACAGTTGATACATGTAACACTTCATATTAGACTTGGTCACTGTCCCAGTACTCTGTAAGTTTAGTAGCTGTAACTCAACTTTGGCCCATAAACAGTATTTTGGCTACAATAACCTTGGAAGCTAGCTCAGGATAATACTAAGTCCAAGTTTAGTTCACAAAAACTTCCTTACCCAGGATGAGACTATGTGATTAGTATGGTAACAGTGGGACAGACTGCACTTCGTTCTACATCAATAGTTTTTTGGAATTCCATAGATTCCTCTTGGTCATCTTGTGTCTCATTGGCCCAGGACAATGCCTGACACACAGGAGACTCCTGCTCACGGAGGGAAGGGACTCGAGGGTCTGTTTTGAAACATGCTGGCTCTCCCTCTCCAGGCCTTCCCTTCTTTTCCTAGGCTTGGCTTTGCTCTTCCTCATGAGATGCTGGCATGCCCCACCTAGACCTGTGTGGTGGGGAAAGGTGGACAGAGTCCCCTGAGCCAGGAGTGCCTACAGGACAGAGTCAGCCAAATCAGGAGGGGGCTGGGGGACACAGCGGCTGGGGCTGTCAGCCAGGAGCTGGGTGTGCACCGTCCAGGTCAGCAGGTCAGTCAGAGCTTGAAATCTGAGGCCATGGCACGTTAGGCAGCTGGAAAAGAACCAGGCAAGCTGGCCCAGGGAAAGCCGGGAGGAGACTGAGCCAGGAGGCGGGACCAGATGAATTGTAAAAGGCCAAGGTCAGAGGGAGCAGTTAAGCTCTGATGGAGCTGATAAGAGTTATCCTCCAAGGTCAAAGTTTACAGAGGCGATTTAAAGTCTTCCAAAATCTCCCACAGGGGAATGCAGTGTTCTTAAAGGAGCCTGTGAAGAGAAGCCCTTCAGAGCTGTGCAATGAAACAACTTCTTTCAGAGGGCCTGGCAGAATCAGGAGCCACGGGAGCTGCACCCACCATCCCTGCCGTGGTGCTGAGGCTGGGGGAGAAGGGAGGAATCCCTGCAAGGCGCTGGTGTGAAATAACCGACCGTACTCCCCACCAGCTCCAGCCTCGGCAAGCACGTGTGAGCACACGTGATGACAAGCTGGTACCACGTAAAGCACCTTGCTTCCGTGGGGGCCTCCCAGGATGCACCCTGTGCTAAGTTACTCACTCGGCCTGCCCGGGAGGGGTAGTCTCTGAGGTTTTGTTTTGTTTTGTTTTTTGCAGCATATTCCTTTTTATTTTTTAAGTTTTTTGTTTAATGAATACAAATTTCATATGTACAGCTTTTAGGACTATAGTGTTTCCGGCCGGTGCTGAGGCTCACTAGGCTAATCCTCTGCCTGCAGTGCCGGCACCCTGGGTTCTAGCCCTGGTTGGGGCGCCAGGTTCTGTCCCCGGTTGCTCCTCTTCCAGTCCAGCTCTCTGCTGTGGCCCGGGAAGGCAGTGGAGGATGGCCCAAGTGCTTGGGCCCTGCACCCTCATGGGAGACCAGGATAAGCACCTGGTTCCTGGCTTCAAATCGGCTCACAGCCCTGGCTGTAGCGGCCATTTGGGGGGTGAACCAACAGAAAAGGAAGACCTTTCTCTCTGTCTAACTCTGCCTGTCAAAAAAAAGAGAAAAGAATATAGTGTTTCTTCCCCCCATGCCTGCCTATTCTCTCTTTTTAAATTCTATCTATTCTTATTACTGAAGTAGCACCTTGACAGTAGGGACTCCATTTTGGAGCAGTTGAGACTCCATTCTGGGAAAGCACCCCCCCCCCCCCCCCCCCCGTGAGACTCTGGTCTGAAACTATGATCTCAAATAGTCGGACAATAGCAGTACACTACATCACCCTTGGCAGAGTATGGAAACCCCCTAACATAATTGTTCAAGCTAAAAAGTAAAAAGGTTACACCTGGGTTAATAATAAAAATGTAATTTGTCTATGTCCTAACCAATACCTGGATTAATGTCAGGATTATAAGATTGTAACTGGCATTGTCAAGATTATAATTGATACTAGTTTTGCATAGGTTTTAGGTCAGCTTGACCCCGGTAACCATGTATTCCCCCCTGTTCCTAGCAACCATGAATTCCCCTCCCGATTTTGTGCTTTTTGCCTTTATATACCCTGTTGCTTTGGGCTTCAGGGTTGAGAGTTCTTTAGGGCATGAGCCCACTCTCCACCGCCGGCAATAAAGGACCATCAAATTTTATCAATGTGTGGTGCTCCTTTGTTTGCACTTGCTCAGGTACAACATTACCAGACATTTGGCCTTATTTATTTGATCCCTTTGACACTTAATCCTATTTATATGATCAGTAACATACTTACTATAATCACTTTAACATGTAAGATGGCATTAGTATCTGGCAACTTAATGGAATTTGGAATCTTATGGAAAATTTTTAGCTTTACCCTTAGGTGTAAGTCCGTGGGAATGTGTGCCGAACAGGGATCAATTTTTAATTAGATTTAAACACCTAAGAATAATTCTGTGTTAAGAGTTCAACCAATGGTATTAAGTAGAAAAAGAAAAATACTAAAAGGATAAAATAATAAGGTGTTCCTCTACAGCCAGGACAAGGGCTGATCAAGTCATGGCTTCTCATAGTGTCAGTTTCACTTCTACAGGTTTCCTTTTAGGTGCTCAGTTAGATGTCACAGATCAGGGAGAATATATGATATTTGTCCCTTTGGGACTGGCTTATTTAACTCACTATGATGTTTTCCAGATTTCTCCATTTTGTTGCAAATGACTGGACTTCATTTTTTTAACCGTTGTGTAGTATTCCATAGAGCACTGGTATGAGGCAGAGTCCCAAGTTTGCCAAAATACTTCTCCCTCTTTTAAAATTATGATTTCAAATAAAATGCAACTTCCTTTGGGTTGACAGCCATATCTCACTCAGTGCCTAACTGCAATGTCTGGGCCCAGGGTAAACAAGAACATTTTGGTTGAATTGAACAGGAAAAAAAAAAAAATCAATCCTGAATCAGCTCCAGGGCAGGATGGTCCTTAGGAGCTGTGTGACCTTGGGAAAGGAACAACCAGCTTCGCCACTTGTGGGAAACAAGAACATACGCAGATAAGTGATCTTATCTGTACACACGTGCCTCTTCTACCTCATTGCAAGCAGTCAGGTGTGGAGACCACCATCAGTCTCATCCTCAACTTTTATAACAGGTGGGAAGTTCCTTTTAAAAAAAAAAAAAAAAGATTTTATTTATTTATTTGAGAGGTAGAGTTATAGACAGTGAGAGGGGGAGACAGAGAGAAAGGTCTTCTTTCCTTTGGTTTACTCCTCAGATGGCCGTAATGCCCAGAGCTGCGCCGATCTGAAGCCAGGAGCCAGGTGTTTCCTCCCAGTCTCCCATGCGGGTGCAGGGGCCCAAAGACTTGGGTCATCTTCTACTGCTTTCCCAGGCCACAGCAGAGAGCTGGATCTGAAGAGGGGCAGCGGGACTAGAACCTCCACCCATAATGGGATGCTGGAGCCGCAGACAGAGGATTTAACCTACTGCGCAATGGCACCAGCCCCCCTGTTTTGTTTTTAACAGTTAAGCATCATTCAAAGAATCATTGGCTCCTATTCCTATTTTTTCATCTTTAGAGCCCTTCACAGGGACAAATGATTGACAATAATTGATGAAATGGTCCAAATTCCTCAAATTTCAGTGTCTCTGGGAAACCAGGAACCCTATTTTTCAAACTCTACAATCAAATTATTTTTACATCATGATCAAATCTACAATGAGGTCAGCAGCTCACTATCTCACACATTTTTTATTTTTCTTTTTGATGTAATCTTAAAATATGAAAGAGTTTTTCATTAGGAAACAAAAATACATGGTAGAGGGCGGGCACTTGGCAAAGCTAGTTTAGTGGCTGCTTACGGCTCCTGAATTCCATACCAGAGTGTCTGGATTAAGACCAGATTCTTGGGGCCAGTACTGTGAAGTAGTGGGCTAAGCCTCTGCCTGCAGCACCAGCATTCCAGATGGGCACTGGTTCATGTCCCAGCTGCTCCACTTCCGATCCAGCTATCTGCTGTGGCCTGGGAAAGCAGGAAGATGGCCCAAGCCCTTGGGCCCCTGCACCCTCATGGAGACCCGGAAGAAGCTCCTGGCTCCTGGCTTCAGATCAGCTCAACTTTGGCAGTTACAACCATCTGGGGAGTGAACCAGCAGATGGAAGACCTCTCTCTCTCTCTGCCTCTCTGTAACTCTGCCTTTCAAATAAATAATACAATAAATAAATCTTAAAAAAAAAAACTCAGCTTCTTGGCTTCTGATCCAGCTTCTTGCTATTTGTAACCTTAGAGGAAGCAGATGATGGCTCAAATACTTGGGTTCCTGCAACCCACGTGGGAGATGCTGACTGAGTTCCTGATCTCCTGGCTTTAGTCTGACCCAGCCCCAGCAGGCATTTAGGGAAGGAATCAGCAGGTAAAAGATCACTGTCATTAAATAAAATGAAAATAAATAAAAACTTTTAAATAAATGTGTGCTAAAAATTGAAGTCTTTCTAAAAAAAATCATTTATTTATTTGAAAGGCAGAATGAAAGAGAGAAAGACAGACAGACATAGGGAGAGATCTTTCCTCCATTGGTTCATTTCCAAAATGCCTACAATAGCTGAGGCTAAGCCAGGGCCGAAGCCAAGAGCCAAGAACTCCATCTAGGTCTTCCCCGTGGGTGGCAGGAACCCAAGTACTTGGGCCATTATCTGCTGCCTCCCAAGCTCATTAGCAGCAAGCTGCTTTGGAAGGGGAACCTAGACTCAATCTTGGGCACTCTTATGTGGGATGTGGGCATTCCAAGTGGCGGCTTAACCTGCAGCCTCACAACACCCATTCCAACACAACTTTTTAAAAAATATTTATTTGAGGGGCCGGCGCTGTGGCGTAGCAAGTAAAGCCACGGCCTGCAGTGCTGGCATCCCATATGGGTGCAAGTTCGAGTCCCAGCTGCTCCACTTGCACCTGAGCTCCTGCACCTGTGTGGGAGACCTGGAGGAAGTTCCTGGCTCCTGGCTTCAGATTGGCACAGCTCCGGCAGCTGCAGTCATCTGGGGAATGAAGCAGACAGAAGACCTGTCTCTCTCTTTCTCTCTCTGCCTCTGCCTCTCTGTAACTCTGACTTTCAAATAAATAAATAAATCTTTTTAAAAAATTATTTGAAAGGTAGAGTTACAGAGAGAGAGCACGAGAGAGAGATAGGTCTTCCATCCATTGGCTCACTCCCCAAATGGTCTCAATGGCCAGGGCTAGGCCAGGCTGATGCCAGGAGCCCAGAGCCTCTTCCAGGTCTCCCATGTGTGAGCACTTGGGCCATCCTCTGCTGCCCTCCCAGGCATATTAGCATGGAGCTGGATTGGAAGTGGAGCAGCCACGTCTCAAACCAGTCTCCATATGGAATGATGGTATCACAGGCAGTGGCTTAACCCACTATGCCATAAGGCTGGCCCCTCCAACATGATTTTTTGAAGGAGGTTATAAACTATTTCCCAGGGTAATACTTGATGGGAACATATCAGGGAGATTCTAACACCCTCATCTAACAACGAAATTCATGAAATCACATAAAGCTATGAAATAGCAACACGTTTAGTGCACTTTCAGGAAGCACTTAATGATAAAATTTATCAGAGGCCATTGTTTGGGATGGAGTGATTCCACGAGGCCCCAGCAGACCAAACCAAAATGGTTACTCATTCCAAAGACCCACTTCTCCAAACTAGAACTTAGTTGATTATCTGACCTTCCAAGAAATCAGGAGAAAGGGGCAGTAGTCAAATCTCCCAATAGGCAAGTTTAGCCAGCATGATACGGAAGACCTCTCTGTTTTAAGCCTAAAAGAAAAATAACTGTGGAACGATGAATCTGCTGTTTGTTCCCTGTTTCTACTTTCCTTAGCCCTTTTCTGCCTAGAGAGTCAAGTTTCTCTGCTCACCTCAGAAAAGACTCTTTTCTAATATTTGAATGAGACATCCTTCCATTCATAAATTATTAATACAAGGCGATTAGATCTTTAAATTTATTACGATTTTGTCTTTGGCCACACTCAGCAGTTTTGTAAAGCACTATATAGACAAGAGATAGGAAATAAGTTTCATTTTAATTTTTTAAAACGATGTATTTATTTGAAAGGCAAAGTTATAGAGAGATAATCCTCCATCCTCTGAATCACTACCCAAATGGCCTCAATGGCTGGAGTTGGGCTGGTCCAAAGCCAGGAGCAAGGAGCTTCCTCCAGGTCTCCCACATGGGTGGCCGGGGCCCAGGCACTTGGGCCACTCTCCGTTGCTCTCCCAGGCCATAGCAGAGAGCTGGATCAGTAATGGAGCAGCAGGAACTTGAACAAGTGCCCACATGGGAGGCCAGCATCGCAGTGGGTAGCTTTACCCACTATGCTACAATGCCTAAAAATAAACTTAACTTTTTAGAGAAGGCTTAAGATTACAGCAAAGCTGAGCAAAAAGTAGAGACTTCCCCTTGAAGAATGGCCTCAGCCCACACAACCAGCTCTTCTATGGAACATCCCTGGTTTTACAACATATTAGGGACTTTCTCCAGTGTTTTTATTTATTTGTTTGTTTTTAAAGGAGGAGTACTTCAGGTTTATGTTTGGGCCTGGGAGACCTGACATAGGGACAGTGCCTTCTGATCTGCTCAGCTCCTGATGACTCTTTTTAAAAAAAATTATTCATTTATTTTTTATTTACTTGAGATGCAGACAGAAAGAAATCTCCCAATTGTTGTCTCACTCTTCAAATGCCCACAATAGCTAGGGCTGCACCACCCCAGGCTGAAGTCAGGCTCAAGAGCTTCATAGAAGTCTCCCATGTGGATACAGGGACCCAAACATGTGGACCATACTCCATGGCTTTCCCCAGGCCATTAGCAGGGAGCTAGATTGGAAGTGGAGCAGCCTGGACATGAACTGGCATCCATATAGGATGCTGGCATCACAGGCAGTGGTTTTACCCACTGAGCTACAACACCATCCTCTCCATTGCTTTTTAAATAGCCTGTTTTGTTCTAAAAAGGAACTGATATGAATTATAGAAAAATAATGAATTATAAGTAAAGTAGGGGCAGGCACTGTGGTGCAGCAGGTTAAGCTGTCACTTGGGATGCCCATGTTCCATGTTGGATACTGGGTTCAATTCCCAGCACCTTTGCCTCCAATCCACCTTCCTCCTAATGTATTCTGAGAGGCAGTAAATAATGACTCAAGTGCTTGGACCCCTACCACCTATGGGGGAGACCCAGATGGAGTTCCTGGCTCCTGGCTTCGACCTTACCCAGCCCTGGCTGTTGTGAACATTTGGGGAGTGAACCAGTGGGTGGAAGATCGCTCTCCATCTCTGTTTCTCTCTCTTCTTCTGTCACTCTGCCTTTCAAGTAGATGAAAATAAATAAACACTTTTCTAAAAAAGTGAAGCAAAAGAGGCTAGGCTTTTAGCCTGGTGGTTAAGATGCTTAGCATCCCATATTGGGGTACCTGGGATCAATATCTGGCTCTGGCCTGAGAAGGCAGCAAGTGATGATTCAAGTATTTGGGTTCCTGCCACCATCTGGGACACTTGCACTGAGTTCCCAGCTCCCAGCTTCCATCTTCCCAGTTTCAGCCAGTGCAGTCATTTGAGAAGTGAACCAGCAGATGGGAGCACTCTGGCTGTCCCTCTCTGCCCCTCTGATAAATAATTTTTTAAAAAAGGAAAACAGGGGCTGGCACTGTGGCGTAGCAGGTCAAGTTACCGCCTGCAGTGCTGGCATTCCATATGGGCACCGGTTCATGTCCCAGCAGCTCCACTTCTGATCCAGCTCTCTGCTATTGCCTGGGAGAGCAATGGAAGATGGACCGAGTCCTTGGGCCCCTGCACCCGTGTGGGAGATCCAGAAGAAGCTTCTGGCTACTGGCTTTGGATTGGCCTAGCTCCAGCAGTTGTGGCCACCTGGGGAGTGAACCAGCAGATGGAAGATCTCTGCCTTCCCCTCCCCGCTCTCTGTAACTAAGCCTTTCATATAAATAAATCTTAAAAAAAAAAAGGTAAAACATCAGGAAAGGAGGAAATAGAAACCAAGGGGAAAGAATATACATAAGTCAACATCCCTAACATCTTAACAGATTTGACAGAAAAATATCCAAATATGTAAACCCATGTGAACTTAATTGTTCACATAAGCATCTACCACTTCTACAAGTAGCATTTTATTTAATTCTCAGAAGAACTTCCATTTTACAGATGAGGAGTCTAATGTTTAGAAACAGCATAACCTGGGGCCAGTGTGTGGTACAGAGGGTTAAGCCACTACTTGCTATGCTGACATTCCATATTAGAGTGCCAGTGCCAATCCTGGCTGCTCTGTTTCCAATCCCACTTCCTGCTAATGAACCTGGGAAGGGAACAGAAGATGGCCCAAGGACTTGGACCCTTGCTACCCACGCAGGAGATCAGGATGGAGTTCCTGGCTCCTGGCTTTGGCCTGACCCTCACTTGGTTGTTGTGGCCATTTGGGAAGTAACTCCTCTCTCTCCTTCTCTCTCCTTCTCTCTCTCTCTCTTCCCCCTCTACCCCATGTATGTGTGTGTGCGTGTGTGTATGTGTGTTTCTCCTCCTCTCATTCTGCCTTTCAAGTTTATAAATAACTCAACAAAAAAGACAAATCAGAACCCAAGAAGCAGATGTGACACTTGAATTTATGTCTGGACAGAAGAAGAAATGTCTTCATGTTCTCCAGACTCTATCCCATAAACAGTGTTTCTCTAAGGTTTTAATAAGCATCGCCTGGCAGGGAGTTCAAGGTGACACTCTAAAACAGATACCAGTCTAGGTAATGGGTGGAAGAGAGGAAAGAGATACAGCCATTCACCGAGCATCAGTGGAACTGAGGGCTGGACTGATAGTCTCCAAATGGTTACCAAGTGAATGTTGACAGGCAGAGTGACTATTAAAATTATTATTCATGTTGCTTCATGAATAAAGATGAGATTTCCCCCAAGCGTGTTTTCAAGCAAGCTACTCTACTAACCACAGTTCACACTCAGGCCAGCCTTATCTTTCCAAAAGGCAGATCAGGCACTGCAGCTACCTTCCCCAGACAATCTAAAGCAGCTCCCCATGCCTGTTGGATAAACTTCAGAGTCATTAGCATGAATTCTGGGACCTGAGTATGGGCCTGACCCTGCCTTTTGCAGCCTCACCTCTTGGCTCTCTCTACACACCTGATGCTCCAACCACATCATCACTCAAGAGTTTTCTAAATATGCCATATGGTCTCAGACTTCCTCTTGCTTTTGCTAATGCTGGCACAGGAAAAGAAGCAAGCAGGTGACCAGAGCTTGTGGCAGTGCCTTATTGTGTCTGACAATGTCACTGCTTCTACGATAGAATCACTTAACTGACTTCTCGGGACTTCCACCTCCTGCAAACGCAGACTCAGCTTCCATGCCACAGGATTCAAGTGAAAATATTCCTTTGAACACACGCATGAGGCTGCAGAATTGCTTACCCTGCAATATGGCTCCTTCTTCTTTATATCTTCCTGCTGGATCAGCCTCAGGCCCCGGACACCATTCTGCAGGCCTCTCTCATACAGGGCCTGAAGTCTGGGAATTTCTTCTTGTTCAACGGCTACTATAAGCTTAAAAAAGAAAAATGGTAGAGAACATGGATAGAGTTAAATGTATCATCAGCTGCGACAGACACAGCCAACAGAAAATAATAAATTCCTGTATGAGGTTTTCAAAAGTTCATGGAAAATGTGCGTTATACAAAATTATGCACAGATTTCAAAAAACTGTGTATTAAGGAATTTATCTTTTAATTCTAATTTCCATGAACTTTTAAAATAATGATGATTGACTGACTGATTGAGAGGCAGAGTGACAGAGACAGAACTCTTCCACCTGTTGTTTCACTTCCCAAATGGTAGCAAAGGCTGGGCCTTGGCAGGGCCTAAGCTGGGAGTGTGGAACTCCACCTGGGTCTCCCACATGGGTGGCAGGAGCTCAAAGAATTGGGCCATCATCTGCTACCTTCACAGGCACATTAGCAGGGAGCTGGAAAGGAAGTGGAGCAGCCAGGACTTGAACTGGTGCTCCAATATGGGAAACCAGTGTTGTGTTGCAGGTGGCTGCTTAACCCACTGTGCCACATGCCAGCCACTTCCCATGAACTTTTTAAAGTACCCTCATCTGATTTAAACACTGTTGATTAAAATTGTTTTTCTTTAGTGTCTACTTTTCCCTTTCTGCATGACTTTATTTTCATCCTCCATCAAGAAAAGTTGTAACAAAACCACATTATAACAAAGTTTCCCCAAAGGTGATGGAGCCTCTACTTCCACTTCTGTCATAGCAGGCCATAAGCAACCCTATTCCTTTCACTCCCTCAGTACCAAAGAGGACCACAAGTTGCTTAGTCATTATATGTATATTATTTTTTCCAAAACAGAATGGCCTTATTCCTGTAAGAAAGTGTGAAGTCCCAGTGGGCAGAAAGACAGCTGGTGCTTGGTGCGATGGGCTTTCGGAGGGAGAAGCCATCCCTTTTGTCTTCTAGAATGAATTACACATGCGGCCGGCCCTGCACATCCCAAGTCCCACATCTGCAGCTTCGACCAACTGTGGACCCAACAGATGAGGAAGAGCTGCAGCCCTAAGGAATGAGTACAGACTTCTCCCCAGTCACTATCCGGAGCCAATACTTCCATAGCGCTTACACTGTCTGGGGCATGGTAAGTAGTCCAGTGTTAAGCACACAGCAGGGTATGAGTTATAAGAAAACACCTTTCCGCTTTATATAACGGAGCTGAGCATCAGCAGCCCACGGCAGCTGTCCAAGTCCTGGAATCAGCCTCCCGTGGACACCAGGGCTGAGTGCATTTAGTAATGCATCTGTTGCAGAGAGAAAAACAGCAAATCCAAGCATCTGCTTGAAGTAGTTTTTCTGTCACTCAGCAGCTGCCAGCAGAGGACAGCAGAGGCGCAGTCACAGCTACACCAGAATGTACAAGTGACCACATGGCACTGAGGAGTCAACAGACTCTTATGAGGTAATACTTTTTGTTTTTAAAACTTTATTTATGGGGCTGCTGCCTGCAGTGCTACCATCCCATAAGAGCACTGGTGGCTCCTCCACTTTCAATCCAGCTCTCTGCTATGGCCTGGGAAAGCAGTGGAAGATGACCCAAGTCCTTGGGCCCCTGCGCCCATGTGGGAGACCTGGAAGAAGTTCCCAGCTCCTGGCTTCGGATCGACCCAGTTCTGGCCATTGTGGCCATTTGGGGAGTGAACCAGTGGATGAAAGACCTCTCTCTCTCTCTCTGCCTCTCTGTAACTCTGCTTTTCAAATAAATAAATAAATAAATATTTTTTTAAAAATTGTATTTATTTGAAAAGGAGAGAAAGCACCTTCCATCTGCCGATTCACATTCCAAAAGCCCTCAGCAGCAAGGGCTGGGCCAGGCCAAAGCTAGGAGGCCAACTCCACCTAGGTCTCCCACAGGAGTAGCAGGGACCTGCAGGCTTTAGGCACCACCTGCAGCTTCCCAGGATGCACGTTAGCAGGAAGCTAGAATAGGAAGCAAAGCCAGGACTGGAACCTAGGCGCTCCAACACGGGGTTGTGGGTGTCTCCAGCACTGTCCTAATCACCCTACTGAATGACTGCACTGAGGTGTTACTTTTAATTACGGCATAAAGAATACTTATGTTAAAAAAATTTAACCTTAAAAAAGAAGTTAGAAATGGAGGACATGCCCCCAAAAAGTGAAAGGAAGGAAAAAAAAAGCTCACAGAATGGGAGAAAATATTTCAAATCATGTTGATAAAATACCTATCTAGGGGCTGGTGCTGTGACGTAGTGTGAGAAAGCCGCAGCCTGTGGTGCCGGCATCCCACATGGGTGCAGTTCGAGACCCAGCTGCTCCACTTCTGATCCAGCCTCTGCTATGGCCTGGGAAAGCAGTAGAGGATGGCCCAAGTCCTTGGCCCCTGCACACGTGTGGGAGACCTGGAGGACGCTCCTGGCTCCTGGCTTCGGATTGGCGCAGCTCTTGCTCTGTGGCCAGCAGAGCAAGACCTCTCTATTCTCTCTCTGCCTCTCCTTCTCTGTGTGACTCTGACTTTCAAATACATAAATAAATAAATCTTTTTTAAAAATCTACCTAAAAATGTATTCTGTATGTATGTGGTACACACAGTATATTTTTTAAAAATCTTTTTAAAATTTATTTATTTATATGAAAAGCAGAGTATCAGAGGGACAGGGAGGAGGGGAAAGAGAGAGAGAGAAAGAGAGAGAGAGTGAGTCTACCTGTTGGTTCACTATTTGTAAAAGTAAACCTGAGAAAATAATTTTCCTCACAATATTCAGAAAGAATACTGAGGAATAAATTTGATGAAAGAAGTATAAGCTTTGCAGAACTAAAAATGACAAAATACTGCTGAAGAAAAGAAGATAAAAATAAGCAGAATTTTCATAGTCCTGGTTTGCAAGATTTAGAACTGTTAGGATGGCAAAATTCTCCAAATTGATCTACAGATTCAACACAACTCCTGTTAAAATTCCAGCAGCATTTTTGGAGAAAGTGATAAGTTACTTCCAAGATTTATTTGGAAAAGCTAGGGTCCCAGAATAGAAAAAAAAAAAAAAAAATGGAGGACTCACTTCCTATACTGGCCTAAGAATAGATAGAATAGACATATGCATCCATTGAGAATCCATTAACATTTATGCTCCAACGATTTTTGAATAGGGTATCAAAAAAGAACGTAGAAATAGTCTTTCCAACCAGCGATGGAACAACCAGATATCCACACACAAAAGAATGAAATTGGTCACCTTCCTCGTGCCATATATAAAATGAGTACAAAAGCAATCATAGCCAAATGTAACAGCTAAAGCTAGAAAATGCCCAGGGTGGGGGGAGGGAAAGAAACTATGAGGAACTCCTTACAATCTAGTCCTGGGCAATGATTTCTTGCATATAACACTAAAGTACAACAAAGCAAAAAGATAAGCCAGACTACATAAAAAACGTCAGTGCTTTCAAGAAGGCAAGAAAGAAAAACTACAGAGTGAGATAAAATCACAGAGCTGATCCGTGGTAGTTCCTTCAACCGAGGTGTTGCTTTCTACGGTTTCATACAGAGTCAACCAAAAGTCAAAAGCATTTAATGGAAAATCCTAGAAATAAATAACTGATAAGTTTTTTATTTTTATTTATTTATTTATTTATTTTGACAGGCAGAGTGGACAGTGAGAGAGAGAGACAGAGAGGAAGGTCTTCCTTTGCCGTTGGTTCACCCTCCAATGGCTGCTGCGGTCGGCGCGCTGTGGCCGGCGCACCGCACTCATCCGATGGCAGGAGCCAGGTGCTAGGTGCTTTTTCCTGGTCTCCCACGGGGAGCAGGGCCCAAGGACTTGGGCCATCCTCCACTGCACTCTCGGGCCACAGCAGAGGGCTGGCCTGGAAGAGGGGCAACCGGGACAGAATCCAGCGCCCTGACCAGGACTAGAACCCGGTGTGCCGGCGCCGCAAGGCGGAGGATTAGCCTGTTGAGCCACGGCGCCGGGCCTGATAAGTTTTTTAAATTAATATTTATTTATTTGAAAGAGAGAGAGATTGTGAAAGGTGGGAGAGGGAGAGAGAACACACTCTCATCCACTGGTTCACTCTCCAGATGCCTGCAATGGCCCAGACTGAACTAGGGCAAAGTCAGGAGCCAGGAACTCAGTCAAGGTCTCCCCCATGGGTGGCAGGAATCCGATTACTGGAGTCATCATTGTTTTTTTTTTTTTTTTTTACAGGCAGAGTGGACAGTGAGAGAGAGAGACAGAGAGAAAGGTCTTCCTTTTGCCGTTGGTTCACCCTCCAATGGCCGCCGCAGACGGCGCACTGCGGCCGGCGCACCGCACTTGTCTGATGGCAGGAGCCAGGAGCCAGGTGCTTTTCCTGGTCTCCCCATGGGGTGCAGGGCCCAAGCACCTGGGCCATCCTCCACTGCACTCCCGGGCCACAGCAGAGGACTGGCCTGGAAGAGGGGCAACTGGGACAGAATCCGGCGCCCCGACCGGGACTAGAACCCGGTGTGCCGGCGCCACAAGGCGGAGGATTAGCCTGTTGAGCCACGGCGCCGGCCTGGAGTCATCATTGTTACCTCCTATGGCCTGCATAGTATGAAACTGGAATTAGGAGCTAGAGCCAGGAATCAAACACAAGTGCTCAGCTGTGGGACATAGGCATCCAAATGAATGCTGTAACTGTGTACCCCAACAATTTATATATTTTAAATTTCAAGCTGTTCTGAGCAGTGGGATGAAATGTCACATCATCCCACCATGTGCTGCCTCAGATATGAGTCACTTCTTTGTCCTGTGTATCCATACTGTATGTGTCACCTGCCTCTTTGTACTCAGTGTCGATATCAGTTATGAGACTGGCTGTAACAGCATCAAAGTGATTGTGTTCAAGTTAACCTTATTTTACCTAACAACATCCCTAAAGCACAAGCGTTCTGGCTCCTAAAACACAACAGCAGTGATGCTGGCTATTCTGATTCGTCAATGACAAGTGATAAAGTGCTGTCTTTAAGTATCGTCTCACACTATCATAAGAGGGGTGAGGATAAGAAGGTATTTTGAGAGACAGAGAGAAACAGATAACATTAGCATAAGTTTTATTATAATACATGCTTATAAATGTTATTATTAGTTATTATTAATCCTATTGAGGGTAATTATAAATCAAACTATTGTAGACATGTATATCATAGTTTACACCATCTTCTGCAGGTCTTGGAATAAATCCTCTATTAATGGGGGGACTACAGGATAATGTATCTGGAATATATAAAGAATGCACGCAACTCAGGAAAATATGATCAATGAGGAAAAGATTTAAAATGGGCAAAAGATTTGAATGGACATTTCTTTAAAGAAGTCACATGAATGGTCAATAAGGAAATGACAAGATGTTCAGGCCGGCGCCGGGGCTCACTAGGCTAATCCTCCGCCTTGTGGCAATGGCACACCGGGTTCTAGTCCCAGTTGGGGAGCCGGATTCTGTCCCAGATGCCCCTCTTCCAGGCCAGCTCTCTGCTATGGCCAGGGAGTGCAGTGGAGGATGGCCCAAGTGCTTGGGCCCTGCACCCCATGGGAGACCAGGAGAAGCACCTGGCTCCTGCCATTGGATCAGCACGGTGCGCCGGCCGCCATTGGAGGGTGAACCAACGGCAAAGGAAGACCTTTCTCTCTGTCTCTCTCACTGTCTAACTGCCTGTCAAAAAAAAAAAAAAAAAAAGATGTTCAACACAGATCCTGAAAATCCACTTCTGTATATAAATCCAGAGGAAATAAATTATGTCAGAGAGACATATACATTTCCATGATCACTGCACTATTACACACAATAATCAAGACAGGGAATCAACCTAAGTGTTCATGAATAGATTAAAAAAAATGTAGTCCATGTATACAATGTAATACTATTCAGTCTTTAAAAAAGAAGAAAATACTATAATTTGTGACAACATGGACGGATCTGGAGGGCATTATGTTAAGTGAAACAAGCCACGCACATAAATACTGCATGATCTCACAACATGTGGAATCTGAAAAAGTTGAACCCACAGAAATAGAGAGTGATGTTGGCTAAAGGCTATACAATCCCAGTTAGATAGGAGGATTAAGTTCTAGAGATCTACTGTTAGGAACAATGTATTCTTTTTTTTAATTTTTTAGACATGCAGAGTGAACAGTGAGTGAGAGAGAGAGAGAGAGGGACAGAGAGAAAGATCTTCCTTTGCTGTTGGTTCACCCTCCAATGGCCGCCACGGCCGCTGCGATGAGCATCGCGCTGATCCGAAGGCAGAAGCCAGGTGCTTCTCCTGGTCTCCCATGGGGTGGAGGGCCCAAGTACTTGCACCATCCTCCACTGCACTCCTGGGCCACAGCAGAGAGCTGGCCTGGAAGAGGGGAAACCGGGACAGAATCTGGCGCCCCGACCGGGACTAGAACCCTGGGGTGCCAGCACTGGAGGATTAGACTATTGAGCTGCGGCTCTGGCCAAGAACAATGTATTCTTGAAGACTGGTAAGAGTACATTTTGAGCATTCTCACCACAAATAAATGGTAAGTCTGTGATAACCAAAATATAGTTCATATATTGGTTAAATGTTATATTTAGCCATTACACACATATACATATTTCATGCTAATCACATTATTAATCATTATATTGAATAACATTCATATATTATCTACAACAGGTGTAATTTGCTGAACATAACGTATATACAATTTTGTCAATTGAAAATAAACTAATTTTTGAAAATAAAGATACTCAACACCATTGAAACTGCACTAAGATACAGCCCCTATATTCAGTAGGATGGATAAAATAAAAAGGACATTAGCAGATTGGAGAGGATATAGAGAAACTGGAGCCCCCATAACTGCTAATGGAAATGTAAAATAGTAAAAAAGCACTTTGGAAAGCTATTTGGCAGTTCCCCAGAATGTTAACTATCCCAACAACCCAACTCACAGGAAGAAACACATACAAGAGGTATGAAAACATATGCTCACGCAAACATCTGTACACAAATGTCCCCTGAAGCATCATTCATGAAAACCAAAAAGTGAAAACAACCTAAATTCTTTCAAATAATGTATAAACAAAATGTGGGCTATTCATATAATGAAATATCATTCAGCCATGAAAAGGAATGGAGTACAGATTCATGCTAAAACGTGGATGAACTTTGAAAACATGCTAAGTCAAAGAAACAGTTCACAAAAGACCACATGGTATATGATTCGACCTGAACAGGCAAATCCACAGAAACGTATAGTCATGGCTGCCAGGGACTAAGGGAGATTGGAACAGGGAGTAACCATCCATAGTACAGCTTCTTTTTGGTGTGATGAAAATATTCTGAAATTAGTGGCAATGGCAGCACAATTCTGTGAACCTACTAAAAACATTTACATGGGTGAACTACATAGAGAAGATAGATAAAGCTGTTGTTAAAGTACATGGAGGGGAAGGCATTTGGTCCAGCAAAGACACTAGTTAAGATGTGCACACCCCATAACAGAACGCCTAGGTATAATGCTTACTCCAGCTTCCTGCTAAGGTAGACCCTGGAAGCAGTGGTGTCAGCTAAAGCTGCTGCCCACAAGGGAGACCTGGTTGAGTTCCCATCATCCAGTTTTGGGCTCTGGCCTGAGGCCATTGTAGGCATTTGAACAGTGAACAAGTGATGCGAATGTGCTCACTTTCTGTCTCTCTCTGCCTCTCAAATATATTTTAAAAATAAAATAAAATAAAAAAATAAAAAGTAAAGCACACAGATACAAAGGAAGGAAAAGCCAAGTATTTTTAAAAATTCAACATTAAGCATCAGTGTGAAAGTGTTAGTTCTGAATAAGTCGAGGCCCAGGTAAAACACCATACCTTGCCACATTGCTTGTAGGAAATTCCCTTTTGGTTACAGTACTCATACATGAGGGCTGCACCCTGTACACATAATTTAGCTTTCAGAGATTCAGGTTTATAATAAATTCCACTATGAATGACCCCACTGTTATGTCCAGTCTGGTGAACAGCTACAGAACAAGAGAAACAGGGTAAGAGAAAGCACATGACTCAGAAAAAGCCTACAAGGTGAGAGAACAAACTTACAGTTGAAGCTTTAGGAGACTTTATCTTTCAAAATTCTGCCTGAATTTGCTCAGATCACTAGTAACTTTCTCCAGGAGCCATCCCTAGTTCCCTCGCCACACCTCTTCAGCCCATCTCTCATTTCAGCTGTGAGTTTGCTGCACACGCTCACCTCTCACTACCAGCAAACCATCTGTGGATCCTCCATGGCTCTCTGCATTCTGTCCTAGGGCTATTTCTAACTTTTTGGGAGGCAGTGGGGCTCAACGTATTATAGACAATGCTCAACCAAAGAAAGACACACTCCTGCTCCTCAGAGGCCCTGTTCTCCAACACTTTGTATGGCTGTTCCTCTTTCCCAATCTTAACTCTCCCCACCCCCTCAACTCCTGCCTTCTCATATAAGCTCTCAAATAAATCGACTACACCCAAGTCCTTGTCCCAGCCTCTGCCTCTAGGAGAACCCAAACCAAGATACTAACATCGACACTCAGCTCCAGAGTCAGAAGCGACAAAATGACCAGGTGACCAAGTCAGCCCAAAGGCAACGCTGACAGCATACATACCCAAGTCTTTCTCCTTTTCCACAACACCAATCGAAAGTGCCGGATGCCGCAGGATGAGTGCTCTGGCAGAGGCAAGCCCCACAATTCCACCTCCGACAATGACTACATCAAATGAGCTTTAAGAGAAAGTCACGATTAAATACGCATGTTCAGTGTAGGGCTCACCAAAGGTCACAGGCATAATTCTCAACATCGATGACCATTATACTATTAATTTATAATCAGATATGTACTGGGCTTTGAGCTATTTGGCTTCACTTCATGAACATACCTTTTAAAGCTGCTTTCTGCTGGTCAGCAGATTAATCATGAACAAACCTTTAAAAGTTACATGCACTGCTGGTCAGTAGGTAAGTCGGCTGCAGCCCGCTGGCAGGGAGGATGGCTGCTTGTCCAGGCTGCCTGGCTCTCTATCATGCCCAGTCCCTGGCTGGTTATATCAGTGATCATGCTGGGTTAAGCGGCAGACTTCTCTTTACCTTCAGTCCTTCCAAACTGAACTGTAGGATTCTGGAGGACAGGCTAACACACTATGCCTTTAACACCTCAGTGTGCAAGAATCTATACTTTCTTTTTTCTGATAAGAAGTAAACTACAGTAAGAACATCAAACCTAAAGGAAATAACTGGTCCAGAATGAGCTCAGAACCACAATGTTAACCACAACAAACCTGGATTATACAGTCACCTGAAAGATTACAAAGGGCGTGAATAATTTCTCTAACTCTGCAGCTAGAAGCTTAAAAGATTACATGGTCAACAAATCCAGGTCTTATGAGATCAGAAGAGAGGGAAACTTCAGAGAGTAGGGCCTCCTTTTGAAAAGTGACCTAAGTTTCCATTTCAAAATCCTTCATGGAAGTACATCAACTTGGTAACAAATGCTGTCCCATCTGCAGCCACATGAGGAACCAGAAACAGCCCCTGGACAGCTTAGGGTCTAATGTGTGAGTTTGATAAATTTAATCCTATATATTAAGCTAATTTTAGGGTCATAAGGGCATAAAATTTCCTCCTTTAGTCTAAGTGCCTCATAACTTGGACAAGGATAGCCTCTAGGTGGCGCTCAACAGGTAGCTCTCTGCAGTACCACTGCATGGTGGGATCAACCTGTTACCAAGGGGTGTGTGCGATGGTGAACAAGGCCCACTGTTAAGAGAGGATAAAAAACAACAGCATAAGTGAAATAGGATTCTGGGTCCACTACATTAATAGTGGTTATTGGAAAATGCTTGCACTGGTCAACTAAAACACTACTAACATCAGCAAAGTCCAAGCCTTTAAATATGCTTTTGAAAATATAATTTCACAAAAGGGTAAAACACTCATATTCTAATATAGTTACTTACATGATTTACTAACCTTGACCCTTTTTACAAATTCCACAATAAGCAGATCTTTTAGGAACTCTACACATGGTTTCCAAGAATTCCACAAATATAATTATTGTTAAAACAGGCTTTACAAACCTCCATAATCTTACTAAGGTAGGTTTTCAAAGGATTTACAAATCTTTAAGTTATTGGTATGCATGACTTAGTCATATTTTATGTACTGTTTTCCTAATCAAGGTGATATCTATACTGACCAATAAACTCGAAGTACCGTTCAAGAACTTCTAGCCCCACAAAAGGAAGGGGTGTGTGTGTGCACCTGTGTAAGAAAGCCACTTCTTTTCTACTTTTTTTTCCCTTACTTCCAGGTCGGGCTATGATGCTGTGCTTAACTCTCAAGCTTCACTTTTCTGAAAAAAAGCAGCACCACCTTCACACTCTGCAGGAGTGGTCTTGACTTGTGCAATTGTGTTTCTCATCCTTGCTCCCTTTGGGGAACTCTAATAAAAACCCTTTGGTGGGAGCAGGTATTTAGCCTAGTGGTTAAACCATCTGCATCCTACATGGGAGTCCCTGGGTTCAAGCCCAGGCTCAGGCTTCTGACTCCAGCTTCCTGCCAATGCAGACCACGGGAGACAGCACTGACAGCTCAAGTAACTGAGTTCCTGCCACCTACGTGGGAGATTTGGATTGAGTTCCTGGCTCCTGGCTCCTGGCTCTGGCCCCAGTCTAGCCCCTGCCGTTGTGAGCATCTGCGGATTGAACCAGTGGTTGGAAGTTCCCTATCTGTCCCTCAGTGTCTCAGAAATAGAAACAAAACCCAAAAAACTTGGCAAGGCAGAGCTTCTCCTTTGTTACAGTCTCTCAGCCAAAAAATTTTACTTGGCTCTTGATTTTGCAGATTCTATTGCAATCATTAATCAAATTTTAGTTTTTGAAAAAGATTTGCTTTTTTTTTTTTTTTTTTTTGACAGGCAGAGTTAGACAGTGAGACAGAGAGAAAGGTCTTCCTTTGCCATTGGTTCACCCCCCAAGTGGCTGCTATGGCCAGTGCACTGTGCTGATCTGAAGCCAGGAGCCAGGTGCCTCCCCCCGGTCTCCCATGCGGGTGCAGGGCCCAAGGACCTGGGCCATCCTCAACTGCCTTCCCGGGCCACAGCAGAGAGCTGGACTGAAACAGGAGCAACCGGGACAGAATCCGGTGCCTAACTTGGACTAGAACCCGGGGTGCCAGCGCTGCAGGTGGAGGATTAGCCTAGTGAGCTGCAGCGCCGGCCCAAGATTTGCTTATTTATTTGAAAGGTAGTGACAGTGGGAGAAGAGGCAGATGGAGGGAGACAGGGAGATCTCCTATCCAGTGGTTCATTCCCCAAATGCCCAAAAATGTCAGCCCAGGCCAGGCTAAAGCCAGGAGCCAATAACTTAATCTGAGTTTCCCACAAGTGTGACAGGGGCCCAAATACTTGGGCCATCTTCCACTGCCTTCCCTAATGTTAGCAGAAAGCTGGATCAAAAGCAAAGGAGTCAGGACTTCAATCAGCATTCTTTTTTTTTTAAGATTTATTTTATTTAGTTGAAAGAGTACAGAGAGAGGGAGAGCCAGAGACAGAGAGATCTTCCATCTGCTGGTTTACTCCCCAAATGGCTGCAATGGCCAGAGCTGAGATGATGTGAAGTCAGGAACCAGGAGCTTCTTCCAGGTCTCCCATGCGGGTGCAAGGGCCCAAGAACTTGGGCCATCTTCTACTGCTTTCCCAGGCCATAGCAGAGAGCTGGATCGGAAATGGAGCAGCAGGGACATGAACCGGCGCCCATATGGGATGCTGGCATTGCAGGCTGAGGTTTTAACCTGCTGTGCCATCAGCATTCTGATAAGGGATGTAGGTCTCACAAACAGCAGCTGAACTGGATGCACCACAATGCTGGCCCCATTAATCAATGTTTCATTTTCTAACATAAAACTATGCATTGAATAGACTTTTTCCAATTATGTATGTCACCTTTACTTCCCGCCCTCAAACCTGAAAAATCACTATTCGACATAACAACATGAAGTGATTGAGGCACCCTTCACAAGCCAAAGCATGGAAGTCCAAGCAGCCACTATGGGGAAAGACGCCCAGAACAGCAGCAGCAGGTGAGCACTGCAGGACATCTGAAGGTCAAGGGGACATCTTTTTCCACATCTCAGTGGCAAGCCAGCATCGATGAGCAGTTTAACAGTAACTTTTTAAAAAGCTTCTGATTATGAAAAAGGGCAAACCAATACAAAGTTAGAGAAAAGAGGACAATGAATCCCCATATACACATCATGCATCTTCAAAAGTCATCAACGCACAACAAATCTGTGCCTTCCATACCCCATGTATTTCACTCCCTCCTTTATTAAAACAATTTTGATGCAAATCCTAAGCATCATCATTTAATTTATAAATGTTTCAAAATGTTATTTCTAAAGGTCTCTTTAAAACACACATGCTGGGGCACAGCTGTGCCACAATACCTGTGATGCAACATCCCATATGAGCGCTGATTCGACTCAGCTTGGCCCAGCCCTGGCCTTTGTGGCACTCGAGTAGTGAACCAGTGATTGGAATATAACTCTCTGTCTTCACCTCTCTATGCTTTTCAAATAATAATTTTAAAAAATCTTAAACACACACACACACACACACATATACACATACTACCACCTTGGAACTAAAAATAGTAACAATTTTTATATCAAATACTCTGGATAAAGCTCTTAAAAGAAAATAGAATAAAATCTTTGGGACCCAGAGTTGACATCAAAAACATAGTCTAAAAGAAAAATGTGGCTAACCTGGATTCATCAAAATTTAAAACCTCTTGGGGCCGGCGCTGTGACACACTAGGTTAATCCTCCACCTGCAGTGCCAGCATCCCATATGGGCGCCAATTCGAGTCCTGGCTGCTCCTCTTCCCATCCAGCTCTCTGCTGTGGCCTGGGAAAGCAGTGGAAGATGGCCCAGGTCCTTGGGCCCCTGTACCTGCATGGGAGACCAGGAGGAGGCACCTGGCACCTTGCTTCAGATCGGCGCAGCTCTGGCCGTTGTGGCCACTGGGGAGTGAACCAACAGACGGAAGATCTTTCTCTCTCTCTCCCTCTCACTGTCTGTAACTCTACCTCTCAAATAAATAAAAAATCTTTAAAAAAATTTAAAACTTCTGGTAAAAGACTATTAAGGGGGCTGGTGCTGTGGCATTGTGGGTAAAGCTGCCACTTGCAGTGCTGGCATCCCATATGGGCTCTGGTTCTAGTCCCAGCTGCTCCACTTCTGATCCAGCTCTCTGCTACGGCCTGGGAAAGCAAAGGAAGATGGCCCAAGTCCTTGGGCCCCTGCACCCACGTGGGAGACCGGGAAGAAGCTCCTGGCTTCGGATTGGTGCAGCTCTGGCTGTTTTGGCCATCTGGGGAGTGAATTAGTGGGTGGAAGACTCTTCTCTCTCTCTCTCTCTGCCTCTCTCTAACTCTGCCTTTCAAATAAATAAAGTAACTCTTAAAAAAAAGACTATTAAGAGGATGAAAAGATAATCAACAAGATTGGGAAAAAAATACTTGCAGCTACATTTTTGATAAAGAATCTGTACTTAGAATATGTAAAAGAGTCTCAAAACCAGCCATAGGACAAAAGGAATTAACAAATATTTCTTCAGAGGACAGATACACAGAAGGCCAATAAGTACATGACAAGATTCAAACACTGTAAGTTTCTGGATAATTCAAACACCATTACCTTAGGGAAAGGCAAATCAAACCATAATGAGAGGGGCTGGTGCTGTGGTTCAGTGGGTTAATGCCTAGCCTGAAGTGCCTTCATCCCATATGGGCGCTGGTTGGATAACTGGCTGCTCCACTTCTGATCCAGCTTTCTGCTATGGCCAGAGAAAGCAGGAGAAGGACCCCTGCACCAGTGTGGGAGACCCAGAAGAAGCACCTGGCTCCTGGCTTCAGATCGGCACAGCTCCGGCCGTTGTGGCCATATGGGGAGTGAACCAACAGAAGGAAGACCTTTCTCCCTGTCTCTCCCTCTCACTGTCTGTAACTCTACCTCTCAAATAAATAAATAAAATCTTTGAAAAGAAAAAACCATAATGAGATATCACTACACTCCTATTAGAATGGCTAAAATTAAAAAGTGACAATAAAAGTGCAGATGAGGATGAAGAAAAATTGGATCACTCATACCCTGCTGGTTAGGATGCAAACTAGTAGAGCTACTCTGGAAAAAAGCATGGAAGTCTCTTAAAAAACTAAGTATGATAGGCTGGCGCCGCGGCAACAATAGGCTAATCCTCTACCTGCGGTGCCTGCACCAGGGTTCTAGTCCCGGTTGGGGCTCCAGATTCTGTCCCCATTGCCCCTCTTCCAGGCCAGCTCTCTGCTGTGGCCCGGGAAGGCAGTGGAGGATGGCCCAAGTGCTTGGGCCCTGCACCCGCATGGGAGACCAGGAGGAAGCACCTGGCTCCTGGTTTCTGATAGGCACAGCACGCCGGACGTAGCGGCCATTTGGGGAATGAACCAATGGAAGGAAGACCTTTCTCTCTTTCACTGTCTAACTCTGCCTGTCAAAAAAAAAAAAAAAAAAAAAACAACAACTAAATATGTACTTACTCCATGACTCATCAATGGCATTCTTGTGCATTTCTCCCAAAGAAATGTGAACTAATGTTCATACCAAAACCAAAACCTGTACACAAATGTTCACGGCAGCTTTGTTCATAACAGCCAAAAACTGCCAACAGCCCAGACGTCCTCCAACTGGTGAACGATCCTGTACCACACATCCATACCATGAAATGCTACCCAACAATGGGAAAAAGCAACACGAAAACCCTACTACCAATATCAGCAACAACGTGGATGGATCTCATGGACCTCACGCTGTGATACAGCCAATCTTAAAGGGTCATATCCTGAGTGACACCACTCACACGGCATCCTCAAAATGATGATGATGGAGAATGGCAGTTGTCAAGGAAGGGTGGGGAGGTCAGGCATTCATATGACGGAATGTCTGTGGTGATGGAATGTTTCTGTATCTTGACTAAAGTGGAGTTCATGCAAATTAACACGTATGATTAAATTGCATAGATCTACACACAAACAAATGCCTGTAAATTAATGAAATCTGAACAAAATCCACAGACTGTGCTAACGGCAATATCCTGACTGTGGCACTGTATTAAATTAGATGTTATCATTGGGGTAAGTGGGGGTGAAGCCTACATGGGACTTCTCTACTATTTTGCAACTTCCTATGAATCTATAATCATTTTCAAAATAAAAATATTTTAAAAACTTCAGTAATCCTAGATTTCTTCCCTTAATGAAAACGTTTCTCAAAAGAATTGTCTACAGACCCCACAATCCCAGAGCTAGTACCGATTATCCCATTCTAATTCCCCTCCAATCCACTGACACACAGAAGCCAGAGTTAACTTGTCAAATACCAACCTTTAATCACCCTGGCCTCTTTAAAACAGTTTCTTGTGGTTCTTAGAATAACATTAAAACCGTGCTGCGATACAGCCCCTCTCCTACGTCGTGCAACGCCATCTGTCTTCGAACAAGCTCTGTTCACACCCACGGAGCCCACCGTCCGGCACGACCCGCTCCCTCGCCAGAGAGCAAAGGCAGACAGCGGGTCTGGAATGTGACTCCCAACTTCGTCACAAGACGCTGCACTCTGCAGACTCTGATGAGCAACGGAGCTGCTTCCGACAGGGGCAGCTCCAGGCAGCGGGCCCCAGGAGCTCAAAGAATTAACAAAGGCACCACCAGGGACGCTTCCGGTGCGCCAGGCCTTTTCTCTTCAAATCGACCCCTACGGGAGACACTAAGATCCTGTCCACAACCGATCCTCTAGGGCGGGTAAGGAGCCCGCCCAGGGCAGAACAGTAAGCCGAGGGGCTGTGGCCAACGCCACACTTGACCTCTGTTCAACACCGCCTGACCTCGCGCCCAGAAATGCAACAGACGAGCCCTGCAGCTTGCCAGCTCCTGGCTTTCCAGGCCGGAGCTCCACACAGGATCCCGACCTCCTCACGCCTGGGACAGGGAAGTAGGAGCGGGGGCCTAGGTCTAGCACAGGGCACCTCGGAGACAAGCAACAGCAGCGAAGGCGGCGAGGGCGGGCCACTCACCTGGTGCTGGCGCTACGGGCACCTCTGCACAGCGACCAGGGCCTCCGCCACTCTGGTCCGCACGCCCTGGGGAAGCCCCCGCGGAGAGCCCCGCGGGCCCCTCTGCAGGCCCCCCCTAGGTAACGCAGCACCGCCACCATCGCCAGAGCCCCCTCCTCTCCCTCAGCCTGAACTCTAGTCGGCTCCCGGGCGTGCTCTCTCTGGCTCCGCCCCTCAAGCAGGGACCAATGAGGTTGCGCCTTTGGCCCACGTGGGAAGGCGCCGGTGGCCAATAGGCGTGCGCAGCGGCGGGCGCTGGGCAGGCCGGCGCCGTAGACGCCGGGGACGGTGGCTCGCAGGTTCTCTCCGACGCTGTGAGTAGCGGAGCTAGGCCGCGAGCCGGGCGGGACGGCCGGCGGTGGTGGTCACACCTGTGCCCGTCCCTTCTCGCGGTGCTGAGCTGACTGAAAACGTGGGCGCCGGGTCGCGCGCCACCGACCCTCCCCGCCGAGCGGGAGAAAGTCTGGGCGCGATTTTGGTGGAAAGTCTTGGGCGCGTCCAGCGGCTCCCCTTCCCCGCTCGACCTGCCCCCTGCGGGCAGCTGGACGGCAGCTGGAAGCCCAAGGCTGGACATGGCCCGGCCCACACCTAACCCAGGGTCCACCCAACAGGGGCGCCCTGGCTGGAGGGAGGCCCCTTGTGGACTTTTCTTTTATGAGGTCACTGGCGGCGGCTCATAATCAGTGACTGATTCTGCTTGTAAATACTCAGCTCTGGGCGGGGCACAGGGGACTGGATGGACAGACAGCTCGGTCTATCAGTCTGTGTCCTTTTCTGAAATCCTGGGCCGACATACAGTTTTAATTCACCGTGTACAGGTCGGCTCACCTCTGTTTCCTTACCTGTAACGTGCGGGTGATGAGCTATGTAGGCTCTAAGGCACTTTCTTACTAAAATGTGTGGTTCTCTGTCTCCATGCCACGTGAACACCCGTTTTCGGTGCTCGCTCGCAGTTTGGAATCCATAGAGTCCACGCAGCTGCACAGATCATGAATAGGGTAGCGACGGCTCTGGCCGGAAGGGCTTGACTTGCCTGGTCGGGTCGCTAACAAGGTGGCTCTGGGAAGCCGGTTCACCTCTGTCTAGGACTGTCCACAGGTCCTCAGTGAGCTGGACCCCCCCCACCCCAGCAGATGACAGGAGCCTGAGGCTTCTCGGGTCCTGAGGCAGGTGAAGAATTAGATAACCCGCAGCTGTGTACTACCAGGACAGCATATTTTGATTTTTTGGTGAGAACAATGTAGCATGTTGCCTGCTTGTTCCATCACGGTTGGAAAAAAAATGTTGCAAACATTCAACTTTTTGAGATGGTTGTAGATTAACAGTTCTTAACAATAGAAATCCCGTGTATTCTTCACTCTGTCTCCCCATCTTGCAGAACTGGAGTGTAATATAACCAGGCTCTCGACGCTGGCAGAATCCACTGATTTTACTCAGATTTTCTGAGTTTAGCATTTCTCTATGCACCATTAGATTACGTGTTGCCACGTATGTAGACTGTGGTGTACATCACCAAGGTCCCAATCCAGCAGTTTCATCACTACGAGAGTCCCTCCCACACCCCTTTGATAAGCACAGCTTCCCCGTGCAGCTTGGCCCCCATCTGCCCCCTAAAATATTGTCATTTCAAGAATGTTGCAGAAATGCAATTGTACAGTATATAACTTTCAGGGATTAGCATTTTCAGTCAACTAATCCCTTGAGATCCATCCAAAATTTTGCATGTGTTCATAGCAATAGTCCATTCCTTTTTATGGAATGCATTCCATAATATGAATATACTGCAGGATGCTTAACCATTTGCCCATTGAAATATATTTTGAGTTGATTCCATTTTTCAGTTGTTAGAATAATGCTATTATGAGCATTAATGTATAACTTTGTGTGAATGGGTGTTTTGTTTTTTTAGGGTGAGTCCCAAGAATCACATTGCTAGGTTATATGGTAAGTGCATTTAATTTTTTAAAAAATACTTTTAAAAAGTATATTTATTTGTTTGTTTGAAAGGCAGAGTTACACAGAGAGAGGGAGAGACAGAGAAGAGAGAGATTGCATCTGCTGGTTCACTCCAAAAGGCCAAGTTGGCCAGGGCTTGGCCAGATAAAAGCCATAAGCCTGGAACTCCATCTAGGTCTTCCATGTGAATGGCAAGGGCCCAAGCACTGAAACCATGTTCCGCTGCTTTCTCAAGCACATTAATAGGGAGCCAGCGGCCCACTGCTGTGGCGCAGTAGGTTAATCCTCTGCCTGTGGCACCGATTCTAATCCCAGCTGCTCCTCTTCCAGTCCAGTTCTCTACTATGGCCTGGGAAAGTAGTGGAAGATGGCTCAAGTCCTTGCACCCCTACACCTGTGTGGGAGACCGGAAGGAAGCTCCTGGCTCCTGACTTCAGATCAGCTCAGTTCAGCTCAGCTCCAGCCATTGTGGTCATTTGGGGAGTGAACTAGTGGATGGAAGACCTCTCTGTCTCTCCCTCTCACTGTAAATAATTAAAATCTTTTAAAAAATAAAATAGGGAGCTGGATTGGAAATGAAGCAGCCATGACTCAAACCAGGGCTCATACAAGATGTGGCTTAACCACCTTCTGAGCCAGAACACAGTATATATTTAGTTTGTAAGAAACTGCCCGACTTTTCCACAGTGGCTGTACCATTTTATATTCCCACCAGCAATGTTTGAAGTACTTCTCATTGTCAACAGCATCAAGGTGTTGTCACTATTTCTTGTTTTAACCATTCTGGTGGGTATAAAGTAGACATCATTGGTTTTTAGCTTACACAGGATACAGTTGATCTGATACTAGATTGAATATATAATTACATACTTTAGGGGCTGTGATCAGACTTTTGTCATGATTTTTAAGAATTATCAAGTGACTTTGAGCAGCTGTTTCCTTGCTTAGCAAGGGGGAAATGACTCAGAGTACACATGCTCTTTTTGTACAAATTGCTCTGCTTGACTCCCCCTCCAAGGTTTGACTGTACAGTAGCTTGTGTCAAATAATTTCAAATCAAAATCTTACCTGACATTCGTACACCTTGTCAGGTCTGTGGCTAGAGACATTCATATTTCTGATACACCCTTCCCACTTCAGGTTCACTGTCTTCCAGGGAAGTCCAGAACCTATGAGAAGTTCAGTGAGTGCCGTGTGATGTTGATCTACTTAACAGCTCCTAAGGCCTTTGCTTCCAATTTCTAGTGGACTTTTCTGTTGGTCCGTCCTCGGGGATGGCACATACCTTGGGAATGTGAATTAGAATCAGTAATTGATGATTATAGTGGAATAGTTTAGTAATGAGGGAAAAACCTCCCTTATTGTGATTGCTTTACACTCCTCTGCCCACAATGTATGGCCTCAAAAACTGTTTTTTTTTGACCACCAAGTTAACTGTCACTATGTCACTTGAATATGTAAAATCAAAACTTATACTTTATTGAACATTTTTTTCACTCACCTTTTTTTAATTAAAAAGAACAGATTTCATGTAGTTCATAGATAAAGTTCTAAAGAATATAATCATGGGGCTGGTGCTGTGACATAGTGGGTAAAGCCACCACCTGTGGCACCAGCATCCCTTATGGGCATAGGTTCAAGTCCTGGCTGCTCCCCTTCCAATCCAGCTCCCTGCTAATGATCCTGGGGAAGGAGTGGAAGATGGCCCAAGTACTTGGGCCCCTGAACCCACATGGGAGACTGGTATGAAATTCCTGGCTCCTGGATTCTGTCTGGCCCAGCCCTGGCCATTGTGGCCATTTGAGGAGTGAACCAGCAGATGGAAGATTTCTGTGTGTGTGTGTATGTGTGTGTGTGTGTCTGCAACTCTGATTTTCAAATCTTTTTAAAAATAATACAATGGTGAGAACTTCTACTTTAAAAATTACTGTTGTTATGCAATACTAAAACTCTAGAACAAATCTACAGAAAAGTACTTTGTAAATATCCTCTTTTTAGTAACACATTAGCAATCTGGCCTCCTCTAAGTTACAAACATAATTTCAACTTTTAGAAACACTGTCACACACTCATGGCTATAGGCCAAGTTTTGATTGGAATGTTTGCTTTGGTTTTTGTTTTCATAATTTGAATTCCTGGGTTATTTATGGCAGCAGCAATTTAGTAGTGGCTATTTCCTAACTGCTTTAAACCAGCTTGTTTTAATTTGCCAGAGCAAATTCAACAACTCACCACTAGAGGTCTCCCCATTCCCAGTGGCGGTGCTTGGACTCAAGCAAAGAAAAGAATTCCCAAAATTACTTGGCCAAGTTGCTGTTCTCTGTAACTCTGCCTTTCAAGTAAATAAATAAATCTTTTAAAAAAGAAAATGTAAAAGTAGCCTAATCTTTTTAAACCTTTATTGCCAAATATAAATTTAATTTTCATCTATAATTTATTTCAGATATAATATCTAGTTCTTATATAGATCACAGCTGAAATACATTTGGCCTTCTCTTCAAGCCAAAAGATAGGCCAAAATTAATCAAATGAAATTATTTCATTTTCAAAGACCACCACAATTTGCTTGCTGAATAAGCTCCTCTGATTCACCTTTCTCCGTGGAAATGTGTCAACTGTTGAAGACTATTAACAAATATTTATTAAGTTTTACATTATGTTGAAACAAATGGAAATGAATAAAATGTTTCCTTGCTTCCTTTTGCTCTACATACTGTTTGGCTTTCCAATGGGAAACTCTTGTATGTTTGTTTGTTTGTTTTAAGATTTATTTATTTGAGGGGCCTGTGCTGTGGCGCAGCGGGTTAATACCCTGGCCTGAAGCACCAGCATCCTATATGGGTGCCGGTTCTGGTCCTGGCTGCTCCTCTTCCGATGCAGCTCTCTGCTATGGCCTGAGAAAGCAGTAAAAAATGGCCCAAGTCCTTGGGCCCCTGCACCCATGTGGGAAACCTGGAAGAAGCTCCTGGTTCCTGCCTTTGGATCAGCACAGCTCTAGCCATTGCGGCCATCTGGGGAGTGAACCAGCAGATGGAAGACCTCTCTCTCTCTCTGCCTCTCCTCTATGTAATTCTGACTTTCAAATAAATAAATAAAATCTTTTAAAAATATTTATTTATTTGAAAGAGTTACAGAGAGAGGTAGAGCCAGATAGAGAGAGAGATCTTCCATTTGCTGGTTCACTCCCCAGATGATCGCAATGGCCAGAGCTGAGCTGAACCAAAGCTGGGAGCCAAGAGCTTCCTCTGGGTCTCCCACATTGGCGCAGAGGCCCAAGGCCTTGGGCCATCTTCTACTGCTTTCCCAGGCCATATCAGAGAGCTGGATCAGAAATGGAGCAGCCAGGACTAGAACTGGTACCCATATGGGATGCTGGCACTGCAGGCTGGGGCTTTAACCCACTGCACCACAGTGCTGGGCCCCCACAATGGGAAACTCTTAATCATTGCCTCAAAAGAGCCCTCTACTAGGAAGCCTTCCCCATACTCCCTTCTTTGATCTCATGTGGCCTTTGTTCTGACCTCTATTAAGACAACATGTGGCATTCATTCATTTCCGTGTCATCTGTTGTCTTCACTATTCAGTACATTCTGTGAGGTCAGCAATCATATTTTTCTAAGTGTCTCTTTCTCATGTTGTGCTTATTTGTGTGTGTGTGTGTGTGTGTGTGTGTGTGTGTTATTTCTTTTCAACTAAGTATATTATTTAATACATGGACACGTATTAAGTGAATCAGTGCAGAGTAAATGGCCATGGCATTTGAGTAGGGTCTTGAAGTTGGGGAAGGTTTCCACAGAAAGGATTGGTGGGGATGGAGTGGCAAATTGAGGTAACAGCCTGAGGTCCTGACTGATAAATGAGTTTGGCAACCAGTGCAGTGTTAGGGGTAGGCACAGTTTGAGAGAGCTTAACAAGAAACTGAAAATGTTGAGAGAGTGAGAGGAAGTAGCAGGGGGAGAGTTTCCCTGCAATGAAAACAGAATGCTAGCGGAAAAGGGATAAAGGAGGGTGTAGGTGACCCCCTGGGTCCTGTCCTCGAGCGTCACCCTCACTGTTACCCCCTGCGTCCTGTCCTCGAGCGTCACCCTCACTCTTACCCCCTGGGTCCTGTCCTCGAGCGTCACCCTCACTCTTACCCCCTGGGTCCTGTCCTCGAGCGTCACCCTCACTGTTACCCCCTGGGCCCTGTCCTCGAGCGTCACCCTCACTGGTACCCCCTGGGTCCTGTCCTCCAGTGTCACCCTCACTGTTGCCCCCTGGGTCCTGTCCTTGAGCGTCACCCTCACTCTTACCCCCTGGGTCCTGTCCTCCAGTGTCACCCTCACTGTTACCCCCTGGGCCCTGTCCTCGAGCGTCACCCTCACTGTTACCCCCTGGGTCTGTCCTCGAGCGTCACCCTCACTGTTACCCCCTGGGTCCTGTCCTCGAGCGTCACCCTCACTGGTACCCCCTGGGTCCTGTCCTCGAGCGTCACCCTCACTGTTACCCCCTGGGTCCTGTCCTCGAGCGTCACCCTCACTGGTACCCCCTGGGTCCTGTCCTCCAGTGTCACCCTCACTGTTACCCCCTGGGTCCTGTCCTCGAGCGTCACCCTCACTGGTACCCCCTGGGTCCTGTCCTCCAGTGTCACCCTCACTGTTACCCCCTGGATCCTGTCCTTGAGCGTCACCCTCACTGGTACCCCCTGGGTCCTGTCCTCCAGTGTCACCCTCACTGTTACCCCCTGGGTCTGTCCTCGAGCGTCACCCTCACTGTTACCCCCTGGGCCCTGTCCTCCAGTGTCACCCTCACTGTTACCCCCTGGGTCTGTCCTCGAGCGTCACCCTCACTGTTACCCCCTGGGTCCTGTCCTCCAGTGTCACCCCTCACTGTTACCCCCTGGGTCCTGTCCTCCAGTGTCACCCCTCACTGTTACCCCCTGGGTCCTGTCCTCGAGCGTCACCCTCACTGCTACCCCCTGGGTCTGTCCTCGAGCGTCACCCTCACTGTTACCCCCTGGGCCCTGTCCTCCAGTGTCACCCTCACTGTTACCCCCTGGGTCCTGTCCTCGAGTGTCACCCTCACTGTTACTCCCTGGGTCCTGTCCTCGAGCGTCACCCTCACTGTTACCCCCTGGGTCCTGTCCTCGAGCGTCACCCTCACTGTTACCCCCTGGGTCCTGTTCTCGAGCGTCACCCTCACTGTTACCCCCTGGGTCCTGTCCTCGAGCGTCACCCTCACTGGTACCCCCTGGGTCCTGTCCTCGAGCGTCACCCTCACTGTTACCCACTGGGTCTGTCCTCGAGCGTCACCCTCACTGTTACCCCCTGGGCCCTGTCCTCCAGTGTCACCCCTCACTGTTACCCCCTGGGTCCTGTCCTCGAGCGTCACCCTCACTGGTACCCCCTGGGTCCTGTCCTCCAGTGTCACCCTCACTGTTACCCCCTGGGTCCTGTCCTCGAGCGTCACCCTCACTGTTACCCCCTGGGTCCTGTCCTCGAGCGTCACCCTCACTGGTACCCCCTGGGTCCTGTCGTTCAGCGCCACCCTCACTGTTACCCCTTGGGTCCTGTCCTCCAGTGTCATCCCTCACTGTTACCCCCTGGGTCCTGTCCTCGAGCGTCACCCTCACTGGTACCCCCTGGGTCCTGTCCTCGAGCGTCACCCTCACTGTTACTCCCTGCGTCCTGTCCTCGAGCGTCACCCTCACTGTTACCCCCTGGGTCTGTCCTCCAGTGTCACCCTCACTGTTACCCCCTGGGTCCTGTCCTCGAGCGTCACCCTCACTGTTACCCCCTGGGTCCTGTCCTCCAGTGTCACCCTCACTGTTACCCCCTGGGCCCTGTCCTCCAGTGTCACCCTCACTGTTACCCCCTGGGCCCTGTCCTCCAGTGTCACCCTCACTGTTACCCCCTGGGTCCTGTCCTCGAGCGTCACCCTCACTGTTACCCCCTGGGTCCTGTCCTCGAGCGTCACCCTCACTGTTACCCCCTGGGTCCTGTCCTCGAGCGTCACCCTCACTGTTACCCCCTGGGCCCTGTCCTCCAGTGTCACCCTCACTGTTACCCCCTGGGCCCTGTCCTCCAGTGTCACCCTCACTGTTACTCCCTGCGTCCTGTCCTCAAGCGTCACCCTCACTGTTACCCCTGCGTCCTGTCCTCCAGTGTCATCCCTCACTGTTACCCCCTGGGTCCTGTCCTCGAGCGTCACCCTCACTGTTACCCCCTGGGTCCGTCCTCGAGCGTCACCCTCACTGTTACCCCCTGGGTCCTGTCCTCGAGCGTCACCCTCACTGTTACCCCCTGGGCCCTGTCCTCCAGTGTCACCCCTCACTGTTACCCCCTGGGTCCTGTCCTCGAGCGTCACCCTCACTGTTACCCCCTGGGTCTGTCCTCGAGCGTCACCCTCACTGTTACCCCCTGGGTCTGTCCTCGAGCGTCACCCTCACTGTTACCCCCTGGGTCCTGTCCTCCAGTGTCACCCTCACTGTTACCCCCTGGGTCCTGTCCTCCAGTGTCACCCTCACTGTTACCCCCTGGGTCTGTCCTCGAGCGTCACCCTCACTGTTACCCCCTGGGTCTGTCCTCGAGCGTCACCCTCACTGTTACCCCCTGGGTCTGTCCTCGAGCGTCACCCTCACTGTTACCCCCTGGGTCTGTCCTCGAGCGTCACCCTCACTGTTACCCCCTGGGTCCTGTCCTCGAGCGTCACCCTCACTGTTACCCCCTGGGTCCTGTCCTCCAGTGTCATCCCTCACTGTTACCCCCTGGGTCTGTCCTCGAGCGTCACCCTCACTGTTACCCCCTGGGTCCTGTCCTCGAGCGTCACCCTCACTGTTACCCCCTGGGTCTGTCCTCGAGCGTCACCCTCACTGTTACCCCCTGGGTCTGTCCTCGAGCGTCACCCTCACTGTTACCCCCTGGGTCTGTCCTCGAGCGTCACCCTCACTGTTACCCCCTGGGTCTGTCCTCGAGCGTCACCCTCACTGTTACCCCCTGGGCCCTGTCCTCGAGCGTCACCCTCACTGTTACCCCCTGGGTCCTGTCCTCGAGCATCACCCTCACTGTTACCCCCTGGGCCCTGTCCTCGAGCGTCACCCTCACTGTTACCCCCTGGGTCCTGTCCTCGAGCGTCACCCTCACTGTTACCCCCTGGGTCCTGTCCTCGAGCGTCACCCTCACTGTTACCCCCTGGGTCTGTCCTCGAGCATCACCCTCACTGTTCCACAGCCTAACTCGGTTTGTTCCTCAGTTCTAGAGCGGTTCCCTTGCAGGTGTCTTTCTAGCCCTTTCCTTCTTCTTGAGCTTGAACCATCCAGTGATTGAGAAATGGGCCCTGGACTGGTGGGAGAGAGAATCGGAGTGTTTCAGCACTCCACCAATTAGCTGTGAAATGTTGAGCAAGTCCCTTTAAACACGTGTGTGTTAATACCCACCTTGTTCCAGGAAGGATTTAGGGTGTCAGCAAGTTACTTAATACCAGGGCTTTGGTTTCCTCATCTCTAAAAGGGAGATTTGGTCCCAGTGATCTAAATTCCTCCCAGTACTAACATTTTATGACTCTGATTCCAAGGATTTGTTGGTCATCTCCACTTAGAAGTCCTGCCAATATCTTACTGAGAATATGAAAAGCTGAAAGAAAGTAAAACTAAACCCACAACCTGGATGTTGATTTTTCCTGTTATAGCATCACTATCCTAACAGTGACCCCGAAACAAAACTTGGTGTCATTGTCAACTGCTCTGGTCCCTGCCCCAAACATCTCAGTCATGGGGAATGTACCCCAGCACTGTCATTCCCCTCCTTTCCTAACTAGCCCCTTACCTTTGGCCACATGAGATTGAAGCCCTTACTGCTGTCTCTCCCATCCTATGAACTCTCAATCATGCCGCTGCTGAGTAAATTTCCTTCTGATTTTTTTTAAAGATTTATTTATTTTTATCTAAAAGGGAGAGTTAGAGAGAGGGAGAGACAGAGAGAGCTTTCATCCTTTGGTTCACTCCCCAAATGGCTTTAATGGCCTGGGCTAGGCCAGGGCAAAGCCAAGAGCTTCCTCTGGGTCTCCCATGTGAATAGTGAGGGTCCAAATACTTGGGGCTTCTTCCTCTGCTCTCCCAGGGGCATTAGCAGGGAGTTGGATAGGAAGTGGAGCAGCCAGGACTAGAACCCTGGCACTCCTATGAGGTGCTGGCGTCAGCACAGATATTGCCACAACATCAGCCCCTGCTGATTTTCCTAAAGCCCAGCTCTAACGATACCAGTGCTGTGTGCCGTTACCTTAGTGACTCCCAGGTGCTTGCAGAATGCACACCAAATGCCCTGGCTGAGCACCTGAGGCCCTCCCCGGCCTGGCAGCATGGCGCCTGTTCTCATGACCCCCACACTAACCAACCTGAACAGCAACCTGCTGTAAATGATCCTGCCTCAGCTGGTTACCTGGCATAGTTTCCTGGTACCTGTGTCTCTTTCCTGTCTTTATGGCAGCTCTTTTGAAATCCTCTCTTCCTTATTTTAACTCCCTGATTTGGTTGTCATTTATTTGAATTACTCAGTGACTTGTCGTGGGCCACTGTGCCCTGCGTATTAACCTGGCAGCTCCTCAGAGGGCAGAAGCCAGGTTTCATTTATGTTTCCACCACACACACCTGGCACACTCCTGGAGAAACACTAATGGGAATAAATCGGATTGAGACCTAGATCGAAACTCACTGTCTCAACCCAGGTTATAGATTTCTACAGCTGGAAATCATCTGAGCAAATCATCACCTTCTACGTGTAAGAACCCAGGGTCAGAGAGGTGAGGCCACTGCCCCCCCCCCCCAGTGCTCTGTGATACTGCTCTGGTGACACCCCTTGTGGCCTTGACACGGACCCATTTTCATGCGTCCTTCCTCTTCCTGGGTGTAAGCATCTTAGCCTCCACACATTAGGCAACTTCAGTTTGTCATTTTGACGCTACTAGTGTAGACTGGGGATAGAGCCGGCTGCTTTCATCTCACTTGTAGTGCCGCTGCCTGCATGAACACTAGGTGGCCACACTGCAGACACAACTCCAGTTGAGGTTTAAACAATGGAACTCAGTGTTAACCCTGGAAAGAATCTTAAGACACCATCCAGTCCAACCACTTGTTGGCAGCAAAAGCCCCTACCCGCGAGAAGCAGAGACGGGAGCGCCTTGGTAACTGCTGAGCAGCCAGTGCGTCGTCAGCTTTGCTGGCACAGAAGTATGGACCATGAGGTTATGAAGTGAGTAGGCAGGGACTCTGACTGGCAGTCAGTGATCTAATGTGAGTTCTGTTTTGCATATCTAGATCAAATGATGCTGTTGCAAAAAATCCCCCAGCAACTGTGCGGCTTAAAGAAATGCCCATGGTCATGTGATTCCAGATACTTCTGGGGCTGGTTGAATGCAGTATTTAATAAGTAAGTTACTCTAAAGTGAAGAAAGGTGGGTTTGTTACAGCTAAGTAGCTTTCTCTAATTCTTTCTTTTTAATCAAATAGTTTTTGAACAATGTGTGCAGTAAGACCTGAATTTTATATACAGACAAAACATACACGTGAACATAGAGGGGAAAAAGATCAGAAAAAATAGATTACAAAATAACTGTGGTTGTAGGATTTCACTGTTTTTTCTTATTTGTCCTTTGGATGTCTTTAGTTGTCAAAAATGAGTATATATTACTTTTGTAATCAGGAAAATATAATAAATGTCATTTAAAAATATTCTTTGGCTTAAGATATCCTTTTGAATGATATCAAGGGAACTTAAGTTGTTAAAACATCAGTAGGTAGCATGCTTAGAAGTGTTTTGAAACTGCTCTTCTCGTTTAATATATCATTATGATCACTAACTAGAGAAAAAGGCACATGTAGAAAGTAATAAATATCACTGCCGAGATTAATTTGGAAATGGGTTCAGAACATTGCCTTCTTTATCCTTTTATCATTTATACCAGTGCTAACCCAGTGTTATCATTCATTTAATACATAGTGCTGAGTGTCGCCGGTGTCAGACTCTGTGTTACACATGAATGAGTGAAGGCTCATGTGTGCCTGAAAAACTCGTGTGAAAAATAATATGCCTTGACAGAGTCCAGTTGGAAACACAAAAGCAAAAAAGGAGCACATAGAGCTATAGAATGGGGGTTGGTTTTGATATACTTACCTCCCTCCTCAGTCGTTTGAAATGAAAAGTTGTTGCTGTTTTGTGTTCATATTGGTGAGTATCTAAGACACCAGTGATTATAGTCAAAGTGAGCTTCATTTGTTCTCAACAGAGTGGATCATGACCGCATCAAGGAAGTCGGCCCCAACAGGGCTGCGTCTGAGTGGCTGCTGCGCTGTGGGGCCACTGTGCGCTACCACGGCCAGGAAAGGTGGCAGAAGGACTACAACAACCTCCCAACAGGCCCTCTGGACAAATACAAGATTCAGGCCATCGATGCCACTGACTCCTGCATCATGAACATTGGATTTGATCACCTGGGTAACTACCCTGTCATTTTGCTCATAGCTCCTAGCGGGTTCTTGTGACTCACTATTACAGTCACAGGCAGGTGCTTTTAGCCCAGTTCAGTAAAATCAAGTTTGTTCTTCCCAGGTTATCTTCAAATTAAGAAGAGGTTACAGGCTGGCGCCGTGGCTCAACAGGCTAATCCTCCGCCTTGCGGCGCCGGCACACCGGGTTCTAGTCCTGGTCAGGGCGCCGGATTCTGTCCCGGTTGCCCCTCTTCCAGGCCAGCCCTCTGCTGTGGCCCGGGAGTGCAGTGGAGGATGGCCCAAGTGCTTGGGCCCTGCACCCCATGGGAGACCAGGAAAAAGCACCTAGTACCTGGCTCCTGCCATCGGATGAGCGCGGTGTGCCGGCCGCAGCGCGCCATCCGCGGCAGCCATTGGAGGGTGAACCAACAGCAAAGGAAGACCTTTCTCTCTGTCTCTCTCTCACTGTCCACTCTGCCTGTCAAAAAAAAAAAAGGAAAAAGAAAAAAAGAAGAGGTTACAAACACCTTTTCCCTCACCCAACTAAGCTTGTTTCCAGATGCCTTTATGCTGTGGTTTAGTCACTTAAAATGCAAGCCTTTATTGGTCAAACTATCTTTGTCCAAGATCCCGCCACTGAGAAGCCCACAGTAATTGTATCCAGTTATTCCCCTGCTTGTGTGGGCATTTCTTTCTCCAGTGCAGGGCTTGTGCCGGCCCAGCGGCTCTGTGCTCAGCACTACCTGTGCAGTGAACACGTCGTTCGGCTCAGAGGGTGAGCAGTCATCCCAGTATTCATGGGACTGGGACGCTTCCAGAATTGAGGACTTCACCCCTGGAACCAGGACAGTCCTGGGCAGACTGAAGCAGTCTTCTTACTGATAAATCAGATTCTTAAACAGTGCTTTCTCTCCCCACAGAGGGCCTAGAGCATGTTGAAAAAATCCGGCTGTGCAAGTGTCATTATATCGAGGATGACTGTTTGAAGAGGCTTAGTCAACTTGAAAAATTACAGAAAAGCTTATTGGAAATGGAGATAATTTCCTGTGGGAATGTCACAGACAAAGGCATCATTGCTTTGTGTCATTTAAGGTAGGTGGTCAAAGCTAAAATGGAACCTTGACAATGATATTAAGGCGAGTGAATAATCAGAATTTAAAATAGTTGAGAGATGGTGTCTTCTTTTAGGTTTTGAAAAATATAAGAAAATAATTTGTTTTACCTATAATACTTTAAAAGTTAAAATGATCAAATTTAATATATTAAGGTTTTAAAGCCTAAAGAGGGTTTTTTTTTTTAATTAAATCTATATACAGCACCTAGAATCGTGCCTGCCACCACAAGCCCTCAATAAGCATTAGCTGTTACGCTTCCTCTCCATCTCTTAAAGTCATTTTCCTCATGTTTTTGGTATTTCCTGACATCTGTTAGCAGTAACTGGACAATTGTTTGAGGTGAAAAAGAACCTTGAGATATTCACCAGCCTCCGGAGCCACTGACACCGGCCGACGCTGTAAGAAGCTTCATCAGCAGCATCTCTCGCTTAGGAAAGCTGCTGTGCATCCCTCATGCTGCCAGCCAGACCTGTGCCACAGCCAAGAGAGCATGTTACTCAGCACCAGTGTGAAAGCAGATTTCCAACAAGGAACGTTTAATCCTAAAATTGCAGGAATCTGAGTCGTATCAGAATGATGAAGAATACGCTTGTTTAATCAAATCCCATTGTTCAAATTCTGATTCCAGTTAATATGGGTCTGCTTTAATGTGATGAAAGATTCTGCCAATAACCTGAGCATCACAGGAAGCCTAAGGATTTTAAACATTAAGATCAAAAGTACCAGATTGTTCATTTCTTACATTAATTGAGGCTTCCGAGCGTCATCTTCCAATAGAAATGAGTAATTGTAAGGACTTTCCCACTTTTCTTCCTCTTTTTGGGTTGATTCACTTAATCCACATGCAAAGGACATCTATGGCATCCCATAAATATATGCACACATGAGAGCAGTTCAAAAAGTTCAGGGAAAATGGAATTAGAAGATGTTTATTTTGGTGCAAAATATTTCTTGAAATGCATACATATGAGGGGTTTTCAAAAAGTTCATGAATATGTATACTATAAAAAAAACTATATGTGGTTTTCAAACTTGTTTTTACTCTAAGAACACTGTTCTAAAAGACTTTCTGAAGGTATAGGGCGATAACACATTATCTAATTTTTCCTGAAAGTAACGACTTTATTTGAATTCTATAAAAGTCAAGGCCACATTGACCTTTTTTTCCTTCCATTTTTATAGAAACCTCAAGTATTTGCTGTTAAGTGATCTTCCCGGAGTCAGAGAAAAAGAAAATCTTGTTCAAGCCTTTAAGACCGCACTGCCTTCTCTGCAACTAGAATTGCACTTGAAGTAAAACAGTAGTGACCAGTAAGTGTCTTATTTTAGTACAGAGGAGCATTTCAAATCGCTGGTCCTAAACAACAACAGGTACTATATGATCACTCACAGAAGGATGAAGAAGTCTTGTCATGGCATTGTAGAAATGGAGAGTCTACATGGTCGGAAATAGGTGGATGTGAATCACTAAAGCTACTCTGTTGAAAGTGAGACTTGTATACAATAAACCATGTTAATAAAGATGCAAATTAGGTAGCATTTAAGTTGTAAGATTCAGTATTTAATACAAATACCCATATCAATATCTGCTCATGTAGATAGGTTCGCCAAAGTGATCAGGGAGCATAACATGGATATCTATTTATTATAACTAATTTGTATTATATTTTACTTTAAAAGTGTTGAAGCATGTTATTATAAGTGCACGATCATGATGAACTAAAACCCAAATTACAGACTGATTAATGAAGTGAAATATTCAAAGTAGCTGAAGGTTGTTGAGGCCTCCATTTATATGGCTTGCCACGGTCTGCATGCTTTTCTCATGGTCCTGCATCTCTGTGTTCTTAATAGCATACTGACTTGATCACATTAAATGCTTTCTAATCTATGTTGTAAGCTTAGGTTAGTTTTTTTTTTATGAAAATTGGACAGAGATACTTGTCTTAATTCATATAGTGCTGCTGATGGCAACAGAACAGAGGAAATACTGTTAAAGACCAGCAGGCTAAGCTTTTCTCTTAAAAAATAATTTCATAATAAACACCATAATGCAGTTTTCAAGCAGAGAGATGAATTTTAGTTGTTTTTGGAAACCAACTTATATAAATAATACATAGCATAAATTATATATACTGTTTACTAATATAATTGCCACTATCCGTGAAATCTATTGGAAAACAGAGAATAGAAAGGATGGAGAATGGTGTCACGTGATACATTGTGATTCCTTGCTGAAGAAAAGGATTATAGATACGGTTAAACTGAGCATGAGCTGACTAGACGCGTCAGAGAAAACAGCTCTCTTTGTCGAGATGGGTTCACTGCCATGTGCTGACAAAACTGATTCACCATGATTTGTGCACAGCTGCATTTCGATTCTGAATGATTTTCTGTGAAACTACTGGGTGAATTGGGCAGATATAGTCATCTGCCACTGTCAAAAAAAAAAAAAAGACAAAAATGTTAACTCTTTGTAGAGTCTGGGTGTTCTTCCCTGTTATTAGAATCAAAGTGGCATAGCTGGAACTGAATAACACAGGGACTATTCCTTAACCCACTCTCAGGTCTATGCAAGAAGCTACAGGAATTAGGAAGCCTTAGGATGCCATTAAACTGGTTGGGTAACCAAAATTATGGGACAGATGCCAGTATGTAGTGGATTGCTCAGCAATGAGTGAGTAGGTCAGTTGCTGTCATGAAGGAAATGAGCACAGAAAGAAAATTAGGGTGCAGAAGAAATGTTCTGAAGGTACAATAAAATACAACTTTGAAACCATGGCTGGGAACTACAAGGAAACAGTGGCAGCATTCACAGAAGAAACAGTACTGAGCTGTAAGAAACAGACATGGAGCTGCATGTTGCCCTGTGTCCATGGAACAAGGATGAAAAAGCTTATGGGTTAGGAGCAGTTGGCCAAATCAAAGCTACTCACATGTCATCAACTTCAGTCTTACGGTACAAGGCTAGAAATCCTCAATGTCCTCAATAATATCATTTTAAACTAACTTCTTATTTGTAATATATTACTTGTTAGGTAAGATATACATACACATATGTGTGTGTGTACATGTGTGTGTGTGTGCGCATAAAAATGTAAAAAGATGTTTCAGGGAAAACATCAATTTACAAGCTAACAACTTTCATGACTCGAGTTAAAAGCTCAGAAGCAGGTCCTTCCAAAACCCTGATCGTACATACAGTTCTCCCTGTAGATCTATCTCCAAGTGTGAGGCTGAGCTGGAGAAAATAAAGTGGTGTTGATTTTCAGGCTGACAGGTTCAGTTCTTGCAAAGCCTGTAGGACTTGTTCTACTCCTTGACCACCTTGGGCAGCTGCCAAGCTTCATGCATTGTTTGGGAAGAGAAACGGGTCAGCAAGAGCATGTGGATTCCAGTAAGTCCATCCGTCTGCAGCAGACTGACCAAGAGGCAGTCTTCATTGAAGGGAAAGGCAAAAGTCTGGTAGCAGCGCATCAGCATAGCTTTAAAACTTTCAGCAATGAACTATGAAGTCTTTATGATAAGCCATGTGATTTTAAATATTTTGAACTTAAATATCCTGAAAAATTGTTTTAAAATATCAAAATCAAGAGAGAGAACAAACAGGAAATAGAATTTTAAACATTTTGATTTTAGGAACTAAAACTATCCTTAAATATGATGTTGAGACAATTTGAAAGGGGGGTGGATCAGACTCAAGGCACCAGAGTGCTGCAGACACACATACGGGCATTCTGTAACCCATTTTTCCCCTGGGGCATGTGGTCTAACTGAAACAAAAATCTTTGACATCATCTAATTTTGCCAGTAGTAGAGGCGGTAGATACAGTTTATACTCCATCCATAAACTTGACTGCTTAGATAAACAAAGACAAAAGTTCAATTCCAAACAAGTCTTTCCTTTCTCTTCTGGACACCACAGTCAGGCATGGAAGACTGGGTCTGGAATCTCCCTTCATCCCTTGCCAAGAGGCCTCCCAGTTATTGGCTTATGTTTTCTCCTAGTGTGTTCCCAACATTGTAATTGTTTTCAATCAAATGTGTAACATTTCTTTTCAAATAACTGATCCATTCCGATGGCATCAATCCCCTAGCTCCTTAAATATTTGGGAAACGGTAGTCCAGTTTCTTGGTGTTGCAGTAGTGCTTCTTCTTATCCAGAGCCGGAAGGATGCTGCTGCTCGTGAGCTGGGGTAAGTACTGCAGCTGGAAATACAAAACAGTTTTTACTAACTTTAAATCAAACAGTTGAATCCTTTAAGACTTAAAAGCAATACTCCAACTAGTGAGGTTCCCCTCCCCAGTTCTTTTTTAAAGTTATTTGAAAGGCAGAGTTACAGAGGGAGAGAGAGAAGGATCTTCCATCTGCTAATTCACTTATTCCTAATGGCTGCATCAGCCAGGGCTGGTGAGGTTGAAGCCAGGAGTCTGGAACTCCATCCCGGTCTTTGACGTGGGTGGCAGGGGCCCAAGCACTCAGACCATCCTCCTTTGCTTTCTGAGGCACCTTAGTAGGGAACTAGATCGGAAGTGGAGCAGCTAGAAATCAAAACAGTCCTCATATGGGATGCCAGTGTCGCAGGCAGTGGCTTAACCTGCTGTACTGCAATGCTGTTTCTCCTATTTTTTGTTTCTCCTGTTTTTTGAAGTGGAAATATTTCCATGAGGACCCTTCACAAAGTAGAAGGGACACAGGGGCTACCTGGGGTTGGGAAGTCTGTTTCTGGCCTGTTTTACTACCTGGGTCATAGATGAGAGGGAGTAAAATAGAATCATTGTTTTCTCACTGTGGCTTACCTGCAGTCATGCAGTTCCTGCCAGGTTCCTAATGGACTCCTGGCCCTCCTCCCTCTGCCAAGCTCATATCACCAGATACCATTTGGTGTTAGGGAGCAATGGAGGCTACAAGTGGCAAGACTAAGGCAAGCCGATTCTTAGCCCAATAAGCCTCTAGACAGACTCAGAGGTGACCAGAAGCCAGCTCATCTTAGGTATGGTCCCAACTACAGCTCATTCGGGCGTTTTTGCCTTAGGGCAAGACAGTTACTATCAGGCTGTTTTATCAGTTTTCCCCAGTCAGGAATTTTCAAGGCTGGTCGTGCATGTACGGATGCTGGCTGCTCTGTTGATAATCACTGGAAGTGCTCACTTCCCCTAGCAAATTCTGACAACTCAGGGTTCAGGGAGGAAAACCGTTCCTTTTTTGGATAAACCTGGAGTGTTACTACTGAGGGTAAACATGATGAAAAAGAACTACAAATCCGATTTTGTTTCTCTGAAACCCAAGTGCATTGAGCTGGACTCATGCTCATGAACCTGGCAGCACCCGCACTCAGGCACACTGGGAACACTGGCCCCTGTGTGGCCGCAGGAAACAGCAGGGCGAGGACGCCTGCAGGGTTCAGGGAGGATGGACTCCAGGAGGCAGACGTCCCTGGGCCCTGGTGGGGAGAGCCTGTGACCTGTTTCTTGACGCTGGACTGATGGTGTAACTGCAAGCTACAGTTGCCACCAAGGACTCCAGCTGGGTTCCAGGTGGCAGGTCTGAGAAACCGTAATCAGTAACTCTTATAAAACAGTGCACCATCTTTACCCCAGGCAGGTGCTTTCGGCTTTGTCTTAAGGTTTTCCTTGTTGGTTTGTCGTGGTCTTTGGGCAGCTCTCTTGTTTCTCGGATGCTGTCAAAGTAGGGGTGCTGCAGCAGCTGTTCACAGGTCAGCCTCTGAGCAGGGTCCATGTGCAGGCAGCCCTGGGAGAGCAGAGAAACCCCTCTTACTGCCTTAAATGGTACTGATGGCATCTTTATGTAAGTAGAGAAACACACCTGTCGTAATTTGAGTTACTTCCACAGTCATTCCTGACTACCCACATAGATGCCACACACATAATATATGCCCATACACATACATGCATACACACACGTGGTCCTTTGTGTGTACTTTGTAAAAAGCAGTGTTTCCATTTTTTTTTTAAAGAGTACTTCACATGTGGCACAAATAAAATTCAAATTGCAGAAGCAAGTCTCTACCACTCTAGGTCTCCCATTCCTCCTCCTCTGTGCATCACAAGCATATGAGTATGTGGGGAAGGAGAGGCCTAACGTGCTGGCCTTTGTATTACATCATTCGTATCTGTTTTCTTTGCCTTTAAGTATGCCATGAAACTTACTTTTTTAATTATAAATGCATCAGTAGATATATAATTTTTGAAACATGTAGGACATCAATACCTTACACATCTTTTAATTAGTAATGCACCTCATTTTAAGTGAGGGTTACATTCCTAAGAATGTATATGTAAAGCAAGATGTAAAATCAAAACACATTCAGCTATACTGGGGCCTTGGCTATTTAAAAGGCTCCCATGGTTTGAAGAAGATCCCTGTATAAAACAAACACCAGCCCCCTAAAACTTCTATTCTGTGTAATTTAGATTCCAAAGGCAATTTTTGAACTTTATTCAAAGTGAGAAATGCTCACAGATGTCTTCATTGTAATAGAATGTGACCCACTTTAGAAGCTGAAAATAGACTTCAAAGGAGCAGAACTCTAAAAGAAACACTTCCGCTCTCTCTCAGAGACCTAAGTCATTCAGAGACCCCACTGAGGACCGCTGCCTGGGCCTCCTGCTCTGCTCAAAGCGGTGATGTTACCTTTAAGAGTCCCAGGGCAGGATGAGATATGTTTGGAAATCTTAATTCAAGGGGTTCCTGTTGAAAAACAAAACAAAATGGGGGGGGGGGCTTTAAGTCACAACATGGAATCAAATCACATTTACCTCCACTGTAATTTCTCCTGAGCAGAAGCATCTTCCTAACACCACCTGCACCCCACCCTCCCCCTCCACCCAGCTCTCCCTCTGTGCACTCCCCATGCTTCACAAGCTCCACCGCCCACCTGACAATCAGCTATTCCAACACAGGTAGCAAATCCTAAGTGAATACTAATGACAAAAACCCACCTGCTGCGAAATGGTTATTTCAGCTTTTTGCTGGCTCAGGTTAAATAACTTGTCTTTCCTAGAGTAATTTCTGGCATTTATACTGACATTAGAAAAAGCAGGCCCTAATTACTGCATCTGATGTTTATGTAGAGTTTCAACATAGCTTTGCCACCACCCAGGTGAACAGATGCCCCTTGGTTTTCTGGAATAAGCTTCTGTGTCCTCCCACAAGAGCCTGCCTTTGTCCTCACCAGCCTCTGTTGCCAGAGGCCCTGGAGCTAGCATTCAAGTCTAACCTTGGCCCACGGAGGGCTGGCTGGCTGCAGGCACAGTCACGTGCTGCAGAGGGTCAGGACCAAGGCCGGGCGAAGCGGAGCCACAGGCCAGCGACACGGCCTTCTGCCACAGGCCATGCGAGGGGCGAGCCAGGACAGCTAAGCGAAACCAGCCACCAGAGCGCTGTGCACGCGCTGCTGGTAGGGGGTGTGTGACTGACAGGCTCTTCCCAGGGCACACAGTGGCGGTGCTGTGGTCACGTGGACAGCTACCAGCCCCCGGCCGAGTACACTCTTGTCACTGGTAAGCGTAGGACAGAAGACTGCCAGTTTTTGGAGTTCGTTATGTGCAACAGGAGGAAAAACAATTCCTAAAGCACATCTACATTGGCCTCGTCCCAGCGCCGGCCCCTGCCCCCCTTCCTGTGCGCATGCCCAATCTGAGCCCTGCTGGGCTCTGCCCGCTGCTAATGCGGGTTCAGCAACTGTGGCGGTGACACCGCAGGAACCCTCGTGCCTGCTGAGCTGGATTCTCAGCCCCAGGAGTCAGGGCCTCCCGGTCAGGGTTACCGACTGCACCGAGGGCCCGGCCAGATGTCCACCAGCACAGCCCCCGCAGCGCTCCTTCCTGTGTTGCTGTCAACAGGAAATCTGCTGCAGGACAACCTCTGGGACACCATGGGAAGCTTCCTACGTTCATGAATTCAGGGTTGTTTCTGAGGCATCGTGGTGGACAATCGAAGCGGAAATCACTAAAGGATATGCAGCGCAGAACTGGGGATGTCCAGGTCAGCGGGGAGCCAGATGGGTCGCCTCCCACATGCCAGGTGTCATTCCTGTGTCTCTGTCCCTAATGCTGGTGCTGCAGGAGGGGACGAGGCGGGGAAGTGGAAGCGGTCACTGTGGGACAAACCAAGGGGCTGAAGGCACAGACAGGATGCGAGGACCAGGGCACACTTTGGGTTTCAAAGTACCTGCTTCGAGAGAAAACCTGGATCTCACAAGCCCTAGTTTTGCTCTGAGATGTTTTAAATGCAATGGTAATTTGTTTTGATTGAAAGAAAGAGAAACAGACTCTCACTAGTTCACCCCCTAGATGCCCACAGCAGCCAGGACTGGGCCAGGCTGAAGCCAGGAGCCAGGGACTCTGTCCAGATCTCCCTATGGGTGGGGGTGGAGACTTGAGTTACCACCTGCTGCCTCCCAGGATGTCCGTGAGCAGGAAGCTAGCACCCGGGGCAGAGCTTGAGGCTTGAAGCCAGGTACCCTGGTACGGGATGCAGGTATCCCAACTGGCAAGGCCAGGCGCCCACCCCAAAAATGCTTTTTATTATAATACGGCATCGTTAGGAGACATTCAAACATTTTTTACAAACATGAAGAATGAAAAACAATCACCCCAGAATCCTATGAGGAGATACCTACCCACTGTAAACAGTTGGTATCCTTGCAGTACCTTTTTTTGTACGAATATAAAAAGCTTTGCATGATAGACCATCACATTATTTTGTATTTTTATATTTAAATATAGAAATTCATGTATTATTAAATATTTATTGCTATTACATCAAATTATACATATTGTTCTAGAACCATTTTTTTTTTTCATTTCATACGTTGTAAACTTCTTTCCGGAAAATGAATGAATATAAAACTAGTCACTTTGGCTATGTGATGTTTCTATTGTAATGACGTCACATAATAGACTTAATCCCCTCCTAAGGGAATGCACTAAAGGAAGTGGCTTCTATTAAATACTGCCATAGCTCTGTGCCTTTGTCTAATGGTTTCATTGGGATAAACGGTTCACAGTGGGTTAAGGGTGTGAACATTTAACGTCTTCCAGGTTTAAAAATGAGTCTTTCCCCTACTTCGGCCAAGGCGGGCGGTGCCAGAGTGCAGCTGTCCTCTAAGCTCATGGCTGTTTCTTTCTCGTGGTCTGGGGGATGTGAGGATGGTAGAGTAGGGGTCTGGAAGATACTGGGGAAGGAGTAGTTAACTTTTCCTGGGTGGACCAGGTTGCCCGGCTCTGAGCTACTTGGCTCAAGTGCTGAAAAAAATAAAGAACAGGTATGGCTGAGGCTGGACAGCTCAGCATCCCTGCTCAGCAGGCTGGCCCGCCTCGGTCATCAGCAGCCTCCAAGCCAGCAGTGAAGGCCAAGGTCTTACTGGCCAAAGTGCTCCCCTTTTCTGTGAACTCAGCTGGCTCCTCCAGGGCAGGGTAAGCCACGCGGGTCACTCACCAGCGCTTCAGGGTCGGGAATTTGCACCCCGCTGAAGTACTGATTGGTGCTGAAGACTTGCTGGTGCCTGGGAATGAGATCCCCTTCGGGTAAGAGAAAAGAAGAGAGTACATGAGATGGGTTAGCAAACACAGACCTCTGTGTTCCCTCCACCGCAGCTGGGGCTATCTATACCCAAACCTATGGCAGCTGTCTTCTCTTGCTATGTCTCTCTGCCTTTCAGATAAATAAATAATTTTAAATTGCATAAGTCCAACAAGTGCCAATCAATCGTACAAACTGCATCTCTATGGGTCGTGGTAACTGTGTATTGGCCTAGCAGTGAGAACAGCACCTGATCCAAAGAAAGCACTCCATCAGAGGGGTGGGATGGTGGGAGGGGACACAGCAGGGAGAAGGTTCTAGCTGGGAGGAACTTAGTGACCAATTAGAAGTTCCATTTCCTCTGCTGCCAAGGTGCACTTAGGTGACGCAACAGCAGGAGCCTGTCTGGGGCCAGTGTCCTGGCACAGCGAGCTAAGCTTCGGCCTGCAGTGCTGGCATATCAGTTTAAGTCCTGGCTACTCTGCTTCCCACCAGCTCCCTGCTACTGCGCCTGGGAGAGCAGCAGCAGATGGCCCGAGTGCTTGGGCTCCTGCACCCACGTGGGAGGCCTGAATGGAGTTCCAGGCTCCTGGCTTCCACCTGGAGCAGCTCCAACTGTTGGAGCCATTTGGGGACTGAACCAGCTGACAGAAGATCCTTCTCTTACTGTCTCTCCCTCTCTCTATCACTCCGCCTTCCAAATAACAAATAAATCCATAAATAAATCTTTAGCAGTATAAAGAACAGGAGGCTTTCCATTCTCCAGGGGGCTGTGCGGAGCTCATCCCAGACCCATTTCAGTCAAGTGGGCTCAGGCTGCCCTCCCGGAAGATTCTAGGACTCTGACACCTGGAGAGTTTTTTCAGAGAAGGTAAGGACCTAGCCAGCGGGGCTCCCCTGGGGCACACCCCGGCCCCTCCTAGAGCAGTGTGGAAAGCTGAGGCCCCCAGCCAGGGGCCTGCACGTCTTGCCACAGGACTGGGCTGGAGTTCCTACCCCAGGGTATCAAACGCTCTGCTTTTTTTCTGTTTTGTTTTAGAACTTTACACCTCACTCAAATCCAAAAACTGCTGCCTCATCCCCTTTGGGACAAGCACCAAAACCAGAGGGGCTTCAGCACCTTGTGGGAAGTGAACTGAGACTCGGGTTTACTTTCAGGAAAAAATATTTTGAAATCTCCGCATATGGGAGGCTTCAAAAAGGCTGTGGGAAAAAGCTACACATGGATTTCATGTGTTTTTTTTTTTTTTTTTTGCACCAAAATAATTTTATGTTTTTTTCCCTAAGATTGATTTATTTATTTGAAATTCAGAGTTACAGAGAGACAGAGTGAGAGCTTCCATCTGCTGGTTCACTACCCAGGTGGCCACAACAGCCAGGGCTGGGCAGATCCAAAGCCAGGAGCTGGGAGCTTCATCCGGGTCTCCCACGTGGGTAGCAGGGGCCCACATATTTGGGCCATCTTCCACTGCCCTTCGCAGGCCATTACCAGAGAGCTGGACAGGAAGCCGGGACTTGACCCAGCGCCTGTATGGGATGCTGTGGCATCATAGGTGGCAGTTTACCCACTATGCCCAGTGCCAGCCCCAATTTGTCTTTCAATTCTCTTTTTGCATTAACTTTCTGAAATCCCTCACATACACCCTCAAATGCCTTAACCCTGGACCTCAATGAGCTTCATCATGAGTATGGTTCTCTGTACCTTAAAACCTTCCTGGAGTGCCAGTTCGATTCCCAGCTGCTCCAGTTCCAATCCATCTCCTTGACCAATGTGCTTGGGAAGGCAGTGGAGGATGGCCCAAGCCCCTGGGAGACCTGGGTGAAGCACCTGGCTCCTGGCTTTATCTTGGCCCAGCCCTGGCTGTTGCCACCATCTGGGGTGTGAACCAGTAGATAGGAGATCTCTCTCTTTCTTTCTCTCTCTTTCTCTCTGTCAATGTCTTTCAAATAAATAAACTTTGAAAAACAAAAATGCCCTCTTCCATCAGGGCTGGCGGGGTTCCCTAAAGCCACTGGAGAAAATGCAGCCGAGAAAGGCACCATGCCCTGGCAGGGGCTGTGAGGTGCCCGACCCAGCACGCAACAGAATCACGCCATCAGCAGGTGTTTACCGCCTGCTGTGTGCGGATGCTGGCACGGGATAAGCAGCAAGAAAGACACGATCTCACTGTCAGCTTTCCGTTTTGTAGGGAAGATGAGAGGACAAGGCAAGACATGGTGAGAGCAGATAAGACAGGCGCTCGTACAGAGAAAGGGCGCTTGCAGCAAGGAGATGGGCTCGCGGCCTTGCTGGCAGCAGCCACTGCCCGGGGGTCTTGCCATCCGTCCTTTGCCTGCCTTCCCCTCCCCTCCCTACTCGGTCCCCGACTCCAAGGGCAGAGAGAAAGGGAGGGCAATGCATTGAGCAAGACAAGATGAGAGACTTCACATGAACCAGCCTTTCTCTCCAGCGCTGAGAGTGACGTCTTCCTCCGTGGAGTCTGAATAACCCTAACTGCTCAGGAAGCCTGGGGTTGGGGCCATCCAAGCAGATTACGATCTCGTAATAATTATGCAATGAAATAAACCACGATTGTCGTGATCATCAAAGTTCTTTAAAATTAACTTTTGTTTACCTGAAAGGCAGAGTGACAAGGAGACACACACACACACACACACACACACACACACACACACACAGAACTTCAATCCGCTGGTTCATTCCCCAGAAGTCTACAACAGCCGGGGCCAGGCTGAAGCAGGAGCCTAGAATTCCATCAGATTTGCTGTGTGGACGGCAGGGATCTCAGCTCCTGAGCCATCTCCGGCTGCTCCCCAGAGTCTGCGACAGTCAGAAGCTTGGATCTGGGAAGCCGGCGCTCCACTGTGCCAAACGCCTGCCCGGGACCCTTATTTAGAGTTGAAATTGATCTAAACCATGAGTTGGAGAGAATCTTGTGTCTTTGGGAAGGTCAGTAAGCAGTCAAAATGTGCTAATTATCTTTGTAAACTTCTTTTAAAAGTTATTTCTTTATTTGAGACAGACAGATGGAAAGAGAGCTCCCTTCTGCTGGTTCATGCCCCTAGATGTCTGCAATGGCTGGGGCTGAGCCGGGTTGGGGCCAGGGACTGAGAACGCAATCCAGGTCTCCCACCTGGGCGACAGGAGCCCGGCCGCTTCAGCCATCACCTTTTGCCTGCCGGGATGCACATGATTAGGAAGCTAGAATCACGAGCTGGAGCAGAAGGGAAACTTGGGTGCCTTGATATGGCAAGCAGGTTTCTTACCCAGCATCTTAACTGCTAGGCTAAACACTTGTCCCAGTTCATTTCAAAAAATAATACTTATTTGGTATTTGAAAAGGGGGCCTTGGTGCCGTTGCTGTGGCGCAGCGGGTTGACACCCTGGCCTGGAGCGCTGGCATCCCATATGGGTGCTGGTTCTAGTCCCGGCAGCTCCTCTTCAGATCCAGCTCTCTGCTGTGGCCTGGGAAAGCAGTAGAAGATGGCCCAAGTCCTTGGGCCCCTGCACCTGTGTGGGAGACGGGAAGAAGCTCCAGGTTCCTGGCTTGGGATTGGCGCAGCTCTGGCCATTGTGGCCATTTGGGGAATGAACCATTGGATGGAAGACCTCTCTCTCTCTCTCTCTCTCCCTCTCCTCTCTCTGTGTAACTCTGACTTTCAAATAAATAAATAAATCTTTAAAAAAAAAAAAGAAAAGAAAAGAGGCCTGCACTGTGGCACAGCATCCTGTGCACCAGCATCCTATTATGGGCACTGGTTCATGTCCCAGCTGCTCTACTTCCGATCCAGCTCCCTGCTAATGTGCCTGGGAAAACAGCAGTAGATGGCAATTGCTTGGGCCCCTGCACCCACATGGGAGACCCAGATGAAGCTCCTGGCTCCTGGCTCCTGGCTCCTGGCTTCAGCCCGGCCCAGGCCCAGCCTATTGCAGCCCCTCCCTCTCCCTCTCTGCCTTAAAAAAAAAAAAAGAAAAAAAGAAAAGGCAGAGTGACAGACACAGTTTTCATTTGCTGGTTTATTCTCCAAAGGAGCTGCACGAAGCAGGCCAGGCCAGGCTGACGCCTGGAGCCAGGTACTGCATCTCAGCTTCCCATAAGGGCGGCAGGGACTCAAGTACTTGGACCATTGTCTGCTGCTTCCCAGGAGCAGCTGCAGGGCGCTGGATCACAAGCGGAGTAGTCAGAACTTGAACTGATGCTCAAATGAGATGTGCGGGTCCCAAGCAGTGGCTTAACCACTGTGCCACAACACCCGCCCCCAGTTCATTTTATTAAAACAAACGTGAACACCCCTAACGGGGTCGGGTAAGTGGGACTGTGAAGCTTTCCTTCCCTAACTAACGTGTGTTAGAGGAGACTAAGAACAAGGCTCTGTCCTGCACCCACATGGCTAAAATGATCCCAAGATATTCCCAAAAGACAGAGCAAAAACACCACTTACCCAGGGTTTTCCTAATCAGGTAGAGCTGATCCACATCTGATTTTCCAGGCCACAGAGGCACCCCTGACATCAGTTCCGCAAACACACAGCCAATCGCCCAAACATCGACCGGGGGCCCGTACTGCGTGTCTCCCACCAGCAGTTCGGGGGAGCGATACCACCTGGTAGCCACATAGTCTGTGTAGTAGTCACTGGGGCCGGCTGACCAGGGACGGGACATGGAACACAGAAAGAACGGTTGGGAGCCTGGAATCAAACCTGGGAGGGGGGAGATCTAAGACCTAAGACCTAAGAGTGGAAAACCACTCAAAGTAGCATTTCTGAAAAGTATTATTTTAGCAAAAAATGTAAAATCTGCATAATCTACACATCACAGACATATTTAAGCCACTATATGCATCTACATACATCTACATGTAGCTACAGAATGATTATTTATGACAAGCTGATGCCCTCAATATACAAAACAGCTAGTTTTCTAAAGCATTTAGCATATCGGGAACTTTACCCATCTCTTCCATTTAGAGAAAAGATCAATACTTACTCAATAGGCGAGCAAATCCAAAGTCACAAAGCTTAATCACGGACTGTTTTGTGATGAGGATATTTTCTGGTTTCACATCTCTATGTATGCACTAGTTACAAAAATCAAACACAACAGACTGTTAGGGAACAAATGTAATATATGGGACGAATGGAACACATAAACATTTAACAAATATTGGAGAAATCATTTGAATCTCTCATGTTCACTGGCTTGTTGAAAAATAGCAAAATGGCAGCGTAAAATGTAATACTCATAGCCTGAGTCACCCCAAATTCCTACAGGGTCCAGACTGAGAAGGGGTCAAACAAAACAGAAAAAGGAGGGTAGCCAGACTTTGCAGATAAAAACATGGGATGCAAGTTCAATTGAAATCCTACATAAGTGTCAATTTCTAAGTATAGCCATGTCCCATGCAGTACTCGGGACGCACTTATCCTAAACAGTGACACTTGTGTATCTGGAATCCTGTGTTCCCTCTGACAACTGCAGGTGACAGGGGAATTGTGAGAAGGCTCTGGTCCAGGAGCTGCAGGGGGGTGCCTAAGCAGAATTCACACTGCAGAACGCGGGAAAGCCTAGTAAACAGGACAAGCCCTGGGCCTGCTGAGATAAGCTGGGGAAGAGAAGGGTGGGACCTGGAGCCTGCCCAGTGATCTCCCCTCCAGCCCTGACATTCGTCCCGACAAGATAAACAAGAGCAGGAAGCAACCATCCGCGTCACTGCTGGGGACAGTCGCTAGATGTCAGCTCTGTCCCACACTCCTCCAGAGCTCCGCCTGCTGCACTGGCCCCAGGGGACGTGGCTCAATCACCTGTGGTTTCCAGCCCACAGCCCACATTCTTTGCCAGGGTGGGTGTCAGAGAGAAGAAAGTTCTAGAATCTTCAGTTGGTTTTCTTACTGAATGACAATTCCCTTGGCAAAGAACAGCAACAACAACCTAATTAACAACCACATTACAACAGCAGCAACAACAAAGACAGTTGGGTCTGAACACCACTCAAGGTTCCTACAAATATTCCTTTCTTGCAGGAGTTTTCCTGCCTGGAGGGGCTGCTGGTCACTTTGGTCTGAAAGACCCTCCCTGGTCTGCAGCCTGAAGTCCTGAGGTTACTCTTGACTTTGCAGAATCTGGAGAGGAGACACAGCGTCTTCTTGGAGGGGGGAGGAGCAGTTTCCCCTCCAAAGGACCTTTGTGCCGGGGCAGGGGGGAGGTGGCGATCAGGGTCAGTGTGTCCCCATGGGTATTTGTACTCTGGAAAATTCGGGGGAAAAGGCAGTATTTGAATTGTCTTATGATAATCTCTCTGGCTGTCGACAACCCAGGGCTCAGATCACTACTGTTTTGCCGCCAGCCTGACATACTGCTATAAATGGGAATGCCCACAAGTCCCATGATGACATGCGGTCAGAAGTATTAGTAGGCAGGAATGTACTCCATGTCTGCTCTGGGAATTCCTTGCAGGCTCTGTCCCCTCCCCCATCTGCACATGGACACCAACGGAGCTCCCCAGGCCTGTGTTGGATGTGTCTTTACTGGCTCAGACTTTGCTCCCCTGCCCCTGCCCTGCTGGATCCCGTGAGCTGACCCTCATGGATAGTTACTAGTGACATAGGGGGTGCTCTCCCCGCTGGACAAGGAAGATGGTCGTCAGCTGGCTACTCTCTTACTCTCTCCTTCTGGGGACGCAGCCTCAGGGAAAGCCACTGGGCAGCCTGCAAGCCAGGGGGTGCAGCCCTCTGAGCCCAGTGGTCCCTGGTAGCTGGTGGGACCACGCCGAGCCCGGGGACTGTGTTCACTCGCCGCCCCAGTGAGGCTTGGACGCCAGCAGCTGGGTTCTACGTGCAGAGAGCCAGCAGCAGGAGGCTGCTGAGGATCTAGAAAGTCACAGCACCTGTGCCTCCCAGGAGTTCCAGGTTTCCACGGGCTGCCCCGTCCTATCTCACCAAAGCAGACAGGACCTCCTGTGCAGCAGGCTTGGGACTCCACCCACTGCACGGGGACCCTCCTCAATCCCAGAGCCCTTGGGGAAGGGTGTGAAAGAATTCAGATTCCAAGTGAATGGGCTTCTCTCTGACACCTGAGTCATTTCTAACCAGTAAACACATAGGACTGGGTGCTTAAAATCCCAACAGTGCCTGTTTCACATGACCAGAGCAGGGAGGAAACGCTGGGTGGGTATTTTTAACCTCCACTTACCCACCACCAAGTTCATGGAGAATTTGTACCCACACGAGTATGATATCAAGTCTGGACAAGGCTCTAGCTGGGCTCTGCGCTCAACCTGCCGAGTCTCCATGGGAGATCGTGGGACTTACGTTGTGGGTGTGGCAGAAGTTCACGGCCTGCAGTGTCTGCCAAGTTATGCTCTTCACGAGATGTTCCGGTACCCTGGTGAAAACAAGAAGCGGCACAGACAGACGCATTCCTCAGAGCAGCAATGGAATTCGTCTCGAGGGGAGAAAAAGTAAAGCGAGAGACAGGCTTCGGCAGTGAACAGCCCTGGGCGGCACGCAGCCACTCCAGCCCCCAGGCCACCCTCCCACCAGCACAGAGGGTAAGGGACACGGACCCCGACGCCGCCATCTGCTCGGGACAGCAGGCCCACAGGAATGCAAGCAGCCATGACGGCACTTCACAAAGCTGGTGGACGATGCAGCTAAGACCTAGGTTTATTGGGTGCAAAAAATTCCCCTCAAAACCTGGTCTTCAAACATTTCAAGGAAAATGCATACTATGAGAAAACTATGAGTAGCTTTCGAAAAATTTTTGTACCCTAATTAAACTTATCTTATAATTTGTTTTTTGCTACACACAAAAAAAATTTTTTTAAAGATTTATTTATTTTATTTGAAAGTCACAGTTACAGGGAGAGGGACAAGGAGACACAGAGAGAGGGAGATTTCCCATCCACTGGTTCACTCTCCAGACGGCTGCACAACCAGGGCTGGGCCAGGCCAAAGACAGGAGTCACAGCGTCTCCTGTGTGGGTGCAGGGGTCCAAGCACTTGGGTCATCTTCTGTTGCTTTCCTGGGTGCTTTAGCAGGGAGCTGGCTTGGGAGTAGAGCAGCTGGGTCTCGAACTAGCACCCATATGGGATGCCGGCATCACAGGTGGTGGCTTTAGCCACTATGCCACAGTGCCAGCCCCATTTCCACAAAAATTTTTAAGAGCCTTCATATTTCTACAGGAAAGGACCCGGGCCATGAAAACCTACAGGGATTTCAGCGAGCATTTATGACTCCCTATCTCACATATTCATCATACCACCGGGAAGTGGCGTGGTCCTGGAGCTAACTCCACTGGTGTCAAGTTAGTTAGCAGCCAGCATCAAAGATGCTGTTTATTTGTTCAAGTTGCTGCAGACAAATGGCCTGAAGCAAGATGCATCTTCCACTTGTGGGCCCACAGTTTCTCGACTCCCTTGACTGCAAGGGTTCTGGGCGGGCAGGCATTGTGGTGCAGTGTGGTAAGCTGCTGCTTGGGATGCCTGGGCCAGGATGAAGTCAGGAGCCAGGAGCTTCATCAAGTTCTCCCATGTGAGTGGACGGGCCCAAGCATCTAGGCCATCTTCTGCTACTTTCCCAGGTGCATTATCAGGGAACTGGATCAGAAGCGGAGCAGCCGGGACTTGAACCAGCGCTCAAATGGGATGCCGGCATCGCAGGCAGCGGCTTAACCTGCAGCTGCACAACATTGGCCCCTGGAATTTTTTTTTAAGGTAATGAAGATTTCACTGATGACACAGAGGAGGTTCCCACTGCACACCATATAGCAGAAGTCCATAATGATTAACTGCTCAGTGAGGCCGTGCGGTCTCGGCCCGCACTGCTGCTCTCCGGCAGGCAGCTGCATCCGTGCACCTTGTCCTGCCTCTCCCGTCCTCACAGCAACTACATGCCGGGCCTCTGATGCCCGCCTTCTACCCAGACTCCATGCTTAAAGAACCAGGGCAACCGGAAGCACCAGCTGCCCCTTGTGCAGATCAGAAAAAGGCACCTCACTGGGGAACATTTTGCAAAAAAGACAAGGGAAGTTTGCAAAGCTCGTGGAAAATGAAATTAGGGGAAAAGTTAATTTTGGTGCAGGGAAAAAAATTTGAGAGCTATGAATTTGAGGGATCTCAAAAAAGCTTGTGATAAATGTGCATTACAAAAGAACCAGGCATGCATTGCAAAATGTTTTGCACCAGAACAACCTTATCTTTGACTTGCATTTTCCGTGAGCTCTCTGAAGTTCCCTTGTCCACAGCAGTGAGTAAAATGGACTATAAAGGGAGACCCCCACCCACCGGGTGGGCTCACTGCTTTCATGAATCAAATATTCAACAGAGCCGCTGTGCTCCTGAGCCAAGGCCGGTAAGTAAGCCGGGGAGGAAATTCTTCAGTAGCTGTGTTAAAGGTGACTGCAGAATCTCACTTCTAGCCCCCAGGACAGGCTACAAGGCCACTCTTGTCACAGAGCAGCCGTCCAGGAAATCCTTTCAGGAGATCAGAGGACGCCTGACCAGAGGGTGGAACAGCATGGCGGAAATGAAGAAGCCGCCTCCAGGAAGAAGAGATGGGGCAGTGGGGCCCTGGGCTCGCAGCAGATTCCTGCCGAATCCTCTCCCTTGTTGTGGTAGCGCACACGCTGCAAAAGCCTCATCTGTGAGGACAGAAAGGCCTAGAAATCACACAACCAGGAGAGGCGACCTCAGGGGCAGGCTATCCCCAGCCTCCATTCTTGGGCCCAGAAGGAAAAAAAACCAAAACAGAATATATATATTGGTTATTCAATGAATGAAGTGTAGTATAGATACAAGGCCACTGGTGCAGGCAACTCAAGTCTCCGAAAACATCTGCCGGCAGAAATGATGCCATAGGGGTATCTGAGAGCCAAGGGAGACGGTGGCGCTGGTGCTCCTCCTGCACGGTTGGCAAGCGTGAGCAGTGCCTGCAAACTGCCCCAGGGGCGTGCGGGCGGGCTGCTCTCGCCACTTCTTTCTCACTGTTTTCCCTCTGGAATGTGGGGACCTCAGAGCCCAAGATTGCTTTCAGCTGCAACACTGAGATGATAATAGGAGGCAGGCGTTCTCTGTGGGAGAAGGGAGTTACAAATATAGAACGGCAGAAAAACAAAATACATTCTGCGGTGTTTGGTGTTGGGTTGGATTTCGGAGATATTCCAACACACACACACACACACACACACACACACACACACACACACTCAAATAAGTTCTTGGAAAATGGGACTAAACGATAAGTTTGTTTTGATGAAAAAAACAATTTGGAAATGCATGCACATGAGGGATCTTCAAAAAGTTTGCAAAAATGTGTATTAAGAAAAAATGCATAGATTTCAATATTTTTGCACCCAAATAAACCTGTAATTTAATTTCATTTTCCACAAATTTCTTCATGTCCATCCCCTCCTTCAATCTGCCCTGCCACACACACACAGACACACACACACACACACACACACACACACATACTGTGAGGGGGCTCACATAGGTGGTTCAGAAAGCCTCTCTGGGGCAGGCACTGTGGCCTAGCAGGTAAAGCAGCCTGCAATGCCAGCATCCCATGTGCTGGTTCAAGTCCCAGCTGCTCCACTTCCGATCCAGCTCTCTGCTATGGCCTGGGAAAGCAGTGGAAGATGGTCCAAGTCCTTGGGCCCCTGCACCCGTGTGGGAGACCTGGAAAAAGCTCCTGGCTCCTGGCTTCGGATTGGCCTGGCTCTGGCCATTGTGGTCATTTGGGGAGTGAAACAGCAGATGGAAGACCTCTCTCTTTCTCTGCCTCTGCTTCTCTGTAACTCTGCCTTTCAAATAAATAAATACACCTTTTTAAAGAAAGAGGGGCCAGCGCTGTGGCATAGTGGGTTAAAGCCCTGGCCTGAAGTGCCGGCATCCCATATGGGCGCCAGTTCTAGTACTGGCAGCTCCTCTTCCAATCCTGCTCTCTGCTGTGGCCTGGGAAAGCAGTAGAATATGGCCCAACTGCACCCACATGGGAGACCCGGAAGAGCTCCTGGCTCCTGGCTTTGGATGGGCGCAGCTCCAGCCATTGTGGCCATCTGGGGAGTGAACCAGTGGATGGAAGACCTCTCTGTCTCTACCTCTCTCTGTAACTGTCTTTCAAATAAATAAAATAAATATTTTAAAAAAGGAAAGCCTCTCTGGATAAGGGAACATTTGGAGCAGCGGTTAAGGTGCTAAGAGGTGGCTGGATTTGGCCTTTATGACTTTCTGAGGGATTGGATGTGGAAGACAGGAATGAAGGAATGATGCCAAGGTATTTAGCTTGAGTAACGGCCACAAGACGTGCCCTTCGCCGGGAGAGCACAGGCGAGGGGTGGATGGAGCATCCGTGGTGCTAAGTGGCTATCCAAGCAGGGTTCTGCGCAGCCCGTTGTGGATTCAGAGGGAAGGTCAATCGGAAATACAGGTTTGAAAGGCACAAGCACACGCGCACACAGGATTCAGAGCCTGGGGCTGCCTGAAGCCCAGGAGGACCAAGGAGGAGCCGTGTAAGGCGGTTCTGGGGCTCCGGCCAGGGAGTGAGCTAAGCGTTCGCGAGGGAGAAGCCAGCGTCCCCCGAGGCCGAGCGCACGCCGCGGTCCATGGGGCTGCCAGACTCACACGTTCGAAAGACCAAAACCCACCGGGTCTCAGAGAACAGTCGAGGTCACCGCAGCGCGCTGTAGAGTCGGGGAAGTAGCTGAATGAATGGCAGCTGGCTTGAGTGCGGAAACCGAAGCCAGGGGAGGGAAAGGGGGAGAAGCAGCCGAGTCACCCCCAGAGACTCCTCCAAACGCTCCGGGACTAGCAGCTGGGACCTCTAAGGGGCAGAGCTGGGAGCGAAGAGGAGCATGGGAAGTCTGCTTAGGAAAAGATCCCAGGAAAGCAGCAACAGATCGCCTGTCTTGTGCCCCCAGGGAGCGCTATTTCTCCTGCCTGGTGCAAGGCTGCAGTTCTGTTCCCTGGAGAGGATAAAATCAGGGCATTTGGCACAGCCGAGGTGGTGAGCACACTCGGACTGTGAAAACAGGGTCAAGATCATGTCCACGCGATCTGTGAACACTGAGCTTCCCAGCCCTGTTGCTCCAGCAGGCTCCAAGAAAGCCCACGGTCAGCTGAAGATCCTGACGTGGGGGTCCACCCCCCACCTCCCACCCCCTGCCCTGGGGATCCACCCCCACCCCCCACTCCCCACCCTGGGGGTCCACCCCCAACCCCTGCCCCGGGAAGCTGGCCCAGCCAGATTAGCCCGCAGAGAGGCTCAGAGCTCCCAGGAGTCCCTCCTCCTGCCCAGGTAGGGGGTGTGTGTTTGGGGGGGAGGGTGATCACAGGCTATGTGATGCCCAAGGAAGCCTCTGATAAGGTTAGAGTCCAAAAACCAACAGAAAAAAACCAACTACAAGACTGTGGAGTGTAAGGAGAACTTAAAAAAACAAACAACCATCCACACCCTGAGAGAGAGAAGCAGAGCTGTGCCATCCATGAAATCAACACAGGAACTGTGAGACAATGAGAGGAGCAGCCAAGAGACCCGCACTCAGGCCGGGGAGGTGCAGGAAGAGCAGATCAAACAGAGGACAGGAAGCCGGTGAGAAAACCATCCACGGTGCTTTTTCTCAGACAGAAAGGGCCCATCACCGCCAGCATCAGGGATGAAAACCAAGACCCACGGTTCTCATACTCCAAAACTCTGAGCACAGAGGGAAGATTCCAGAAGCTTCGCAAACTTCTGGAAGCAAACAGGGACCAATGCAAGGGCACAGAAAGTAGAATGGCATGAGAATAGTTCACAGCACTGGGAGAGAAGAGGCAGTAAAATGGGGCCTTCAAACTTCTAGGATTTTTTTTTTTGTTAAAGATTTTTATTTATTTGAAAGGCAGAGTCACAGAGAGGCAGAGAGAGAGAGAGAGAGAGAGAAAGAGAGAGAGAAAGAGGTCTTCCATCTGCTGGTCCACTCCTCACATAGCTGCAATGGCTGGAGCTGGGCCGATCTGAAGCCAGGAGCCAGGAGCTTCTTCCTAGTCTCCCATGCGGGTGCAGGGGCCCAAGCACTTGGGCCATTCTCCACTGCCCTCCCAGACCACAGCAGAGAGCTGGATAGGAAGTGGAGCAGCCAGGACTCAAACCAGCACCCCCATGGGATGCCGGCACCGCAGGCGGCAACTTCAGCCACTATACCACAGCCCCAGCTCCTGAACTTATGAAGGACTATTATTTTCAACCAGGAACAAAAACTTGGGGCCGGTGTTGCGGTGCAGTTGGCTAAGTCTGTGATGCTGGCATCCCACATGGATGCTGGTCCAAGTCCTGGCTGCTCCACTTACAATCCAGCTCCCTGTTAATGTGACTGGGAAAGCAGTGAAAGATGGCTTAAGTCCTTGGGCCCCTGCCGCTCATGTGGGAGACCTGGATGAAATTCCTGACTCCCAGCTTCAGCCTAGCCCAGCCTGGCTGATGTGGCCATTTGGGGAGTGAATCAGGGGATGGAAGATCTCTGTTTCGATGTAACTCTGCCTTTCAAATAATACATAGATAAATCTTACACACACACACACACAGAGTAGTAATGGAGCCCTTTATAATTAAAAAAAAAAAAAAGACAAACCCTGCACTTTAAATATTAATCAAGGGTGAAAATAGAGAATCTGCGTTCAGGAGCAAGGTCTGAGGCTCTTTTTCTCGTATCCTCCTGTATTCCTCCTCAGGGAAGCTCTCCACCAAGGAGTGTAAATCTGAATAGGAGGTCTTAGGAGACACGGAACCCTGGAGGCCCCGCCCAGGAGGGAGGGGCCTGTAGCCCCAGGAGTGCGGCGTACAGCCAGTCCTGAGTGGCACAGTGTGACTTAAAAGCCACCGTTTTCATCACCGCGCCCTCAGCCTTCTACCATCTTAATAAGTATGAGCTGAAGAGCTTTGGAGAGGCCTGGCGGACGGGCCAGCCTCCAGCAGACACGCTGCACGCTGCAGCCCACTCTGACAAGGTCGGCTTCAGAATGTCTGATCCCACACTGGTGGCAAATGGTGGCTGTGGCTGGGCTCCCGACCTGTGGTAAAGGCGAGGGTCAGCTCCCTCTCGTCCTGTACTGCCGTTCAGAACCCCAGGGGGTTCCAGGTCACATGCAAGTGCTTCCTTCCGCAGTCTCACGCAGAGTTTGGCCGTGACCTCCGAGGCAGGAAGAGGTTGTCTTTCCTCTTGGACCTGGTTCTTCTCCACCATGACGAGACCAGGCTATTGAACCATAGACCAGCCCTATCCCGGCTCCTCTCCCTAGTACACAGTGCTCAGAAGGGACTGGACGGGACCTAGCTGGGTCTGGGTCCGTGGGATTTGTACTACTGAAGATGTGGGCTCCCCAGGTCTAGAAATTGGGGGATGGGAAAATCAAGGGCACCTCTACTGCTTTTGTCCCAAACCAAGATGGAAGGGGCTGGGGAGCCCCACTCCGTTCCCTGGGGGGGTCAGGTGGTCTGCAGTAGCTGCAGTGGTCTCTCCAGGGTCCACTGGTTGGCTGGGAGGAGGGGCGCAAGCCCTCCACCTCCACAACTTCACCCGCTCTTCCTGACCAATCTGGGAACTTTGCTTCATCCCCTGGAACATGAGGGGCTCCTGCTTGACTCTAAGGAGGGGTGGGTTGGGGAGGGGAGTCCTTGGAAATGTTTGCACCCTAGATTTCTGTGTGGTGGAGCTGTCTTTTTAACTGATCAGAGATGGATGTGCTTGGCCAAGGGAAGCAAGAAAACCTAGAAAGAGGAAGGCCGGGATTCCAGGAAGTCAGGAGCCAGCCAAGGAGAAACATCGGGAACTCCAAGGGTGACAGCAAAGGGGGTCCCCGGAAGACAGCTGGACAAGGGGGCTGGGGCACAAGACAGCACCTAGAGAGAGGAGGGCACCCAAAGGGAGAACGTCTCAGAGAAAAACACGGAGCTGATCAATCAGCTGGTGTGATTATCCTATGGAAAATATGAGAGGCTACCAATAGCAGTGGGAAACTGGGTTGGCATTTGGAGCAGTGGGTAAGATCTCTGCATCCCATATAGGAATGCCCGGTTCAAGTCCCAGCTCCTCCGCTTCTGATCCAGCTTCCTGCTGGTGTAGTCCCTGGGGGTGCAGCAGTGTTGGCTCAGGTGATGGAGCTCCTGTTCCCACATGAGACCTGGATTGCATTCCCAGATCCCAGCTCCAGCCTAGCCCCAGCTATTGCAGGCATTTGGGGAGAGAAGCAGTGGGTGGGAACTTCCTCTTTCTCTGCCTCTCAAATGAATAAGTCATTGATTAGGGAATTAAAAGATAAAATTTGTAAAAGATATATTATTTTGAGGACAAAATGCAAAAGGAAGCCACAGCATGAGACAAAGCTCAGATATAAATAATATTTACATACATATAATTAGAACAGTGAATACTGAGTAAACATTTTTTAAATATTTATTTATTTGAAAGGCAAAAAGGGAGAGGTTGGGACAGAGAGAGAGAGATCTTCTATTTGCTTGTTCACTTGCCAAATGCCTGGAGCAGCTGGGTGTCTGCGATACTCAGGGAGAGGTCAGGCAGAATCTGGGAGCCAGGAACTCCGTCTGGATCTCCCACGTGCAGGGTAGAGACCCAAGCACTTGAGCCATCACTTGCTGCCTCTCCAGGTGCATTAGCCGGAAGCTGGATCAGAAGTGGAGCAGCTGAACTTGAACACTGATATGGGATAAAGTTGTCCCTAGTAGTCCCTGCTGAGCCACAACAGCTGCCCCTAATAAAATTGTGAGGTCCTACATTGGGGGATTGGGAAGAGGAAACAGAGGGGATAACGCTAAAGAGAGCAAAATCCTCACGTATCACAACAGGAAGACTATGGGTGATGTCTACAATCTGACACATCAAGAAACAGAAGTACGCTACACTTTTGACATTGTCTATTTCTGGATTTGATTTGTTAATGATTTTTCAGGAAATTTTCCACCTAGCTTCATGAGGGACATTCATGTGCCATTTTCTTTTCTTCAAACGTCCTTATTTGGCTTTGGTATTAAGGTACAGTGGCCTCGTAAGATGACTTGGAAATTCTCCTTCTTCTTATATTTCCTGACGGAGTTTGGGTAGGATTGTTATTTTTTCTCTTTCTTATATGTCTAATGAAATTAACTCATCAAATATATATATATATATATATTTTTGACAGGCAGAGTGGACAACAGTGAGAGAGAGAGACAGAAAAAGTCTGCCTTTGCTGTTGGTTCACCCTCCAATGGCCGCTGCGGCTGGCGCACCGCACTGATCCAAAGGCAGGAGCCAGGTGCTTCTCCTGGTCTCCCATGGGGTGCAGGGCCCAAGCACTTGGGCCATCCTCCACTGCACTCCCGGGCCACAGCAGAGAGCAGGACTGGAAGAGGGGCAACCGGGACAGAATCTGGCACCCCAACCAGGACTAGAACCCAGAGTACCAGTGCCGTAGGCGGAGGATTAGCCTATTGAGCCGTGGCACCGGCCTCATCAAATATTTTAGTAATAGAATCCATAATAGGAAAAACATGCATAAGTCCATATTATTCATGGTAAAATAAATTCGTTCAGCTTGGTAAAAACTTACAACTCAGGAGTCCTATTTTGAGAACTTCTGAAGGAAAAATACAAAAGAACAACAATGTATTTGTGGGGAAATTTGTTTTAAAGATTTTATTTATTTATTTAAGAGGCAGAGTTACAGAGAGGGGGGCAGAGAGAGGTTTTCCACCCGCTGATTCACTCCCCACATGGCGCAATGGCCAGAGCTGGGCAGACCTGAAGACAGGAGCCAGGGGCTTTTTCTGGGTCTCCCACATGGGCGTAGGGGTCCAAGCACTTGGGTCATCTTCCACTGCTTTCCCACGCCAGAAGCAGAGAGCTGGGTAGGAAGATAGGATTCGAACTAGCGCCCATATGGGACGCCAGCTACACAGTGGCTTAACCTACTATGTCACAGCGCTGGCCCCGGGAAATTTTATAACAGATTCATGATTAAGCTACATACTGAAAACAGACTGAATGCTCAACAACGGAACAAGGGTTAGGTATAATGTAACTTGATGTAATAGAGTCATTAATAATAGAGCTACAGGCTACATTGCAACAGAAATGCACATGAAAGAATATTAAGTGAGGGAGTGCACTGAGAGGAAAAGCAGTCATCCCGTCACACAACCCAGCAGCCCCGGCCGCCAGGTCGGCTGCTTTCTCCACGGTCCTAAGCTTGTAGACACACACTTAGCTTTGCCAGCACACCAGGCGGTATCCATGTCCAAAGGGCAGGTGAACATTAAACAAATTAACCGGCCTGATACACGACACCAGCAGCCGGCGGCTTAGTCACCCGTGCTCAGATGCCCGGTACCAGCTCTGTTCTCTTCACCGGCCATTCCGTCCAGAAGGCAAGTTACAGTGGGTATGGGAGCCAAGGACGGGGGTCAGAGCAAGCAGGCAAGCTGAGCCACGATAGCTGCGTTAGATTCTCCTCCGTGATAGGAGGCGCCCGTCATGAGAGAAAACGCACGCCATCAGCCGCTTCCGACAAGGCTGGCGGCCGCTCCGACAGCGCTGTGAGCGTCTCTGCCCTTCACGTACTCCGCGTTGGTTTCACAAAGCTGACCCATCTCTCCAAGCTTCGGGGGAAGGCTGTCCTGTGACTCTAACGTCCAAACAGCAAAGTTGAGACGAACGGAGAGAAATGAACGTTTAGGGAAGTGAACACATCAGACCGACTGTTAAAGATCCCTTCGGAAAATACGGCGTGGAGAAAATCTCTCTCTCTTGCCAGAACCACCCTCTCCACGGCTGCCCCTCTGTATCTGTGACAGCGATGGTCCACCAATCGACGCTATTCAAGACTTATTTCCACACAAGGCTACAAGCAAAATGGGGAGAGGAAGGAGGAGGGCCAAGCTCTCACACGAAGAATATGTTCTAAGCGTTCACTGTAAAGAAATATTTATAGAAAAAAATTGTTCACTGTAGCCTCATTAGGAGCAGAGAAAAACTAGAAGCAAATGAAATACTTATCAATAGGGTATTGAGGGGCCGGCACTGTTGCATAGTAGATTAAGCTGCTGCTTGCAGTGCCGGCATCCCATATGGGTGCTGGTTCTAGTCCCGGCTGCTCCACTTCTGATCCAGCTCTCTGCTGTGGCCTAGGAAAGCAGTGGAAGATGGCCCAAGTCCTCTGGTCCCTGCACCCACATGGGGGACACTGGGGAAGCTCCTAGATCTTGGCTACGGATCTGCTCAGCTCCGGTGCAGCCATTTGGGGAGTTGGCCAGTAGATGAAGGATCTCTCTCTCTCTCTCTCTGCCTCTGCCTTTCAAGTGAATCGATACATATTTTTAAAAATAAATCAATAAGGCATTGAATAAAGCCATCATGGTCAACCCATATGATGGAATTCTATACAGCCATTTAAAAATATCATAGTAGGGATAGGTGTTTAGCATAGCCGGTAAGACATTGCATAGGATATCTGCACTCCCTTCTGCACTGCCTGGCTCTGATTCCTGACTGCACTCCTGATTCAGCTTCCTGGGAATGCACATCCTGGAAGGCAGCAGATGACGGGTCAAAGAGCTGGGTCCTGGTCACTCACACTGGAGACCCAGCTTCCGGCTTGGGCCCAGCTCAGCCAGCCCTGGTTGCTGCAGACTTGTGGGGGAATGAACCAGCGGATGGGCGACATCTCTGCAAATATGTATGGTTAGGAAGACAGATCCAAAAATAAAATATTATTGTTCATAATTGTTTAAAACTATATGGCACCTTGGAGGGCTCACATTGTGATAGCACTTAAAGCTGCTCACTTAAGGCAGTGGCGCCGGCATCTCATATGGGTGTCGGTTCAAGCCCTGCCTGCTCCATTTCCAATCCGGCTCCCTGCTAATGGCCTGGGAAAAGCATCAGAAGATGGTCCAAGTGTTTCGGCTCCTGTTACCCACATGGGAGACCCAGATGAAGCTCCTGGCTGGTGGCCATCTGGAGAGTGAACCAAGAGATGGAAGATCTCCTTCTCTGTAACTCTGAGTTTCAAATAAATAAATAAATCTCATATATATAATAATATATAATAAACAAATTATATATAATTAATATCATATTATATAATAAATAAATATCATATGTAATAAATAAATAAATATATGGCAACGTGAGGCCAGCATTGTGGCTCAGTGGGTTAAGCCACAGCGTGCGACACCCACACAAGCATCTGTTAGAGTCCTAGCTGCTCCACTTCCAATCTCGCTTCCTGGGAAAGCAGTGAAGGTGGCCCAAGTATTTGGTCTCCTGCCACTCATGTGGGATATCTAGATGGAATTCTGGGCTCCTAGCTTTTCAAATCTCTAAAAAAAAATGTATGACACCCTATCCTTTGTTGATATTGGCTAACAGATCAAATGAGGAACTAAGGATAATGGACGTCTTCTGACTCCTAGTGTCTCAGATCACCCATTAACAGCATCACAGAACTGGAAGTCCCTTAACCTTCACCTACTCCTAAATTCTCAGTTTCATAGGCAAGGGTACCTATAAACACCTTGACCATGGTATGGGCATATCCCACAGATGGGCTGACCTGCCTTTACTGGAAATATACTTAGAAAGTTTTATTTTTGAATTTGAGATCATTAAATTGAAAAAAAGTTTTCCCAGGAATTTCAAAATCCTTGGTGGATACAGTGTAACAACATTTACTCCTTAATTTTGAGAAGTCAAACTTTTTAATTGCAATTCAAATAGACTGGAGACTCGATAAATATTTGATACAATGAGCAGTGGCATATTTTTAAAGCAAAAGTCCTTAAGCTTCAGAATGAACAGAATGATCTAGCTAAGAATAAATCAGAGCAAAAGTTTGGTACAGCAGTTAAGCCACCAGTTGGGATACCTGTATCCCATACTGGTGCCTGGGTTTGAGTCTTGATTCCAGTTCCCTGTTAACGTACACTCTGGGAGGCAGCCAAGTGATGGTTCAAGTGCTTGGGTTCCAGCCACCCATATGGGAGACCTGGATTGAGTTCTTGGCTCCTGACTTCAGCCTGGCCCAGTGCTGGCTGCTGTGTGCATCTGGAGAGATAAACCAGCCAATGGAAGGTTTCTCTCTCTCTTTCTTGCTCTGTATTTCAGAAAACAAAATTTTGAAAATATGATTTTTTCAAACTTGCTCAATTAAACAAGTCCTTCAGTAAATGTGTTTAACAAACCATAGCATTTTGTCACTTGGTAACAAGGTTGGTTGCAATTGATACACATTTATCAACTAGTCTTTCCTTTTTTTTTTTTAAGATTTATTTTTTATTTGAGAAGCAGGTAATGAGAGAGAGGGCGAGAGATCTTTCATCTACTGGTTTACTCCCCAACTGACTACAACATCTGAGGCTGCACCAAACCAGGGCCGGGAGCCAGAAATTTCCTTCAAGTCTCCTAGGTGCGTGGCAGGGGCCCAGGCACTTGGCCATCTTCTGTTGCTTTCCCACGTGCGTTAGCAGGGAGCTGAAGCAGAAGTGGAGAGGAGGGAATGGAACAGGCGCCCTGAGATGAGAAGCTGGTGTCGCAGGCAGTAGCCTAACCTGATGCTCCACAATGTCAGCTGCTGGTCTTTCTTTTTTCTAACCCATTCCAATATTAAAGCATTTTCTATTTTCTGGAAAACGCATAATGTATTTTGCCCCGTGGAATTTACAAAGAAAATATTTCAAAACTCTCATCACTCCTTAGCCTGTTCTTTTCTTCAGCTCAAATTATATGCCAAAAAAGGGCTAACTCCCGACTGCTTCTGACCCCACAAATCGGTGTTCCCAAGCTCCTCAATCTAACACAATGCATCAAACTGTCTTCAGCATCTCCCTAGTCCCACGTGGCCAGGAATAACCTGTACTAATGAGTTTAACTGAAAGTGCCACTTGGGAGCCGTCAAAAGAGCAAATGCCAACATAAGGAAGGCTTCCTCCCTGAATTGTTCTGTTTCAGGAGCGTTCAGGGCAGCGTCTGTCCTCTGGCTCTCTCCGGCTGTGTAAGTCAACAATGAGCCCGGGCAAGGTCCTAACAAACCACAAGCCGCTCTAATCCCATTTGCCTGGAGGTCATGGCAGATCCCACAGGACCAACCATAAGCATGGGGCAGAGCAAGGCCTTGGTCAGGGCCTGAAAGAGTTGCTTAGTCTCCAGCCACTGAAATGTGGCTGTGAGCAGGAACAGGAGCACAACTCTATGGCTCTCATCTATAACCCACTCTTCATGTTGGTCCCAGCCCAAGCAGGACGCCCAAGAACAGAGCAAGGGAAGCAGAGGATAGGATACCCCTCTCCCACCCTCAACTTCTCCAAAGTCTCTTTTCCTTTCAACTCAAAGGCCACCTCCCACATGAAGCCTGCCTCAACTGAGTTACTTTTGATATTATCTCCCAGAGACCTGCTAATCATTCTGCTCACTCCCTCCAGTCAGTGATTGGCCCCAGGATTTGTCGCATTACATAGCCTGAGCCAATCAGGTTCCCAGTGGGATTTGCATGCAGATGCTACCTTCTTCTAGAATGTTCTCTCTGGTAGAACAGCTCTTTGAGGTCATACCAGCCTGTGGCCATGCTTTCTATTTTGGATTTTTCCCTTCTACTGCTTTCTATCCCATGCCACACACATCCCCTCTACCTTATAAGGGAAGTTTGTTTGCAGGGAAGATTGAAGCCAACACAGTGAGAGAAAAGAGGTAGCAGGAGATGAAGAGGGAGAGGGAACACAATCACTTGGGTGTCTTGCCTGAAAACTTCCAGCCAAGGAGTGAGTAGGAGCTGCAATCAGCAGCCTGCATCCTGTACACCCTGGAAGGGGCTACCTTCAATGGGGAAGGGACCCTCCTCTCCTTTTTTATTTTTGATTTTCCTTCAGACAAAGGCTCTGTTAACCAAGCCTTCTTCTAAGGCACACAAACGTGCTGCGTATGCCAGAGAGAGAGATGTGTGTGAGATTGGTGGAGCCCTTAGGGTCACTCCCATCCTCCCCAGTAATAGCCAACTATGCCTACATCACTTGGGTTTCAAGTGTCACTTGCAACCAGAGAAGTCCTAGTTCCCCAGAACAGACACCCACGTTGGTTCAGATAAAACACTTCTTATCAGCCATTGCTGTGGGACTCTTCCTTGAGTCATGGGATCGTTAGCATCCTTCCTTTTTTTTCTGGCCACCCAGACCACATCTAATGCAGAGGCATGGCAATAGCAAAGTCAGGTTCAATTTGACAATGCTGCTGAGAGTGTCTTCATGAAAACGACTACCTGGGCTCCCTTTCGCAGCCCCTTTGGTCCCCTCTCTGCTGAGCACCTGGACTGCAGTGTGTGTTATAGACACTGCCTTGTCTGGATGATGTTCGTGTGCAAGGCACGCTCACTTACCCCCGCTGGTGTCGGTCCAGCTCGTGGAGCACCGTGTGGTCGCAGTACTCGAACACCAAGTGAAGCCTCCGTTTCCTCCTGAACACTTCCAGGAGGTTGACGAGGTTGGGATGCTTGAGTTGCTGGGAACACACAAAGCAAGGTGCTCAATTGGAGCTCTGAAAGGCAGCTCTAACAGCACTCCAATAAAACAAAAGCACGCTAGGGGCAGGGGCTAGGGGCAGCTCTAACAGCACTCCAATAAAACAAAAGCACGCTAGGGGCAGGGGCATAGCATGGCATTTAAGACGCGGTGTGGAACACCCCTGTCCCACAGTGGCACATCTGGGTTTGATTCCCCAGCTCTGGGTCCTCACTCTAGCTTCCCACTAACGTGCATGCAGGGAGGTGGTGGTGATGGCTCAAGTAGTTGGGTTCCTGCCCCCCAGATGAGAGACCCAGGACTGGGCTTCTACCTCCTGGCTTTGGCTTGGCCCAAAGCATGTGGGCATGTGGAGGGTGAATCAACGAATAAGAGCTTTTGTGTGCTCTCTCTACCTCTCAAAAAAAAAAAAAAATCAATAAAAATAATAAACTTGAGAAAAAAGAAAGCTACTTGTCTGTTCAGAGTTTTACTTCTTGGATTGAAGGAGGCCAGAATGTCTCTTTTCCCCCTCTTCAGAGCCATTTGTTGGTAGCTTGTAAATGAAAAAATCTAACTCAGGTGGCTGATAGAGGCAAAGAGGATCATGATAAGGCTAGGAAAGAAAACAGAGCGGGAAGGAAGGGGAGGCTCCAGTTTGTGCAAAGCCAGTCTTCCAGGCGCTGAGCAGATGCCCCTTCCCAAGGAGGTCTCCGTGATACCCCCAGGTGGTTCAGTGCCCTGTGTCCTTTATGTCTCAAAGCCTTCCCAAGCTATGCCTCTTTCAGAGTCAGGCAATGACAAATATGCAACTCTTATTCGGTACACATCATTCAGTTCATTGTTTCATGTCTTCTGGGTACACATATAACAGACGAATTCAGTAGCATCTAAGAAACAAGGCACCGGGAGCTGTGTTCCCTCCTTGGCTGCACCCCAGCACACCAGGCATTCCACACTGAGTTGTGAATGCACGAGTAAACACGCTCCCGAGGCTGATGAAGCGTTTTCAAAACAGAAAAATAAGGAAGCCTCTTCAATCAGACACAGCTGTCAAGTGTGTGTGGCAAAAAGGCAGCTAGAATGTTGGCTCTGGCGGAGAGAGATCCGGAGTCAGCTTGCTGACTCCTCAGTACATAATCCTACCAGAAAAACTCCAGCTAGACACTGGTCTCTCTTTTTTCGTGTGCTAAGAAAATAAAAAAAAAATTCACAGAAAAACATCAATCATGGATTGTCTCTGGGGTAGCCATTCTTGTTCCATTGCTCTAACAGATCACTATTAGTATCTGTTTTACTTATGGTATGATTTGAACAGCTGGCACATCTCTCTCCAATTCTTCTTTGATAGTGTCACCACATTATGTTCTATAAGAATCTTGGAGTCATGTGTTACTTTGTCATATTAGCTTCCTTCTGCCCATTTGAGATATTGTTATCAAAGCACGGGACAGAGAATTTACCATCCTAATGACAGTTAAACATCTAGTTCCATGGTATCAAGTACAGTCATGTTATTGCACAACCATCACTATCATCCATCTCTAGAACACTTTTCATTTGCAAAACACTGGCTCCCCATTCCCCCCTCCCCTGAGCTCTTGGTAACCACCATTCTTTTGGTCTCTATGATTTTGGCTATGCTAGGCTTCCCATAGAGGTGGAATGATACAGCATTTGTCTTTTTGTAAATGGCTTATTTCACTTACTGTAATGTCCTCAAGCTTCCTCCACGAGTTAGCATGTGTTAGGATCTCCTTCCTTATTAAGGCTGAATAACGTTCCACCGTATGTGTACGTCATTTTGCTTATCCACTCATGTGTCTCTCAGTGAACACTAGGGTCACTCTCACTTCCTGGCTGTTATGCCCAAGGCTGCTAGGAACAGCATTTTCATTTGCAAAACTGAATCTGTGCCCATTAAACAATCACTCCCCATAAGCGTCTGCGTGACACTGTTTTCCGTATTTTCGGTTGTGAGCAGGGACCAGGCATCTGTTTGGTTTGGTTTGTTTCCCCAGTTTCTCCAGGCAACTCAATGTGTTGTCAGAGGTATTAATCACAGGAATGCGTGTATTCCCTAAGTGATAAAAGATGGGAGGAGAAAAACGAAGTTCCTGAACTGCATTCTGCAAGGGCGGGAAGAATAAAAGCCGCCTGCTAGGGAGACACTGGAAACATCGACTTTCTCATATTCTTTGTAAGATCCCTTCATATCCACAGGACATAACATTCTACCTCCAGAGATTATACTAGGTGAAACAGTAGCACACCTCCACAGGATTCTCAAGCCAGTATCTTAAGTCTTTTTGTGCTGTGGCAATGAGGTTGTTTGGGCTAGGCACTTTATAAAGGGCACAGGTGTATTTTTGACTGTTCTGAGTTCAAGTCCAGGTGTTGCACTGGCGTCTGGTGAGAGCAGCTCTCTGCCTCCAAGATGGCGCCTGCTGCTGGGCTTCACACAGCCAAAGGCAGAGGGGTGAGGGAGCCCTCCCTCCACCCTCAAGGCCGATTACCAAGGGAACAATGCCCTCAGGCCTCAATCACTGCCCAAAGGCCATGCCTCTTTTTCCCCCTCCAAAGAAATCTTTGATTTAATGAGTACAAATTTCATAAGTACAGCTTTAGGAATATAGTGATTCTTCCCACCAATCCCGCCCTCCCACACCTACTCCCACCTCACCTCCTCCCTCTCCCATTCCCAGTCCCATTCTTCATTACTATTCATTTTTAATTAACTTTATACACAGAAGACCAACTCTATACTAGGTAAAGATTTCAACAATTTGCACATGTGCACACACACACACACACAATGTTTGAGGGCAAGTTTTACAGTTAACTCTCATAATACAACTCACTGCGGACAGAAGTCCTACCTGGGAAGTAAGTGCACAGTGACTCCTGTTGTTAATTTAACAATTAACACTCTTATATATGATGTCAGTGATCACCCGAGGCTCTTGACATGAGCTGCCATGGCTATGGAAGCCTTTTGAATCCACAATCTCTGTCAATATTAAGGCCATAAGCAAAGTGGAAGTTCTAGTCTCTCTTCAGAGAAAACTACACCCTTCTCTGATTGTCACTTCTTTCCACTCCACTGGGGTCTCTCTCACAGAGAAGGCCACACCTCTTGATACTGTGCCTTCAGAGTTAAGCTTCAACATGAATTTTGGAGAGGCCAAGATCGTTCCAACCATCGCCGTCCATTAGTGACATCTGGGTCTTAGAACAGAGGGTACCCCAAGCTATAAAATGCCACATTCGAGTTACTGTACCTGAAAGCTTTCCCCCAAAACCAACATTGTCCAGATGTAACAGGATAAAACTGATATTTTATACTATGTATGTATATATACATGTATGTATGCATCTTCCTACATACTGAGATAGCTACACACACACACATATATGATGTCTGTATCTATCAATCTATAATAAATATATTTGAGAAGCAGAGAGAGACAGGCAGACACAGAGAGTTTGTATCTGCTGGTTCATTCCCCAAATGACTATGACACCTGGGACTGGAACTGGTCAAAACTGGATGCTGGGAGCCAGAAACTCAACCAAGTCTCCCATGGGGGAGCCATCACCACTGCCACCCAGGTCTGCACTAGAGGAAGCTGGAGTCCCGAGTGGGAGGTGGGTACTGAATGCAGACACTCCACATAGAACTCTGGCATCCTAGCCCGCTGATGACTATTATACTGGCTTGGATATCTCAAACAGCAAGCCAACAACCCAAGTCAAAGGGGCACCCAGCAGCTTTCGGACAGATTAGCAAAAAGCAGAGGGCTCCTTTGGCTCCCAGATCTCACTGGCCCCAGGCGTTGCGTCACTCTCGGTATTGACTCCACCCACAGCACCCGATACTGAAAAACAGACTTCGAACCTTAGAATCTTTTAATCCTCCATGTCCTGCATCTAGTCCTCGCTTATACCCCCAGTCAACCTTTCAAACCCAAACTGCACACGAAACCGGCTTCAGTTCCACTGCAATCCCTCACCCGTCTCTGAGTGCCAAGACCGGCACCGTCAAACCTGCCGCGTCCGAACGCTCACGGCAGGGCACGGCTGCCGCCTCGCACGGCTCCGCTGGCTTCTGCAGCCTCACCACCTCCCAACTCCTCCTCGACACACTGCATTTCTCTCACTTTCTTGGGCGCTCATGCCCCACTCACCACCACTGTGGTCACGCTCTCTGTCCAGCTTCCCCTGACCCACCCTAACACAGCTCGGATGCCCTGAAAGAGCTGTGACCTTGCATCCCACGCAAGGGGTACCTCCGTGGCAGGTGAAGGGCACTGTCCCATTGGTCTGAAGGGGACAATATGCACTTATTATGCCCATCATGCAACGCTACTCTATACCTTTTGAAAAATCTAGATTCTAATAACTGTACAATATTCTATTCAAATAACATGTAGGTTCTTTCCAGTTATTGGTTATCTTTAAAAAAAAAAACACTTTATTTATTTGATAGGTAGAGTGACGGAGACACTGAGAAAGAGATCTTTGGTCTACTGGTTCATTCCCCCAAATGGCCACATTGGCTGGGTTGTGCCAGGTCAAAACCAAGAGTCTAGAACTCCTTCCAGGTCTCCCATGTAAGTGGCAGGGACCCAAGAACTTGGGGCCACCTCCGCTCTGTTTTCCCAGGCACATTAGCAGTGTGCTGGATCAGAAGCAGAGGAGACAGGACTTGAACCAGTGCTCCGATATGGGATGCTAGCGTCATAGGTGGTGGATTAACATGCTGTGCCACAACACCGGTCCCCAGTCAATGGCTATTACAGATAAGGTTTTGATGAACAACTTAAAAGCTAGCTGGCCTTAACTTTGAATAAGTCAGTGAATTCTTCTAGACCTGTTTTCCATCTGCAAGAGTAGGAAGTGCAGCAGGGACATAAAGCACATGGGACAGTGTCAGAAGCATATTAACCTCCCTGGAAAAGTGAACTACTGGATCTTTGGAGTAACTATTTTCATTCAGGCTGATTTTCTCTATTCCTTTCATTCAACAGTATTTATGTATCTTTAGGTACATGTGATCCTGCACTAAACCCAAGGACACACACACGTGAGCATTGTCCCTATTCCCAAGGAGCTGAGAGCCTGGGAGGAAAGACAGATGCTGGAGAAGCAATCACAGATTCGACAAACATGACAGCAGGCCAAGGGATCCTGGTCTGAGGGTGGGGGGCGGCCCAACGAAGATGCCAGGAAGCAGCCATTAAACTTTCTCACTAACTGAGAAAGAAGTCGGCTGGGCAGCCTCTAGAGCCCCCGAAACACGGCGTCAGGGCTCTGAATGGAGATGATCAAGCCGTTTTCCGGAGGGATTGCAATATTCACTGCTCTGCACGGGAACACAAAGGCGCTGGTTTACCACACCACGGCCAGTCCCTCAGATAGCATAAGGCTTTGACGTAGATCATCAAGTCTTCCTCCCAGGGCTTGCAGCGTCTCCAGCCACACAAGCTGTCACATGACATTTAAGCTACCGTCTTTCTCTCTTTTAAAAATATATTTTATTTATTTGAAAGGCAGAACTACAGAGAGAGAGAGAGACAGAAACAGAGAGAGACAATGAGAATCTCCCATCCACTCCCCAGGTGGCTCCATCAGCAGGGGCTGGCTCAGGCCGAAGCCAGGCGGCCGGAACTCCTTCCAGGCGTCCCATGTGGCGAGCCGCTGGCTCTTATCCTCCTCCATAAGACAACTTCTTATGATTTCAAATGGCTAATAGCACTTCTCAACTTCCTTCCAGAATCATTTTAATTGGGACAGACAAAACTCCAAATCTAAATCCTAACCAATGGTTGAAATAGTAAATGGTAAGTATTTAAAAATAACTTCTTAGCTCCTCCAGGTGGCCAGCACTCCAGGTGACCAGGGCAGCCGAGAGCTGGTGCCTGAAGCCCCTGGCTGGCCCTGACAGGCATCTGTGCAGCACCCAGCCTGCCTCACGCACCGCTGGAGGCACCAGAGACACGCTGTGGGGGGAGACAGAGGACTCGGGCAGCAGCAGAGGAACAGCTACCAATACGCCCAGGTTCCCCAGGTTCGGCCGCCTCAAGGAAACAGGCCCCGTGGAAGTGACCTTGAGCTGAGAGCTGAGGGTGAATAAGGTGTGAGGAGACCACGGGCAGCGCTACTGGCAGAGAGACAGGCAGCAGCCTTCCAGGCAGGGTGACTGGCCCCGAGTCAGGAGAGAACTTGGGCCACTTAAGAAGCCGAAAGCCAGTGTGGCGTGCGGTCCAGCTGGGAGAACTGGGGCCAGCTAGACAGAAAATGGACAGGTCCTGGAGAGCCTGGTATCGTGGAGCAGCGGGTTAACACTGCCGTCCCGTAAAGGAGCTCTGGTTTGAGTGCCGGCCACTCTGCTTCCAACCCAGCTCTCCACTTGGAAATGCACTTGGGTCCTCGCCCCCATGTGGGAGACCCAGATGGAGCTCCTGGTTCCAGGCTTTGGTCTGGTCTGGCCCTGCTGTTGTAGCTATTTGGGAAAAGAACCAGCAGGTGGAAGATTGATCTCTCTCTCTCTCTCTCTCTCTCTCTCTCTCTCCTCCACCTCCCCATCACTTTATCACTTTGCCTTTTTTTTTTTTTTTTTTTTTTTTGGACAGGCAGAGTTAGACAGAGAGAGAGAGAGAGAGAAAGGTCTTCCTTTTCTGTTGGTTCACCCCCCCCAAATGGTCACTATGGCCGGCGTGCTGCGCCTATCCGAAGCCAAGAGCCAGGTCTCCCATGCAGGTGCAGGGCCCAAGGACCTGGGCCATCCTCCACTGCACTCCCAGCCACAGCAGAGAGCTGGCCTGGAAGAGGAGCAACCACTCTGACCAGGACTAGAACCCAGTGTGCTGGTGCTGCAGGCAGAGGATTAGCCAAGTGAGCCGTGACACCGGTCACTTTGCCTTTCAAATAATATACATCTTTTTTAAAAAAAGAAACTTATAAGAAGTGCAATGGGAATCCACCGAAAGGGAATTCAGCAGGCCGTGATACGCTACCATTCAGGTTGTTATGAACTCACCGCAGCAGCAGGATAAAGGATGGCTTGGAAGAAGCAAAAATGGATGACAGGAGACCAGGCCAAAGCCCTAGGGACAGCCGAGAGAGGACGGTGGCTTTGACCAGTGTGGAGCCGGTACTGTTTTATGTTTTGTTATCCGAATAAACAGGATGCGGTGACAGACTGGAGGCAGGGGACAAGGATGGGCAAAGACACGAAGATTTGTGCAATGGCGCCGGCGGCGATGCTGCCTCCGAGAGGAAGAGCAAGTTTTGGGGAAGAAACGGCTGGGTTTTGGCCCCTTGAGTGGATAGGGGTCAGGGTGGCTGACCCTGGAGAAGCAGGGAGCGAGCAGGAGAGTAAGGAAAGCCACAGGCAGGGGAAAGTGCCCAGCACGAGCAGGAGCGAGGGGTGAAGGCGTTCAGAGTCCTGTGCCAGCCACGCTGGAGGGGGAGGAAGCAGAGGCGACCAGGAAAGAGGTCTTCCAGACAAGAGACAACAGCACAGCGCGACACCGCGCGCGGGCGGACCCTGCAAGGAGGAAGTGGTCAGTGTGCCCCGACGCTGCTGGGAAGTCAAGTGACAAGAGGACAAGGACACAGCCTGTAGGACCGGGGGCGTGCGACCTCACTGGGGACACAGCTGGTGCGTGGGGAGACCCGGAGCCAGCGTCTCTAACCACCTTCCTGCTCCCTTGGCTGCCTCCACCACCCTCAGAGCTCGCGGGTGGAACTCAGAGGGAGCGATCTGGTCCTGAAACCAGGCTGCGGTGGGTCCACCGAGGTCTGCATCGAGGGTGGGATCCCGGCTCCGACGTGGTGAACGCTTGCCTTCGTGAGGGTTTCCACGTCTCTGCTTCCATGCTGAGGGGACTTCCTTAGGGACACGCAGAGGCACTGGATGAGAAGGACCAGGCAACACGCCGGGAGAAGGGTTTGCGGGCTTACTCAACAGGTGCTAACGTACAAGTGACCCTGCTAGGGCAGACTCGACCACCAGGCGCTCTACAGAGACACAGCTCAGGACTTGGTTAACCAGAACACCTCCCCGCTGAAGAGCGGGGAAACCAAGGTCTCAGGCCTTGGTCTTATTTCTCGGTACATTGCTTCATACCAGCTCAGTCTTGAGGGGGGTCCTCGCAGGCCGTTAGCACCACCTTCAGGTATGGCGCTCAGGCTCAGGTTTAAAGTTCCTGCCTTTGCTGCCCTCTTATTTTGGTCTCCCATTTTTTTTCTCTCTGTGTATTGAATGCCGATGCCCCACATTATGCTGCTAAGTGAAACCTGGTCTCTGACTTTAAAAAAAAGACTTGGTGTTGCTGGTGTTAAATTTAACCTGAGCTCTCCTTGGTTTCCCCAGCGGATCCGGGAACATTCCAGCTCGCTCGTGGACACCTTCCGCTATCTGCCATCAGCCCTGTGTCTGTGTCGGCCACCCAGGCTGTGATAAGCTCAGGCCCCACGGCCTCGAAGGCCATCCGTCTGGCCTGCTTAACGCACATGGTCTTGAAGGCTCCTGTACACGCTGCCAGCACTCACTGGTCGGGAAATGCTGCCTTCCAACACTGACGGGATTCTCTTGGAAACTCGGGTCATCCTACAGCTCCAGGCCGGTGGCCTCTACAGCACTGGCGATTCAGGGCAGGGAGCTGTTCACTTTCCACGAGGCTCTGACGCTGCAGCCACAAGAGTGGCCCTTGGTCACCACCCTTACATTACTGATTTGGTTAAGGCTACAAGTAAAATATGTATGGATCTGTGTTTCTATCAAAAGTGGAAAAATGGGAGGCAGGCGCTCTTCTCAGCGATCAAGATGCTGTGTCTAATATCGGAGTTCAGTACCTGCCTCTGGCTCTTGATTCCCGAGGAGCCAGAAGCAGATAAACCCTGGGAGGCAGCAGCTGTTGGCTCAAGCGCTGGGATGCCTGTTACTCACTGGGAGACCTGCACCGGGTTCTGGGGTCCCAGCTTCTGCCTAACCCAGTCTGGGCTGCGCAGGCACTTGAGGAGTGAACCGGCAGACCAAAGATCTCTCTTTGTCTTTCTCTGCCTTTCCAGTAAAAATAAATAAATAAAAACGTCTTTGACCTTGACTCTGGGTCTCAGTGACCTAGACCTGTACAGTTGCCATTGGAGCAGAACGGAGCCCGGAGCCTGGTGCTGCTCTCACCTCTCCTTGCCCTTCCCAGGGACTTCAGGGCAGTGCAGCACAACCCGGGGCCCCTGCTGGGACTTTGCCCCCCTCCCTGTTCCCTGCTCCTGCTGTCTGGTATCACTTCCCCCCAAAAAATGCCACTGTCTTTTGTCTCAGACACCGCATGGGCTGAACCTGCTGCTCCCAGTGCGGGGCATGGCTTACAGAGCTTCAGGAGGGCGTTCTGGGACCGGGTCAGCCCCCACCCCACCCTCACCCCGTGGCGGCTAGGGGAGGGGGCCGGAGGAGGCCTTGGTGGGCTGCAGCTGCAGTTCTGCTCCGCTGGGCTCCGGGAGAGGTGCGGGCAGCCTTACTTGACTGGTAGTTAGGGGGCCACCGCGGGAGGGGGCCCAGGTTAGCTCCCGGTCCACTGGAGGAGTCAGGGGCCCGAGATGAGCTCCTGCAGCCACCCGATCCCGCGCTGGAAAGTGGTCTCGAGATTGGGAAAGCAGCAAAGCCACAACGATGACAAGACACAGCCTCTCAGCCCACCCCCACCCCCGGCTGTTCTGCCAAAGTCAGGGTTATGGCGAGGAAAGTGAAGAATCCTGGGATTGGAGATAGGGACACCCGCGGGGGAGGAGCTCTGAGAGTCTGAAACCTTCAAGTTCCCTCTGGGCCACGGGCGGCGGCGCCTACTCTGTTGCCCTCGTGGAGTGCCTCATTTTAGGAGGGGACCCTCAGATGCCCCACTTGATGTCCCCATGAGAGAGGGATGTCTAGTACTGCGCTGACACAGGCTGAGGGGGTGGTAGGGCCCCTTCCGTGGGGGGGTTCTGGCTGGAGCAGCAACCGTCCCCAGAGAAGGATGAGACCCTGAGTCCTGAGGGTGCTGCACCATGCAAGCGGTGCACACACGGCTGGGCAGAGGGAAAGTTGTGGCCGTGGCAGCGCTGGCCCATGGCCTGGGGCTTAATTCCTCACAAGGATTCCTGGGGACAGTCCTAAATAGACTGCTGGCAGAAGCCAAGTGGGACATGTGGGGATGCGCTCAGCACCACGCTGAGAAGGCTGGGGAACTCCAGGGGCTTGGATGTTAGAGGGAAAACAGGATGGGGGGCGGCAGAACGCAGCCACTGGCCGTTTCCTTGGGAACAGCAGGAGGAGGTCACTGGCATGGGCTCGCATCTTGCTGGGGCTGGCCCCTGGGGGCTGCAGGGACGTGCTTGGGCTCGGTGGGCTGGAGACGCTACCACTGAGCTGAGCTCTCTGGTTCCAGTGGGACAGGTGAGATTCCAGGGAGGCATGGTGTACCTCATTCCCACCATGGGAGGGCAGATGAGGCTTGCTTCTTCAGACAGGAACTCATCACGAGGTTCCTGTAGCGCAGCGGGGAGAGAAGGGCAGCTGGCGGGTGCAACCCCGGGCTTGCATCACAAGGCGACAGGCAGAAGGCTGACGTCAAGCGCTGGAATGGAAAACTGCACTTCCTCGTCCAGTTTCTAGATCTAAGTCAACAATGGACCAACCTGCTACTGCTGACTCATCTGAAGAAGGCATCCGCGATGCCCCCACAAGGAGCCGCAAACGTTTCCCAGAAGGATCTGCGCCCTTTAACCAGAGGGACAGGGGAGGGAGGCACTCAGACCCTGCAGGTCCAAGCCGGCACCCACGATCCCTCACCCCCAGGCTCAAGTACTGCCTCACAGCAGAGTCTTGCCTTAGCAGGTCCAGGTGGCGGCCCTAGAGATCGTTCCCTACACTCCCAAGAGCAAGGCTGGGAGAGAGGCGCTTGGTGGTTGGAAAATGCTTGCATTGGTTCGATGAGCTATGGAGTACGAGCCAGATGGCAGAAGGGTCCAACAGAAGTTCCCAAGACTGCCTCTCCTTTCTCTGATCAATATTGCATGCAAATCAGGGGGCTTGTGCTGTGACACAGCAGTAAAGCGTCGCCTGCGACACCAGTGTCCCATACGGTGCCTCTTTGAGTCCTGGCTGCTCCATTTCCAATACAGCTCCCTGCTCAAGGCCTGGGAAAAGCAGTGGAAGGTGGCCCAAATGCTTGGGCTGACACAGGCTGAGGGGGTGGTAGGGCCCCTTCTGACCCAAATGCTTGGGTCCCTGAACCCACGTGGGAGACCTGGCCCGCCTGCAGCTGCTGGGCTGGACGTGTGCTTCGCTGGAGGAGTCATCCATGGTCTCGGGCACTTGACACACAACCACTGATTGGATGACTGCGTTCTTTCCAATCCCAATCAGTAGGTAGGATCGAGAGCGGTTCACATTCACTGCCTTGCCCGAGGCCAAGGTTAAACCACGCTCTCTTGTCCCAGTGCAGTGTGCACAGGGAACTTGGCTCTGTCACAGTCCACGGAACAGCCAGCCACTATACTGCACTGATAGCATCATGCCAACTGGGCCTCCTGGTGAGCAGATCCGGCAAGTTCTCTGCACGTCCAATGAAGACACTCGGGTGCCGGGGGGAGGAGAAAAGCCTCTGTGGAATGCAGTGTATGTGACATTCTGGGCATCTGATGGCCTGGGTCATGTTGGAACAGCGTCTTTTTTTAAAGACGTATTTATTTGAAAGGCAGAGTGACAGAAAAAGAGGAGGGAGGGAGGGGGAGAGAGAGAAAGAGGGAGAAAGAGGGAGAGAGAATGAATATCTTCCATCCACTGGTTCACTCCTCAAATGGCCACAAGGGCGAGGGCTGGGCCAGGCCAAAGCCAGGAACCTAGAACTCCATCTGGGTCTCCCACAGGGTGGCAGGGGCCCAAGTACCTGGGCTCTCACCTGCTGCTTTCCCAGGCACATCAGTACTTGAATTGGTAGCTTAGCCTGCTGTACCAGCAGTAGGCCCCAAATCAACCTCTTGTCCTTTTTTCCCTTTCTTTTATTATTATTATGTTGAGAGGCAGAGAGAGAGAGAGAGAGAGAGAGAGAGACAGAGAGACAGAGAGAGAATGAAATGTGGAGGCGGGCTGACAGAGGGGAGAATGCACTCCCATTCACGGGTTCACTCCCGACATGCCTTGAATGGCAGGAGCCAGGAGCTGGGAACTTAATGCAGGTCTCTCAGAAGGGTGGCAGGGACCCAACTACTTGAGCTGTCACCACTGCCTCCCAGGGTCTGCACTGGCAGGAATCTGGAATCAGGAGCCAGAGCCAGGATACGGGACATGGGGACCTTTAACTGGCACGTTAACCTCTAGGTCAAACGCCGGCCCCCACCTTCTCTAAGGACAGTGAAGGACAGTGTTGCACCTTGTGTCTCCCTACCAGTAAAGGCAGCAATTGCTCCTGGTGGGGCAGCACTCACCTCCCTGGAGGACACTGCTCTAATGCCCAAGCTGCATGGAAGGCTGCCAACACTCAGGAGCACCCAGAGCGATCACAGCTGCCTGCCACTCAGGGGGCATGACCCAGGGTATCTAATCCTGCTGCAGGTATCTGGCTCCAGCCACGTCACAGGGCATGAGCAGAGTACCTGACCATGGGGTATCAAATGCTTAGGTAACCTGGAGATGGGTGAGAGGGACACCCTGTCACAAGTCTCCATGGTTATGTGGTGGCCATTGACTGCACTATGAGGGATTAGGCCCTAGCAGGTTGGAGGGAACGAGCGAGTTATAAAGAGAGGTGGTCCCTTCTCCCACGTCACTGTTGTCACTCCTTCAGTCCAGCTCGGTGGGATGGAGGAGAGGAGCCTGCAGACTGGCACACAGATGGGTCAGCCGGCGAGGCTGGCACTGATTGGACATGGATGTCCAGCAGACAGCAGCCCCACTCACAGCAGAGACCTTGAGGACAACGGTGGGGGGGGGGGATCCGCCCTGTGGGCAGAGCTTCAAACAGGGCCCTTGGTTGGTTCTCTTTGTATGGAGGGAGAAAGGACCTGAGACATAAATGCATCTGCAGTTAGGAGCAAATAGCTGCTCTAATAGGAGTCTGGAAGGTGCAGGGATGAAAGATCATTTGGAAAAGAGACAGAAATTGTACTTGCAGAGGTGGTCAGGAGCTTGAGGGTCTTTGGGGCTCTACATTAAAGCCCAGCCAGGAGGCCGGCGCCACGGCTCACTAGGCTAATCCTTTGCCTTGCGGCGCCGGCACACCAGGTTCTAGTCCCCATCAGGGCACAGGATTCTGTCCTGGTTGCCCCTCTTCCAGGCCAGCTCTCTGCTGTAGCCCGGGAGTGCACTGGAGGATGGCCCAAGTGCTTGGGCCCTGCACCCCATGGAGACCAGGAGAAGCACCTGGCTCCTGCCTTCTGATCAGCACGGCGGCCATTGGAAGGTGAACCAACAGCAAAAGGAAGACCTTTCTCTCTGTCTCTCTCTCTCTCTCACACTGTCCACTCTGCCTGTCAAAGAAAAAAAAAAAAAAGCTCAGCCAGGATCATTTACCATGGAGGATGCACTGAGCAATCAAAAAAAGGAGGTTTTGTTTTTTGTTTTTTTTGTTTTGTTTTGTTTTGTTTTGTTTTGCTGGTGGCTGTCAGTTTACTCTCAGTACCCTGATGCGTGGGTAATCAACACATGACCACAGTGACCACAGCTGCAGGGATGACAATTACGCTAAGCCAATAGCACTGGCCCCTCCCTTCGTGGCTGAACCTACCTGCCAGCAGCAGCAGAAGCCGAAACCGAGCCCATCCTGAGTGCTGTCCTTCAAGGAGACCAGCTGCTGTGAGGACAGCGCAGCGATTTGTCCTTACTGGACTGGACTCGAGAGATGGGTTTGGCCTTTCCTGCTTGTACCACAATCCAAGGGCATTGTACATATCTGCTTCAGTGGCTTGCAAGTCCACCTGACAACCTGCCCGCGGCCTGTTATACAGCAAAGGAGGCATCCTAACCAGCACATGGCCGGGGAGCCACCGGGTGTCCTATACACCTCACCGCCCACAACCGGCCAGCCTAGCAGATGATGGAATGTGTACCAGTCACAGCCCTTTGTAGGCACACGCCCTGAGCCAGGGGCCAGCACGCGCTTCAGCAGCTAGAGCCTGTGGGTCTTCACCCAGGAGCTGAAGTACGACTGGACTCTGATCACTACTTCCCACCACCCACTTGTAGAAACCGCAATTCCTGTCCCCAACATTCCCTGAAATGTGCGAAGCTTTGTGTGCACATGATCGGCCCCTGGACAAACCTGATTGTCCAGTAACAGGGAAGAAGTTCAGTGAGCCATGGAGACCTCATCCCACACTCAGATGATGAAATGTTGAGCAACATCAAAAAGGAAGCATATCTGTGTGCATCGACATGACAAGATGCCAAAGATATACCATCAAGTATAGGATAGGAAATGACAGCACATAGAATAGAATGGCATTTACATCAGAGGGTTCGTGGAAAACCGAAATTAAAAGGTTCTTTATTTTTGTGCAAAAATTTTTGAAATTCATGCATAGTCTCTAAATAATACACATTTTCATGAATTTTAAAAAGATCCCTTGTAAATATGATTTCAAATATGTTTTATGCCAAACCTTAACTCTGAATTCTATTTTCCATGAGCTTTTTGAAGTACCTACACCTGTCCTTTTATAAGGCCACAAGTATCCTGGGAAGCAGCTGTTTGGGAAAATGAGAAGGGACAGGGAAGGGCAAGACAGGCTGTCTTTCCATCCTACATTCATTCCTCTGTGGCTCCAAGGTTGTGTTTTTTTTTTTTTACATAAGCATAAATTATTTTCATGATTTTTAAATGCAGAAATCTTTTAATTTAAATGATTTTTAAATGCAGATATCTCTTGACTATATTGTAAAACCAAGGTAAATATTATGAAGTTAGTTTCATGGAGCTAGTTAATAGATCAGTGTTGGGGGACAAGCAATTTTCATTATGACAAAAACTATTTAAATTATTACCATTATCTCTAGCCTAGAGGAAAATGTTCCTCACCTATATCCGCTTTGCTAAGAAATCCCCCTGGAACACACACTCTCTCTCTCTTTTTTAAAGATTTATTTATTTGAAAGGCAGTAACTGAGGGAGACCGAGAAAGAGAGAAGGAGAGACAGAAAGAGACTCTTCCATCTGCTGGTTCCCTCCCCAAGCGCCTACAACTCCAACAGTCAGGTTGAAGCCAGGAGCAAGGAACTCCAGCAGGGCCTCCCGTATGAGTGGCAGGGAGTCAAGCGAAACCAGCACTGCTGCCCCACCCCTGCAGGGTGCCCCACCTCTGCAGCACCAGAGCAGGAAATGGAATAGCCGGGATTCGAACCAGGCACTCCAACACGGGATGCAGGCATCCCAAGCGCTGGCTTAATCAGCTATGCCACATGGGCCCCAAGCTTCTCTTTCGATAAAGGGCAGGTTCTTTGATCCTGCATGTCCTCTAAATGCCAAGAAGTCCAAGACAATCATCCTGCCTGGGGGATGGCTAGAGAAGTGAAGATGGGACAACCGGGAGTGGGTGGAGGGGTACTGCAGAAGCGGGACTCGCTGGCTGCAAGGACCAGGGCCTGGGGTCTAGCGAGAATTTGCAGGGACCACACGGCGGGGTGGGGATGTGGAACGAGCGTGCACAGGCTGGTCCTCGGCTCAGAGACCTGCACTGAGATCCCCTCCGGCTTCCAGACCCAGCTCAGGCCGGAAATGCGCATGGCCGGTGCTGGGCCTGCTCTACTGACTGACAAAGTGTGCCAAAGGCACTATCGCGATCAAAACAGAAGACGGCATGGGCACAGCCGAAACTCCACGCAACGGCATTCTGAGGCTTACAGAGCCCACGGTGCGTGTAGTTTTTACGCGTGGTTGATAACATCAGCTGCTTTGGACACTCTGACCTTTCCTTGTCCCAACAAGAAGGCAATTTTACCCAGTAGTATTTTTACTGGAGGGCTTTTAAAGTTAATAAACAGTAAAGGAGGTTAATAATTAGCAAGAAAATATGCCTGTTGAGAGCAGATTTGTGGTCTGAAACATCAGTCCTTGCCAAATAAAAAGGTGAATTAAAACACTGAAAAAAATTTAAAGTGAAAGACAAAAGCCTTGCCCATTGAAGACATTTTCCATCCCATATAAAAGTTACTACCTTCCAGTGTGGCTTGAACGTGGTACAATAACTATATGCTATCCAGAGACGTTTTTGGTTGCAAAGTTTAAAAATTTTACAGCGCCGGGTTCTAGTCCCAGTTGCTCCCCTTCCAGTCCAGCTCTCTGCTGTGGCCCGGGAGAGCAGTGGAGGATGGCCCAAGTGCTTGGGCCCTGCACCCGCATGGGAGACCAGGAGAAGCACCCGGCTCCTGGCTTCAGATTGGCTCAGCGCCAGCCGTAGCAGCCATTTGGGAGTGAACCAACAGAAGGAAGACCTTTCTCTCTCTCTCTTTCACTAACTCTGTCAAATAAAAAAAAAAATTTACATGACAAAAAGAGCAAGAGCATAATTGTGGTTTTTTTTTTTTTTTTTTACAGGCAGAGTGGACAGTGAGAGAGAGAGACAGAGAGAAAGGTCTTCCTTTTGCCGTTGGTTCACCCTCCAATGGCCACCGCGGCCAGCGCGCTGCGGCTAACGCACCGCGCTCGTCCGATGGCAGGAGCCAGGAGCCAGGTGCTTTTCCTGGTCTCCCCATGGGGTGCAGGGCCCAAGCACCTGGGCCATCCTCCACTGCACTCCCGGGCCACAGCAGAGGGCTGGCCTGGAAGAGGGGCAACCGGGACAGAATCCGGCGCCCCGACCGGGACTAGAACCCAGTGTGCCGGCGCCGCAAGGCGGAGGATTAGCCTGTTGAGCCACGGCGCCGGCCTATAATTGTGTTTTTGTATCAGTGTGAATTACAAGATCACCTCTTCTGAGTTTCTGGGGTTCTACTGTACTTCCCTAAGGTGACAGCAGTTAATAATATTGCATGTTTCAGAGAGGTGAAGTGGGAGGATTTTACATGTTCTCACCACAAAGAAGTGATAAATTTTGGAGGTGATGCATGAAAATGCTAATCACCCTGATTCGATCACTGCAAACGTCCTCAAACATCATATTGTGTCCCATGCGTGGATATAATTATTTATGAACAACAACAACAACAAAACCAGAGGCCGCTGTTTGGTGTAGCTCTGAAGACACTTGGGACACACGCACTCCCCCCTCCCCACTTTGGAGTGCCAGGTCCACTGCATTTCCAGCTTCCTGTTCATGCACACCCTGGGAAGGCAGGAGGAGCTGGCTCAAGTACTTGGGTTTCTGCTGCCCACGTACGTGGGAGACCTGGATGGCGTTCCAGGCTCCGGGCCCATCCCTGGCTGTTGTGGGCATTTCATGAGTGAACCAGTGGTCTGCCTTTCAAATAAATACAGTTCTAAAAAATAAAACTTCAAGAAAAAAAAAAAAAAACCCTGCTTATTCTGCCTCTCCCTACTGTCTGATCGCCTCTTTTCTAGAGTCTGCATGAGTGGCTGAAGGGGGCAGAGCACAGGTGACCCGAGACGGTGGCATGCGTTTAATCTCCTTACAGACCGTCTTTAAGGAGGCCAGGAGCCAGCTTGTTCATTTCTGCTGCTTTTGTTCCTTTTGTTTTCGCGGCAGCTTCATCACTTAGGAGTTCACTGCCTGGCAGGGAAACAGTCCTTCCAGATAAACGCATTGTCAGCCCAGCCAAACAGTCATCCAATGGATAAACACAGCAGCCGGTTACTATTTGCTGGGAGTACATTATCTTGTAAAAATACAATGAAGCAGGTCTCCACTTGTTGAACAAACAGGGAGGGGGGATGATAAGGGGGTTTGTTTGGTTTCCATCACTGTGGGCAAGGGACTGCTCGGCTTTGTCTCGCGCGTGACTGACACCCGGGTCACGAAATGCCCACGCCTGCCTGCGCCGACTGCTGGCAGTGGCCGTCAGGTGCCGGCTCATGCCCCCCTGCGCAGAGTGAAAACTGTGCGATTCGAAGGCTCCAGGCTGGCGACCTGTAGGCCTGCACGTGTGTTTTAGTTGGCCTGACTGGTGTTCTAAAACATTTTAAATGGCTTTTCAACGTTTGAAAGTCAAGAGAACTCACTCTCACTGACGGAACCAGGTGTCCCCGAAGGCCTGGCTGGTGACAGGGCTAGGGCAGGATGAGCCTGGGACATTTTGCTGTGCCACACGGTGAAGAGTAGGAGAGAGGTGGGCATTCGGCACCGTGGTTAACTGACTGAGGGGCCAGCGTTGTGGTGCAATGGAGGTGCAGCAGGTTAAGCCACCACCCAAGACACGGGCATCCCATACAAACACTGGCTTAAGTCCTGGCTACTCCACTTCCAAGCCAGCTCCTGGCTATTGTGCCTGGGCAATTCTAGGTTCTTGGGCCCCTGCCACTTGGGAGACCAGGACGGAGCTCCAGGCTCCTGGCTTCGGCCTGGCCCAGCCCTGGCCATTGCAACTGCTGGAGAATGAACCAGTGGATAGAAGATCTTTCTCTTTCTCTCCTTCTCTGTCTCTGCCTTTCAAATAAACAAATAAATCTTAAAGCAAAAGGTTGACCTCTTGAGAGGCCTGCATCTCAGATCAGAGTGCCTGAGTTTAGATACGGGATCCACTCCCAGTTCCAGGTTCCTGCTACTGCACACCAGGAAAGCATCAGGCTCAAGTAGTTGGGTCCCTTCCACCTACATGGGAGACCTGGGTAAGCTTCTGGCTTGGCCCAGCCCCAGATTTAGCAGGAATTCATGAAGTAAACCAGGGGAAGGAAGGATCTCTCTCTGTTTCTCTGCCTGAGAAAGAATAAAAGAAAGAAAGAAAGAAAGATCAGGACAGGAGGTAGGCTGGAGGAGACCCCAATGGTCTAACGCGTGACTACTTGAGAATCAAAAAGAATGACAGTGATAGTTCATAACTTGCTGAATTTTTAAAAAATTCATGAATCTATAGTAACAATAAAAACTGTTGGGGCAGGTGAGGAGTTAAAGAAAAGTTCTTTTGCACAGAAAAAAAAAACTGAACAAAAAGGATTGTAGAAAAACAACTTTTAGCTGGCGCAGTAGCTCAACAGACTAATCCTCCTCCTTGCGGCGCCGGCACACCGGGTTCTAGTCCTGGTCGGGGCACCGGATTCTATCCTGGTTGCCCCTCTTCCAGGCCAGCTCTCTGTTGTGTCCCAGGAGTGCAATGGAGGATGGCCCAGGTGCTTGGGCCCTGCACCCCATGGGAGATCGGGAGAAGCACCTGGCTCCTGTCATCGGATCAGCGCAGTGCGCCGGCCACATCGTGCCAGCCGCGCCAGCCATTGGAGGGTGAACCAACAGCAAAGGAAGACCTTTCTCTCTCTCTCTCTCTCACTGTCCACTCTGCCTGTCAAAAAATAAATAAATAAATAAATAACTTTTATAAAAACTCTCATTATAACCGATTCAGGTAAGGATGATCAATGGACATTAAAATCATTTGGCAAAAGTACATACAGGAGGGTACTACAAAACATTCATGGAAAATGGAATTAAAAGATAAGTTTACTCTGATGCCAAAAAAACTTAAAATCCACACATACAAGAGGTATTTAAAAAGTTCATGGAAAATGAACATCTTGAAAAAACTATGTATGGATTTCAACACATTTTTGCACCAAAATAAAACGTACCTTTTAATTCCATTTTCCACAAACCTTATCAAGTGCCCTCATACATATAGTTATATACATCTCTAGCTATAGTTATACAACTGTTATTGGGATAATACAAGGAGTTACATACACTACTAACATCAAGTCAATGATCTTTTGAGTGTGAAAATCATCATGTGGTTATCTAGAAGGGTGTTTCTGCCCCAGAAGGTTCATGCTAAGTTTTTCAGAAGATGGCTGAGCCCATAGAGTGTGAGCTGGGTGCTGTCGCTGTCAGGTGTGTGGCCCGACAGCACCCTGCCCCTCTCAGCAAAACGTCAGCGAGGCGATGCCAAGACAGAAATCACAGGTACAAGGTGGGCCGGGTCCCAGGAGGCACTGGAGCTGTGCACGGTAACCTGAGAGCTTCGAACAGGATCAGCACCCGAAGCCCCCAGCCGCAGCCCCTGTCCCCAGGCAGTCACACGGCCCCAGTGTGAACACTACTGACGGTATGGAGACAGAGCGGTAAAGGGGGTGCTCCGACCGTTCTGTAGCTAACCGCTGCCCACGACTAATGACAGTCATAGGAGTGCAGCTGTCGCAACTGCCCGCACCCCACGCCCCTTACGTCATTGCTGTTCCCCGGAGGAGTCTTTTTACCTATTTTTCCTAGTGAGTCACTGAGCGCTGTGAAATTCTGATACCACAGAGAGAACGTGTACCTGCACAGGCACCAGACAGAGATCTGTGCTCTACACCAGCAGGAGGTTGGACTTTTCTGCCCCTCCCTGCAAGAGCCAACTTTCATCCTCTTGGGCGTGAAACTGTTCTCATTAAGAATGCATACACTAGGGGCCAGTGTGGTGGCACAGTTGATTAAGCCACGCTTGGGACATCTGCTCCCCATATCAGAGAGCCTGGCTTGAGTCCCGCTACTGCTTCCAATCCGGCTTCCTGCTAATGTGTGCCCTGGGCAGTAACAGATGACAGCCCAAGAACTTGGGTCCCTGGCACCCACATGGGAGACTCAGATGGAGTTCCTGGCTCCTGGCTAGAGTCTGATCAAGCCTGTGCTACTGCAGACATTTGGGGAATAAACCAGTGAATGGAAGATCCCTGTCACTTTGCCTTTCAAATTAAAAAAAAAAATCATATACTATATTGAAACATAGCAGAGTTTCATATGGATATTCTCCCCTCCCCCATGCCTATTCCCATATTGGTTTGAGGCAAACATAACTTTAGCCTTCTAAAATATTCCAGGGGCAGGTGCTTAGTCTAGTGGTTCACACCCATGTCCCATACTGTAGTACCAGCTTTTACTCCTGACTGTAGCTTCCCACTAAAGAAAACCCAGGAAGCAATGGTGATGGCTCAAGTAAGTGGGCCCCTGTCGCCCATGTTGGAGACCTGGATTATGTTATTGGTTTCTGGCTTAAGCCTTGGACTAGCTCCAGTCATCATTGGCATTTGGGGAACAAACCAGAAGATGGGAGCATGCTCTCTCTGCCTCTGACATAAAGTAAAACCAAATCAGATCATCAAGTGGTTCTGCAGTGAGACAGAAAGAGTGGCTGCTCCAGCAGGAACTGCATGTAGACTTCCATAGAAGCCACAAATCTCACAGCTAAGGCCCAGCTGGAGCAAGGCAGGGGCGGGGGGAGGAGGGAGCGCACTGTCATCGGGACTTTAGAGCCCAGTGTTTGCTACTTGAAGGCTCTGGCGTATGAAAGCAGTGGAGTTGACACGGGGACAGACAGAACTGTGCCTGCATTCCAGCTGCTCGACTTAGAGGCCTTGGCAAACCATTAACCACCCTGAATCCACCTGCACACGGGGCTAGCAAAATCTACCTTCTAAGGCGTCATGAGCGTAATCTGTGCAGCCGGGGAATGACTGGCAGTCTGTCCAAGTCTCCGGGGTCACAGCCCTACCTGCCAACTGTCATACGTGCTTCCCTCTCCTGCTCTCCCACGTTTCATGTCTTCGGGGCGAAGGGTTGTCAAAGGTAACATTGAGTGCTGTGGAGCTGATCTGTTCGAACGTCCCTGGTACCACCTGCCACACATGGAAGCGTGCATAGGCACCCCATGGTGCCAAGGTGCTGCCCTGGCCTCCAATCCTTCTAAGAGTGCTACTCGTTCCGCCCCTGCTGGATGGAATCCTTTCCTTCTTGCACTTTCACCCCAGAGAGGGGGCCCAGCAGCAGAGGCGTGGAGCCTTGCTAAAACAAGGATTCTCATCTGGCAAGCTTTTCCTGGTTAGGCACATGGATGTTCCCCAGGTGGCTGAGCTAGGCTCATGCACCCACACTTGCGTCAGGCAGAACCAGTGCCCGCTTCCCACCACAGGGCCTGTGGCGCCTCCAGCCCGTCGCGTCTGATTTTGGCTTCAACGTGATTTGCCTTCCCAGCATTTGTCTTCTGCCATCTGGCTCCTGTTGTGACCACTGCCCCGCCCCTCCAATTTGCCTTGAATAGGCTTAAGTTCAAGTTTTGGAAAGTGGGGGGGGGGGGGCTCTTCCCTGTGGGATTCATGTGTTATCTGCACATCAGCAGGTGTAACATGCCCCTCATATGAGAAGTGCTACACGCATGGCCTGGAGCCACTTACAGATCTTGTTACATAAACAGTAAGGGTGGGCCGGCACCATGGCACAGTAGGTTAATCCCCTGCCTGCAGCACCAGCATCCCATATGGGTGCCAGTCTAGTCCTGGCTGCTCCTCTTTCAATCCTGCTCTCTGGCTTGGCCTGGGAAAGCAGCAGAAGATGGCCCAAGTGCTTGGGCCCCTGCACCTGCAAGGGAGACCGGGAAGAAACTCCTGGCTCCTGGCTTCAGATCAGCACAGCTCCGGCCGTTGCGGCCATATGGGGAGTGAACCAACAGAAGGAAGACCTTTCTCTTTGTCCCTCTCACTGTCTGTAAACCCTACCTGTAAAATAAATAAATAAATAATCTAAAAAAAAAAAAAAGAGTAAGGGTAGCATGTGGAAGGAATCTGGCAACATTCCAGATAAATAAGAGCAAACGTAATCTCCTAGGTCATCCATAAACTGGCCTTTTATTACACTATTACATGTGCTTTTGCTAATTGTAACTCAAGGTCATGATTCCAGCACTTTTTCCTCCTATGTCACATTTTCTCTCTACTGGACTGACATCACCAGCCCACAAACATAGCTACGATGCCCGTGTGAGAGACAACAGCCACTCTGAAAAACCTTCTCTTAACTCCACATCTTCCAAGCACCTGTGGCCCCATTTCTCCACTTCCCTTTTCAAAATAAGGTTTCTGTCCATAAACTGCTACTTCTTTTTAAAATTTTTATTCATTTTATTTTTAAAATTTATTTGAAAGGCAAAGAGAAAGAGAGACGAACACAGATCTCTCCTCTGCCGGTCCATTCCCTCAATGCCTGCAATAGCCAAGACTGGGCCAAGCTGAAGCCAGGAGCCGAGGGCTCAACCCAGGTCTCCCCTGTAGGTGGCCGGAACCCAAGTACTTGAGCCATCATTTGATGCCCCCAAGGGTGTGCATTAGCAGGAAGTGGGAATGGCAAGCAGAGCTCGACTCAAACCTAAGATGGGATGGAGGCGTCCCAAAAGGCAGCTAAACTGCTGCCCCAAACCCTTGACCCTCCCCACTTTCTTAATCATGACAGTTAAAAACAGGTGCCGACACTGCTGTCTCCACTCCTCTCATCTTTCCTGAACCCTTGCTCATGAAGTATTCGTTCCAACCATTCCACACAAACAGCTCTCGTCCAGACTCAAATAAGGGGCTGCGCTGAGGCACAGTGGGTTAAACCATGGCCTGTGAGGCCGGCATCCCACATGGTTGTCTGTCCAGGTCCTGGCTGCTCCCCTTCTAATCCACGTCCCTGCTAATGTGCCCAAGTATTCCAAGTGCTTGGGCCCCTCCACCCATGTGGAAGACTGGATGTTCTTGGCTTCTGGCTTCAGCCTGGCCCTGCTCTGCCCATTTGGGGAGTGAACCAGCAGATAGAAGGTATCTCTCTGTCCCTTGCTTTCTGTAACTCTGTCTTCAAAATAAAAAATAAATAAATCTGGAGCTGGCGTTGTGGCATAGTGGGTAAAACTGCCATATGCCATAGTGGTATCCCACTTGGGAACAAATTTGGCTTCTGGATGCTCCACTTTTTTTTTTTTGACAGGCAGAGTGGACAGTGAGAGGCAGAGAGAAAGGTCTTCCTTTTTCTGTTGGTTCACCCCTCAGTGGCTGCTGTGGCCAGTGTACTGCGCTAATCTGAAGCCAGGAGCCAGGTGCTTCCTCCTGGTCTCCCATGGGGTGCAGGGCCCAAGCACTTGGGCCATCCTCCACTGCACTCCTGGGTCACAGCAGAGAGCTGGCCTGGAAGAGGAGCAACCGGGACAGAATCCGGCACCCTAACCAGGATTAGAACCCAGTGTACTGGCCCCGCAGGCAGAGGATTAGCCTATTGAGCCGTGGTGCTGTCCACTCCACTTCTGATCCAGCTCCCTGCTAATGTGCTGGGAAAGCCCTGGAGGATGGCAAGTACTTGGGCCCCTCAACCCATGTAGGAGACCCAGATGGAGTTCTAGGTTCCTGGTTTTGGCCTAAGGCGTCGTGGTTGTTTTGGGGAGTGAACCAGCAGATATAAGATCTCTCTCTCTCTCTTTTTTTTTTTTTTTTTAGATTTTTTAAACATTTATTTATTTATTTGAAAAAGTTACACAGAGCAGTAGGGGGTGGGGGTCTTCCATCCACTGGTTCATTTCCTAAATGGCTTCAACGGCCAGAGCTGCGCTGATCCAAAGCCAGGAGCCAGGAGCTTCCTCCGGGTCTCCTACCCGGGTGCAGGGGCCCAAGGACTTGGGCCATTTTCCACTGCTTTCCCAGGCCATGTGGGATGCCAGCACTGTGGCATAGCGGGTAAAGCCACTGCTCTCTTGCTGTCATGCATCACTCTGCTTTCCAAGTAAACAAATCTTTATAAACATGCAACAGCACTTCAAGAAGATGACTTTCCAGATTTTTTGCACAAAAATCAACTTATCATTTCATTCCAGACTTTGAAGTCCCTTTGCAGGTCCTGTAAGTGGGACATCAGGTGACCAGGGGAATCTGTGTTTCCAGAAACAGTGGTTATTGCCATCAGATTAGGATGTACAAAAGTAAATGAGGTCACCGCTCTCGGCAGCAGCCGGAGAAATGGGACGGACATGTGCGAGCTCACACACACACACCATATGCACAATTACCCGCAGGTCCTCACACACACCATACATACAATCACCCGCAGGTCCTCACACACACTGGGACAGACATGGGCGATCTCACACACACCACACGTACAATCACCCGCAGGTCCTCACACACACTGGGACAGAGATGGGCGATCTCACACACACCACACGTACAATCACTTGCAGGTCCTCACACACAGGCACGCACAGGTGGGTCACAGCAGCCTCAGCACGTGGCTGGCACCAGCTCTCTCCGGGGAAGGACTGTGCGTGTCTTCTAGCCCTGCCTTTCCTGGTTCAGTATTAACATGTGTTTCTCCTGGGACACACTGCTGGTAAGTGGCTGGTAGCTGGCGTTTTAAAATGCTGACAACCTTATCCTAATCTGTAGAAAGACAAAAAATGTTTGGAATTCTGTTGGCCCTTGAAGTCCAAACATCTTCAAATAAATGACGATTTTCTAGCAGAGATCTCTTGGCCAGCGTCTTTTCTGTTCAGATGAAAGCTGACCTCCTCAGCTGGGCACTCACAGCCTCCCCCCAGGGCTGCGTTAAAGAAAACCCCAAGAAGCTGCTGGGTCGCTGAACGGCTGAATGGCTGAACAGCACACCTGCTGCAGGCCCACCCTCTCGGGCTTTCCCTCCCTCACACCTCCACCACCACACAGCCACCGGGGCTGCCTGGAATTCACACACAACCCCCCCACCCGCCCCCACATACCCCACACACAACCCACACACACACCCCCACACACAGCCCACATACCCCCACACACACCCCACTCACATACCCCCCCACAGCCCACATATACACACTCACATACCCCCCACACACACCCCACACAGACACTCCCACACACAAACCCACACACACCCACCCCACATACCCCACACACACACTCATACCACATACCCCAGACACACAACCCATACCCACACACCCACTCACAAACCCCCCACAGCCCACACACACATACACACTCACATACCCACACACACATACACACCCCACAAACCCCCACCCACCCACCCCACATACCCCACACACACAACCCACACACACACCCCACACACACACACCCACTCACAAACCCCCCACAGCCCCCCCCACACTCACAAACCCCCCACACCCCACACACACACTCACATACCCCACACAGCCCCCCCACACCCCACAAACCCCCCCACACCCCCACTCAGATTGCCCCCCAACAGCCCACATACACACACTCACATACCCCCCCCCCACACCCACCCCACATACCCCACACACACAACCCACACACACACCCACTCACAACTCCCCCACAGCCCCCCCCACACTCACAAAACCCCCCCACCCCACACACACATACACACTCACATACCCCCCCCACATACACACCCCACACACACCCCACACACATACACACCCCACACACACACCCACACACTCACATACCCCCCACACACAGCCCACACACACATACACACACACATACACACCCCACACACACAACCCACAAACACACACCCACCCACATACCACACACACACAACCCACACACACATACACACTCACATACCCCCCACACACATACACCCCACACACACATCCCCCCCACACAACCCACACACACAAACCCACTCACATACCCCCCCACACCGCACACACACATACACACTCACATACCCCACACACATACACACCCCCACACACAACCCACCAACATATACCCCACACATACCCCACACACACCCACTCACATATCCCCCACACTGCACACACACATACATACTCACATACCCCACACACACATACACACCCCCACACACAACCCACCAACACATACCCCACACACACCCACTCACATATCCCCCACACCGCATACACACATACACACTCATATACCCCATACACACATACACACCCCCACACACAACTCACCAACACATACCCCACACATACCCCCCACACAACCTACAAACACATACCCCATACATACAACCACACACACCCCACAAACACACACCCCACACACATACCCTACACATATCCCACACACATACCCCAAAAACATACACACAGCACACACATACCCTTACATACACACACCACACACATACCCCACAAACATACCACATACACACACCCTACACACTTACACACTAACATACCACACTCACATATCCCACACACACACCACACACATACCCCTACAAACACATACACACACTATACACATGCCCCACAAACATACCACACACACACATACCCCACAAACATAGCACATGCACACACCCCTACACACATACACATACCACACACACATACACCCCACATGCACATAACACACCATACCCCACACACACCCCACACACATACCCCCACAAATACATATACACATTATGCACATACCCGACAAATACACCACACACACCCACCCCTACAATCACATACGCACACCACACACACATCCCCATACCACCCACCCACACTCACACACTCAAACACACCACACCGCACACCTCCCCTCCACATCACCCCCCCACACACACTGGTTTTTCTTTTCCCTTCTCTCCCAGCCTGTTAGCACCCAGCAGCCATCTTGGTCAAGACTTGGGCCTCGACAAACTGTGTTCCCTCAGAAAGCTGCTCTCTCCCCGGACACCCGTGCCTGGGTCCCCCGTCTGCCCTGAATGCCTTCTCTCCCATTCGGCCTCCCTAACATTTCACAGTCCAGCTCCGACACTATGTGCGCCACTCAGCACTCATGGAGGGGCTCTTACCCGCCCTGCAGACCCAGGGGAGGGAGCGTGTGCGCGTGTGCGCGTGTGCGCGTGTGCGCGTGTGCGCGTGTGCGCGTGTGCGTGTGTGCGTAGAATTCACCTCACGGGCTGTACGGCTGTGTGCCAACACTGTGACGCACACTTGGGTCTAATGAATAAATCAACGGAGAAAATACTTTATGTCACATCCCCTTAATCCACTCATTCAGCAACTGCTGATTATTCAGCTAATACGGGTTAGCGGTAGCACAGAATTCTGAAAAACAACAGCTCGCAGGAACCGACCGCCAGCCACTCCAGCCACGCAGTCCCAGCGCCTCGCCTGAGCCGGGTGCCTGCGCCTGCGCACGAGGTGCGGGAGGCCGCGCGTGGAAAGCGGCCGGTGCCTGCAACTCTGTCCCGAAGAGCACATCCACACTCTTCTTCCAGGGGAACAAACCTCCTTTCCCAAGTTCATGGCAACACCGACCCTTCCCGAGAGCATATTCTGTTAGCTTTTCTCCCCCAGTCTGACAATAACACCTATTGGAGGCCCACTCCGTGCCGAGTAGTGGGGCACAGAGAGGCGCAGGCAGCGTCCCCTTGGCGGAGGAGCTCAGCCAGTGCCCTGCAAACACAGAGTTGGCTCCCTGGGAAGGGAGATTCCAGGCCACTCCCAGGCGGCCTTCAGGCTCAGAAGCCGATTCTTCCTCTGCTAGGAACAGATTTTTCTCTTTGGAGCAAATGACCCCTTGGGAATGCGATTATCACCTGTGGGGGGAAAGCCTGAGAAAGTGCAAGCACCCAGCAGCCGAGAGAGACAGAGAGACCCTCTCCCCCTGCGGAGAGGGGTAGGGCAGGGCAGGGTGGTCCCCAGGCCCTGGGGGAGGGTGCGGAGAGTGAGCCTTGGGACTTGATCTCAGGACAGGCAGGCAAAGGACACCGAGACCCAAAGCGAGTTTTCCTGTTATCCACCCATTCCACGGATCCAAAGCCTGGCAAGTCCCACACAGGGTCCTGACCTAGAAATGACCCCAGGCCCCTAGGCCATGGGCAGAAGAGAGAAGCTCAGAGGCAGTGGAGGAGCAAGAATAAGAGTCACTCCAGGAGTTCCCTATGTGTCACTCAAGCACCTGCGCCTCCCGTGTCATTGAGTCAGCTTCTGAGAGAGCCCATAGAGGCCAGGACTGTGCCGAACAAAGTGACTCCCCACTGGACGCATTCCACATCGCCACATTCCGGAAAGAAGCCGTTTCTATCAGGGGCTCCTGATAAGCAGCTCCCCACAACTGCTCGGAGAGCACAGTCTCCTGGGGCCAGCTCGAAGGTACTTAGGCTGCTGGTCTCCCTTCCTAAAGGAGCAGGCTATTGGGATGCTTGGCAGCAGATACGCATGAGGTGTGATAACCTGACAGCTAACGAACAGACCGACCACAGGTGACTGCCTGATTCTCAAATGGGCGAGAATGCCAAGAGAAAGGAGCCTGGGAGTTTTAAAAAATCAAGAATGTTCTTGGTCCTTGTTCTACCAAAGTGTGAGGGCTCTTGAAAAGCCAGGTCTAGAGGCTTGAATTCCATTGTCCCTGAACTTGAGAAGTACACCTGCGTACCACTGTACGTGCGTGTCACCGGGGACGGATGGGACCGAGTCCCACGCATTCCTGTGACAGTGCGGCTGCTCGCTTCTTTCCCTAAAGCCCCAAACTTTTCTGCAAAGAGAGCGGGAGCCAGTACCTTGAGCATGCGGATTTCCCGAAGGGCGATTTTCTTTATGACAGGGTCATCTTCGGATTCCAGAAACCTCTTGATGGCCACGATCTGGCCCGTATCCCTGTTTCTGCATTTGAAAACGACGCCATAGGATCCTTCGCCGATCTTGCCAATCTTCTCATACTTCTCCATCACAGAGAGGGACACCTGGACATGGATCTCCGCATAGTCTGGAAAGGTCGCCCGTGGACTATGGGCACGCGCGGACTGCACTGAGGCCCCAAACCACCAGGGTTTTGGTTTTCTGGGTTTTATTTCCCCCAAGGACCTAGAACAGAGCAAGAGCACCTGTGAGAGTCAGGGACGGGCCTCTGTCTTTCAAGATTTTCTGTTTTTTTTTTTTTTTTTTTTCTCTGCTCCTCTGCAATGGCAACTCTGCCAGGCGCCACAGCCTGGGCTGGCCCGGTGAGGCTCCCGCCTGTAACCCATCACCCTAAAAGGCTCGCCCTGTAAGGCAATCTGTCATTTACGGTTCACTGCATCCGATTTGAGACACCTGAGCTCGCCGGAGACCCGGGAAGGCGAGGGGCTCCCCCGGTTCTAATGTCGGGGCTCATTTCCCCGCAGAAAGCAGACACCCGCGGGCTCCCGGGCCTCGGCCGGCCGCTCGGGGCCTGCTCCCCGCTCCTCCCCGCTCGGCGCCGCCGGCCTTTCCCCGCCCGGCGCCGGCCCGCGCAGCCTCGAGCGGCGCCACGTGGCGGCCCGGCCCCGGGCCCCGCTCCGCGCCTCCCGCCTCGCCCAGGACTCACGGCTCCGCGGCGGCCGCGCCGCGCTCCCGCCTCGCCGGCTCTCTCGCCCGGCTGGGCTCGCGGCGGGCACGGCCCGCGATCCCCATGGGAACCGCGCCCGCCCCGGGGCTGGCCTGGGCGGGGCCGCCGCGCTCGCTGCGGGCACGGGCGCCGGGGGCGGCGGCCCGCGCTTCCCCGCAACGGGGTCGCTGTCCGCTGGGGGCCGCCTTGGGGGCAGCTCCTCGGTCGGTCGAGACTGGGGCTTGGTATCGGGGAGCCAGCGCTGGGCGAGGAGTGAAGCCGGAGATGAGGCGAGGCAGCCCCCCGCCCCCGCCCCGGCAGGCAGCGTCCCACGGACCAGGCGCCTTCGGGTGGGCCAGGTGGAACGTTCCAGGATTTAGGATCCCGGTTGGCGGTCTGAGTACCGCAGGGGAAGCTGCAGGACCTGGGGCGACCCTGAGAGGAGCTGAATTGCCAGTGCGCAGAGGCCGGCGCATGCTCCTGCGTCCCATTCCTCCGGCCCAGCCCGGGATCACCGTGCGGTTCCCTGGCCCAGCAGCCCGCTGCCCCGTGTAAACCTGGGTGGGCCCAGGATGGCTGGAGGTGGCCTGTGAACCCCCCTGAAGCTGCTTGCCCGTGGCGACCCCTGTAGCTTTGCCTCTCCCGGAATGTCCTAATAATAGGGTCATAGGTTCTGTAGCCCTTTGAGGGTAAGTGTCCTTCATTTAGACCACAGTGCCCGTCAGATTCCTCCCTGTTGTTCCATTTATCAGCCTGCAGTCCATTTCAGGGCTGAGTAGGTTTCCAATGGGAATGTCCCTGTGCGTGTTTATTCATTCTCAGTGGCAGACTATCTGAGTCCTTGTAGAACCTGCCGGGGTAAAGGCTCAAGCCTGGCCCTTCCTACCGACACGTTTGCATGTCCCTGGGGAAAATGCTTAGGAGGAGGCCTGCTGGGTTGTATGATAACTACTTGCTTTTCTAACTCCCAGATGTTTTCCTAAGTGGCTGTTCCGTTGTACATTCCTGCCAGCGCTGTTCCTGTCGGTTTGCATCCTTGCCAGCCCTGTGGGTTCTCTAGAGCTTAGCCGTTCTAATAGGTGGGTGACAGCCTCCTGTGGTTTCAGTTTGCATTCCCCTGGTGACTAAGCCTGAGTAGTTTTGCATGAGCGTATTTGCATCTGGCTGTTTTCTCTCTTGCAGGTTCTAGGACATTTGGGTAAATTCTTCGGGATTGTCTACGCAATCTCCTCTTTGGCAAATACTGACCGTGCAGTTCCCTCCTAATTGGTGTGCGTTTTCTTGCCTCGCTGCACTGGGTAGGATAGACATCCGTGTCTTATCGCTGATCCTAGGAGGAAAGCACTGTCTTGTTCCATTCTGGGTAATGTTGATGTTTTTGTAGATACAGTGGTAGGCAGCGTCAGAGGGGCCCCGTGACACCTGCCCCAGAGAGGGGGGTGTGTGGCCGCTTGGTGCCTTCTAAGGAGCAGACTTGGTGACACCTGATGGGCTGTCACTTCTGATATTATGGGGGAAGGACAGGGACTTCTGCCTTGGATTTTCTGCTGGTCACTTGCTGTGAGGGAAGTCAGGTGTCATGTTGTGAGCTGTCCCCTGGAAGTGTACGAGGGCTGCCAACAGCCAAAGAACCGAAACCCTCAGTGAAGTCATCCATGAGAATGGGAACCCTGCCAGCTCTGTGCATGACCTTGACAGTGCCTGTCCAACGCAACACCCCAGTTCTAGGGACCTTCCAATGAGACTGGCCCAGCTGACAACCTGTGTTCCACCCAGCAAGAGACCTTGAGCCACCCACCTGGCGAAGCTGTTCCTGGAGTCCTTAGCTCTGGAAACAGTGAGCTGATAAATGTTGGCTACTAGGTTTTGGGGTAGTTACACAATGATTCACAAACAGCACAGAAGCCTTTCGTTGGGCTGAGCAAGCTCTCTGATTCCCAGTGTGATTGTGTGTTTCTGCTTTTTAAAAAATCAGAAATGGGGGCCAGCACCATGGCATAGTGGGTAAAGCTACTCCCTGCAGCAGTGTCGGTGTCCCAAATGAGCCCCTGCACCCCCGTGGGAGACCCGGAAGAAGCTCCTGGCTCCTGGCTTCGGATGGGCTCAGCTCTGGCCATTGCAGCCAGTTGGAGAATGAACCAGCAGATGAAAGACCTCTCTCTCTCTGCCTCTCCTTATCTCTCTGTGTATCTTTGGCTTTCAAATAAATAAATCTTTAAAAAAAAAAAAAGAGTAGTTCACTCCCTAGATGGCCATAACAGTTGGGACTGGGCCAGGCCCTAGCCAGGAGCCAGGACTTTATCTGGGTCTCCCATGAGAGCTGCAGGGGCCCAAGCACTGTGCCATCTTCCACAGCTTTCCCAGGCCATTATTAGCAGGGAGCTGGATTGGCAGCTGAGCAGCCAGGACTTGAACGGGCACTCTTATGGGATGGCAGCATTATGGGCAGCTGCTTAACCTAGATGACACCACAGCTCTGGCCCAGCCCTCACCCCCATAAGCTTTTAATGCCATAATTTGTCCTGTTTTCACTTTAAATGCGGGGCAGAAATCTTGCTATGCTGTATTTTCATTTCCACTCAGTTCAGAACACTTTCTCATTTCCCTGTAGCTTCCTATTTGACCCGTGGGTTATTGTCAAGTGTGTTGTTTAATTTCCAACTATTTGGGGATTTTCCAGATATCTTTCTGTTATTGATTTCTAGTTTAATCACATTGTTTTTAAGGAATTTACTTTGTATGATTTAAAGTCTTGACATGTGTTGAGCTTTGATTTATGGCCCAGACTGTGGTCTATGTGGGTGAATGCTTCCTTTTGCCGATTTTAATTGTATTCTGTATATTGGAATGAAGTGAGAAAGTGCAGATTTCTCCATTGCCTCTGTGTGTGAAGTTCATTCCAGGTTAGATAAAAAATTAACTTGAGGGATTCCACAAAGTTTAGTTACCAAGGAGCATGGCAGAGTTCCAAGCCCACTAGAAGGTAGGGTACAGAGCCAGTACGGTTATTTATGCTACGTGGGCTGTGAACCAGAGAGCTGGCGTGACTTGCAGTGCAGGTTGTTTTGTTTGGGGGAAGTTGGAGTAGAATGTTAGAGAACAGCTTTGGGGAGGGACAGACAGTTGTGTCACCATTTAGCACTGGGGAGAGAGAGGATGCCGCGGCTTCCATACTCTCAATCAACGGTCTTTCCAGCCGAGTGATCTGTCATGGCGGTGCCAGATGGCAGGGCAGGTGCAGCCTTCGTGAGGCTGAGGAGTGGTCTGCTCCGTGGGGTCTGCGTCATAAGCAGGCGCTGGGGTGAGGCTCCGTTATTTTCCATGGAGAGCGATCTTGCCTTTACAGTGCTGTGTAATTGGAATACTTCAGTGTCCCCGAGGCGGCACAAACAGTCCTGTGGAATTTTAATCACTGAAGGAAATAACAAACATTCAGCAGTGACACGTGGTAGCAGAGAGCCCAGGTGTGCAGTCCAGAGGCCAGGATTCCTGCCTTCCTCCTGGTGCTTGATCCCATGCAAGCTGACGATTGTGGCCGCCCCAAGGACAGCCAGTGCTTACATGGTGGCAATCAATATGCAAAGATGGTTTTGTGTAGGAGCCTCACCCTAACCCTAGGAGGTGGGCATTAATATCGTCCTGAGGTTTTCGATGAGATACTGGAGTCCGAGCAGATGAGTGTTCTCTCTGCTGACCCCCGGGCCCCTGCCACATGATTTGCTAACGCTCCCTGACTCACGGCGCTTCATGGGTAGACGCTGGGAGCTGACCCAGCTACCTGTGACGTGCAATGAGCAGCCTCCTGCTTTTCTCTCAGAGCTCTCCAGGAAGATGTGTCCTGTCACCACGCTTGCTTCTCACTGGCCGTTCCTTCCGTCTGGGAAGTGAACCAGCGGATGGAAGATCTCTCTGACTCTCCTTCTCTCTCTGTGTAACTTTGACTTTCAAATGAAGAAATCAGAGGGGGGGGAGGGAGGGGGATGAGACTCAATTCGAGGCACTGCAGTCTGAGAAGCAGGCATTCTGAGCACAGCTCAACCCCCCGCGCCACGACATGTGCTGTGTGCTCTCTGTGGTTAAAAGCACTTGCACAAGGGCCGTGAGGCAGAGGGCATACGTGGCATTTGAGAAAACGCATTCAGAAACCTTAAAGGATGTGTTCAGAGTCGGAAAGCAAACTTGTGGAACAAGTGAGCCTGCATCCTGGGTCTTGATTCTTTGTTGTAGTCTGTTCCCCCTGCTGAACCACGCTGGGGCTCCAGCTTAGGTGGCTGTGATTATATGGTTAAAGAGATAGAAATCATCATTATGCTCTTAAAGCTGTGTACATATAAAATACAGGAAATCTGTTCCATTTATATAAATTGCAAATCATAAACATTCTCCATAAAATTGAAAAACATCAAAAATAAAAAAGAAACAGAAAACTTCCTTAAGAAGACCCGATGCCATGGCTCAATAGGCTAATCCTCCGCCTTGCGGTGCTGGCACCCTGGGTTCTAGTCCCAGTTGGGGCACCAGATTCTGTCCTGGTTGCTCCTCTTCCAGTCCAGCTCTCTGCTGTGGCCCGGGAGTGCAGAGGAGGATGGCCCAAGTGCTTGGGCCCTGCACCCGCATGGGAGACCAGGAGGAAGCACCTGGCTCCTGGCTTCGGATCAGTGTGGTGCGCTGGCTGCAGCGCGCCGGCTGCAGTGGCCACTGGGGGGTGAACCAATGGAAAAGGAAGACCTTTCTCTCTGTCTCTCTCTCACTGTCCACTCTGCCTGTCAAAAAAATTAAAAAAAAAAAGACCCAGTATTAAAGTAGAAATATTTGTGTGTATGAAGTTAACACTAATGTCTATAAGTGGGCAAATTAATGTGAGAGGGAGGCCTGGAGCAGAGGGCAGCTCCTGTACGTAAGGGCTCCAGTTTCTCCATATCTTTGCCAACACTTTGCATTTTCTGTTTGTTTGTTTCAGTGGTAACCATCCTTATGGGTGCGAGATGGCATCACATTGCCATTTGTTTTCATCTATTTTTAATTTTGTGATATTAATATAAAGAGAACAGGTTTCATGTAGTTAATAGATACAATTCTAAGAATATACTCTCCTCCCTTCCACCCCCCTTTTAAACAAATTTTGGGGGTAACATTTTAAATTTACATTATAGTCAAAGGCTTACTGCTCCACTAAACAAAGAGTTCAACAGTAAAAAGATCACAGTTCATCAGAAATATAGGCAAGGGCTATAAACAAGGATCAAATAAAAAGATATTCATTTCACTCATCCAGTAAATGTTAAAATAATCACAAATCATTAAAACTATAGTATATCATCCTTAAATTTAATTCTTAGACATAAACATAAATTCTTATATATTTTTTAAAGATTTGTTTATTTGAAAGGCACAGATACAGAGAGATCAATCTTCCATCCGCTGATTCACTCCCCAGATGGCTGCAATGGCCAGGGCTGGGTCAGGCCAAAGCCTGGAGCCAGGAGCTTCATCCGGATCTCCCACATGGGTGTCGGGCCCAAGCACTTGGGCCATCTTCTGCTACTTTCACCAGGCGGTGATCAGGGAGCTGGGTTGGAAGTGGAGCAGCCAGAACTCGAACCCGTGGCAGTATGGGAAGTGAATGTTGCAGGCAGCATCTTTACCGGCTCCGCCACAGCACCAGCCCCACTGTTCTGACAGTGATCATCCTAACAGGTATGAGATGGTATCTCTTTAGCATTTTGATTTTAGTTTCCACACATGGAAGTGGCTTCAGCTCACTTCAGCAGACAGGGATTTATCAAGGGCTAGTGAATAGCTTCTGGGAGCCCCAGGAGGGTCCGACCCAGATCCGGAGCTGGCGCAGCCAGAAATAGGAAGCCCATTCCGTGGTAGCCTCAGTCAGACCTCAGTGCCGCCGCTGCAGGGACCACAGGACACTGCTGGAACTGGACACGAAACTCCTTGGCACCATCCAAGCCAGGAAAACGGATGGAGAACAGCACGTGCTTCCTCACGCTCCTCTGTTTCCCACCGAGAGGCGTGAGTGGGTGAGGTTGGGCAGGCAGCTTCTGCCTTGGAGAGCCAGATCCTCCATGAGCAACCCAAATGGAGGGGAGGGTTTGCAAAGACAGAGCATCAGAGGCACCCAGTGCATTATGCATTCCCCTCATAATTAGGGTGGTGATAGCCACGTCACTGACTTCAAGGTGAAGCGAGACCGCTCACGTGGAATGTCTAATACGGTGTCTGGGATAGGGCAGGTGCCAACGATGCCACCCATCTCCTTTCTCCAAAGGGTGAACACTGCTTTCACTGTGTGGGGCAATTTTAGGAACCTCAGGAGAGCACAGTGACTCCCTCCCCCGATATCCTAGTATGAAATTCCATGTTATTACATTGGTTTAACTTCTGATCTTAGAAAATCTATCTTTAAAAAAAGGTGTGTGCCTTGGTCGGGGGGAGTGCCTTCAGCTGGGGCAGGGTCAGAACCAAGAAATGCAACTGAGGTATCCCATGTGGGTGGCAGGGACCCAGGTACTACATTAGCCACCTTCCCCACCACCTTCCCCAGGGTCTACACTAGCAGAAAGTGGGAGTTAGGAGCTGGATCTGGAGCCCAGGCATTCCAATTCCAATGTGGGATGTGCATGTCTTAAGGCTCAATGCCCACTCCTAGGAGCTTTTTTTTTTTTTTTTTTTTTTTAAATAAAAGATTTATTTATTTGAGACGCAGACAGAGGGAGAGACAGAGAGAAACGTCTTTCATCTGCTGGCTCACTCCACAAATGGCCACAATGGCTGCAGCTATGCTGATCCAAACCCAGGAGCCAGGAGCTTCTTCCTGGTCCCCCACACAGGTGCAGGGGCCCAAGGACTTGGGCCATTTTCTACTGCTTTCCCAGGACATAGCAGAGAGCTGGATCGGAAGTGGAGCAGCGGGGACTTGAACCTGCCCCATCTGGGATGCTGGCGCTTCAGGCGGCAGTTTTACCCGCTGCACCACAGTGCCGGCCCCTCCTAGGAGCTTTAATAGAGATTGTGGGATCCTGGAGAAGGAGATTTTGGAATTCAGCTTTAAAGAATTCCACTGGCCATCGTTATTCAGCAACCACAATCATGTGCTTGAAAGCTTGAACCAGTGTTTACAGTCAGATGGCTGGGACGTCCTGGCAGGTGCTCAGAGACCAACACAGACCTGTGGATTCTCTCTGTCCCTCAGTCATCCACCATCGTCACTGGCAAGTAATAGTCCAGGAAGACTCGGATTTGAGAAACACGACCAGGATGAAGTCATAGGCCCCAAATTAAATGTCCTGTTTAGAGCATGTGAAATCTCACACTTGCCAAAATGAGGAAAGAATGTGTGGTCAAATATCATCATCCAACAAACCATCTCACATGTGGTGAGTGGTTTTGTTCCTTTAAGCTTCACCAAGTGGTGCTTTATTGCTATCTGTTGCTTTTACTAGCCCAGAGTCCATTTCTCCTCCTGTTAAATCAACATCCTTCTGCTCTGGGTATGTGTCTCAGTGGGACCGTCACTCAAGTTTCCTTGCAGTCCGTGGTCAAGGGGTAATCACAGCCAGGCCAGGCAGATTCTCTTCCCTCCGAGTTGGTCTTGCATGAAAGGCTACAATGCAGGGTTTCGGCATAGATTCCTGCCGATGGCCCGGAGGGACCATCCTCCCCCCCCCCCCCCCCCCCGCCTACATGTGCTCTGAGTCAGCTCTTCAGCTTTTACGTCGATTACAACCAAACAACCTTGACAACGGAGCTTGATTCAGCTCTTTTTACAGTTCCTCTGTTTGGAATAGCCATTCCTGGGCCATTCTCTGCTGCTTTCCCAGGCCATAACAGAGAGCTGGATCGAAGTGGAACAGCCAGGACTTGAACTGGTGCCCATATGGGATGCCCACTGGCACTGCAGGCGGTGGCTCTACCCACAACACCACAGCACCGGTCCCTCCTCCCTTTATTCATTATACACGGTGTTTCCTCAAAGAAGTTCCTTGCATTTCTACTTGCATCTCAATGGCAGTTTCTGGAGAACCCATTCTGTGACAGTGATTAACCTTGGTTTTCTCTTGTAAAACTGGAACCTCACTGCCTACATCATAGAATTAATGTGAAAATTAAATACCCACCCCCCCCAGTAAAGGTCTTAGCACAGGTTCTTTTTAATAACATGCTTTTATTGATGTATACACACATAAATGCATACATGAGTGCACATCTTCCATCACAATGCATAACAGAACATCTCCAGTACCTCCAAAGCATCCCCACACATATATCCCCCATCTCAATCATTCTCCCCTCACTGCTCCTCAGATAACCATTTCCCTGACACCATCCATTTGTCTACTCCTGAACTTCATATAAATGAAATTATACAACACATAGCGCATGTCTGGAGTCTTAGATGGGACACCATAATGTTCTGGATTGAAACCCCTGTTGTGGTGGGTACTTGTCCTCTCTGATGAAGCACGGAGGTGTGACTTACCAGAGTTTATTTTTCCTAGTCTTTATGGGTGTCCAGATTGTTTCCAGACTTTGGCCCCTATGAAAGCCAATGAGCAGTTGTGTGTACTTGACTTTTGGGAACATGTCTTTTGGCTGTAGACCTGGCATCAGAATTTGAGAAATCAAGAAAGTGTATGTTCAGTTTGTTTTTCAATGTGACTGTACAGTTGCCGCTCCTACCGACAGTGTAAGCATTTTGGTTGCTTTATATCTTCATCCCTTCATACTCTTTTCATTTTAGCTAGTCTGGTGGATTGTATCACACTGTGGTTTTATTTTGTATTTTTTTCACTGTTTAAAATCTGTTATTTCTCTAGTATCTTCTCCAGTGTTAACTGCCCTCTTGAATGTTGTTCAAATAGCTTTATCAAAGCATATCTTGCATAGTCATTTACATTATCAATGATTTTTTAGTAAGCTTGAGTTGTGCAACTACTGTCACAATCTAATTTTATAACATTTCCATCATCTCAAAAAGAAATCTCATGCCTATTTGAGGTCACTCCCCATTCTCAACCTCTGCCCCATGCAAATCACTAATATACTTTTTTCTATGCAGAATATATTATTTCTATTCTGGATATTTCATATAAATGGAGTCATTACATTATGTGACCTTTTGTTAATGGTTTCTTTCACTTAGTATGTTTTTGAGGTGTAGCCATTGTAGCACATACTTTGTTCCTTTTTATTGCTGAACAGTATTCCATCATGTGCCTAGACCACATTTTCTTTATCCATTTACCTGTTCACGGATACTTGGGTTGCTTCCACTTTTTGGCTGTTACGAATGCTGCTACTAAGGACATCTGAATACATGTTTTATGTGGACATGTTTTCTCTTAGGTAGGGTAAATTAATGGGTCAGATGTTTAACATTTTAAGAATCCTGTGACCTGCTTTCCAAAGTGGATGCACCATATCCCAGCAGCAATGTGGGAGTGCCCCAGTTTCACCAATATTTTTTTCTTCTATCTTAGCCATTTTGGTGGGTGTATAATGGTACTGTATCATGGTTTTATTTTGCAGTGGTGCTGTTTTGTCTTTGATAACCGATTAAGTCAAATCCATTTTAACAGACTTACTATCTCAATGTTACCTTTTGTGGAGTCTCTGCTCAAAAGGATTTGCCCATTTTTGTTAGGTTGTCTGCCTTTCTAAGTTCTTTGTGTCTTTTTTTTTTTTTTTTTTTTTGACAGGCAGAGTGGACAGTCAGAGAGACAGAGAGAAAGGTCTTCCTTTGCCGTTGGTTCACCCCCCAAAGGCCACTGCGGCTGGCACGCTGCGGCTGGCGCACCACGCTGATCTGAAGGTAGGAGCCAAGTGCTTCTCCTGGTCTCCCATGGGGTGCAGGGCCCAAGCACTTGGGCCATCCTGCACTGCACTCCCGGGCCACAGCAGAGAGCTGGACTAGAAGAGGGGCAACCAGGACAGAATCTGGCGCCCCGACCGGGACGAGAACCTGGTGTGCCGGCGTCGCAGGCAGAGGATTAGCCTATTGGGCTGTGGTGCCAGCCAAGGATCTTAATTTTAATAAAGTCCATCCTACCAACTACTTCTAGTCAACATTCTAAGAGATCTTTATGCATCTCAAGTTCATGAAGACATTTTCTATTTAAAATTAAAACTATCATTTATTTGAGACAGAGAGTGCTCCCATCTTCTGGCTCATTGTCCAAATGCTTACAACAGCCATGGCTCGATCAGGTTGAGGCCAACACCCTGGACTCATTCTAAGTCTCCCATGTGGGTGCCAGGGACCCAACTAAAGTCATCACTTGCTGTCTTCCAAGGTCTGCATTAACAGGAAGCTAAAACTGGGAGTGGATCTGGGACTCAAACCCAGGCACTCAGCATGGAACAAAGGCATTCCAACCTGCATCGTATCACCAGGCCAAACGTCCATCCAATGTTTTCTTTCTAAAGTGTTATAGCTTTATAGTTAAGATTATTTATAATCCATCAGCTATTTATTTTTGGGTAAAGCACGAGGTAACAGTCAAGACTCATGGGACTTTCCATTACTGTTTTCAGGTGGAATCAAGCTCCCATGGCTTTTCCCGCCTCTCCACCTCTGTATCACAGTTCCCTCACTCTTATTTTCTGGGCTAAGACAAGCTGTCTTACCCCTGCTCTTGTCTTGGGATTTCTTTTAGGAAGAACCTCTCACACCGCTGGATGTCTAAATCTTAAGATCCTGAGATGCAGCAGATATTCTGGTAATAGTTTAGATAAAGTGTCTCGAGGGTTTCCACTATGCTTTTAGTCTCTATGCCTGATGCAGTGTGAAAGTGCATGACCATCACCTGGGCTGCTTTTATTTTTCTTTCCGAATGGCTCCCACAGCCATTTGTGTGAAATGCCATTTCCCACATGCTGCATCTTTATTTTGCTTGGCTTGTGCCCTTTTATGAAGCACATTCCCTAGCAGCTTCATGAGAAAAGGAACACGTGGGCTGAATTTCAGGCTGGAAAGTTCTTTCAGAATTTGAAGACACTGCTTCTGCTGATATTTGAAGCAACTCTCATCAGTATATGACTTGCTCTTCTCTCTGAAAAGCTGACTCCAGTATCCTGTTTTAGTAGGTCTTTTGCACTGTGCTCATTCAATATAGAATGTGGTGTTCTTCAGTACTGGAAAAATATCCTGAAATACTTAATGCCTTTTTTTTTTTTTTTAAGGTTTATTTATTTGAAAGTCAGAGCTCAGAAAAAAAAAAAAACAATGAGCACTTCCATCTGCTGGTTCACTCCCCAGCTGGTCCCAACTGCCAGGGCTGAGCCAGGTTTAATCAGGAGCTTCATCTGGGTTTCCCACTTGGGTGCTGAGACCCCAAAACTTAGGCCATCTTCCATTGCTTTTCTCCAGACATTAGCAAGGAGCTGAATCAGAAGTGGGCAGCTTGGACTTAAGGGGGGCCCATGTGGGATGCCAGCATTACAGGTGGCAGCTTCACCTACTGTGCTACAACGCCAGTCCCAGCCAGCCCCGACGTGTGGTTTTTTTTTTTTTTTTTTTTTTGCTACTCTGGGAAATCAGTTATTGGACCTCCTGGGCTGTTTTCTTCACTGTTTTCCCTCAATAGTTTCATTTATTTCTTCACATATTTCACTTATTTTCTTTACGTTCTGAGAAATTTCCTCAACTTTACATTCTAAGCCTTCTTGTTGAATTATTATTTTCCAAGAGTTGCTTTTGTTTTCAGAAAGCTCTTTGTGAGGTATTCTGCTCTTAATTCATGTTTGTAATATCTTTCTGAAGATATCTCTTTCTTGTGAAATTTCCTTACTGTCTTCCTTTATTTTCTCTTTTTCAAGTAGAGATTTTCCTCAGGTTTCTTGTAACTCTTGGTTGTTCGCTCATTTGTAACAGCACAGGACTGAAAGACTGCCTGGAGACGCTGGCAGTGTGGGGTGGTGTGCACGCTGAGATTTCCACCGTGGACATTTCCACTGCGGGATCTCCCTGGGCAGCCAGGATGCCTCTGATGTCAAGATCTTGCTGAGGTCTTTTCATTGGCACTGGCCAGGTTTCACGAAGACTCTTCAGTGTTCTGCTGGGATGCCGGTCTGGATTCAGTGAGAGGAGGAGGATGCTGGTTTCTGTATCCACCATGTAAATTATCTCTGGTTCTGAGAAGGGTCCCTGCCATCTGTCTGATCCTTCTGTCCAATCTATTAACACACCCCAAGTAGTCACATTTTCGTATCGTGTACATTAAAGAACAGATGCTTTTTTTGTTGTTGGTATAACATTTTATTGTTTGCATATTGCATAGTGAAAAGAACAGAGTCAGAAGACTCATGGTCTGGTTCAACCACTAACTTGCTGTGTGAGGTGGGTAAGTTTCTCAACTTGCTAAACCCTCATTTCCTCAGCTGAAAAATGGAGATAATACTTAATTGACAGAACTGCTAAAGATCAAATGAGATAGTCATACTGTTTTTCTCTCAAGTAACTGGTCAGAAAAATTCTATTATTTGCTATTGCTAACCCTTGTCCATCTCAGTGCCGTTCTCCATAAATGCATTAAGATAACAGGAAGAATTTAACATTGTAACTTTGAATACTAACAATAGCAAAAGAAAAAAAAAACCCTCAAAAATGGCTTATTTTTAGAATACTGGTTTTTACAATAATTGTTTATATGATCCCATCAGGAATTCAGTTTTATTTAAATATTCTTTTTTTCTTAAATCTACTCAAAATGAATACCTAAGTATGTGAAAACCCCCAGATTACATGTGTACTTGCTTTGTTTCCCCTCTGGCATAGTAAAATTAAAATACATACCATGGGTAGTTAAATACTTCCCCCCATTCATTAGGGATGATAATATATATGAAGATTAATTTCTTATGCATTATCCCTAACATAAAAAAAATCACAGGTAGATTATATGCTTGTCAGGAATCCATACATGTGGTAGTCACACCAAGACAGATATATCCCTTCCAAGTATATTTCCTCATCACTATCTTCTATATGATGCCATACAACTATTTGTAGTTGAAAAAACAAAACTCCACTTTAAGGCAATTCTGCATGAAATTGTATTACAAAATATTTTTGTTAAATGAAATTGCATATATGTGTTGAACCCCAAAACACACACCTCAAGCCCTCCAAGTACTACCCTTAAAAAGTAAACAAAATTTTATACATCATAAAAAAACCTTAAGCTGCTCTGCAACCTTCCATTGCTAAAAGTTAGATACATTACACCACTCCAGCAAGAGATTAATAAATAAGGATTAAATATTCTATTTTACAAAAACATACAGAATGGCCGATGTAAAAGTAAAAGGCTTGTTTGATAAATTCTTTATAAAATTATGTTAAGAAGGAATAAGACATGGTATAAAATGATAAAATGTCACTAAACTTATCCCTTTGAAGATAATCACATGAGTTATCTAAAAATTCCATGGCACCCTTGTTACAAACATTATTTTTTAAAAAACAACTGTGTTTCCTGGAACTTGAAGACTATTTGTCTCGTAGCTTTTATTAAGCAAACTTGATAAAACCACCACACAGTGGCAAGAGATAAGACTAGCTGTTTCCAGCTACAGAAAATACTGAAGTCTACCCTAAAATACAGATAATTTGAAATATAACCCACGACAGTTAAAGCAAATCATAGTGAAGTTAGCACTGAATTTCCTTAAAATGTCTTTTGCTTTCAATGGATTATATTCTTTTTCCTGTCATTTGAGATTTGTTTCTGTTGCTTAGTAACTGTTTTCGTGCCCAGCTAAGATGTAGAGATTGCTGTGTGCAGTAGGATTTTCTGTTGGCCTACTTTCCAAAACGACAACCCTGCAATGAAACGAAAACAAAAAACTTTTAAAAATGAAAAAAAATTTCATGCTTCAAATATTAACCCCAAACCAGAAAGAATGGCACTGATCATATCATAAAAATACATAAAAACCATACATTCATAATCAAATTCATATTAAATACTGTAAACATCACAGAATAGTCTCATTATATTATTCCAACTAAAAATAAGTATTCTTACATATGTGAACCAAAGGTATAATACTGCTTTAGGCATTTACACTAATAGGAAGAAGGTGGAAGAAGGGATGAGAATAAAACAGGACTCTAAGAGACAATTATCCAAAGTGTTCTTCAATTTAACTCTTTTACAAAGCTTGAATTTAACTTTTTACAAAAGGTATGAAATGAGGCCCTCTCCCTGTTCCTGGAACAAAAAAGGCAGGGAAAGAGTCAGTCAAAAGACTAACAGGAAGACAGAAAATCAGGTACCAAACTAGGGCATTTTATTTGTGGGGTAGAGGCATTTGAGAATAAACAAACAAACATATATATATATCTCTATATAGATACACACACACACATACACACACACACACACGTAGAGAAAAAATTAGAGGAATGGGAAGAGAACTAGTATACATACTTCATATTTTTCTTTTTTAAAAAGCTTTTTTTAAAAAAATTATTTGAAAGGCAAAGAGATAGGAGGAAAGAGGGGATGGGAGAGAGAGAGAAGTCTTCCCACTCACTGGTTCACTCCCCAAATGACTACAACAGCCAAGTCTTGGCCAGGCCAAAGTTAGGAGACAGGAACTCCTTCCAGGTTTCCCACATGGGTGGCAGGGGCCCAAGAATTTAGGCCATCATCTACTGCCTTCTCAGGCACATTACAGGGAGCTGGATTGGAGGTGGAGTGGCCAGGACTCAAACTGGCACTGTGATACATGGGAAGCTGGAGTCACAAATGGTGGCTTGGCTCGGTATGCCAGAATGCAAGCCCCGACTTCCTGTTTTTCTAGTGTATGAATTCTCTACAACTAGCATGTTAATACTTTTTAAATGAAAACAAAGCAGCAGGGGCCGGTGCCATGGCACAATAGGTTAATCTTCCACCTGCAGCACCAGCATCCCATATGGGCGCCAGTTCTAGAACCGGTTGCTCCTCTTCCAAACCAGCTCTCTGCTGTGGCCTGGGAAAACAGTTGAAGATGGTCCAAGAGCTTGGGCCCCTGCACCCGCATGGGAGACCAGGAAGAAGCACCTGGCTCCTGGCTTTGGATTGGCGCAGCTCTGACTATTGCAGCCATTTGGGGAGTGAACCAGTGGATGGAAGAACTTTCTCTTTGTCTCTCCCTCTCACTGCCTGTAACTCTTCCTCTCAAGTAAATAAATACAATCTTTTTTTTTTTTAAAAAACAGTAACATATACTTTATATGATTTATGTGTATTACAGAAGACTAGAAAGAGAACACAGAATTACTCATAATTGCCCAGAGTTAACTACTAATATTTTGAGATACTTAAGTTTTTTTTTCAACAAAGTATCTGTATTTAGGCAACAAAACAACATTTTTGCCACTTTTAAAGCTGACACATACACTTCGGTTAAGATCTACAACTTAAAATCAAGGAGATGCCAAGTGAGACACTAAGTGAGACAGGCCATGGGATGAAGAAAGTAGCTTTGTAGTGCACACAGTGGGAGAGAGCAGTGAGCCACTGTAGACAAGGGGGAAAGGATGAAGGAGAGATCTCTGGGGGAAGTCGGGGGGGGACCCAAGTCCCTGAGAGAAAGGCCTTTGACACCAACACAGTTGCCTGCCCGCCCTCCCTTCCACCCATCAACCCACCCACCCTTCCTCCCTCCCTCCCTCTTTCTCCCCTGGGGACCAATTTCTAGGTTGCTAAGATTTGTGGGCTTCACCTTTTCTAATCATTTCTCAAGGAGCCACCATTTTTCGAAAAGTACTTTTCTCCTTTTAAAATTCCTCAAAGACTTTCAGGAGTCCTAATCCACTGGCTCTTTCCTCCACCTCAAGGGGCTAGTATTTAAGCAGTGGCTGTGTGTGAGGAAGACTAGAGGCCCTTAGTCCATGAATCAGAGAGAATGCATACTACTATAGCCAATTCTGTTGCAGTGCCCACACTTGGTGGGAAAACAGGAAGGAATGGGTATTTTATTAGTTACAGAGGATGACAATGTAGACCTTGGAAAATAGCAGCTACCAAAGTTTTTTCCTGAAAAGGCACGGTTTTGTTCTAATTTACATCAACCTCAGCAACTGACTTGAACATTTTCTGATGTAAAAGCAAATATCAGGAGATATGTATGTTTCACTGTCAACAGAAGGCAACACGTGAGGAAGAAACCATGAAAACAAAGGGATCTGAATATCTGTCATGGTATTAGGGAAATAAATACATGTATCAACACATTTTGTCTTGGCTGAGTATAAACGTCTTTCCAATCATGATACTCACACTGACAAAAGGTTGTTGAACAGATTAATTAAAACATACTCTCAATAAAGATACAGAACAATTTCTCTAAGTCAGTGAGTCCCCTAGGAGTTTTGTTTGAGACACAATTACAAGCTGACAATATAGTTAAGAGCACAGTCTCTGAATTCCTTTTGTCATTAATGCCATATTACCTGTCTGATCCTAATAAACGGAACACTCTTGTTTCATCTGAAATCTCCTGGGTAACCTATGAAAGAAAATACTTGTCAGTAACATTTTAGTCCCCAAATTGCTTATGGGATAATTTTAAAAATCATTTAGATGTATTAGAATGAATAATTTTTGATAGACTCAATTTCTCAAATAAAATAAATGTCAATAAGGGATTTGTGGACTGCCTATTAGTAGAAATGACCAATGTGTACGGATCCCCTGGTATGGGTTATGCACTTTCCTTGGAAGAACTCCGGGACAGGAACTATAATCCTCATCTAACGCTCACAGAGGCTGAGTAACTCGTCAGCACCAGCATCTGCATACAGGTGTGCTGGACCTAGAGCTCCTGCTCTTTCCTAGACTCCCGGTGCAGATGCTGGAGGCGGGTCTTGTGGCCTGTCAGGTTTCAGCATCACTGAGCTGGACACGCCCAAGCACCAACATCTCCCCCCAGTGTATATTGTGGTGTTCCTCTGCTCTGTTTTTTCTAAGCTGCAGAAGGTGCTTGGCTAAGTGCTCAAGTACTAGCCTGAAGGTGGGTGGTCCACACCCCGAGAGGCCCCCTCAACCATCATGGACAGCTGCTGGAGCACAAGTGCTCCTATCCCCACCCCACCTCTGCAGTGCATTCTTCTTCACTCCTTGGTGGCCTCTCCTGGAATAAGCCTTGCTTGTCCATAGTGGGAACCAGCTTATGAATGTGTTCTATATGGACTTTCTGTTCTCCATTCTCCGTTCCTCATCCAATCATTTGTTTTCTAGATCTACTCTCAAATAAAATACCTGCACTTGAGACCTTGTCTCAGGGTCAGTTTTTGAAGGAACCCAAAATAGCACATTATGGATATAAAATAAATATAAAAGTAATATGTTAAAAAGGAATTAACAGTCTAGCTGGGGAGACATTTAATAAACTTGATCAGAAAATAAGATGAGATATAATGACATGCAATGGAGCTGATTAGTGTTAGGTTCAGAGATAAGATGTGGACTGCAATGGCTGACTATGGAAGAGGATAAGACTTCAGCTAGGCCAACTTGAAGGATGAACAGAAAGGTGAGTTAGAAACAGGAGAAAGAATTTATGGTGAGAAAAAGGTAACTTCTGTAGATTTCCATTTAAAATTTTATTATTTAGACAAGGACATAGTCAAAGTGGAAGTTCTCTCCTCCCTACAGAGAACCTTCTTTGATGGCCCATTCTTTCTGCTGGGATCTCATTCACAGAGATCTTTCATTTAGGTTTTTGTGTGTGTGTGTTTTTTTTTTTTTTTTTTTTGCCACAGTGTCTTGGCTTTCTGAAATACTCTCATGGGCTTTTTAGCCAGATTCGAATGCCTTAAGGGCTGATTCTGAAGCCAGAGTGCTATTTAAGACATCTGCCATTCTATGAGTCTGCTGTGTATCCCGCTTTCTATGTTGGATTGTTCTCTCCTTTTTAATTCTTTTTTTTTTTCCTTTTTAATTCTACCAGTTAGTATATGGCCTTGTCTAAATAAGATCGGAGTTGGCGAACTCAAGAGGCTTCCATAGCCTTGGCAGCTCATGACAAGAGCCTCGGGTGATTACTGACGTCATAAATAAGAGTGTCAATTGTTAAATCAACGACAGCAGTCACTGTACACTTACTCCCCATGTAGGATCTCTGTCCTTAATGTGTTGTACTATGTGAATTAACGGCATAACTAGCGCTCAAACAGTTCTTTATACTTTGTGATTCTGTGTGGGTGCAAACTGTTGAAATCTTTACTTAGTACACACTAAATTGATCTTCTGTATATAAAGATAACTGAAAATGAATCTTGATGAAAAATGGATGTAAGTGGGAGATGGGATGGTTGAGAGTGGGAGGGAGGTTATGGGAGGGAAAAAGCTGCTATAATCCAAAAGCTGTATTTTGGAAATTTATATTTATTAAATAAAAGTTAAACAGAAATCTCCCATCTGCTATTTACAACAGCTGGAGCTGGACCAAGTTAGAGCTGGACCAAGTTAGAGCTGGACCAAGTTAAAGCCAGGATCTCAATCCCAAACACTTGAGCTTTGGAGGGTACATGTTAGCAGAAGCTGGAATTGGGAGTGGAGGTGGGACTTGAACCCAGGCACTGCAATATGGAATGTGGGTGTCCCAAGCTATGACTTAACTGCTGTGCCAAACATTCAACCCTTCTTAATTTTTTTTAGATTTATGGTTTCTTTTTTCTTAAAAGAGCTATTTTTATTTATTTGAGAGGCAGAGTTAGAGAGAGAGGGAGAGACAGAAGAGTCTTCTATCCACTGGTTTACTCCCCAAATGGCTGCAATGGCTACAGCTGGGCTGATCTGAAGCCAGGAGCCTCCTCCAGGTCTCCCACTTTGGTGCAGGGGCCCAAGCACTTGGGCCATCCTCCTCTTTCCCAGGCCATTAGAGGGGGCTGGATCAGAAATGGAGCAGCGGGGATGCTGGTACTGAAGGCAGAGGCTTAACCTAATACCCAGCAGTGGCAACCCTTACTTTTATGGTCTCTAACCTTAGGAATGACACAGTGAAAATGGCACTCAAGAGCAAGTAACCAAATGACAGTGAGCACGACTGCATGTTTCATCAAATACAGGTGCCTGGTGACATTCAGCCACTTGAGTCACTAACTGGATACATTGACACAGGTATTCACACAAACGGGAGAGGTCTCTGTTAGATCAGGATTTATCCCTCACAGTGGGAACCTGAATCCTATCTCCTGCATGTAGTGTATCCTGATCATCTGAGGTAGAGATTTGCAGGGCTTTGCTATTTAACTAGTTACGTGACTCTGGGTAAATGACTTAACCACTTTCTACGTGTGAAAATGAGAATATGACCAGTACCTAGCTCCAGTAGATTACTGTGAGCCTTAAATGAGCTAATTGTTGTAAAGTGCCTGGAAAATACCAGGTATAATATAAGGGTTTGATACTATTTACAATAGTGTCTTGAATGTAGTTCGTTCTTAGTGTTTACTAAACAAGTTAATTCTCTTAGATTTTCTTTGGTCCTGTGTGCCCACAAACATTAACTTATAATTTTAAATAGAATCCTGAAAAAGCTACATATATACAGATTATAAAAAAATTTAGACAAGTAAAGCAAGCTTAGCAACCACATATACAAATTAAAATTAGAACAAAATTGTAGAAACATATTTTGTGATTTCTTGTGGCCATGGAGAATTTAAAAATATAGGAGTGAATATATTTGAAGGGAAAATACTGGCTCTTCTGCTTCACTGGTTCACAGCACTAAGGGCACTAAGCATAGTAAAGTAGGTAAAGAAAGGAAATGTGTAAAACAAATGTTTCAACGTTTGTCATCTGTAGTGGGGTTCAGTGGAGGTGATCTGCGAACCTTACCTCATCTGACTTGAAGCTTTTACCCTGCATCCCATGCTTCCAGAAAGCCAACACACTGTCTTGAAGGCACACTGAAAAAGACAAGGGAGAACTGAAACTAAAACAAAGCACAGAGCACTTCACTATGAATTTCCCTTAAATGCTTTAATAAATGCTAACGTGAGGCTATTCAAGTTCTTAGTGCAAAATTCCACTGTCTGGACCATTATTTCTCAACATTTTTGTGGCTTAGACATGCCTGAGCCCAAGTAATTTCTTGAGGCATGGTTATGCAAGTTTTCATATATATATATATATATAGAAAATAGGGATTCATTTCTGATAAGCTGGATATCAGCATATGAACTGCCTTTCTACATGCTGTGTCTTTTGTCTTAAGTGAATAAATAATAAAAAACATATGTAGTAGGGGCCAGTGCTGTGGCGTAGCTGGTAGAGCTGCCACCTGCAGTGCCAGCATCCCATGTGGGCGCTGGTTCAAGTCCTGGCTGCTCTACTTCCGATCCAGCTCTCTGCTATGGCCTGGGAAAGCAGTAGAAAGTGGCTTAAGTCCTTATGCCCCTGCACCCGCATGGGAGACTCGGAAGAAGCTCCTGGCTTTGGATGGGTGCAGCTCTGGCTGCTGTGGCCAACTGGGAAGTGAACCAGCAGATGAAAGACTTCTCTTTCGCTCGCTCTCTCTCTTTCTCTGCCTCTCTTTCTCGCTGTGTAACTCTGACTTTCAAATAAATAAATAAATCTTAAAAAAAAAATATGTAGTGGAGTTTGGGGATAAAAAGATATAAATAATGTCATATAATATTTATGTCATGTAATATATAATGTATATATTAAGCAGCAGCATTTTATTTATGTTCACATTTTCTCTATTACAAAATTAATTTTTAAAAATAAATCTGAGGCCGGCACCGAGGCTCAATAGGCTAATCCTCCGCCTGTGGTGCTGGCACACCAGGTTCTAGTCCCGGTCGGGGTGCTAGATTCTGTCCCGGTTGCCCCTCTTCCAGGCCAGCCCTCTGCTGTGGCCCGGGAGTGCAGTGGAGGATGACCCAAGTGCTTGGGCCCTGCACCCCATGGGAGACCAGGAGAAGCACCTGGCTCCTGCCTTCGGATCAGCGCGGTGTGGCCATTGGAGGGTGAACCAACGGCAAAAGGAAGACCTTTCTCTCTGTCTCTCTCTCTCTCACTGTCCACTGTCAAAAAAAAAAAAAAAAAAAATCTGTCCCACAATTCAAAATTTAACTACATATTGAATATTTACATGCTGTGAATCAATTCTTACATAGAATTCCTAGTGTTTAATCAACTGTTATGATGTTAATACTAGAGATAACTAAATAGAATTACAAACACAAAACAAAGGGTGATGGTGGGGAAGAGGGAGCAGGTGTTAGGTCTAATGGTTAAGAAGCCTGCATCCCATACCAGAGTGTCTAGGTCTGATTCCTGGTTCCAGCTCCTGACTCTAGCTTTTTTTTTTTTTTTTTTTGAGAGGCAGAGTTAGACAGTGAGAGAGAGACAGAGAGAAAGGTCTTCCTTTGCTGTTGGTTCACTCCCCAAATGGCCGCTACGGCCGGCGTACTGTGCCAATCCGAAGCCAGGAGCCAGGTGCTTCTTCTGGTCTCCCATGGGGTGTAGGGCCCAAAGCACTTGGGCCATCCTCCACTGCACTCCCGGGCCACAGCAGAGAGCTGGCCTGGAAGAGGGGCAACCGGGCAGAATCTGGCACCCCAAATGGGACTAGAACCTGGGGTGCCAGCACTGCAGGCAAAGGATTAGCCAAGTGAGTCGCTTTTTGCCAGTGCAGGTCCTGGGAATCGGCTCAAGTTACCAGGTTCCTGTCACCTGAGTGTGAGACCTGGACTGTGTTCCTGGCTCCAGCCCAGCCCTGACCATTGCAGGCATTTGGGGAGTATACCAGTGGACAGGATTGTACACGAAAACTCTCTCTTCCTGCTTCTTGAATAAATAAAAAATAACTTAAAAGAAATTAAAAGGGCACTAGGGAAAGGGACTGCAAATTATAGTTCTGATTAGCATACTGGCTGTTTGTAAAAAGTTTATGTAAGAATATTTTGGAAACAATGCAGCGCAATAAAAATAAAACTATTTGGCAATGAAAAAAATCACATATTTCATTAAGTGTAACAAATAAAAACAACCTGGTTACTGGTTTTACTTCTGAGAGGTGCGTTAAAGGGACTCTCTTCTCCGGGAGTATCCTTGTAACTATTCCACGATTTACTGGCAACAAGTGATGTTAGCCTCAGTAGAACAAGCTTTCATATAACAAAATGTCCTAAATAATTCTGCACTTACGAGAAAGATGAGGTACCAGTATGTTTCAATAAAAATGAAGAGGAACTAAGAACCCATGTCAATCTCTAGAAAATATTATATCCTAGAAACTAGCAAGTAATCCGTGTATAAAAAAGTAAAAGAAATGAGTTTCCAAACTTCCTATTGTCATGGCTTCTACAGAAAGGTTAGGGTTTCCACTTCAGAAAATTACATTTCCCATTCAATACTAAAATCCTTTCACGTAAGATGTTACACAGAGGCATGAACATCTTTTGTGACAGAATAGTACTTTAGTCAAGAAACTCATACCCACATATGAAGTAAACAAAAAACTTGCTAAGAGTAAAAAACATGTCTTAAGAAGTATATGTATTTAATTACAAAATATGCATATTTTTGTATGGCCCAAATAAACACTGCCAAATTTGTTTTAACTCATTTCTTTGATTTATAGAATTACATTATCAGCTGTTCAAAATGTTTCCAGCTATTTTTTTTTCATAAGTTCTAGGCCCCGAGGAAAATACTAACATATCATCAGTGAGGATGCCCACTTATTACAACTTTTAAATCATTAAACATTTACTGTGTTTTACTATGCCATAAAACACTGATTAACAAGGAATCAAATTATAAGTGGCATATTCATTTCTTAATCCTTTTTATATACAAACAGAACTGAAAGCAGTAAATAGCAACACACACAAACCCAAATTTTATATGACAAGGAGTTACAGCAATCCAGCACCACTATCACATCACACAAATACCTTCCTGATGTGTAAACTGGGAGAAGCATGACTTACTCTGCAGCAAAGGGAATCATGAACAGAAATTAAAAATATTTCAAATTTTAATATTCATAAAGCAACAATAAAGAGATCTGATGTGTACTGTTGTAGCAACTAGCCACGTGGCTATTTGAATTAAAATATAAATAAAAATTTTAAATCCAAAATGTAGCACCAATCATGTTTCAAGTGCTTACTGGCTGTACGAGTTTCGTGACTGCTGTATTTATTTAAGAGCACAGAAAATATTTCTATCATCACAGGACCCTCTAGGGGAAAATGCTGGTCCGTCTAGACAACTGTAAGTACTGAATGAACAAAGCCAAGTCTTCCAAGCTCACTAATTTACAAAGCAGACTTACCTACAGATTCAATGCGGAAATCAAAACTCAGCTCAGAGGCCAATTTCTTACTTGATTTTAATCTTCCTTGTAGGTTTACAATTTTTACAAATTCTTAAAAAAATAAAATGGAAGTCAAGACTAGAAATGCAAATATGTTAAAATAAATGTAACTTGATGGATTTTACATAATTATAAAATAAATTAATAGAGTCAAGTACTCATTTTGTTTCAAGTATGCCCAGTGAAGAACTGTCATTAAAGCTTTATAAAATAAACTGTCAAAGTGCTTCCTTTAGTAAACGGTACGTATGCTATTATTCTTTTTTATATAGTATATATTGAACATTTACACTCATTTTTAAAAATACAATTCTTCTTTGAGAGTAGCCACCTTTGTGTGCAAATATTTAGCACTATGAGTTTATTTTTCCTTAGAAACTGCACAATATAAAAGTAACATTTGTAATAATTTATAACTTGGAATATATAGTGAGAAAATTATATTCTGAAAAGATACACAGTGTAAGAAACAGCAGTCTGAAGCACAGTAAACTCTGGGATGGGGAACATAAATAAATAATTCTGTCCTCCTTTTCCCATTTGTTTTTTGTTCACCATCGTATCTCTGTCTTGGAAGACACCTTCTCTTGGTGCTGTGCTCTCAACTGTCTGCCTCCGTGATGTGAGATGGTGGACTTATCTACTGCTGCCGGCTAAACCTGACTGACACACTGTGTAGCTGACAATCAACTTTTGCTGTCTTCCTCTGATCTCTTAAAAAACAGAAATCTCAATAAAGCTGTCTTTCTATTTACCTTAACTGGGAAATGGAGGACCAAATCAATGGATTAAGAACTGTGCCAAAATATATGTCACCAAATGAAAACTAAGCACAATTTACCTACTTTGACAGCTCAGAAATTATCTAGGGATTTAGTGCTGAAGGTTCTATATTAAGATAAACTCTGGTGATGTGATTATTTGGTTAATATCAAACTTCCTATTTGTTTGAATAAAAAATCATTTATCAAATTCACTTAAGTCTAATCTTATCAGTATTCAGAAAATGAAAAGTTCCTAACAAAGGGATGATAGTGAGTCAAGCACCTGGTTTTAATTTACTTATCTATAATGTTCGGTAATTTAATCCTTCAGGGTAAACAAGGTTGGACAGAAAACTAGGCAAAATCAGTAGAACAATCTTTTAAAATAACCCTCAGCACGTACAGGCAGGTCCAGCAATTAAAAACAATGGGAATGGATCAATTATAGGAAACACTGCCAAGATGCATTTAAACCCCAAGTCTGGGTGAACTTTTTACATAAAAATAACTGTGTTTTAAGAATGAGAGTGCTACGCTTGCAAAGTTAAAATAGTACTGTTGGTAAGTTTCTTCTGCCTCTTCTGATCAGGGTACTGTATAATTCTACCAATAACAGCTCTCCCTGCATCAAAAGACTCATTGTTAGTAGGTGGCGGTGTCAGATCCATAACTACTTTAGAACTGCATTCTGATATGACTCCTAAAGTTCTTGTTATATAAATCAGCATAACCTTTCATTTTTCATTAATTATAACGAAGTATTGAGCTTATAAATAATTTTACTGCAAGTTTATTGCACACAGTTCTTATATAATGTCTTCAAGTAGGTCAAAGAAGAAAGTGACATAGGATAGTATTGATAAGAGGCCAGTTACTATCTCAGTAGCCAATTCAGCCTTTTCTTCAATAAAATAGGCCAGTCAAGGTAGAAGAAAAAATCTTGATAAGGTCATTACAAAGAACTGTTTTATCAAGCAGTATACTCAAACTTTAAAATCATACTTACTGTCTAAACACACCAGAACTGTGTCTCTCTCCAGCTGTGTTACATGAATAGAGTCTAGCTGCTGGCTGCCTGGGGGAAACAGTGTTACAGTTAGACAACAAGCCTGGAAAGACCAGAGCTTAGAAAACAAGCACAGGGGCCAGCACTGTGGCATAGCCAGTAAAGCCTCAGCCGCAGTGCGGCATTCCATATGGGCGCTGGTTCTAGTCCTGGCTGCTCCACTTCCGATCCAGCTGCTATGGCCGGGAAAGCAGAAGATGGCCCAGGTACTCGGGCCCCTGCTCCCGAGTGGGAGACCAGGAAGAGGCTCTTGGCTCTCGGCTTCACATAGGCCCAGCTTCAGCTGCCGCAGCCATCTGGGGAGTGAACCACTGGATGGAAGACCTACTGCCCCATCCCCTCCCCTGCCTTTCTGTGACTCTGCCTTTAAAATAAATTTAAAAATTAAAAAAAAAAAACACAAGCACAAATTCTGACTCTTAACATTAGTCTTTGAAATACAGCACATTTTTAAAAATATTGTTTCCAAAAAAATGTATGTAAGTCCTAACATGGCCAATGGAACTAAAAAAGAAAAAACTATTCTATTTAATTCATACCTCAACTAGTGCTAGAAAAGTGGGCTACAAGAACAAAATGAAGCAAAGGGCGGGGAGGCAACTAAGATGCATGCTAAATACAATGGCTGGATTTTGCTCTGCATTTTGCAGTCACTGGGAGACACAAACATCATTTCAGTGGATCACAGCATAACTGAAATGTACAAAACCCAGTGATTAAAAAAGCACAAAGACTAGTCAGACTATGATCAGAGGAGGAATTTTCCTGGGGTTGGTGTGTGCTTATAGTAGGAGGCTCTTTATACAGAGGAGATGAGTCACATAACGAACAATCTTGTCAACAACATCTTTGGCAGGATGCAACTCTCTCACTTAAATGGTATTCATAGGGCCACTTACATTTTTGGTAAATGACTTTATTTTAAGCACTCAGATTCCTCCTGTGGTCCAGCTGAATCTGAGAACAGATTTTAGATTATGCAGAGAAGTACTTTTAACTATACCCTTTTGGGACCTATGGATCTGCTTCCTTGAAAATTGCACACACACACAGCTTTGACACAGTATTCTAGGGTGTCTGTGGTCCTTCCAAACTTGATACATAGTGAAGAATCCTGATGTTCAGTTCCAATAAATGGTCTCTTGGGCAATGCTCCTAAAATACTTTCTCTCAGCTAATCTACGTCCATGCATTCATTCACCAAACAAAGCCATATGGTAAGCGCCTCACCCTTGGAGAAAGGGATCCTGCTAAGACTACAGGGGTTGTGGAACAGGAGCTCATGTTAATATTGCAGTCGTTGCCAGCTGAAGGCATAGCCTCTTGGTTGAACAAGGAACATGGCTGGAAGTTGGGTAACAGAAAACGGAGAGGCCAGGGCTGGAGGAGAAAGGCTTCCACACCCCTGCTTGAGCAGGGGTTGAACGTTACCCTCAGACAGAATGCTGGCTCCCCTCAAGAAGCAATTTTGGATCTGCCTTAATTTTAGCCTGAACAATGTTACAAGAGGGTAAAATAGTATACTTCAGCCATTAAAAAAAAACCCGATAAACAAAACCCTCAAACAAAACACAAAAAACCCAAAGCTGGCCTGCCTAGCCTAATACATTACCAAGAACAATGTGGTTACACATACACCTGAGCTAAGTGTATGAAACAACCTGCTCCGTACTACACTAACCAGCAAAAATTAAGTTGAGGCTGTCAAACATGACCTTGATGTTTACTTATTTTAAAAACAATTTATTTACTTGAAAGCCACTGTGTCGCACAGAGGGGAGCAGGGAGACAAGAAAGTGAGATACAAAAGTCTTCTACCTGCTGATTCACTCCCCAGATGGCCACAGCAGCTGGGGCTAGTCCAGGCAGAAGCCAGGAGCCAGGAACTCCACCTGGGTCTTTCCTGTGGGTGGCAGAGGCCTAAGTACTTGGGCCATCATCTGCCGCCTTCTCAGGAACATTAACAGGAAGCTGGATCACAAGTGGAGCAGCGGGAACTCTAACGAGCAGTCTGATATGGATGCAGGCATCACAAGCCTTGGCTTAACCTACTGGGCACAATGCTGTTCTTGATCTTGGTTTTTAAATAAGCTGATTCATAATCCTTTTGAGTAGCAGTCACTTTCAGGGAAATATCGCCTCTTTTTTTTTTTTTTTAAAGATTTTATTTATTTTATTTGATAGAGTTATATACAGAGAGAGGTAGAGACAGAGAGAAAGGTCTTCCTTCCGTTGGTTCACTCCCCAAATGGCTGCAACAGCTGGAGCTACGCCGATCCGAAGCCAGGAGCCAGGAGCTTCTTCTGGGTCTCACGCGGGTACAGGGGCCCAAGGACTTGGGCCACCATCTACTGCCTTCCCAGGCCATAACAGAGAGCTGAATGGGAAGTGGAGCAGCCGGGACTAGAACTGGCGCCCATATGGGACGTTGGCGCCACAGGTGGAGGATTAACTCACTGCTCCACAGCACCGGCCCTGAAATATCTCCTCTTACTAAGGTGCTTATTTCTCAGGACGATTAAGCACCTGTTACTTATAGCATAAGTGCAGCATTCAACTCAACCCAAAGCACTAACCAATTAATTAATTAAAAGGAAAGGTTGGGGTGTGAGTGAGAGGGCACAGAAAACGCTCCCATTTTACCTTACTGGAAATTATGACTTGGTTCACAGACAGGGGGCTCAAAGTCCAGTGTATGCTGAAGCTAGCTTGGACAGGGCTGTTAGATTTTCAGGAATTCTGTGTACCATATGGTAACAAATTGGTAGTTTGCAACTAGTACTACAGGAGCATTTATATCACAGATAGAGGCAGCCATGACCAAATGGCTGCTTCCCAAGACCCTGTTGTTAAACATTATGAGAGGGCCCGGCGCTGTGGCGCAGCAGGTTAACACCGTGGCCTGAAATGCCGGCATCCCATGTGGGCACTGGTTCTAGTCCTGGCTGCTCTGCTTCTGATCCAGCTCTCTCCTATGGCCTGGGAAAGCCGCAGAAGATGGCCCAAGTCCTTGGGCCCCTGCACCCATGTAGGAGACCCAGAGGAAGCTCCTGGCTCCTGGCTTTGGATCGGCACAGCTCCAGCCATTGCAGCCATCTGGGGAATGAACCAGCGGATGGAAGACCTCTGTCTCTACCTCTCTCTGTAACTCTTTCAAATAAGTAAAATAAATCTTTAAATAAAAACACTTATGAGGATACCACTGTTTCATATTGATTCTTGTTCTCCAAGTGACATTAGTGCAGGTTTTGTATTAGCTAGAATGTACAATACGTTCTTATAATTCAGTTGATATGTGATCAAAAGCCAAAGAAAACACTGAGGAAGGAATTGCAAAGCTGGAACACTTAGAACAGACTTCTTCACAAGGGGGTAAGAACCTCTCAGTGATTAGTAAGGGGACAACCATCACTAACGCTTTCTTGACTTCGCATGTTAAAATAAAATGGCCTCTCTCTCTCTGTGTAACTCTGACTTTCAAATAAGTAAATAAAACTCTAAAAAAATAAATAAAATGGCCTAATAAATCTGAGATTACCAATGACAAAGAATGTCCTAGCACAACCAACTGGAAATGGCAAAATGAGGAGCCTCTCTCATTTCACATATTTTACAGGTCTACAAAGATAAATCCTTGATTGATGTGTTCCGATTTTAAAGTCTGAGAATAAACTTCGCAACCTTCTCAGTCTTCACTGAGACATGTGGTACAAATCCTAGGCTTCCAATGATCCTTAGAATGAGACATCTAAATGGAAAAGCTTGCAGGCCATACCTGGCAAGTTTCTATTCAAATCTGAAAAGCACATTCAATGATTTTAAGAAATAAGGGGGAAAAAAAGATAGGAAAGAGCAGGATAGGGAAAAGAAAGCAATAAAATTTGAAGAGTGTCTTTCAAATTTAACTATTGGGGCTGGTGCTGTGGCACAGCAGGTAAAGCTGCCACCTGCAATGCTGGCATCCTTATATGGGCGGTGGTTCTAATCCTGGCTGCTCCACTTCCCATTCAGCTCTCTGCTATGGCCTGGGAAAGCAGTGGAAGATGGTCCAAGTCCTTGGGCCCCTGTACCCACATGGGAGATCTGGAAGAAGCTCATAGTTCCTGGCTTCAGATCGGCACAGCTCTGGCTATTGTGGCCATATGGGGAGTCAACCAGAGGATGGAAGACCTCCCTCCCTTCCTCCCTCCCTCTCTCTCTCTCTCTGCCTCTCTGTAACTCTTTCAAATAAAATAAACAAATCTTTTTAAAAAGTAAATATAAAGAAAATGTAACTATTTAGCAAGTCCAAAGATTAACTGGTAAAAGACCTTTGAATATCCGGACATTTTCCTTGGTAAAATAATTTCTATCCGACTGCCTCTGGCAAACTGAGATCATAAAACATGTGAAGGTATTTGAAAAAGTCTTTGGAAAAATGCAATTAGAAGAAAAGATACACTTTCCATGAACATTTTGAAGACCTGCCATATATCCATGATCCCCAGGGCTTACTTGGAAAACTATGTTCAGAATATTTATTTAAAAGAGCCTATACTAGTTGAACCTATGTATTATGTTTTTTTTCTCTTGCAAAAGCATCAATACTCTAACATAAGAGAAAAACACTTACCTGTGCCGATTTCTGTAAACCACGAAGATGTAGAATTCAAATTGATTGTCTCAAACTGAACTACCTGATTTGATTCGGTGCCCTTGCTAATAGCTACGCAGACCATAGGATATTCTTGTTCTGGGATGACCAGCATTTCAAAAACGTTCAAAGGACTTGGCAAAGGAAAATCAAAGTGCTACAAAAAATAAACAACAGAACTGTAATTCAGAAACAGCCTCCCAATTCACACTACGGCTGAAAGAAGTCAGAAGAAAAGCTTCCCTCTCCTTGATTTATCTAATTCTGTAAAGGACTACCTCTACGATGAGCATAAGGAGGAATGTTCTAGAGAAACGTGTTTGGGAGAATTGGCCACGTTCATCTTTATGGCTGTAATGGTTCTGGAAATTGATGAAGGAATATAAGTTAAAGAGGTAATCTCAGTAACAGAAAATTCCCAAGTCAAATACATAAACAATGACAGATATGCTCACTCTGTAGACAGTAATAAAGGGGTCTTATAATCTTAGCTTGAGTCATAAACCAGTATTTTCTAAAGAATGTAAATAAACAAAGTAACATATACCTTTATCAACATGAATTTCTGCATTGGCTCATACCACTGAAGTAGAACAATTCCAGACTGTAAAGCTCCACAGAGGTATTTATGTCCCGTGTATGGATTTCTGACTGGAAACAAACAAAAAATCAAGACATACTCAGAACACAAGTATCTTTGTATTTAGTTAGTTTAACTAAAAGCAACAAATGAATGATGCTCGCTTCAAGTTTAACTTAGCTGTTATTATAAAGGAGGGACAGACAGGGAATAAAAAACAATGAAATGTGATCTGATATCAAAATCAAAATACAGAAGAAGAAACTACTGAAAGTGATTAGTTAACTGTTAAAAAGTCCTGATTCTGTTAACTAGGAAGACAAGAACAGGCAAGAAAGACTTTGTTATTCTTTTCCTTTTCACTTACTTAAATTTTAAAATTACATATATTTATTTCTAAATATCTTTACTAATCTCTCTTAAGATTATATTTTACAGGCAGAGTGACACACAGAGAGAGACAGACAGACAGGGAGTGCTATCTTCTATTCACTGGTTCACTCCCCAAAAGGCCAAAATAGCCAGAGGCCCGGTGGAAGCTGGGAGGCTAGAATTCCATCTGGGTCTCCCTCATGGGTGGCAAGGGCTCAAGTACTTGGGCCATCCTTCCCTGCTTTCCCAAGACACTGGCAGGGAGCTGGATCAGAAGTGGAGAAGCTGGGCTTGGCTGGGTGTTCTAATGTGAAAGGCTGGGGTTTCAGGAAGCAGCTTAAATAGCTGCATCACAACGCAGGCCCCTGTCAGAACAATCCAGTAAGACTGAAACAGTTCAACTAGTACCCAGGAAGACTATTAAAAAGCTCATGGAAATGAATTTCGAAATTTTGCTGCAAAAAATATTTTGAAAACCATACAAAACTGTTTATAATATGCATTTTCCATAAACTTTTTGAAGACACCACATGCAGTGTTAAAAACCTGCTTTGTAAGTAACCTGACTAAAAGGACAAATTGTCCAAGAAAGTCTAGGCAATTGAAATGCATGATTTCATTTCCCATATAAGATGTCTAAGTCAAGATGAAAATAATTAACTCATCTGTCTGTATGTATTCATCTTGATAGAACTTCCCTGGCTCAAATTTACAAAAAATCTTACTGGTACTTCTTTCTCCCCAGTTTGACCCCTATCGATAAAAACAGACTGAGTGTAAAAACAACTGTTTCCATTCAGTTCTGCAGTATTATTTATGAGTTTAAATCTTAGATTGTAAGCTTCTAGAACTTTCTGAGTCACTGATCTTGGCAATGTGTGAACCAATATAACATGATTCTCCCTGCAAAAATGGTGACAAAATGTGCTTATACATGTAGTTGTGTCTAAATGTTTTTATTCCAGAGCATACCAACTACTCTGGGTAACTATTTTTTTTTCAGGCCCAGGTACCGTTCTCCCTGAGCCTTTACAGCAGCCCTGGAAGGTGGATGCTTCTGTTATCATTGCCATGTTTTCACACAAGGAAACTGACACACATAGTAAGAAACTTCTCCAACACAGCCAGTGACTGTGACACCCCCACTCTGTAGGACTGTGTTCAGGGCTGTCATCTGTCCAAAAGCACTCAGCAGAGTCCTGGTGGATGGACACAAGGCCAGGACCCAGGATCAGATGATGGGGTCTTGGTGGGATGGAGGGCACAGTGGGTTGGAGCGCAGTGAACCTGAAGCTGGGCTCTGAGTCCAGGCAGCCACCAGCGGGGCCACTGCTGCCCAGAGGCAGACATGGACAGGCTCACACCGGGCCTGGCACCATCCCCACTGTGCCATTTCTGGCCTCACCTTCTCCTTCCATCACTCTGGGTAACTATTAATTCTTCTGTTCTTTGATCAGACAAAGGAATAAACAGGAAATTAGGAGCCCGAGATCTGAAGTCACTGGACATGGATGTGTTTCTTACTAGTGACAGTGAAGATCAGTGTCCTGAAGTTGTTTAAGAAGTTTAATAAGATAATTACATAGCATACAATTTAATCTTGCCCCTGAAGAATTTTCTGTCTTCCCATTTCTGGGAAACAGAATCCTTAAGCCTTTGGAATGTTGGGATTGACAGGAGTCTCTCTGTGGACTTCAGGTCACTGGCTAGTGTGACAACTTGTACGACTTCAGATGGGGTCTTTAGGTCACACAGGACAAGCTGTCTTCTGGAGGGGCTGCATCCTGAGATCAGCCATGGAGGCGATCAATCATGCACTTCCGACGGAGTCCCAATAAGAACTCTGCACAGCTTCCTTGCTGGACAACACGCATGTGTTCTGCCAGGCACTTCCATTATTTCCCAGGGCAGTCAAAGTGCCACCTGTGGCACTTTTTCTAGACCCTGCCTTCTCTTCTTCCCTTCGCTGATTCGAACTTGCATCCTTTCCCTGGTAATAAGCCCATGTAACCATGAGCATAACTCCTCTCAGTGAGTTCTCTGAGTGCTTCGAGAAAAATTTTCAATCTAAGGGTAGTTTTGGGAAACTTCCCCACCCTCAAGGTTTGCAATGCTATCAGAGGGAAGTGGAGGTCTTGTGTAGACTCTTCTAACTTGAAAGTTGGCTAAACTCCTGTAAACAATGTTCCTGAGTAACTGGTAGATGCTGGGTGTTAAATGAAAGCCAGGATATTAACAGAGATATAAACTCAGAGACCATGGTTTAAAAACTCCAGAACACTATGCTCTGAGAAAACAGTAAGGCCATTAGTTCCAAGCATTTCTATGCCACATCTCTATACATTCTCGTGCTTCGATGACACTTCAACTGTTTACCAAAAAGATTCAAGAACAAAAAGAAAAACCTACCCTGTTTCCTATTTGATTCTATGAAACTCTTCAGATAATTTTAAAAATGCCTTAAGATCTAACTACGCAGTTACAGAAATAGCACTCACCTATGCAACATTTGTGGCAGCCTTTTGTATCAGGAATCTTTGTTGTTAAAGCGAACTTTCTGAAAACATAAGACAGTAACAATGTATCTACTGCAGTGGTTAGAATGACTTATTTATTTAAACATTTATTTATTGAGAGACAGACAGACAATGAAAATGTGAGCTCCCATCTGCTAGTTCAATCTCAAGTATTTAAGCCTCAGATGCTGTGAGTAAGGGACACAATCCAGGTATCCTACATGGGGAGCAGCAACCCAGCTTTATGAGTCATTACCACTGCTCCCAGGGTATTAGCAAAAGCCCGAGTTAGGAGTAGAGGGTTTTTTTTTTTTTTTCAAAGATCTATTTATTTGAAAGTCAAAGATACAGAAAAAAGAGGGAGAGGTAGAGAGGTAGAGAGGTAGAGAGAGAGAGAGGGAGGGAGGGAGGGAGGGAGGGGAAGGGCTTCCATCTGCTGGTTCACTCCCTAAATGGCTGCAATGGCCCAGGCTGAAGCCAGAAACCTGGAGCTTCTTCTGGATCTCCCAAGTGGGTGTATGGGCCCAAGCACTTGGGCTACCTCCTGCTGCTTTCCTAGCATATTAGCGGGGAGCTGGATCAGAAGTAGAGGAGCCAGGTCTCAAACTGGCACCCATATGGGATGTCAGTACCACACATGGAGGCTTAACCTACTATGCCACAACACTGGCCTAAGGAGTGGAGCTTTTATTAAATCCACTACTTCAGTATGTGACATGGGGTATCTTAACATCCAGGCTAATGCCCACCACACACACACACACACAATTATTTACTGGCAAACATTGATTTATCAAACAGCTGTATCTGAAAGAGATACAAGGGATTAAAAAAAAAAAAAACCTTCCTTGGACTCTATGACACCACCCAACCTGATTTAGTAAGACTGAGGTAGGGCCTTAGAATGCGTATTATAAAAATGCCTCCAAGGTGACTCTCATGGACACTCAGGTGGTGCATTCTAGATGGCATGTAGTTGAGTCTAAAGTACCTTTGAAAATTAAGACAAAGGAATTTTTTTTAAACTGGTTGTTTTAAAAATAAACACTAATTCCTGTCACTCTCAGTAGTACCAGAATGATCTGTACCTTGGCAGGATGCGGTCTGGAAACCTGTGAGTCTGAATATGGGCAGCTAATCCTGGTTTTTTGGCTTGTTCAAACAGAGCTATAAGATTATGAGAGTAGAGCTGAAAGGTTTTTCCTGTCAAAGAGAAATGTTATTTTTATTAGAATTATTTACAGAGTAGAAACACAATTTTTAAGTTAAAGAAAATGCAATTACCTTCTAAAATGAGGGTCCAGTAATGTTCCAAAAGCCAAGCAATATAGAAAAACACACATAAAATCTCAGTTAATACTATTTTGAAAAATAATAGGTAAAATAATTTTTTAAAGCAAACAGATTTCTGTTTTGAAATACACAAATCAGGTGTATTCTAATAGGTGATTTGTGCAGAATACATATACCTCAATGATGCCTGCATAGTAAAAGAAACTGGTAAACACTGCTATACAAAACCTCACTGTATGGACTGACAGAGCAATGCCCATGTGATTATTTCAGTATAACACAGGAAACTGACTGTGATTTCAAGTGACTGTGAATGAAGTCTCAGATAAAACAGATTTAAAAACTAACAAAAGTAAAGCAAACCAATATTATAAGCCACAATACAGGATAACAAGGGTTTATCTCAACAGAATCAGAAATGTAGCTGTGATAAGCAGGGTGTGATATGGTAAATACCTTAATTCATTACGCATGGTATGGTAATACTGCAACACAAAATATTATCTATCCTTTTAGTATTAGAAAATATACTTATCAGCAACTAAGTTCTCCAAATTCTCTCAGACTAGGAGCACTCCACTTAACACAACACTGCCTCTCCTCTTTCCATTTCCCGTATGTAGACAGTTAGCTACTTAGGTGGCTGGACAGCTAAGCGTATATGAACATGCATGTGAACGTTTTCTGCTATTGAGCTCTGCTGCATATCTATTTTCAGTTTTATGAGTCATTTTAAGTAGGCCATGGAAAGAATTAACCTACAGGCTTACTTTCCCCCTGCTTTCTTATAGTAATTTTACAAATACAGAAAGTGTAGCTGATGTAACTTTATTTCCAAAGACAAAGATAATTAGGAATAAAAATAGCAAGATAATTCAAGAAAGATAACTGTATATGCCTATACTTCAGAACTGTTAATGCAAAAGAATTGAGTTTAAGCTTATTTTTTGTGATAATGTTATTTTTAATTTACTTTATAGTCACAGGTTTAATACCCCACTAAATAAAGAGGTCAGCAAGTCACACTCTTCAGCAGATAAGGGCTGTGCACAATAATCAAATTCTAAGATGGGAATTTCACTGAATCACATTACATTTTTTGGTACTGTTTATATTACTACCACATATCAGAGAAAACATGTAATATTTTTCTCACTGGGTCTGGGACCCCAGCTTTTTAGAAGCCATTTATACATAGTGAAATAATATGTCCTTTATAAATTCCATCATTAGCTGAAATACAGATTCCTGAAGAATCTCTATTAGAAAAAATAATTAACTATCAGCAATCCTATGGGTATTCACTTAAGTGCAAAATGTAAACAAATATGTTTTGGTAGGTAAAAATTTTTTAAAAAGAGTGAAATAACATGCACTCAGCCATTTAACCTACAACAACCAAAAAGAAAGGAAAAGAAAATCACAAAAAGCAAAATTAGACTTGCTTTGAAGACTGTAAAGTATTATACAAGACGGCGAACATGTGGTGCAGAAAAACATGAATTCCCCCAGCAAACACCGCTGGGAGACCACACACTTAACTAGGCATTTTGGGTATCACCTCATTCCATCCTCACAATGGCCTCATGAGACTGCTACAGTTACCCCATCGTCCTCATTTGACAATTAAGGAAACTGAGGCCCAGAGAGGATGAGCAACTTGCTCGAGGTCAGAGAAAGGACGCATTGCCACTCTATGCTTCTTTCCCTTCAGGACTGTCAATCCCCCATGGAGGTGGATGGTGACCGTGACAGTGGAGGAGAGTCCCCGGGTGACAGTCATTGCCTTATCCCCCAGGTGCTGTGGTGCTGGGTGGGTCTGAGAAGTGCTAATGTAACTAAAGACGAATCCCTTCTCAAAGTTTATTCCCATTCTAAGAGGGTCCTAGTTAATACACTAGATCAGAGAGACTTACATTTACAATAGTGAATACTAAATTACATTTCTCAGGTTTACCAAATTTACATTTCTTTGCCTATGGTTTATTCTTCATCATTACATACATACCTGATAATGACATTAAAGTATTATTGATAACATATAGCCAGGTACACTTCCGTGGAAATAACTGGGAAAAAAAAAAAGATCATTACACTCTTTAATGTCAATTCTCTTATGTCTTAACCTCCAAATTCCAGCATTCTGAAATAGTATAAACAGTATATTTTGTCTTTAAGGACATTATCGATATTTTCAGGAAAAAAAAAAGACCTTTCAAGACAAATGTGAAGAATAAAATTTCATTTCTTTAAATACTTCAATCATAAAAATTAAATTGGAGTGCAACACACTGATTTTAAATTAAGATTCTACTTTTATCCTGTATGTCCAAATTAAATTCTGAGTTAAAATTCTAAATTACCTGTTCCATAGTTGCCTCATGCAGCTCATTGAGATTCAATGTGTAAATGCCATCTTCAGTTCCAAAAATAATGTACTGATCTGGAACAGTTGATAAATTACCAGAATTTGTTATTGTTGTCTGAAAACATTCTCTAAAATAGTAGCTTTGTGTTGTAACAGCATTAAGACTTAGTCAGCTAGCCATCCATCCAAAAATCAAAATATTCTCTAAAAGCATGCCGTTTTCGTCACCTCTTTTCTCCAATTTCGGCCTTATCTTTTAAAATTAGATATATTATAGGTTAGATGAACTCACTCAGACTTTATCTTACCATTATCATTCTCCCTTCAACATAATTTTCATATTTCTATTGTACTTATCAACGTTTGCAACACACCTACCTCAAGTAATCTTTTAAACAAGGAAAATGTGACTTAAAGACAAATTATAAATCATGACACACTGGAAACAATGAGCACATTTAGTGCCCACATCTTGGTTTCTAAATACTATGTTCCACTAAAAAGAACCAGGGCTTCTCAGAGAAAACCAAGATTCCTATTCCGAGGCAAGGAAAGTATAAGATGAACAAAGAAAGCTTACTGTGCTAGAAAGAAAGAAAGGTACTCAGGAAATGAGAATGTTCCATACAAAAGAACATAGGATATTCCAAAGACTCTGGGAAAAATTAAGTGTGAAAATAAGTTAAAAGTGATTAGATGATATCTCACTGAATGAAATAAGAATTTGTAAGTTCAAACTGATAGAAATTTATGTTAATACACAATACAGAGGCTGGTGCCGTGGCTCACTTGGCTAATCCTCCGCCTGTGGCGCCGGCACCCCGGGTTCTAGTCCCGGTTGCTCCCCTTCCAGTCCAGCTCTCTGCTGTGGCCCAGGAAGGCAGTGGAGGATGGCCCAAATGCTTGGGCCCTGCACCCGAATGGGAGACCAGGAGGAAGCATCTGGCTCCTCGCTTCAGATAGGCACAGTGTGCTGGCCATAGTGGCCATTTGGGGGGGTGAACCAATAGAAAGAAGACCTTTCTCTGTCTCTAACTCTGCCTGTCAAAATAAATAAATAAAAATAAACAATACAGAAAGGAAATTGCTGATGGAATGCAAATGGACACTAAAAGCAGTGAGTCGAAGTTTCATGAGTAAGAACCAGTGGAAGTCTCAATGCAGCACAATACTAATTCCTAAATAAATAGAAAGGAAAAAATTGTAACTTGGTAGTGGAAAAAGTTAGTATGTATCAGTTTAACCAACTGATAAACATTAACATCTTTAGTATTTGGACAAGCTGATGTCATGAATACTGAATGAGGCACTGGGAACAGCACTATAATATTTGTGTTATTCCTCCAAAAATGTAAACCTGATCTAAGCATGAAGATTCATCAGACAAATCCAAATTAAGGGACATTTTACAAAATAAGTGGAGATCAGGAGAGACAAGTACAGGTTTAGTAATTGTTTGAAATGAAAGCCAGTTAAAAGAGATAAAGCAGTTTAATGCAACAACAGGTGATCTTGAATACTGGACTAGTGGCATAAAAGCAGAGATATAATGAATGTTATTGGGATGGAAAAATTAAAGAAGGACTTTGGGTTAAAAAACATTATTATATCAATGATAAATTTCTCAATCTTTATGACTGTACTGAGGATACATAAGAGATGATTCTTATTACTAGAAAATACATACTGAAGAATAAAGAATAGAAGAGCATAATGTCTCCAATTTATTTTCAAGTATTCAAGAAAAAATGCCTATATAGACAGAAAATGGGCAAACATATGGGGTAAAATAGAAACAATTGGTAATTCTGAGTATACAGCAGTTTCTTGTAACTTTTTAAACCTTTTGATAAGTCTGAAATTATATCAAATAAAAAGATACCAATCAAAAATTTTTCTTAGTATTAAAATTTTTTTTCTGTTATATTTCTGTAATGGTGGCCTTTAAAGCAAAGCATTATATGACCTGTGTTTATTACTGTGTTGAAGGAGACAAACATTTCCTAAACTGCTCTGCAGCTTAAACTCTGTTTGCCAATTAGCAGACTCAGGCAGGCTCTTTCCATCAACAAGGTAAGTACAAACAGCAATGACATCGTGAAAGGACAACACTAAGAGTCACATGATAATGACACGGTTGGAATTCAAACCTAGACCTACTTAATTCCAAATATTTGCCTGCATGTATTATGCTTTTTTAAAAGCCTAAATTAAAAGTCATTGACATCATTCAGACATACAGAAAAAGTACTAAACACAAAGAATTCCTGTGTATCCTTAGTACAGATTCTACCAATCAATGTGTGAAATGTGTCTGCTTTTGCTCGATCATTGCTTCTCCATAAATACATTTTGTTCTTCTCTGAAATGCTGAAGGAAAGTTAGATGAATCTCCTTTACGCCTACATATTTCATTTTTATAAAACGTCTTACATAACCACAAGATGTTAACACTGAAACTATACAATGATCTAGTCCCCAGATTTTACTGATTGAGATTACAAATTATCCCCATAATGTCCTTGGACAGGAAAAGGAAACTCCATGCCTGCAATCAGCTGTGATGCCTTCTTAGACTCCTTTAGTCCAGAATAGTTCCTGTACCCTCTTAAATTTTAACTCCTTTAAGTGAAAACTAACTATATAGACTGTTGAAGGTTCCTACACCATTTAGCCTCTAAGGTCATATTTTAAAAATAAGCTTCAGTTCACTGGTTATGAAGATCCTTTCTCATAATAAGTATTTTTATTATCAATATATACAAAAATCAGAAATTTTACCTTTTGTGTCAGGATGTATCCAGGATGTTGCACAATTAATTTTCAAAGGGCAGCCATCAAAAACTTTTGAAAAACATGCTCCCATCTTATTCATAAAGAAAGAAATACTGAATTATTTGATAATTTTATACTTTCTAAAAAATACCTAAGATCATTATGAAATATCAAACTTACTCCTGTTTTCATTTATTTATGGATTCATCCCAAAACTAAATTCATATTTTGACTTAATTTTACTCCTTTTACCTTACATTCTTTCCAACTATAATCTGCTAAGTTAGGGCAAAAATATCTAATTTATCAAAATATCTACATTTGCCAACAATATGGTACAGGAATTTTAAGTTATTACTTTTCTTTAAGACTAATAATTATTAATGTGAAACAATGATGATTTTATTCAGGAGCATTACTGTGATTATAATTTCAGCACAACTCTGAAACAGATAACACCTACGAATCAGACTTTCACTGAATAAAAGCTAATTTATAAAGCACCTCATTCATGTGATTGGTTGAACCACTTCACAGACAGCTTTAGAAAAGGAGCTAAGTGGCTTTCTTTCCAGGGTTCACTTCTGATTTATTTACCCAGATCACAGTATCTAGCATGAAAACATGCCCCTCCACTCCTTTCCAGTATATTGTCCAATGTCCAATGTGAAAACAATGTGAAAATGGCTTTAGGGATAGAAAGACACTTAACCCAGATGACCAACTGGACGCAAAGCTATTAATGTCATCACATTCAGATTAAATTATTCTTTCTAGGCTAATCTTTCTAGGCCGCCAGTAATTATAAAAACATTCCAAATTCAAACTAATTCACTCAAATAAAGGAGTATGATTTGATCCCTAGGATGCAAATATATCTATTATCTTTTTAAAAAATATATACTTTCTTTCAATGGTTCAAGGCATTTGATAGCAAACATAATCCTGCTGCTTCTAAAGAGATTAAAAAATGGCAAGTAGTTCACATAAAAATATGCCTTACCAGCACTTTTGGGGTAGGTGGAAGACCATTGATGGCTGGTTTCTGTGAGAAAAAACAATTTTTAATGTGAGACTTCTAAACATTAAAAACATGTTAGATATTTAGAAATTTAATTATTTGAATTCATGAATTAGAGCCTGGGCCCCCTAGATGATAAACACAGCATCAGTTACAGCTAATCACAGGATACCCGCTAATACCTACAGGGAAGTCTCGCTTGTCTTTTTTCCGTGGTAACTGCGGTGCTTGCGCTGACCCTTCGGTATTTTCACTCATCAGCTTTGAGATACCATCACCATTTCCTAAGGAGAGACACAGTGAGAAGTTGAATGATGTACTTAAAGCAAGTACTTTCTTTGGAAATATTTTTTTTCCTTTAGTACCTATCTTTCACTTGGGTGATACTTTATTAGGAAAAAATTATTTTATTTTTAGATTTACTTATTGTTTATTTGAAAGGCAGAGACAGAGAGAGAGAGAGACAGAGAGAGAGATGGAGAGACAGAGAGAGATATATTCTATATGCTGTTCACTTCCCAAATGCCAGCAATCACCAGGGTTCAGCCAGGCCAAAGTCGGGACCCAGGAGCCAGGAACTCACCCATTGCCTCCTAGGTGCATTAGCAGGAAGCTGGATAGGAAGCATGGACTTGAACCAGACATCCCAATATGGGATGCAAGTGACTCAAGCAGTTAAGTTAACCTGCTGTGCCACAATACCTGTCCAAATTAGGGAAACTTTTCTACTGTCAGATGAATTAATTTAACTTGAGTGCCTTTCCCTAGATCCTGTACACGTAACAGTGCATCTTCAGCAGTGGTTTTAATCTATGAAAACAACAAATACCTTTCCACACTGTGAGAACAATGAAATGTGTATAGGAGTGAAATCAGCATTTTGAGATTTGATGATTGTTTATAGCCCTGGTCTCTACCATTGAGGATCAGTGTTTTTGTCTTCTTACTATTTGCTGAACTCTACTTAGCACGAGGTTAATCTTATGAGTAGAAAGTAAACTGAAAGCAGATCACTATAAAAATTAAGAGGGAATAGTGTCCATTTCACTTCAATAGGTTTCACGTTTGGTGCTCAATTAGTTGTCACCGATCAGGGAGAACATATGATATTTGTCCCTTTGGGACTGCCTTAATTCACTCAGAATGATGTTTTCCAGATTCCTCCATCTTGTTGCAAATGACCAGATTTCATTGGTTTTGACTGCTGTATAGTATTCTATAGAGTACATGTCCCATAATTTCTTTATCCAAATGTGAAACCTTTATCCAAACGTGAAACCTATTGAAGTGAAATGGACACTATGAGAAACAGTGACTTGATCAGCTCTTGTGCTGACTGTTGTTGTACAATGTAATACTTTATCCATTTTAGTATTTTTTTTTATTCTAGTACTATTGGTTGAACTCTGTAATTAACAAACAATTATTCTTAGGTGTTTAAATTTTAACTGAAAAGTGATCCCTGTGAAATATAAGAGTGGGAATAAGAGAGGGAGGAGATGTACAATTTGGGACATGCTCAATCAGTCGTGCCCCAAATGATGGAGTTAGAAATGTGCCAGGGAATTCCAATACAATCCCATCAAGGTGGCATGTACCAAGGCCATCTCACTAGTCCAAGTGATCAATTTCAGTTCACAATTGATCACACTGATAGGTCTAAGAGTCAAAGGGATCACACAAACAAGACTAGTGTCTGCTAATACTAACTGATAGAATGAAAAAGGGAGAGAATGATCCAACATGGGAAGCAGGATACACAGCAGACTCATAGAATGGCAGATGTCCTAAATAGCACTCTGGCCTCAGAATCAACCCTTAAGGCATTCGGATCTGGCTCTAGAGCCCATGAGTATATTTTAGGCATGGAAAGCCAAGACACTCTGGAAGAAAAAGAAGACCTAAATGAAAGATCTCTGTGATTGAGATCCCACTGGAACGAATGGGGCCATCAAAGAAGGAGGTACCTTTCTCTGAAGGGAGGAGAGAACCTCCACTTTGACTATGACCCTGTTGGAATAAGATTGAAGTCGGCGGACCCTAAAGGCTTCCATAGCCTCGGCAACTCATGACTAGACCCTAGGGAGATTCCTGACGCCATAAACAAGAGTGTCAAATTGTTAAATCAACTTCAGGAGTCACTGTGTACTTACGTCTCATGTAGGATCTGTCCTTAATGTGTTGTCCAATGTGAAGTAATGCTATAACTAGCACTGAAACAGTATTTTACACTTTGTGTTTCTGTGTGGGTGCAAACTGATGAAATCTTTACTTAGTATATACTGAATCAATCTTCTGTATATAGATAATTAAAAATGAAAAAAAATATTGGTATTAAATTGGAAATTGCATAGAAAATTAATCAATTTAAAAAAATATATCATGTAGGATCTCTGTCCTTAATGTGCTATACATTGTGAATTAATACTATAACTAGTACTCCAACAGTATTTTTCACTTTGTGTTGCTATGTGAGGGCAAACTGTTGAAATCTTTACTTGATATATAGTAAACTGATCTGTGTATAAAGTGAATTGAAAATGAATCTTGATGTGAAGCAAGGGGAGAGGGAATGGGAAAGGGGAGGGTAGCGGGTGGGAGGGAAGTTATGGGGGGGGAAGCCATTGTAATCCATAAACTGTATTTTGGAAATTTATATTCTTTAAATTAAAGCGTTATAAAAAAATAAATTAATTAACATATAAAAAAAAAATTAAGAGGGAATAAGAGAGGAAGAAGGAGAAGGGGTTGCAGCATGGGTGGGAGGTAGGGTACGGTAGGAAGTATCACTATGTTCCTGAATGTGTATATATGAAATACATGAAATTTATACACCTTTAAATAAAATTTAAAAAGAGAGATGATTAAAGAAGGAAGACACAGTATTATGTTTGACAAACTGGATGTGTAGAGTGATGAAAATGAGGGACTCCAGATTAGATTAATATTTTTGAGTCGAAATCATTGGAATCATGTGAGATATTTACTGCTCTTATTATAACAAGGCAATGAAAAGTATTCATAAATTTGTATTCCTTGCTTGTTATTTGCACAGAACCATATCTAATTTATTCAAAATGTACTATATAGAACATAACAAAGCTAGCACTCATGAACTTTAAGATGGCTGTTCTTAATTACAATCAATGAACTATGTCTGGTGTTTGTTCTATTACTTAGGTTTCTTATGAGCCAATGTGCAGCTGGAGGGAAGAAAAAAACACCGTCTTTCCTTTCCCTTTTACTTTAATGTAACAAAGATGAAGGGTGAAAACTGAACCAAGTGTCTGTCTTTGGTCCCAATTTCTATGAATAAAGGCTTTTCCTAAAAGAAAAAAAAAAAGACCTAATGATGCTGATGCTCAAGGCTTTTGATAACTGACCTTTAATCTATGCTTAGTCCTACCTTCCCTTTCAATCTCAAACTGCCATCATACTGACCAAACTCCAAACGCGATTCAGACTGCCCTGCTGCAGTGCACTTATGCACCCCTGGTCCACCCCCTGATGGCTCATAAGCCCTTTCACACCCTGCAGGAGGCCACTCCTCTGTTTTTTCTCCTTTCCCTCCTCAGAACTCTCTAGTCTCCTGGTACTTACACCTGTGTTTATTCTGGGAGACACATACAGCCACTGTCTTCCCTAATGTTACAAGTATATGGGTGTAACTTTCATGGAATTAAAGAAGCTTCACAAAGCTTTGAATTTTAAGACTAAAGAAAAAATAATGTTTAGAAAAGGAGCTAAGTGGCTTTTACTTTTGATTTATTTACCCAGATCACAGTATCTAGCTGTGTGCACGCCAGGGCTGCTGACACTGCCAGCCATACCAATAGAAGAAGTCTCTACAGGACCACAGCTTGGGCTGCTCTGCCTTCTGAGAACCTGAGGAGCTCTGTTCTCTGAATCAGGGCAACGTTTCACGGTTGATGACCTTTCTTCATCTGGGAGGTTGTCTTCAGGGTAACTGTTTATCCTTGGCTAGAATAAGAAAATAAAAGCATTATTTAAAAAATCTGGATAAAAGTTAACAGTTATCATTAGGCAGCAAAGACTTCAGAGGGAAGTGGATGAACCCCTTCTTCATTCTGTGCAGTTCCATACACTGGGTTAAATGAGCAAGAGTTGAGTTAAATCTCCCTACACAGCTAAAAATTTGCCTCGTGGTTTTTAATCAGCCTCAATACACAACTGATACAATTTTGATAAAAAAATAAAGCTATGTAAACAATCCACAGAACATTCAGTAAGCAGCAACAAATGAGGAACATGACTCTATGGAGCAAGACTCTACTAACATGTCTCAGCAATAACTGATAACGATAAATGATGAACTCTTTAGCTCCCCTTCATTCAAATATTTTTGCAAATGAGCAATAACCAATTTTTGCCTTTTCCTAATAGGGATTACAAAGATTCTATTTCTCATGAAATTTTCCTTACTATATATTTTAAATCTCTGTATATCCCTCTTGAAGAAAACTGTATTCCTCTAAAATACCTTTTAGTGAATTTTGAATAAACTTGACAGAATTATTTTGAAGTTTAATTATTTAAACAAGGATTTATGGTTTAAAAGTAGCTCACCTTCGGAGGCAGAGGGGGTGGTACTGCCCGTTTTGAGGTTGATCTAATACAAAGAGAAAAAACACAATTTAGACAGTAACAAATGACATTCCATAACAAATGACAAATATAAAAGAGACACTATTAAATATCCATTAAATCTTTTTATAATATCAAAGATAATAAGACAAATAGAACATGATGCAGAGTATAATATTTTTAGGAAGACCAAAGACCTCATATTGTCAAGCTGTATTAGCAAAACCATAAAACAGAGATTTTTATAAAGTAGTTAAGAAGTCTTTATTTTATAATTATGCTTTACTACATTTAATAAAAATAAATTTACTAATAGAAAACAGATTCAGATTTTTAGAGTTAGAAACCATGGATTCAAGGAGACACTTTTTTAAAAAATAGGTCTTATTTATTTATTTGAGAAGCAGAGTTACAGATAGAGAGAGGAAGACCCAGACAGAGAAGTCTTCCATCTGCTGGTTCACTCCCCGAATGGCTGGGCTGATCCAAAGACAGAAGCTTTTTTGGGATCTCCCATGTGGATGCAGGGGCCCAGGCACGCAGGCCATCCTCTGCTGCTTTCCCAAGCACATCAGCAGGGGGCTGGATTGGAAGAGGAGCAGCCAGGACATGAACTAGTGCCCCTATGGGATACCGGCACCACTGGAGGAGATTTAGCCTACTACGACACAGTGCCAGTCCCAGGCTCTATTATTAAATCCTTTGCTATTCAAAGTATGGACCAGCAACACTGGCCTGGCCCAGGAACTTTATTTATTTATTTAAAGATTTATTTATTTGAGAGGTAGAGTTACAGACAGTGAGAGGGAGAGACAGAGAGAAAGGTCTTCCTTCCATTGGTTCACCCCCCAAATGGCCACAACAGCTGGAGCTGTGCTGATCCGAAGCCAGGAGCCAGGCACTTCTTCCTGGTCTCCCATGAGGGTGCAGGGGCCCAAGCACTTGGGCCATCCTCCACTGCCCTCCTGGGCCACAGCAGGGAGTTGGACTGGAAGAGGAGCACCCAGGACTAGAACAGGTGTCCATATGGGATGCCAATGCTGCAGGCAAGTATTAACTTACTGTGCCACAATGCCGGCCCCGGCCCAGGAACTTTTAAAAATGTACTATGTAGAAAAATGTACTCTGTATTCAATGAGAGTCTCCCTTTTTGTTGTTGTTGTTGTTAAAAAAGAGATTTATTTATTTATTTGAAAGACTGTTACACAAAGAGAGAGAGAGAATGAATCAATCTTCCATCCTCTGGTTCACTTCCCCAAATGGTCGCAATGGCTAGGGCTGGGCTTGGAGCCAGAAGCTTCATCTAGACCTCTCATGTGGGTGCAGGGGCCCAAGTATTTGGGTCATCTTCAGCAGCTTTCTTAGGCACATTAGCTGGGAGCTGAATCAGAAGTGAAGCAATCAGGACTGGAACTGGCACTCACATGGGATGTAGGCGCTGCAGGTGGCAGTTTAACCTGCTGCACCACAGCTCACGCCCCCTAGAACCTCCATTCTAACAAGCTCACCAGGTGACCAACAGGCATATCGGAGTTTGAGAAGCAGTGAATCAGCCTAGCCCAGTGGTCCCACACACATTCACAGTCATTGCAATCACTTGAGAAGCTTCCACAGTTCTTAGATTCCTTTCTCTGTAAGGGGTCACGGGTAAAAATTGTAGGCTGTGTGAGATATACCGTGGTCGCAACTCTACAACTCTGCTGTTCTGGCATGAAAGCAGCTATAAACAATACATAAATTAATAAGCATGGTTGTGTCCCAACAAACCTTTACTTACATACACTGATTACAATTTCAAATACTTCTCATGTGTAGCAAAAATATTGTTCTTTTGATTTTTTCAACCATTAAAAACACAAAAACATCATTCTTAGAGCATGGGGTGTACAAAAATAAGGAGGAGGCCAGTTCTGGTCCACAGACCATAGTTTGGAAATCCTGCATCTATAGCTTAATGCTAGAACCCACGGATCTGTATTTCCAGAGTTATCTAGGCTACTGCAATGCACAAACAGGTTACAAACAATTCATGGAAGCCAGCCAGAACTTTTGAGGGAAGACAGGTCTAGAATGTACTGGAGATGGACCTGGGGTTTTCTAACTCCCATTGAGGTATTTTTTTTGTCCATGATATCACATGCTTCATCTTTCAGTATATCATCACATATATTCAGATTAAAAAAACAAAAACCACAAATCTTAATGATCAACACATGATGCTTTCTACATTGACAACATAGTACAACTTTAAGAATGAAAATTAAAGCTTAATTTAAAAAAACACCCCAAAACTGTTCTTATGTATCAATTAAAATAAAGTTATTAAATCAGAAAACAACTTACTTGCCAGTATTTGCACCATCAACAAAAGGATTCCACTTTAATATAAAATTTGGGTCTGATGACACTCCCTGTGAAGAGAAAAATGTGGTTTAAAATGCTATTTCTAACAACAAAAAAACAGAAAAGTTACTCCATAACAACTTTTATTTGATTCAAGAAAATATTCCACTGTAATAACTGTTAATCATCTTGTATTCAATCAGTTTTTGAATCTCCAGCTAGCTCTGCTTTGTCATGTGTCCTATTTAGGTCAATGACTCATTATCAGTTGACAACAAGAACTTTAGAAATTCCATAAACATACTAAATGTAGCTTCAAATGTGACAAGCCCTCTTTACCAATATGCTAGTGTTTTCCAAAGCAAAAGAAAAAAATTAATGTAATATTAATAGCATCACTATCCCATTAGCAAGGAGAACTAAATAGCTTATTAAATTATCATTTACTTATTGCTGCACAACTTTTGTCTATCAGTATGGAAAATGAAGACTTCATACTCAGTGACATATAGAGTAACAAGAGCACTAACTCTAAATAAGGGAGAAGAGATACAGTAATCAGAAGACAGATAGTCTAAAAATCATATAAAAAAATAGATGTTAATATGACTTCCACACTGATTCTAATGTCTTGCTTTATTTATTCTTTTATTTCACATAATCTCAAAATAAGCAATTTTTTAAAAAGCTGTATTAACAAAACATTTTTTAAAAATATAAGGCAATGCAGGGATACAGAATGGACTGCAAACTTAACAGAATTAGTAAGAGAAAAGGCCCTGAGAACTTGAAGCTTATGCTTATCCATGCAGCTCATAACTTCAGGGAAATGCAGACTGAAAAGGGTCAAATGAATGGCTGACATACTGTGACATGTGTGGCCTAGTCAAAATACACCTAAACTATCAACTATTTCAAACTGTAATGTGAGAGGTACATTATCAAAATTAATGCTTACATGGTATATTACTTTGTTCTGTCGTCAAAGTATATTTAATTCTAAGCTTTCTCAAATTCCAATGTGAATATACTTAAAAAAAAACTCACAATTCTTACCATTTCATCACGTGCTTCTGTCTCCTTCCGCAGAGGAGGTTCAAATTGTAACTTATCAACTGCAACATATAGAAGAGATATTTACAAAATCAGCATGTTAAAGGCTTCATCTCAGGATTACTACAAGAAGGTTCTGTACTGGTAAGGGGGCAGCAAGGGACCCATGAGAAGAAAGGAAAGAGACCACAAAGTCTCCTATGTTTTAACTACAAGAGTGCTCCTTTTTACTTATCCAAAGAAAATAATCTGGGACCTTCCTAACATCATTACCTAATTCTTGGTTGTAATCAGGAAATTAAACAGTACTTTTTGTGTAAGAGATTTTTTAAAAATTAATTAGAAGTCGATGACTAGAAAAATTAAGTATTGTTTCTACATTGCAGACTCTGTTTTGTGATTTATTTAAGCTATAGCTTCTTAGGATAGATGAACCAAAAATAAATTGCCTGTAAACTAAATGAACAAATTATTTCTGCCAAATTAACTGTCACAATGCTGCTCAGGAATCTATTTGGCCTAGTCCGATTGATTTCAGAATAATTATTCCAAATAAAAAAAGAGTATCTTCTTTTACATGAAATATTCTAAAACAGAGAAAAGGATAATTTATTACCTACTCATAAAGCACAGAGAATTTAAAAAATTTTAAATTCCAAAATCCAATGTGACAGAAAGGTCAAGGAAATTCTATACACTCATACTTGCATCAGAGATGCAAAATTCCCATATAGACTCTTAGCAAAGCAAGCAAAATACATTTAAAAAGCATTTAAGGAGAATTGTATTGTCCTTTTCCCTAAAAAAAATTTGCACAGAAACAGTAAGTTATAAACTTTTTAATTAAAGGTTGGAAGACATCTCATAAAATATAGAGTACATTGTAATTCATAAAGAACCACTGTATTCTTTTAAGATAGAGATACTTTCTGTTTTAGCATTAGAAATACTGGCAAGCAGGTCTAGAGACGCTTTATAAAAGGCACTAGTATAGCAAAAACTATCACTTGAATAATAAAAATTTAATATCTGGTAAATTTAGAGACTTACAAAGGTAAGGAGGCCTTCTATATCCTGATTAAACTCCCAACATGGTAAGATTCTAGCCACGATGAAGTACCAGGAATCAGAGTTACCTTTCTGCCATAAACAAGCACATCCATGTAATACAAATGTGTGTGTGCTTGTGTATATGTCTGCATGTATGTCAACTATATGAAGCAAGTGGCCTGTGATTCTTGAGAGAAAAGAAATACATGGTAAGATCTATAGTCATCCTGGCTTTCTGCATGGGGCGCTGTACAAACTAGGAAACAATAAAGTAGAAATCAGAGAAAGAGTCTCAATGGATGAAGGAAACAAAGATTGAAATTTGGGCAGTGCTTAGACAATGGGACCTTAAAGGACATGGCCTGAGAAATATGAATGTTGTACAAAAAAGGAATTCCAGAAATATGTAAAGGAGTCTCCTGTATCTTTGGCTGAATACCAAGAACGAAGCAAGCCACTGTCAGACAACAACAAACATGAGCTTCTGGAGATCCCACAGTTCAAGGAAAGATATCCGAGTTTCTATCCAGATGAAAGACGCTAGTAAAAACTTACACAAACCTTGAAAGGATCAAGTTATTAACTCTTTAAACAAACAGGACAAAATCCCAGAGACACAGATGTCAGAAACAGCAGCAGACCAGCACTTTAAAACAGCTATGATAAACACGTAAAAAGATTTAACAGAAAAAATGGACACAGCAAGTAAGCAGACAGGAAAGAACTAGAAACTGTGTTGATGATGAGGTGCATGTATGCGTGTGTATTTTATAGGACTGAAAGCCTACATCTGAAAAATACTGTATCTGAAATAAAATTCACTGGATAGGCTTAACAGCAGACTGAATACTACAGAATAAAAGATTAGTGAACTTCTAATCAGGGCAAGAGAAATGAAATTGAAGCATAGAGAGCAACGACAAACTTCTATGAATGAAAGCGGCAGAACAAAGCCCCAGTGACCTGTGACAAGTGGTCTAACGTGTAACTAGAATCCCAGAATTCGAGGAGAGCCTGGCACATAAATTCTGAAGAAAGAGCAGCCAAACACTTCCCAAATTTGATAAAAAAATCAATCCACAGATCTAAGAAACAAAATGTACCCCAGATAGACTATGGTTACACATACTGCAGTCAAACTGTTTAAAAAAAAAAACCCACAAAACCCAAAACCCACGAAAGTTCCATATTATAGTACCTTGTACCTTAAAAATTTTAAGTTGAATTCATGGATTGGGTTATAATCTGAAGCCTCAAAAATTGGTAAAGGGAACAGGTATTTAGTCTATTGGTACATACTCAAGTCTCACACTGGGGTACCTGTGTCTGATGCCCAGCTACTCTGCTAATGCAGATCCTGGGAGACAACAGTGATAGCTCGAATACTGGCTCCCTGTTACCCATGTAGGTGACTTGGCTTGAGTTACTGCTTTCCTGCTTGGGCCTGGCCCAGCCCTGGCTGTTGTGAATATTTGGGAAGTGAACCTGCAGATCAGAGATGTTTCTCTATCAAATAAATAAAATTTCTGAAAAATTTAAAATATTGACAGAGGAAACTATGGGTAGGCAATACTATAGATGTTTTTTCATAAATAGTTTTTCTCTCAACAAAGGCTTTTATTTGGTAATTATGTATTTTATATATATATATATATATATATATATATATATATATATTCAGTTCTAGTGTGTATAAAGCTTGACAAAAATCATCAATTTTAACAGTGGCAAAAAAAAAAAAAAAAGAGTTGCCTGAGTTGTGTTTCCTGAGAAATCTCTAATTGTATCTCCAAGATGCAAACACTCACTTTCCATGGATTGTTACCAAGAAAATTTGTAGGATAATGTACCTTACTCACAATCTCCACTGCCTGTGACACCTTGGTATGATTTTAAAAACAAACCATTTAATCATTACATATAAATGTCCTGACAAAATCAAAATAGTTTTGAAATTTAAACTAAACTTTCAAAAATGCTTAAACTTCCTCAGACTTAACTTTTCTGTTTTACTTTTCCTTACCCTGAATAACACTAAAGTCAACACCTCTGGAGCCCACTGGACTCAATGAAGCAAAACCAGAGCATCCCATGTATCTGGGGATTTTGCCCTCACCTACTCTTTGTACATTTACTGGAGGGAAATAGCTAGACTCTTGTACTACACTGCCTTACCTTCAAACAGGTCCAAGAAGCATTTCCACCGAGATGACCTTAACGTGATTTAATATGCAGACTGTCTTGGAAAACTGCCCTCTGATCCTGATAAAGAGAATCTTGCCAGCTACTGTCAGTGGTAAGCCAGGGTATCAATCTCTGTATTCATGTCTCTCAGAGAGACACACAACCAATCATAAGTCACGGGAATAGTGTCCCAGCAGAATACCTCAAACGAGAGATGACCAGGAATCTGAGAAGCATGTGACTACAAAGGAACACAGCTTCCACCCAACTACCGGACCAAGCCCATGACCACAGGAAGTGGAACATCTGCCCTCAGCCCATGGGACAAGATGAGTAGAGCTACCGTCATACTTTAATCTGCACACTACAGTATGTATTCTATTTGCTCAAGCACATTTCTACCCCTTCTTTACCAGTTGAAGATACTGGACTGACAGACACTTGTTATTTCTTAACTATGGTACTTGTAGAATCCCTGTTTTTAATATTGCTTTTTTGTAGGAGAGGCCAGCATTGTGTCACAGCTGGTTAATTGCTGCTTGAAATGATGATTTCCCATATAAGAGTGCTGATTCAGGTACAGGATGCTCTGCTCCGATCCAGCTCCCTGCTATTTTAGCTGGGGAAAGCAGCAGAAGATGGTCCAAGTGCTTGGGCCACTGCCACCTGCATGGCAGACCTGGATGGAATTCCAGGCCCCTGGTTTTGGCCTAGCCCAGCCCTGGCCATTGTGGCTTTTTGGGGAAAGAACCAGTGGATGAAGGGTCTCCCACTGTGTCTCTCCATTTCTCTGTCACTTTGCCTTTCAAATAAAGTAATTAAAATAATAGTGCTCATGGGAGTCGTTGTCAGTCCTTGGTATGAGTTCAACACCTGGTTGAAATTTCCTCAAAACTTAGCAAAAATTATCTAATTAAATCAAATGTATTTGTACTCACTTTTTTTTTTTTTTAAGATTTTATTTATTTATTTGAGAGGTAGAGTTACAGACAGTGAGAAGGAGAGACAGACAGAAAGGTCTTCCTTCCGTTGGTTCACACCCCAGTGGAACCCAGGTGCTTCCTCCTGGTCTCCAATGAGAGTGCAGGGGCCCAAGCACTTGGGCCATCCTCCACTGCCCTCCCAGGCCTCAGCAGAGCGCTGAGGAAGAGGAGCAACTGGGACTAGAACCCGGAGCCCATATGGGATGTCGGTGCTGCAGGTGGAGGATTAACCAATAGAGCCATGGCACCGGCCCCACACTCACATTTTCTGTGGTTACCTACCAACTTCCTTTTGTGCCAATTTCTTGTTACTAGCTTCCTAGGTAATTGGACTGATCATGAATTGACTTCAGATGACAAAATGTTAAAATTAGGTAATTTAGCTGATGTACTCAAATTTGGATCAGAGAGCAAATAGAGAAATCTGCCCTGTCATTCATCAGGCCTCGGGGGACAGATGAAAATCCAACTGAAAATGAACAAGAAAACGTTTCTCCCAAGGATATTCTATACATGTGAAGTTTCATATAATGACCCCCTGAGCTATACTGCTATCTTACTGAGAAACCTCATGCTCTAAAATTACAGAGTGCCAGAAACTTGCTGTTGTATGCAACCATATTCATCAGAATGAATCATTCTGTTCTAGCCTGGAAGACTTAAGTCACTGACCCAGAGAAGCAGACTCAATTTCCAACCCAGACATAAAGCTTCAGAGGAAGACATTTATGAATCTGACATTGCAAGTTTCCAAAGAAACACATTTCTGTGTCCACTTTTACAGCACAAACCTGGTGTTCACCCCTCCCTATAAACAAGGCTGCTTTGTTCAAGGTCATCACTTACATGTCACTCATGTCACTGCAATGCCACTATTTCCAGCATGCTAGACCTCTTTTGCTGTATTTGATGAGATGCTGGATGGTTTCTCTGGTGTGTGTTCTCCCTCACTGCAAGGAGTCAATAAACATGGCGTTGCTGTACTACAAAGTTATTCCAGGTAGTCTCAGACTGAGTGGGCTCAATTCATAATAATTATATGTCTACCAAATACTATGTATATTTGACTATCAACAGAAGAATGCATGAATTGTGGTACAATCATGTGGTGGAATCCGTGACTATAAAACAATGAACTGGTTATTGCTACATGTGACATGAAGGACTCTCACAGGCATTACTGAGCAAAGGAAACTAGGCATAAAATGTATCATCCCACTTAGCTGAAGGTCAAGACTGGGTATAACACAATCTATGTTTAGAGACCACAGCAGTAATTAGCATGGGCAGGGTAGGGTTGGGAACTCTTGGAGGGAAAGGTACAGACAGTGAAGCAGCATGAGGGAGCCTTCACAGATTCTGATCATGTCCCACCTCCAGTGCAGGGTGCTAGAGACATGAGTGTATATGTATTTAGAAATTCATCATGCGTGTATTTCATATTTGAGTTTTTGACTATCTGTAAATTATCAGCTCAGTTTAAAAAACAAAGAAAAAACAGAACTAACTGGAAATATACAAAGTCTATTAAACAAACAAAAACAAAACAGTAAAATATTCCTTACAGATCCCAAAAGAGAGGTGTGAAAATTTAAAGATGGACAAATCAAAGGCTGGTGCTGTGGCGTAGTGGGTAAAGCCGTCACCCACAAAGCCAACATCCTGTAGGGGCGCCAGTCCAAGTCCTGGCTGCTCCAGATCCGATCCAGCTCTCTGTTATGACCTGGAAAGCAGTAGAAGATGGCTCAAGTCCTTGGGCCCCTGCATTTGCGTGGAAGACCCAAAAGAAGCTCCTGGTTCTGATTGGTGCAGTTCTAGCCACTGCAGCTAACTGGGGAATGAACCAGCATATGGAAGACCCCTCTCCCTCTCTCTCTCTGCGTAACTCTTGACTTTCAAATAAATAAATCATCTTTTTAAAAAAATAAAGATGGACAAATCATCAATAAATTGACCTTCAACTCTACTACTTTCTGCCTGGGGTGTGCAACACACAAAGCTCCCCCTAAGATCATCAGTACATAGGGCACTTAAGGAAGAAACAAATCTTGAACTATTCTCTGAAAAAGTCTATTTTGTTTATGACTATCAGTCTTCTAAAGTTAATACATAAGTTTAATGAAATCTCAGTAAAAACATGGTTTCTTTGAAAATTAAGATTCTTAACTTTATGTGGAGGAAAAATAGCATAGCATCATAATAAAAAGATCAGCAACAAGGCCATCTATATATATCTGTACATATATGCATATGTATATATACATATGTACATATACATAAACATCTGTACATATATGCATGTGCATATGTGTCTGTGTGTGTGTGTGTGTGTGTGTGTGTGTGTGTGTCTGTGTAGGTAGCGGCAGGAATTAGGAAGAGAATAGTCCTGCAAGACTCTAACAGATATTATAGATATAATTATCCAAAGTATGCTACTACCAGATGAATAGAGAAAGGGTGCAGTGGAACACAATTTCCAGAAACAGTCCTGAAACTGAAGAGGAATTTAGTATATTGTGAAGATGGCACATGAAATTCCTGATTAGAAGATGATGAACAGCACCAAGATAAATGGGTAGGTATCCAGAAAGAAAATGAAGTCGAATGCAGACTTTATACTTTCTACCACATATTTTAGACTAAAGATGGAAGCATTTTAAAAATCAAACTACAAAAACAGAAGAAACAACAGGAGAATCCTTTTGTAACTTTGCCATCAAGAAGGCCTTGCTAAATATGACATAAAATTCAAAAGTTATCCAAGAAAAGACAGGCAGGTTAGACTGTATTAATAGACTTCTACACAGCCGCATAAAATAAGGAATACAGCTTTATAATGGAGTATCAACTTGGTCACTACTCTTCTCTCTAGTATTTGAGGCCCAGAATCCTATTCAGATTGTAAAAGAAGGTAACTAAGAAAATACGAATTTGGGTGCTAACAAAGGCATTGTACCCTGAATTATTGGCTGAATCATAAAATGTACTAATTGAAACTAATATGAGAAGGACATTCTAACACTGCAGCTGTATTTCTGAAGTTGTATCCAAAATGCTCAAGATATTTGAGTTTAAGAAAACTCACACAAAATGCTCATCTGAAATAATTCTATTTAGCCCAAATATTTAATGAATTATCTTCTCCCATTATGGTTTAAAATTTAATTTGTATTTTACTGGTTATATATCTTATTTTGCTATAAACCACTTTAAATCTCTTGAAACAAATATACATTTAGGTTAATAAACCCATACGTATAAAAACTTATTTCCAAATTTGTTTTTCTAAATTAATGTTGCAAGGTCCAGCACTGTGGCACAGCGGGTTTGCTTATGACAATGGCTTCTCATGTCAGAAAAGCAGTTGGATTACTTGCTATTCTGCTTCTGATCCAGCTCCCTGCTAATGTGTCTGAGAAAGCAGTAGAACATGGCCCAACCATCTCTGTCTCTACCATCCATGTGGGAGACATGGATGGAATTCTGGGTTCCTGGTTCTGGCCTGGCCCAGTCCTGGCTACTGGCCTTTAGGGAAATGAACCAGGGATAGAAGAGATTTTTTTCTCTGTCACTCTTTCAAATAAGTAAAAAAAAAAAAAAAAAAAAATCAATGCTGCTAAAGTGACAAATACTGATATAAAACTTTCATCTTCAATGATTTGTTTATTAAATAAAAAATAATTTCTTCTTTTAAATACTTCTTTTAGAAAAGATGCATTTTTTTAAAAAAAACAAAACCAAACCAAAACAAAAACCCTAAAACCAGTGTGGCTGTTCGGCCTACTCGTAAGATGCCCACATCTCGTATCAGAGTGCCTGGGTTCCACACCTGCCTCCAGCTCCTGAGTCCATCTGCCAGTTGATGAACATACTGGGAGGCAACAGTGATGGGTCAAGTAACTAGGTTCCTGTCAATCTACTGAGAGACCTGGATTGTGTTCCTAGCTCCTCACGTCAGCCCAGGCCCAGTACTGGTTGTTACTGGCATTGGGGGAGTTAAATTTTCAGAAATAATTTATAAAAATTATAAGTAATTTATAAAATTGAAACCAATGTAAATGCCCAACAAGAGGCATTTACTTATCAATTAATCAATTAATAAAGCAGAGTGCAATAAATATAAGTTAATAGTTATGCTAATATATAGAAAATATTTCTACATGAAGTAAAATTTTATGTATAAATTCATCCACATAAAAATATACATGGAAAAACAAAGGAAATTTGGCAAAAGATATCAACTATGGGTTTGCTCTGGCAAGGCAATCATATGCAATGCTCATTTTCTATTTTTTCTTACTGCAAATGTTTTGCAATGAATACCATCATTTTCTTAAGTAAAACATAAAAAACATTCAAAAATTGTAAATCATGGGCATTCTATCTAGAAGAGAAAAGCAAGTCCTATTTTAGAAGTATTTCATGTTAAAATATGTAGCCTCAATCAGTATCAAATTTTATTATTCCATAAAAAGTACAATACCCAGCTCAACCCTCCAAAACCAACAATGGAAAAGGTACACCAAACACATACAATTTATTTCTGAAGCTGTCCGTTCAGCTCTGGCATTCCTGTTTGTAGATCTAATGGTATGACGAATGATTGCATGGGGCTGTGAATATAAGCATAATACACGCACTTTAAAAAATTTCAATGATAAAGTGAAAAGATAAAATTTTATTTTTGTTACCATTAATGATTATCTGTTAAATTTTGATTTAAACATAAAACAAATACAATGAACAGTAAGATGCTTTAATATTAATCCATGCTTACACTGTGCAAAATATTGAAGGGTTTCAAAAAAGTAAGACACATTCTCCATTCCTCAAAGAGGTGCACTAGGTCTGGGAAGATGAGACAAGGACATACTAAAAAAAATAGGAAATGGTCAAGTGCCGCTCATGAAGATAAATGGATTACTACCGAGGAGGGAGAAATGATTTTATAGTGAGGAGTATAAAAGTTCATCAAAGAGCTGTACTCTCATCTGGGGCTTTAATGTGCAAGTTAAGTGTTGGATATGCAGAAATGTGAGAAAGCATTCTAAACACGAGAAAGAACACAGAGTGATGGAAGAAATAAAGAAAAGCAAGGAGTCTTCAGAGGGAGCGAACTGTTTATTATTTGCTACAGCGAAGATTAGGTACAGAGATGACAAAGCTGGAAGACAGATGGAGGTGCGCCAGATCATGAAACATTCTGAATGCCAGGCCAGGGCTCTCCATTTTATTTCTTTAGCAGAAAAAAATTTTTGGAGCAAAAAATTTGCTCCAAGGGAGCGAGGGAATGGCATCACCACAGTGACTTTAAGAATACTCTGATTAGCATATAAAAGTGTAGGGAGGGGACAAATACTGGACGCAGGGAGACTGGGTAAAGTCAAGAATGAAGTTTACTGTCTTCACAGTCTCATGTAAGTGCCTGCTCCGGTGAAGCTATGCCTTCAGCTTGACCTCTGTCTACCAAATTTCTCATGACTCTCATTCACTGATGGCTTAAAAGTGGCTCACATGTGTTTTTTCCTCTACTTCAATACCCACTATCATTTCAATGGACTTCAAAAGCTCAGGTCCAATGTTCTAGACTTAAGGTTCCCGACCTAACCTCTGAAGACATTCTCACATGCTTCAACCCACCCTGCATGCCTGTAATCACACCTGGAACCAGTCATGAGCTCTGATACACAAATTTACCTACACTCTAAAAGTCTGATGCCTTGTGTTCATACTCTCACTTATTCCAATTACTGTTTCCCAAAAAGACTTAATTATTTGAAGGGCAGAGACACGGGGGTGGGGGGTGGAGGGGGAGTGGGAGGAAGAGAGAGAGAGAAAGAGAGAAATATTCCACCTACTGGTTCATTTCCCAAATTGCCACAACAGCCAAGGCTGGGCCAGGCCAACATCAGGAGCCTGGAAGTCCATCAGGGTCTCCCTCGTGGGTGGCAAGGGCCCAAGTACCATCTCCTGCTGCTTTCTTAGGTGCATTAGCGTGGAGCTGGATGGGTAGTGGAGCAGCTGGGAACTGAACCAGCACTCCAATATGGGATGCCAGCATTGCAAACTGCAGCTTAACCTGCTACACTACAATTCTGGCCCCCTCCAATAATATTTTTAAGGTTTATTTTATTTGAAAGGCAGAGTGACAGAAAGACACATAGAGAAATGGATTTTCCATCTACTGGTTTACTCCCCAAATGTCCAGGGTTGGTCCAGGCTGAAACCAGGTGTCCAAAACTCCATCTGGTTCTCCCATGTAGTGGGTAATAGTCTGCTTTCCCGGGGCACTATCAAGGAACGGGATCAGAACAGTGGGACCTGAGCTGGCATGCTGATATGGGATGTCAGTGTCATAGGAGGTAGCTTAATTCACTGCCTCACAATAATGGCCCGATTCTCAATCACTCGTTTAATGTTCTTCTTGGAATATCAAGTCCACCAATCCACTACTTCCTCACTCTCCATATGCTTCCTGCCTATCTTCACTTTTCTCTCTACAGAGTTTTAATCTGTTACTCCAAAATTTCAAGCAATCTGTTAATGGTATTTTAAAATTCCTTAGCCCCATGTTCTCCAGCACCCTGACATAACAGATTGTCAACGCTGGATGGATTCAACCTGTGTGTTTACATGTGAGGTATCTATTACTACTGGAGGAAAAGTACATGCAGAACATCCTGAGCATTCATTTCATTTGAGCCTTCAGCCCAACTCTTCTCTAGTCACAGACAGCCACGGACGGTCAGAGACCTTCTCTCATCATTTAACCCACGCACAGCTCCCAATTACGGTTTCAAACCTTCTCCACGCTCATCATATCTACCTATTTTCTTTTCAGGAGATGGCCTGGCCACTACTTCACAGAACAGAAATTACTAGCCACACTATCAGTGATGCTCCTTTAATTATTTTTTTTAGATTCACTTATTTTACTTGTAAGGAGGAGTTAGAGAGAGGCAGAGGCAGAGAGAGAGAGAAACAGAGACAGAGACAATCTTCCATCTGCTGGTTCATTCCCCAAATGGCCAAGAGGGCTGGAACTGGGCTGGTCTGAAGCCAGGAGCTTCTTCTGGGTCTCCCACATGGGTGCAGGGACCGAAGCACTTGGGCCATCTTCTACTGCTTTCCCAGGCACATTGGCAGGGAAGTTGGATAGGAAGTGGAGCAGCTGGGACTCAAAGCGGCACACATATGGGATGCCGGTGCTGCAGGCAGTGGCTTAACCTGCTCTGCCACAGTGCCAGCCCCAGTGATGCTCCTTTTGGATGCAAGAGAAGGGTTACTTATCCAAGATCTAGTCCTTATCATATTCTACATTCCACCCTCCGCTTTCTTCTCAAGAGCTCTCTCCATCTTGCTCTCTGTAAGCATTCAATCCTGTTTAAGCTTCTCCTTGCAACAAACATAAAAAGAAGGAAATACAACCCACTGTAACTCATTCTCCCCAGCTACTGCTCTACCCTGCACCTCCTTCACAAATCCCTCTAACCTAGCTTCTCTTCCATTACTTGAAAATTATCCTTGTCAAAGTCATCAAATACTATTACCTAAATCCAAAGATGACAATAACTTAACTCCTAGGCTGTATTCTCAACAAAAATCTCTTTCCTTTCTATGTTTCTTATTTTTTTTGTTAGTTCCTTTTTGCTTGCCTGACCTTTAAATTTTGGGAAAAATCTCAGGTTGCTGTCCCAGGCTTGTTTTTACTGGCATCCATCTACCTCTTAAGGCATCAACTACATCCATATTCAGTGACTCTCAATTCTGTATTTCTAGTCCAAATTTTTCTTCCCATGCTACAACCACGCACCTAACTCCTTACTAGACTTCTCCACTTGAGACTCTTGGGAAATACTGTTTTAGTATAAAACTGAAGTCTTGTTTCTTCCCAAATCTGACTTCCTCTAGTGCGCCTATCTCAGTCAATGGTTATCTATCCAGCTGCACAAGTCCAAATCTGCTCGTCAATTCTTTCCTCACCCCTTACTCCCAGGTCTTCATCCAATCACCAGTTCTCTCCTAAAATCTGTCAGTCTGCGGCCGGCGCCGTGGCTCAACAGGCTAATCCTCCGCCTTGCGGCGCCGGCACACCGGGTTCTAGTCCCGGTCGGGGCACCGGATTCTGTCCCGGTTGCCCCTCTTCCAGGCCAGCCCTCTGCTGTGGCCCAGGAGTGCAGTGGAGGATGGCCCAGGTGCTTGGGCCCTGCACCCCATGGGGAGACCAGGAAAAGCACCCGGCTCCTGGCTCCTGCCATCGGACGAGCGCGGTGCGCCGGCCGCAGCGCGCCAACCGCGGCGGCCATTGGAGGGTGAACCAACGGCAAAGGAAGACCTTTCTCTCTGTCTCTCTCTCTCTCACTGTCCACTCTGCCTGTAAAAAAAAAAAAAAAAAAAAAAAAAGTGCAAAAAAAAAAAAAAATCTGTCAGTCTGTTTTTCTTTATCCTTGCACTGTAGTCTCAACAATCAATATCTCTATCCTGGTTAACTTTGAGAGTGTCTTAACAGGTGTTTAGTAATGGATTCACTATTCTGACATTTGCAAAAACAATGGACATTTGACTATGTTACTCCCTTACCCTTAAGTGGCTTCAAACTGCCTTTAGGCTGAAGTCCAATCTTTCAAACACTGAGAAAGCCAGTGTCTAGCTGTGTAACCTCATTTTCTACCACTTCCTTCCCTGTTTTCTGCTCTAGCCAGACTTGATTCTTCATTATAAGAACACCCACCATCTCTCTTATCACCAGGCTTTCAGACATGCTCTTACTCTGCTCAGAACACTCGCTCGTGCTTTCTTCCTGTAATTCCAGTTTTCAGCTTAAACATCACTTCTACAGTGAGTCCTTTCCTAGCCCTATAAAATGTCCTCACAGTACCCTGGACTCCCCATTCCATAAGAACCATCATGGAAGTTCTGTGATATTATTCTTCAGTTCCCTTTGAGACTTTACAAGTTCTGTCAAGGCACGGATAGTGCCAGTCTCATTCACCAACGTGTCCCCCAACTGCTTGGCACGAGGTTTTCCATTTCAAGGACTGACAAGAACCACAGTATCATTAACAAAAAGAAGAGAATTCAGAAAGTAGGGGAATTTTGGGCCAGTGCCGTGGCTCAACAGGCTAATCGTCCACCTTGCGGCGCTGGCACACCAGGTTCTAGTCCCAGTCGGGGCGCCAGATTCTGTCCTGGTTGCCCCTCTTCCGGGCCAGCTCTCTGCTATGGCCCGGGAGTGCAGTGGAGGATGGCCCAAGTGCCTGGGCCCTGCATCCCATGGGAGACCAGGAGGAAGCACCTGGCTTCTGCCATCGGATGAGCGCGGTGCACCGGTCGTAGTGCGCCGGCCATTGAAGGGTGAACGAACGGCAAAGGAAGACCTTTCTCTCTGTCTTTCTCTCACTGTCCACTCTGCCTGTCAAAAAAAAAAAAAAAAAAAAAAGTAGGGGAATTTTGGAAGCACAGCCAAAATGGTATGAGGACAAAAAAGGGGTTTAGTTATCTATATAACCAGTAAAAGACTAACTGGGGAAGCAAATGATATCTAGTTCTACAATTATGCTCTAATAGTTTTAATAACTTTTGAATATTTAAATTATATTTATTAATCCCAAATATGCAAATAATGTTTCAAGTAGAAAAAAATCTAAGTTATCACTGGTTTATTTAATATCTTAAAATTCATTTAACATCCAACAAAATATTCATTCAGTACTTAACAACATTACAGAATTATGCTACTCACTAGGCAATAGGAAACAAAAGTTAGTTTTTACAGATTGTCTAGTGGTGATTTTTTTAAGTCCTTAAACAGAAATGATGGGGTGTTAACTAAGGGAACAGGCTCTGGAGTTAGCTTTCCTGGATGTAAAATCCTGGTCCCACCACAGACGAGTGGGAAAACTGCTTCCATTCTTTGCCCCTTGTTTTCTCATCTGCATACAAGATATAGTAATGATTGTGCATAGCACAAATGACAGCTTGAGTATTAGATGGGTTAACATGAAAATAATTTAGTCTAATACTTGCCATGTAACACATGCTGAATGAGTATTAGTAGTTAGTGAAATATGTATAATTTAAAACGTTAAGAATGTGAAATAGAAAACTATTTAAAAAATAATAATGAACAACACATATACTTTGGTTCTATATTACTGCCAGAAGTGAAGGTAGAGATATAAAGGTAAATAAAGGTATAAAGAGACAAACTCAGATAAATACAAACAAAAAAGAATTATAAAAGGAGAGGAAGAGAGATAAGAAGAGAAAGAGACATTGGTGAAAAAAGCACAGCTGTGTTGAATATTTTATATGTATAGGTAAAAATAGATACCTGCCAATGAGTAGTTACGTTCCTCATTTCTGATTTGAAAGTATAGTCATATATAATATATTCAAAATAAATCTGCAATATTTTCAGAGAAGGTATGTATACTTATGAACAGATTTATAAGTAATTATATATAAAATCATTGTTTTGAGGAAGTATTGGAAAGGGTAAAAATTTCCAGTGGGAACTTCAACTGAATTTTAAAAAATTATTTGTATTCTGTTAACGATCTACAGAAGAAAACTATAAAAATGATTAATTTGGTGTCTAAGGAGTCTCTTTTGTGAGAAATGTTATGCACATATGCGGTGGCTTTTTCTTAAGCCAAACCAATGTTGTTAAAACGTTTATTTCCTTGGAAACAGAAGTCCTTTATACACATCCTGTAGAAAGATACAACCTGCTTCAATCTCAGCTGCCTCTTAAACACTTCAGGTAAATCAAGCTAAGAGATCATATTGGGAAAAACTAGTCCTAGTTCTATAGAAACTAGGTTTAAAAGTATCAACCAGTTATATTACAATAAAAAGATATCAGCTGGCAATTACAGGCAGGTTAAATAAAATTTACAGAGCTAATTAATCTCTGTAGCTAAATGTACTTCAACTAAATTGAAAGTAAGAAAACATGTTCTATAGCTGTATTAAGCATTTGCTTACAAATATTAAACTGCAAACCCTTTATTACCTCAAAGTCATCATCATCTCCTTCAGTATAATGTGCATGGTTGTCTGGATTGTTCACTTTATCCAACAGTTCAACTGCTAATGCCCTAGAGAGACCTGGCTGTCCGACAAACGTATGCTAGGTAAAAACAAAACAAAACAAAATTTCATGAGTATGCCTTTAAATCTCCGCCTTATAGGAAATGTTCCATGCACTTGTCATTTGTTAACTAGCAAAGACAAGCCTATGGGACCCTACCAATTTAAATTGGGGAATATATTAGTAAAAAATACTCAGAGAATCTATATATTATAAACTAAAGAATCTTTATTTAGGTTAAGTTTTAAACATGAATAGTTTCTCTAAATAGTTAGGAACTCTTTATTAGACTGTAAAATTACAACTTGGACTTCCCTGACAATATTCATTATTCATGTCATTACGCTGCCATGCAAATGAATACTGTGATACAGTCCATTATCACAATAAGAAAATAAATGTATGTTTTACACTTCTGCGCATTTAATTTAGTAAAACCATGTTAACACACAGGATATATGATTATTATGACATTTTAAAAAGCTTTCTTGTGCTGGGTTGTAATCACTGACTATATCAATTATAAAAATATACACACAGAGCATTCCATAAATTTATAACAGAAGCCAGGAAAAGCATTAATTTTAGGTTAGAGCAACATTTTTAAGAGTTTTCTCTTAGGCAGGAGTCAGCAAACTATAGCGCAAGGCTGCTACACTGCTTCCTTTTGTAATTAAAGCTTTACTGGGTATTAAAATTCTACCTATGCATGTATATTATCTAAGGTTTTTGTGCTACAATGGCACAACTGAGTAGTTCTTACAAAGTGAAACATGTTTACTACCTGGCCCCTTACACAAAGTTTGCTAACTCCTGCTAGAAGAGATCATTAACATATTTATATTAAACCATTTAAATACTTTTATTCTAGTGATATGTCTAATTACTGTACAACTATAATCCCTCTACAATCTCTGTAATTTCAATGACTTACTGTCAGAAGTCTTTCAGCAGTTGGTCTTTTTTTTGGGTTTTTGGTTAGTGCTATTTTGACAAAATTATGGAAAGTTGATGACCTTCAAATAAAGAGAGACATGTAGAAAAACATTTCACTAATATTAGTTTCTTGGTGTTATAAATAAAATGAACTTAAAAGCAGGTAGAAATACATGATTTTTTTCTTATGCTTTTTAGTTTTATATAAACCAAAAACTAAACCCAACACACAGTATATTTTTTGGTAATCTGGGTTAGTTTTGTCTCTAAAGTACACTGCAATGTACATTATATAGTAATACAATATACTGTATAATACAACCTCTAAAATTACCCTAACATCTAGAAATGGGTAGTCTGTGTCATTTATACAATTTATGATCGTCTTTTCTAGGTACCATTTAGGGGTCAGAATGTCCTTTCTTCACTGCCTCACTTACACAGTGTATGTGTGTCTTGTTATACTGACAGAGCTGGATGGCATGGTGGTAGTGTGGGTAAGGAGAGCAATTTAAGCATCCAACCGGGTTTTCCTGACATCTCCATTCATGAAGGGGAAAGGGAGATGACAGAACTTGAAAGAATTCTGTGCTATTATTTAATGATGGAGGGATATTTCTATTACTGTCAAGAGTCCACTGCACTAGAGGCTGGACCAGAACCAAAGGGATGGAACAAGTTCAGTGATCAGCAGTTCTCTCCAGAGAAATCAAACAGTGTGTTACCTTGGGTGTCTTACAACAGAGATAATACAGTCAGTACTGGAAACTGGCAAAGATTCTCCAGCGGTGGTAGTGAATGCTGGAATGTACTAGCACTGTTTTCTAAGAGTTACCAATTACTGAATGATATTCAATCATTCCTGCCATCAAGCTCTTCCATTCCAGATAGTTAGGAACTTAGGAAAACAGAGAATAGGAAGAAACCCATTCTTTTGTCAGAATTCAGGTAGCAGCAGTGAATAGAGCCCTCTCTTTCCAGTGTGATGTTCCTCTACTTTTGGCATGATTCCCAGAACAGGTGGCTCCCACAGAAAACTACGCTCAGCCAGGCCACTGAAATACAAAGCAGTGGTTTAGAATCTGGCTTGGGGGAAGGGCTGCTTAGGGAACAGAATAGCCGACAAACTGTCTCAGTAGAAAAATGACTACACGTACAGAATTTGGGAGGGTAGGCACTCTTGGATATACAAGGCATTCACATAATCTAGATGAAGAATTCTTGAATTTAAGAACCTGGAGACTTTCATTAGCTTAGTGTTTTTATCAAATGTCTGAGGAAGATATTCCCTGAAAAACAATCTTCCATTTTTATACCTCAGTCATTGACATTTTTATGGACACGTACAGACAGGCAAGTTGCTTTATTTTTTTAAGAGAAAGAAGAGGCTGGCGCCGTGGCTCAACAGGCTAATCCTCCGCCTTGTGGCGCCGGCACACCAGGTTCTAGTCCCGGTCAGGGCGCCGGATTCTGTCCTGGTTGCCCCTCTTCCAGGCCAGCCCTCTGCTGTGGCCCGGGAGTGCAGTGGAGGATGGCCCAAGTGCTTGGGCCCTGCACCCCATGGGAGACCAGGAAAAAGCACCTAGCACCTGGCTCCTGCCATCGGATGAGCGCGGTGCACCGGCCGCAGCGCGCCGTCCGCGGCAGCCATTGGAGGGTGAACCAACGGCAAAAGGAAGACCTTTCTCTCTGTCTCTCTCTCTCACTGTCCACTCTGCCTGTCAAAAAAAAAAAAAAAAAAGTGAAAGAAGAGATTAGAATGAAAATGAATAACCTTCTTCAGTATTCTGGAAGGAAGATAGAGAAAAATCAATGAAGAGAAATGGTAAGTGTCAAGTTAAGTGGGAAGTATTTTCAAGTTATCACCTTTGTGAAAGTCAGTATGTAATTAATGGAAACAAAGGAACACAAGGCAAAACTAGGTGAGTCTCCAGAATCTTACTGTATTCATTTCCAATCTGTTTCTCACCATTCCTCTAACCCAAGCTGCCAACAAGCAAAGAAAACAACTTGAGTTTTACAAGAGCAGTGGATAATAAAAGAATACTGCCCAGAAAATAAACACACATCCTCATCATAGCTCTGCAAGTGAATCAGCTACACTGCTTGGGGAAAATTGCTTATTGCCTCTGCGCTTTTTGTAACCTATAACAAGGGGGACTGAACCTGTATCCCTTTCAAACTGTAAAATTCCATAAAACCATATACTCTTTAACTCACCATTTTGTTTTGTCCTTTAGTTTTGGTGGCTGAAAATTGCTCTTTGACATTAAGAAGAGAGCCCTGAAATAAAAATTTAAAGAATAGCAAAATATTTCTAATACTACAGTTAACAATAAGAATTAATATTCTGAAACAAATTTATACAAGACTACACAGGCAGGCACTGAAAAAAACTGGGGTAAGGAAATTCAATTTTTACATTTTAAAGAATATTTTATTCATTTATTTGAAATGCAGAATGACAGAGAAAGAGGGTGTGGCAGAGGGAGAGGGACAAAGCAGGATGGAAGAGAGGAGACAGAAGGAGAGACAGATCTTTCATTTGCTGGCTCGCTCTCACAAACATCCACAAAAGCCAGGTCTGGGTCAGGCTGAAGCCAGTATGCAGGAACGCCATCCTAGTCGCCCACCTGAGTGTCAGGGGGACAAGTACCTGTACCATCTTCCGATGCTTTCCCAGGTGCATTAGCAGGGAGCCGGATCAGAAGTGGAGCAGCTGAGACCTTAACCAGTGCTCATATGAGATGCCTGCATAGCAGGTGACATCCTAAACCACTACACCACAATGATGGCCTCACTATTCTTTCTTTGTATATGAGTCATGGAGGTTTTGATGTAGGTTTTTTTTTTGTCTTTTTTTCAGAGAGGTGGCAGTTTTGGCTCCTATCTGCTTTTCCTCTAGCTAAGCGTATCTTAAGGATTCTGCTATCTTCTCCTGAGCCAGCAACTTTACTCAGTTCCATTTTCCACTGCAAGGCAATGAACTCGGAGATTCCAGTGTTTTTTGGCCCTTTATTTCTTGGGTGTGTATTCGCCGTGGTACCCAGTAGCAGTTTCTTCTGCATCTTTTAAAGCTCCCATTTCTATATCTACTGATGGCCTCTCCACAGAGAGAATACTGTCTAGATTATAATAGAGTTGGTTTTCAAAATTTATTTGAGACACAAAAAGAGAGGGCGTGAGCACTTAAGAATGTGCTCCCACTCGCTCTTTCTCTCTACAAATGCCCATAAGGACCCCACGCTAGGCTGGGTGCTGAAGCTAGGAGCCAGGAACTCAATCTTGGTGGCTGATCACAGTTGCTTCTTAGAGTCAACATCAGCCGCAAGCTGGAATCAGGAGCCAGAGGAGCCGGGTATTGAACCCAGGCACTCTAATATGGAACATAGGCATTTAACCCAGTACATTAACTGCTCGGCCAAATGTGCATCTCATACAATAGAATTTTTTAATGACCCATTATAATGACTAGCGACTGTCACAGAAGGTTATCAATCTTACCTTCACAGATGCTATCAAACTAAAACAGAGAATTTCCTTCTTTAACATACTAACAGTTGTTTTTAGCAAGTGATGTGAATGACTGTACTTGATGTGAATGACTGTACTTGAATGAAGAATAACCAAAGAAAAATACACACTTAGGTTTTAAAGTATAAACATTACTACGCATTTGAAAACAACAAACACAATCTGCCATTCAGCATTTTGGATCCAGGTCCTCACCACACACAAACTAATAGTAGACATCTTTTAACTTGTATGTCTTTGGTTGCTTATGAAGTCAAATAGTTTTCTATATATTTATTTAGTATCTGGTACTTGCTCATAAACTATCTTTGCCTATAGTCTCTGAATGGGTTCCTTATGCAGTATATATTAATCCATCATTGATCTTATGTTAGAACACTTTCTTCATTCTGATGCCTCCTTTTTAACTTTATACAATTTAACAGTTAGTATTTTAGCAGAATTTACCTCTTCATTCAAAATTTCAAAACTCGGGCCGGCACTTTGGCGTAGCAGGTAAAGCTGCCGCCTGCAGTGCCCAGCATCCCATATGGGAGCCAGTTTGAGTCCTGGCTGCTCCACTTCCAATCTAGCTCTCTGCTATCTCCTGGGAAAGCAGTACAAGATGACCCAAGTCCTTGGACCCCTGCACCCACATGGGAGTCCCAGAAGAAGCTCCTGGCTTCAGATCAGCACAGCTCCAACTGTTACAGGGGAGTAACCAGCGGATGGAAGACCCCTCCCCCCCGCCCTGCCAGCCGCCTCTCCTTCTCTCTTTGTAACTCTTTCAAGTAAATACATAAATCTTTTAAAAAAAAATTCAAAACTTTTTCAAGATGTCTCAAATTTTTTGAGACATAGTAGGCCCTAAACTATAAATAATTGTATGAAACATGGGTATTTCTTCATTATCCAAAGTAAAAAGAAACAAAACCAAATGAGAATATAAAAAATCCTCACCTACATTCTACCATTTACTTAGAATTCTATGTGGAATGAAAAAAAACCAAGACCAAATGATAGCAGAATGAATGTCAAGACTCATAAGGACTTTTCTAAGGATGGTAACTGCTTTAGACAGTATAGAAAACTCATGGTTTTAACAGTAGCAACACAAGGGAGCAGGTTTAAGGTGAGATTACCCTCTTAGAACACCTGTACATTATGATACAATTAAAAATGAGCTTGTAATACCCTCAGTTATCAGTATTTTACTTTACCCAGAGATATTAATAACTGTATAATTGTAAATAATGAGAACACCTCATTGGATGAAGATCAAACATAGGTGGTTGAAGTTCTCCCAGTTCAATTGCTGTTATTCCCACTGCCCAGATATCACAGAGCTGGTTGTAGCCACCATTCTTCTCCACTGCTGCAACTTCTGGGGCCATCCTAGTAGAAACAAAGAACATAGCATTTTTAGTTTTAAAAAAGTATATGAAATTCAGCACTTGTTAGATCACTAGAATCGTGGGAAGAAAGAGGGCTAAGAAGTGCTTGGTAAGACAAAAAAACTTTAGTAAGAAAGGCTTAAGAAACTGTCACATACGCACATCAACACACTTAAAATGTGTCCTTCCTTCCCTCCCTTGAATACGGGCGCTCTGAGGAAACGCTGTGCTCTTTTACCTCAGTCGGTGTTCTGCGACGGTTGTCAGGCAGCAGGAGGAGAGTAAGGCATGAAAGTCTGTAAGGGTCAAAGAGACGCTCCAGGAGAGGAGACTTACAGCACGAAGCCCAGAAGGCTGAGGGGAGGAGCCAGAGGAACCCAGGGGACAGGGCGGAGATGGGGCCACCAACTGCAGCCGGTCAGTCACTGGTAAGTACAGCAACTGCCAGCAGGCACTTACTCTCGTTCAAACGCCTGACCTTTTTTAAATATTATTTTATAAAAGCTAAGTCTGTGATGGACAGGAAATGGGGAAAAAAAAGTCCTTTCAACAGACAGGTTGAGATGACCTACAAAGTGTTTGGAAAGTGAACCTCAAAAGTACAGGCAAGATCATGAATTATAGAAGGAAGTTTAGACTTTGAAGTAAAATTATGGGCACCAACTGAAAGACTTAATTTGGGGGCAAAATTAATCTAGAACTCAAGACTAAGGACAGTGTGAGGGAAGGTGAAACCAGCTAGGCAGATGATGTGTTCGAGGACAATTTCAAAAACACAAGGGACAAAAGATAAAGGACTTGTAAAAGGCTGCGGCAGAGGGAACAGAAGGAAGAGAGTTGATTTAGGATATTAGAGTTTGAAATGCTGTGGATATTAAAGTAGAGCTACTGTCAAGCAACTATTGACTGTATAGAAGAACCACTGAATATATGGAAGACAGAAGCTCAACTGAGTAGCTAAGATGGAGTTACCTATCTGGGTCCCTGTGATGCATAATACTGGCATATTAAATTATAAAATATAGAAGACAGGAAATATATTACCTTTTAACATTCACTTTTTTAAATTAATTGTATCTTAAAAGTTGCTTTAATATGCACTCACATTATAAAATTTTACATTAACATATTGTTTCTCAAGTGTGCCTAATGATATTAAATATGAATAATAAAATGTTAATACATACTATATGCAAAGGGCTATATACATAAAAATGAGTATAAGAGTACAGAGAAGAAAAATTATTACTACAGAGCAAGATGACTGAAGTCGAATTTCACAGAGGAAAGAGGCTGAGATGGAGCTCAGAAAAGGCCAAGAGGTTTCATTTCCTGTCTAGTAGAGTAGCAGTGGTGGCTAACTGGAATGCCAAGCTGACCAGTACTGCTGCAGTTCCAGGCTCAGTGGGAAACTGAGCTGTGACCACTCAGTCGGCCATAAGAAGAATGGGAGCATGGTAGGACTTAAGATAAACACAGGAAAATGGTATCCTAACAAAGTGGTGAGAGAACAAGAAATGGACAACTTTAAAAATGATTTAAGTCTGCAGCATTGGCATTCCATATGGGCACCGGTTTGAGTCCCAGTTGCTCCACTTCTTATCCAGCTCTCTGGTCATGCGCCTGGGAAAGCAGTAGGTGGTGGCTCAAGTCCTTGAGACCCTACACCCACGTGGGAGACCTGGAAGAAGCTCCTGGCTCCTGGCTTTGGCCTGGCCCGGCCCCAGTCTTCTAGCCATTTGGGAAGTGAACCAGCAGATGGAGATTGATCTGTCTCTCCTTCTGTCTCTGTAACTCTACCTTTCAAATAAATAAATTTTCAAAAACTATTTCATAATCCCTTTGCAAGCCAGTTCCTTTCCTTTTTTTTTTTTTTAAGGTTTATTTATTTATTTGAAAGGCAGAGTTATAGAGCATCAGAGGCAGAGAGAGAAATATCTTTCACTAGCTGGTTTATTCCTCAAATGGCTGCAACAGCTGGAGTGTAGGGGCCCACACACTTTGGTCATCTTCTGCTGCTTTCCCAGGCCGTAGCAGAGAGCTGGATAAGAAGTGGAGCAGCCAGGACTCAAACTGGAGGACATATGGGACGCCGGTACTGCAGTCGGAGGCTTTACTTACTACACCACAGTGCCGGCCCCAAATAAATTTTTCAAGTGATTTGTTTATCTGAAAGGTGGAGAGACAGAGAAACAGTTCTTCTGTCCACTGGTTCACTTCCCAAATGGCTGCAAAGGCTGGGGCTTTTCAAGGCAGAGGCCAGAAAATCCATCAGGATCTGTCCCATGAGTGGTAGCAGCCCACTACTGAGCCATCTTCAGTCCCTCCCCAGGCACAGAAACAGGGAGCTGGATTGCAAGGCAGAGCTGGTCCAGAACTTAAACCAGTGTTAGGATATGGGATGTGGGTCTCCTAAGCTGCATCTTAACCCACTGGGCCACAATGCTGGTCCCAGAGCAGACAATTTTCACTAGAGAAGAAAGTTCACAAGGGAGGACAGTCACAGAATCAAGCACTACCAAGGGAATTCGGTGAGAAACTTTAATTTACCTTTTGTATTTACTTTTATTTTAAAAATTTTAAAAAGATTTACTTATTTGAAAGGCAGAGTTACAAAGAGAGAAAGGGCGAGGGGAGGGAGAGATCTTCCAGAAGCTTCATCAAGGTCTCCCAGGTGGGTGCAGGGCCCTGAGCACTTGCACCATCTTCCAATGCTTTTCCCAGGCCATTAGTAGAGAACTGGATTGGAAGTGGAGCAGCTGGCACATGAACTGGTGCCCATATGAGATGCCACTACTCCCAGGTGGCTGCTTAGTCTGCTATGCCACAGTGCTGGCCCCTTTCATTTTGAGAGGTGAGAGGAGGAGAAGGAGAGACACACAGGGAGGAAGGGAGAGGGTAAGGGGGAGGGCTAGAGAGGAGAGACTGACAGAGACAGAGATCTTTTTTTTTTTTTTTTTTTTTTGACAGGCAGAGTGGACAGTGAGAGAGAGGGAGAGAGAGAGACAGAGAGAAAGGTCTTCCTTTGCCGTTGGTTCACCCTCCAATGGCCGCTGCGGCCAGCGTGCACACTGCGCTGATCTGAAGCCAGGAGCCAGGTGCTTCCTCCTGGTCTCCCATGCAGGTGCAGGGCCCCAGGACTTGGGCCATCCTCCACTGCACTCCCGGGCCCCAGCAGAGAGCTGGCCTGGAAGAGGGGCAACCGGGACAGAATCCAGCGCCCCGACCGGGACTAGAACCCAGTGTGCCAGCGCCATAGGAGGACTAGCCTATTGAGTGCAGTGCCGGCCAAGACAGAGATCTTTTATCTGCTGGTTCACTCCCCATATGCCTGCAACAGGCTAAAGTTAGGAGCCTAGAACTCAATCATCCAGGTTTCCCATGTGGTTGTCAGTAAAGTTAACACCTTAACAGTAGGGACTCCATTTCAGAGCACCCAAGAGTACCTCTTGAGAAAGCACCCCTCTCTTGTGAAACTCTGGTATGAAACTATTCTCTAACAGCATACTGCATCCCTTTTGCATGACTGCTCAAGCTTAAAACAGATAGGCTGTACCTGGTTAATGGTACGACTGTAATTTGTCTATCAAGATTGTAACTGATATTAGTTTTGCATAGGCCTTAGGTCAGCTTGATCCTAGTAACCACGTATTCCCTCTCGCCTCCTTAAGCTTTTTGCCTTTATAAACCCTGTTGCTTTGAGCTTCGGGGTCAAGACTGCCAAATTTTATCAATGTGTGGTGCTCCTCTGTTTCCACAACATCAGAAACTCACCTACTTGAGCCATTATCTGTTGCTTTCCAGGGTGCACATTAGCAGGAAGCTAGGTCAGAAGTAGAGGAGGGGCTGGTGCCGTGGCTCACTTGGCTAATCCCCCGCCTGCGGTGCCGGCATTCCATATGGACACCGGGTTCTAGTCCCGGGTGCTCCTCTTCCAGTCCAGCTCTCTGCTGTGGCCCAGAAGGGCAGTGGAGGATGGCCCAAGTGCTTGGGCCCCTGCACATGCATGGGAGTCCAGGAAGAAGCACCTGGCTCCTGGCTTCAGATTGGCGCAGCGCCAGCCATAGCAGCCATTTGGGGAGTGAACTAATGGAAGGAAGACCTTTCTCTTTGTCTCTCTCACTGTCTATAACCCTGTCAAGTAAAAAAATAAAAAAAATAAAGTAGAGGAGCTGGGATATGAACCAGGCACTCTGATACAGGATGCAGTCATTTTAATAGCTGTAACAAATGCTCTTACTAAAAATACTAAGCGTTGACTAAAAGAATTTGGAATGCAGGAAAAAGAATGGAAGAAATTAATGCTTAAAAGAGACCATCATTCCACCTATTTTTTTCATACTTTTAAACACACACTTTTTTATGTATGGTATTATCCTGTATACATTACCTTTAATCTTGCTTTTTTGATCAAAAATATATCATGAGCTTATCTATTGCCCATTCATCTTTTACACCATAATTTTTAATGCCAGAATATTTTTCCATTGACTTGAATGTGAAATTTCCTTAACTAATTCCTGGTATGTATTATTTTCCCTCAATTTTTTTTTATTATTAAAATAGCATGGGGTGGACATTTGGCCTACTGGTTAAGATGCCAGTTAAGATGCCTGCATTCCACACTGGGGTGCTCAGGCTCCCAGTTGCAACTTTCTACCAATGACGATTCTGGGAGGTAGCACTGATGGCTCAAGTAATTGTTTCCTGCTACCCTCATGGGAGACCTGTACTGTGTTTCTGGTCTCCATCTCTGACCTTAGCCTAGCCCTGGCTGTTGCAGTCATTTGAGGAGTTAAACCAGAGGATGGGAGCTCTTTGTGTCTGCCTCTCAAATATGTTAAAAAAAAAATCGGGATAAAGCTTTTCATATATAAATCTGAAATGTGTCTCTAATATAGTACTACAAATGGAATTACTGGGATTAAAGAGTACAAACACTGCTTATGGTTTTTCAAAAATGTTATAAAATTATTCTTCATAATTGTTCTATCAATTGCATTTTCACTATCAAATATTTAGTAAAGGGATTCATGATTCCAAATATTTTCCAATTTTATAGAAAAGAATTCACTGTTTATGGAATTTGTATTTTTTAAGGGAAATATTTTTGTATTTTGGCATATATAGTATTTATTATATTATCATATTACAAATATTCAATTGTATATGATTATTATATAAATATAATTAATTATATTTATATTAATATCTTCATAACTTTCTAATTACATTCTTTTCATAAGAACCATAATTAAAGCTATTAAACCTAGGCTGGCATATTTTAGCAGGTATTTTCTAGTTTTTTACTTGCCTCTTAATTTTAAGATGGTAGGCAAATACAAGCTTTAAATTTTCATGCATCTAAATCTATCAATCTTTTCCTTTATGGTTGCATGCTTTTAAATGCCTTGAAAGGCTTCCTCTTACAGTAGGTAGTTACTGAGAGTTCTTGATTTTACTCAGAGTTTTTGATTCCACTTTTTTTTTTTTTTTGACACAGTGAGAGAGACAGAGAGAAAGGTCTTCATTCTGTTGGTTCTCCCCCACAAATGGCCACTAAAGCTGGAGAGCTGTGCCGATCCAAAGCCAGGAAACAGGTGCTTCCTCCTGGTCTTCCATAAGGGTGCAGGGCCCAAGGACTTGGGCCATCCTCCACTGCCTTCCTGGGCCACAGCAGAAAGCTGGGCTGGAAGAGGAGCAACTGAGACAGAATCCAGCGCCCTGACTGGGACTAGAACCTGGGGTGCCGGCGCCGCAGGCAGAGGATTAACCAAGTGAGCCATGGCGCTGGCCCTTGATTCCACTTTTGTATTTAATTATTTCTGCAAGTATTTTAGCATTAGGTATGAAGTGGCAACTTTAGACATCGTTTCAAATCATAAGTTATTCAAACATTGTATATTAAATAGTCTAACCTTTCACATAAACTTTAAATGTCATCTTTTATAACATTCATTAAGCTATCACACTTATTAAGGTTTATTACTAGGTTTTCTATTGTATTCCAATTATTTGTCTATCAACAACAAAAGCAGTGTTTTATAAAGATTATTTTGTCGGTAACTGGCAGGATGTCCTAGAAGTGGGGTGGCTCGTACAGACTAATGAGAGGTAGAATGTATGAAATTCTTTTAGATTTTATTTATTTGAAAGGCAGAGTGACAGAGACATAGAAAGATCTTCATCTGCTCATTCGCTCCCCAAATAGCTGCAACAGCCAGGGTTGGGCCAGGAGCCCTGAACTCCATGTTGGTCTTCCACGCTGGTAGCAGGGGCCAAGTACTAGGGCTCTCTTTCACTGCTTTCCCGGGAGCATTAGCAGGGAGCTGGATCAGAAGTAGAGCAGCTGGCACTCCAATAAGGGATATCTGAAATTGGAGGTGGTGCCTTAACACCCTGCACAATACCAGGCCCAAATGTATTAATTTTTAATAACCAGAAAGTTAAGTACTAGGTTAAAATAAAGGCAATAACAGAAGAAAGGCTAAGAAAATTAAGAAAGATAATACAAGTCCATCTTTTGATATTTTCCTATCTATAAATTCTCTCATTAAAAGCTTCTAGAGATAGCAAAAATCATTTGCACTTTGGGGCTTGCTGGCTGGCACCCCACAGGAGTACCAATTCAAATCTGGCTGCTTCACTTTTGATCCAGCTCCCTGCTAATGCACCTGGGAAGACAGTAGATGTCCCAAGTACTTGGATCCCTGCCACCCATCTGGCAGACTCAGATGGAGTTCTAGGCTCCTTGCCTCAACCTGGCCCAGCCCCAGCTGTTGCAGCCATTTGGGGAGTGAACCAGCAGATGAAAGGTACTTCTCTCTCTGTCTCTTCCCCTCTTTCTGTAATGATGCTTTTCAAACAATAAAATAAATGTCTTTAAAAAATGAAATCATTAGTGTTTTAGGGAAAGTTGGATTGTGTCAGCATGCAAATTTCCTGACAATCATCACTTTGCTCACTAACCATGAAATGAAATCAAAGTGGACCAAATTCAATTGCAGTGATTTCTTACCAATAAGGGGTGCCAATGAAAGATTTTCTCTTTGCAATGGTTGCTGTTATTTTTGCAGCGACACCAAAGTCAGCTGATAAGGAAAAAAACAGAACATTTTAGTTCTCTATATTCAATATAAAAGTATTTTAAGTTTCACCCTCAGGCACAGCATTATAATAATTCAGACATTAATATTAAGGAAATACATAAATTGAGTAACAATCTCCTCTTGTTTGGCTCATAACATTATTTAAAAGAAAAAATATATATTAACATGTTATTTGAATGAAACCAGACCTTATTAAGAACAAAGTTAACAAAAAATTTTTTATTATACACATATTAACTCAGGAAATAAAAAAGCAAAGAATAAAATCATGGGGAAAACACACAACTGGATTCCTTTTATCCTAATACAACAATGTTAATATATCGGCACTATTTTTTAAAAGGTTTTTTTTCTATGTATAACTTTTATCATTACACATTATTATAAAAACCTAATATATAGTTCACTTTTATCATTTAACACATAGGAGATTTCAAACTCACATATTCTTCACAAGTACTAATGATTAAATATTCCATAAGTAGAGTTACCACAGCTTAACAGTTTTCTATTGCTAGTCTTATTTTTGCATTTTTCTCTATTATAATAATATTTTTGTGAATATGTATTTTCTATCTTTAGTCCTAAAGAGATATATATATAGTCCTAAAGATATATATATATATATATATTATATATATATATATATATAATATATATATATATAATTTCCTTAAACTGAGGCTCAGGAGTAAAATACTAAGTCAAAAGGTAACCTTAACTATGACTATTGATTTTTAATTTATATCTGTTAATTCTCATTTAAGTTGAAACGTTTTTGAAAAATTTTAAGGAACTTGAAATAACATACCTAATTTTACATCACCATGGTCTGTCAACAGAATATTTGCACCCTAAAAGAAAAGCACATATACTATTAAATTAGCATCATAAAATTTTTTCCAATAGGGTTAACAATTAAGTTAACTTACTTTGATATCTCTATGCATCTTGCCTTTGGTATGCAAATAAGCAAGACCCTGAAGTTAAAAAAAAAGTATACATTAGCAAATCTGCAAACTTGACTCCTAATTATTATACTAATTATTATATTTAAATTCTTACTGAGTAAGAAATGTGTCTTTTTCTGTAGGGTGTGGGGGTAACTCAAGAATTTCATTTTAATAATCATTGCTTTCCGTATCTTAAAGATTTCTAAATCATCTCCTGGCAAAAATAAGAAATATTTTATAAAATATGAACAGCATAATCTAGATAAGGAACATATCTATCACCCCCAGAAGTTCCCTTATGCACTACCCATTTATAATTCCCTCCCTTCTTTCCAGCAAATACTGACTGAATGCCTTCTGTCATTCTAGATCAGGCTTTCAAAGTTGCTCCACTATTCTAGGTACATTTTATATTTTCATAGGAATTTTAGAATTAGCTTCTCAATTTCCTTAAAAAAAAAAAAACAATGTTTGGATTTTAGAATTTCATTAAATCTATATTTAGTAAAATATTTTGGCAGAATTAACATGGTAACAAAACTGAGTCTTTTGATCCACGAAAATGGTTATTTTCCATTTATTTACATCTTTAACTTTTTGGCAGTTTTATAGTTTTCAGTATGCAGGTGTTTATGCACCTTCTATCTTATTTATTCCTAAAAACATCATACTTTTCATATTATTGTAAGTACTCTTTTAAATAGAATTTTGACTTTTGACTGTTATTATATAGAAATCCAACTGATCTCTGTACATTGATTTTGAATCTTGCAACCTTACTAGCTTCATTATTTCTAATAGCTATTTTGTAGATTGTATTTCATTTCCTATATAAATAATTATGTGGTCTGTGAACAGAAAACAATTTTACTCCCTAACATTTCCAAATTAGATGCCTTTTATTTCATTGTTTTCTCATTTTGCACCAGCCAAAGCCTCTAGTATGTTGAAAACAAGCAGTAAGACCAGACATCCTTAGTTTGATTCTGTGGGCAAAGGATGCAAACTTTTACCATTAAGAGTAACTACCTGCTGGTTTGTCTTGGGCGTTCTATGAGTTGAAAGTTTTTTTTTTTTTTTTTTAAGCTTTAATATGCTCAGAATTTTTTCAGGAATACTGGATTTTTTTAATAGAAAACGTTTATTTAATAAATACAAATATTGAAAGCACAACTTTTGGATTATACTGTTCTTCCACCAATAACCATCCTCCTACTTGCAAACCATCCTACTCCTACTCCCTCTCCCATCCCATTCTTCATTAGATTCATTTTTAATTATCTTTATATACAGGAGATCAACTTTATACTAAGTAAAGATTTCAACAGTTTGCACTCACACAAACACACAAAGTATAGAATACTATTTGAAGATTAGTTTTACCATTAATTCTCATAGCACAACACATTAAGGGCAGAGATCCTACATGAAGAGCAAGTGCACAGTGACTCTTGTAGATTTAACAACTGACACTCTTATTTATAATCACCTGAGGCTCTTGTCATGAGCTGCCAAGGCTATGGAAGCCTCTTGAGTCCACAAACTCCAACCTTATTTAGACAAGTCCATAATCAAAGTGGAAGTTCTCTCCTCCCTTCTCAATACTGGATTTTGCTAGGTGTTATTATTGTGTCTATTTAGATGATCATGTGGTCTTTCTTTAATCAATTACTTGAAGTGACTTAAAATGTTTTATTTATTTGAAAAACAGAGACAGAAAGGGAGAGAAATCTCTTTCGCTGGCTCAGTCTCCAAATGCCCACAACAGCCAGGAGTGGGTCAGCCCAAAGTCAGGAGATAGGAACTCAGTCCAAGTCTCTCATATAGGTGGCAGGGACCTAACAATTTGAGCCATCACCTTCTATCTCCAAGTGCACATTAGCAGAAAGCTGAAGTTGGGAATGGAGCTAGGACTTGAACCCAGGCACTCCAAAATGGGATGTGGGTGTTCCAAGTGGCATCTCAACAACTACACTGCACTCTCACCCCTAAAATGATTTTTGAATGTTAAACCAATATTACACTGTAGGATAAGTAATCTTTGTTTGTGGTATCCTTTTTATCTATTATGGGGTTACCTTTGTTAAATTTTTGGTTTTCTTTTAAATTTTTGCATGTGTACTTATAAATACCTGTAGAAGATAGTTATGCTCTACTGTAGTAATTTCTGACTTTGGTATCAGAATAATGCTGACTCATGATTTGCAAGGCATTCTCTGTTCTTTAACTTTCTGGAGGAGTCTGTGCAGAACTGGCATTATTTCTTCCTTAACTGTTTGGTAGCATTTACCTTATAACATCAACTCTGTCCTGGAGCCCCTTTGTCCACTTCTCATGTTGGTTACACGCATCTTTTCTCTTTTTGTCCTGATTGACATGGTTACAAGTTTACCTACTTCACTCATCAGACTGTGGTTTCATTGATAGTTTCTACTGTTTCTCTGCTTTATATTTCATTGGTTTCTACTCAGTCCATTGCTCTAGTTATTGTGTTCATCTTTTTCTGTTTCTTTTTTAAAAATATTTATTTATTTGAAGGAGACTGTGATGGAGAGAGGAAAAGAGAGAGGATAGAAAAGAGAGAGAGAAGATAGAAGAGAGAGACAGAGGAGAGGAGAGGGAAAGAGAAAAAGAGATAGAGAGAGAGATCTTCCATTCATTGATTCACTCCCCAAATGACCACAGCGCCCAGGTCAAAAACCAACTTTCACCTAAGGTTTTCCTTAGATTTGTAAACAGGGGGTTCAAGATTACTACACCTCACCATTGTATCATCCCCAAAGCAGGATAACACATGTGAACAATGAATTTATGTGACTCATTCAAGAAAGAAATAACCAATTTCATAGAATTATACATGAGAGGTTAACAGAAAAATCATTTTGGTTTGTCCGTTCTCTTTTGGGCACCATTCCATAGTTAAAACTGTGAAACTAAAATCACCTTTCTATTTATGTAAGTGGATGTAATACCTGTAAGGTCTCTCTGCACACATAGGCTATCTGTAATTCTGACAATGGTCCAGTAACTAAGAAGAGAAACAGACCACACTGTTAGACATTTAAACATAACAGATTAAAAAGTCTACTTTAAAAATGACAATTAAAAGATTTCTGTACTATCACTGGATAAATTCTGACCATGAGCATGTATTATTTATATAATCAAGAAACAGACAAAAAAAGGTAACATTGAAAATTTTAAAATGTACTTTTAAAATAAAAGATTTACCTCCATAACAACTTTGATCAATAAAATATTAAACACCCACTGTTTTCAAGGCATAGTATTAGGCATCATAGGAAATTCTACGGAAAGCAATGGACAAGATCTCAATCTCAGTTTTTCAAAAATAAAATAAACAAAAAACATGGATAAACATATGCAGCTAATTACAGCTACACAGAGAAGCCGTGAATCATAAAAAGATTCATTATTGAAATATACTGGCATTATACACTTCTGTAAAGGTGAAGATATCAATTCTTTAACACCCCTATCAAATTAGGGATACTTGATTGAGTACTTAATCTAATAATTCAGAAAGTAATTAAAATAAAATTCATTCCTTGCAAGTCTCTCCATAATATGAAAATATAAAATCTTTCTTATGTGAGTATACAAAACTATATGTTCAATACCATGAGAGAAAATCTAGGATGGTAGATGCTAACAGTGAAACCCAATCAGGGACTTCTATATAATCTTTAGTAGCAAAATATTTTACTATACATTTTAATGACTAGCTATCTAAACTTACTCAAGAACACAACATTTTTTATTTTTTTAAAAGATCTACTTATTTCAAAAGAGTTATGGGGGGCAGGGCATTGATTCGCTCCCAAGATGGCCACAATGGACAGGGCTGGGCTAGGCCGAAGCCAGGAGCCAGGAACATCATCTGAGTCTCTCACATGGGTGGCAGAGGCCCAAATATCTGGGCCATCTTCTACTGCTTTTCCCAAGCCATTAGCAGGGAGCCGGATCCAAAGTGGAGCAGCAAGGACATGAACTAGCGCCCATACGAGATGCTGGCATGGCAGGCAGTAGCTTTACCTGCTATACCACAATGCCAGCTCCCACATTTTGATTCTTAGTAACTTGTTTGAATATCAGGAAAAAGGGGAAAGCCTTTATATTAATAGCATCTAATTTAAACACATATATATTATATATAATTATATATATTAGACAATTTATCTATTTGAAGGAAGAGTTACGCAGAGAAAGGGAGAAACAAAAAAGAGATATTCCATTTGTTGGTTTACTCCCCAAACAGCTACATCAGCACAGTGCTGGGCCAGGCTGAAGCCAGGAGCTAGGAGCTTCATCCCAGCCTCCCATGCGAGCCAATTTCCAACCGTTTTCCCAGTCACATTTGCAGGGAGCTAGATCTTAAGCAGAGCAGCTACCAGCACTAAATACAGCTGTTTAACCGACTGTGCCACAGAACCGGCTCTGTAAACATATACATATACATAAATATATATATTTTTAAGATGTACTTATTTATTTGAAAGGCAGAGTTACAGAGAGGCAGAGGCAGAGAGAGAGAGAGAGAGAGAAAGTCTTCCATCTACTAGTTCACTCCCCAGATGGTTGGCAATAGCCAGAGCTGTGCCGATCAGAAGCCAGGAGCCAGGAGCTTCTTTTGGGTTCCTCTTGTGGATGCAGGAGCCAAAGACTTGGGCCATCTTCTACTGCTTTCCTAGGTCATAGCAGAGAGCAGGATGGAAGTGAAGCAGCCAGGACTTGAACCAGTGTCCATATGGGATGCTGGCACCACAGGCGATGGCTTTACCTGCTACACCATAGTGCTGGCCCCAATATACACATATTCTTAATTGCTATGGTTTCTGGTGTACTGTTTGGGGGATGACTATTTTGCAGATTCAATTTAATTAAACAAATATGAGGTTGTAATGATGGAAAGCAAAAACTTCTTGAAGAAAAAAATTCATGTCTCACATCAAACCTTTGTTTAAAAAAATGCCAGCTGCTCAGTTCCATTTTATCTACATTCTAATGAGTTCTCTTTTTGTAAAACTGTGAGTGGATAAAAACTGCAATTACTGGGGCCAGTGCTGTGGTACAGTAGGTTAAGCTGCTGCGTGCAGCACCAGCATCCCATATGGGTGCTGGTTTGAGTCCCGGCTGCTCCACTTCTAATTCAGCTCCCTGCTGATGTACCTGGGATGGCAGTAAAGGATGGCCCAAGTGCTTGGGTCCCTGCACCCACATGGGAGACCTGAAGAAGCTCCTGGCTTCAGGTTGGCCCAGCCCTGACTGCTGTAGTCATCTGGAGAATGAACCAGTGGATGGAAGATCTCTCTCTCTCTCACTTATAACTCTGCCTTTCAAATAAAATCTCTTGAAAAATTTTAATTCAGTAATTAAAAGTAAATAAAAGATTGTAATTCTAGGGGAAGGTGTTATGACACAGGGTAAGCTACCACTTGGGATGCCTGTATTCCATATCAAAGTGCCTGTTTGGATGCCAGTGCCTCAGCATTTGGTGCAGCCTCCTACAAAAGCAACCTGGGAGGCAACAGGTGATGGCTCAAATGCTTGGGTCTCTGCTACCCGTGGGAGATCACATGGAGCTCTGAACTCCTCCTAGCTTTGGCCTGGATCAGCCCTGGCTGTTGCAGGCATTTTAGAAGTGAATCAGTGGAAGTAGGCATGAACCAGGCACTCCAACACGGGATGCAGGAATCCCAGTGGCGCCTTAACCAGTGCATCAAATGCCTACTCCTTCAATAGCACTTGTGTTGTTACATCCACCATGGTTGCATCTGTAAATTCTATGACCAAAATTTGATAACACTTCCAATACAAAGTTTCAGGATAGAAATATTAAAAATATTTCACATAATTTTAATAAACCATACAATGCCTATTTGCAATAGGAGCTTCACTCTCCCAGATCCATGTTAAACAAGGAAAAGACAAACTATTTTACGAAAATCTATGGCTAGTTAAAGAAACCCTGCAATTCAAGAATGTGTAAAAAAGGGGGCCAGTGCTATGGTGCAGAGGGTTAAAGCCCTGGCCCAAAGCGCTGTCATCCCATATGGGTGCCAGTTCTAGTCCCGGCTGCTCCTCTTCTGATCCAGCTCTCTGCTATGGCCTGGGAAAGCAGTAGAAGATGGCCCAAGTCCTTGGGCCCCTGCACTCAAGCAGAAAACCTGGAAGAAGCTCTTGGCTCCTGGCTTCAGATTGGCGCAGCTCCGGCTGTTGCGGCCATCAGTGGAGTGAACCAGCATGTGGAAGACCTCTCTCTCTGTAACTCTGTCTTTCAAATAAATAAAAATAAATCTTAAAAAAAAAAAAGCATATGTTGTCCTAAAAGGTATTTCTATGGGCTAAAATCTACACCAAACTGCTTTTCTGGTAATGAGGTTCAACTATCAAAACAGACACATATGTAAAGTATCCCTGGCACTTCAATACTTATTCACAAAGAACTCTAGGCAATTTCATTTGTAGATAAACGACTTTCCTAAAGACTACAACTAAAAAATAAAATTTGAACTACACAAATACTTTTGAATTTTTTACTTCAGGCTCAGACAAATTTAAATGGATAACCAATAAAAATACAACTGAAATTTCTTCTATGCAGTACTCTAGAATAGAAGACTGCAGAATTTCTACTGCAGAATTTCTCTATTAATTTACCTGGTTAAATGTAAATATCAAACAGAAATTATGTAAGTTGGGGTTGGGTTTAAAATAGAACATCACATCAACAGTACCATGATAAATATCTTGAAGTGATCCACCTCCGCAGTACTCCATGCAAATCCACAGTTTTTCCCGACTAAAATCAAAGAGAAAGAATATAGTATTAGCTAGTAATTTCCAACCACTGAAATAAATGCTGCAGGGCTCACTCATCACCACAGTAAGATTTAGGACAGACTGCAGAGTGTAATAGGAAACTTTTATCGTAATCTCTCTGCAATACACAGAAAACCACATTAAGTTCCGTTCTATTCCCAGCTTAAATGGTTTGTAGAGATTGATCAGTTTTATGGCCCTTAATTATAATCATTAATAATGTTACATTAAGGTTACCAGATAAGATATAATCATACAAAGGTGTCCTTATCAAAGTAAGATGGAAGAAGAAAACCAGAAATTTGAGAACTCTGGACTACGTAATTTAAAAAATACATACCTTGTATAACAGCATGTATATGAAAATGAAACAAGAGTGCAGCAGAGAATAAAATATACATAGCAAGAGCAGATGTAGTTTGATTTTTACCTGAGATAGCTCCCAAAGTAGGCAACGATGTTACAATGTTTACATTCTTTAACCATAAATATTTCTTGTTGAATCAAAGAAAAATCATCTCCTGAAAAACAAAATTGTTGGTGCCTAGGTTATGCAAAATCTCTATATATGGGAAGAAGACAAAATTTACAATAAATATTAGAGATAAGAACTAGGCATTCTTAATACATCAATGGAAATATAAATTGACACATTCTTTCTAAAAGTCAGAAGCCTTAAAAGTGTACAAATTCTTTGAACTCAGTTACCTTAAATTTTTTGCTTAAGGAGATAGGACAGATGTAGAGGTTTACTACACTACATACATTTTTTAAAGATTTATTTATTTATTGAAAGTCAGAGTTACACAGAAAAGGAGAGGGAGGGAGGGAGGGAGGGAGGGAGAGAGAGAAGGGAGGGAGGGGTCTTCTATCCACTGGTTCAATCCCCAATTGGCCGCAATGGCCGGAGTTGTGCCAATCCAAAGTCAAGAGCCAGAAGCCTCTTCCAGGTCTCCTACGTGGGTACAGGGACGAAAGGACTTGGGCCATCTTCTACTGCTTTCCCAGGCCATAGCAGAGAGTTGGATCGGAAGTGGAGCATCTGGGACTTGAACCGGTACCCAGAAGGGATACCAGCACTGCATGTGGTGGCTTTACCCTCTGCACCACAGCTCTGGCCCCTATATTTTAACAGTGAATAAAGGGGTGGGGCCAGCGCTATGGTATAGCCGATAAAGCTGCCGTCTGCAGTGCCAGCAGCGCCGGTTTGAGTCCTGGCCACTCCACTTCCAATCCACTTCTCTGCTGTGCCTGGGAAAGCAGCGGAAGATGGCCCAAGTGCTTGAGCCCCTGTACCCATGTAGGAGACCTGGAAGAGGCTCCTGGCTTTGAATCGGCACACATCGGCAGTTGTGGCCAATTGGGGAGTGAACCAGCAGATGGAAGACCTCTCTCTCTGCCTCTCTTTAACTGCCTTTCAAGTCAATAAATAAATCTTAAAAAAAAAAAAAAAAGTAATAATGAAGGTGGCCAGGACTATTACCTAGCGGGTAAAGCTCCCATATGAGTGTCAATTCAAGTTCTGGCTGCTTCCCTTCTGATCCAGTTCTCTGTTAATGCCTGGGAAAGCAGTAGAAGATGGTCCAAGTCATTGGGTCCCTGGCACCCGAGTGGGAAACTCGGAAGAAGCTCCTGGCTCCTGGCTTCAGTCTGCTCTAGCCCTAAACACTGGAGCCATTTGGGGAATGAACCAGAGGATGGGAAGACCTCTCCCTCTCTGTAACTCTGCATTTCAAATAAATAAGTAAATCATAAAAAAAAATGAATTGAGAGCTAAATACATTCTGGTATAGTTATAGATAATACATTAAGAATGTGACAATGTCAAAATATGTTCATGATATATTTATGTGGAAAAAGGTACATCATATATGTTATTTAAGTATTTAAGTTATATAGGAAAAGTTTTTTTGAAAAAAATGCAAGGGGCTGGCGCTGAGGCGTAGTGGGTAAAGCCGCCGCCTGCAGTGCCGGCATCCCATATGGGCGCCAGATCGAGTCCAGGCTGCTCCACTTCTCATCCAGCTCTCTTCTGTGGCCTGGGAAAGCAGTAGAAGATGGCCCAAATCCTTGGGCCCCCTGCACCCATGTGGGAAGACCCGGAGGAAGCTCCTGGCTTTGGATCAGCCGTAGCTCCAGCTGTTGTGGCCAATTGGAAAGTGAACCAGCTGGTGGAAGACCTCTTTCTCTCTCTCTCTCTCTGCCTCTCCTGCTCTCTCTGTGTAACTCTGAGTTTCAAATAAATAAAATAAATCTTTTTTAAAAATACATGCAAATAAAATACACAGTCAATCTGAACTTAAAACAGATATTCCTAGAGTCTGGGAGGGTGGGGAAGGAACAGATGGGGAGGTTGGACAATGAGCATCAACTGTAGCTGTGTGAAGGTGATGGTTCTGAGGTCCAGAGCACAGAGGGATGATCACGGTACACAAGTGTGTTATGCTCTGTGGGAAGAATGAGAAGAGAAGAGCTGGTAGGCTCCAAACACAAAGAAAAGACAAGGAAACAGCAAGGCTAACTACCTGGCATGACTGGTTGACACTGTCTACGTGTTGTGAAATACTGGACTGTACCCCATGAGAATGTACAAGTATTACAGGTTAACCCAAAATTTCCTAAAAATTAATTTTAAAAATAAAACTTATGGTTAAGTTTCTATTTTACTGTATTGTTAAAGAACATGGTTTACTTATAAAATTACTATAGAGATTTATCGACAATTTACCTATTGTATAATTAGTTTTTGTGAATATTTCATGTATATTTGAAATAAATATGGATGCTATGATGTGGAAATGAAGTATATAGATATATATATTTCTTTTTAAGATTTATTTCATTTTTACATACAAGTCAGAGAGAGAGAGAGAGAGAGAGAGAATGAGAATGAGAATGAGAGAAAGCTGCATGGGAAGCAGAGTAGCAGGGACTCAACCTGCGCCCATGTGGGATGCCAGGATCGCAGGCTGCAGCCTAACCTGCAATGCCACAATCTGCTATGCAGGCCTGTGTATTTATGTGTATTTAAAACAAAACAGACACAATGATCATGCCTGGGTGATAAAATGAAAAGTAATTGTACTCTCTCCTTTTCTTTTTTAAACTTTTATTTAGTAAACATAAATTTCCAAAGTACAGCTTTTGGATTACAATGGCTTTTTCCCCCCCATAACTTCCCTCCCACCTGCAACCCTCCCATCTTCTGCTCCCTTTCCCATTCCATTCACATCAAGATTCATTTTCAATTCTCTTCATATACAGAAGATCGATTTAGTATATATTAAGATTTCATCAGTTTGCACCCACACAGAAACAAAGTGTAAAACACTGTTTGAGTACTAGTTATAGCATTAATTCACATTGAACAACACATTAAGGACAGAGATCCCACATGAGGAGTAAGTACACAGTGACTCCTGTTGTTGACTTAACAATTTGACAGTCTTTTTTATGGCATCAGTGATCTCCCTAGGCTCTAGTCATGAGTTGCCAAGGCTACGGAAGCCTTTTGAGTTTGCCGACTTCAATCTTATTTAGACAGGGTCATAGTCAAAGTAGAAGTTCTCCCCTCCCTTCAGAGAAAGGGACCTCCTTCTTTGATGGCCTGTTCTTTCTACTGGGATCTCACTTGCAGATTTTTGATTTAGGTTTTTCTATTTTTTTTTTTTTTTTTTTTTGCCAGAGTGTCTTGGCTTTCCATGCCTAAAATACTCTCATGGGCTCTTCAGCCAGATCCAAATGCCTTAAGGGCTGATACTGAGGCCAGAGTGCTGTTTAGGACATCTGCCATTCTATCAGTCTGCTGTTGTACTCTCTCCTTTTTAAAAATCTGTCCTTGGGGTCAGTGCTGTGGCATAGCGGGTGAAGCCATAGCCTGCAGTGCCAGCATCCCATATGGGTGCATGTTCAAGTCCCTGCTGCTCCACATCAGATCCAGCTCTCTGCTATGGCCTAGGAAAACAGTAGAAGATGGCTCAAGTCCTTTTGCCCCGGCACCCACATGGGAAACCCAGAAGAAGCTCCTGGCTCCAGGCTTCAGATCGGTGCAGCTCTGGCTGTTGCAGCCAACTGGGAACTGAACCAGCGGATGGAAGACTTTCCCCCCCCCCCCCCTTCCCCCCGCCTCCCTCCTCCCCCACTCCTCTCTCTCCTAACTCTTTCAAATAAATAAATAAATCTTAAAAACAAAAACAAAACTTGTCTGCCGGCGCTACAGCTCACTAGGCTAATCCTCTGCCTGTGGTGCCAGCACCCCAGGTTCTAGTCCCGGTTGGGGCGCCGGATTCTGTACTGGTTGCTCCTCTTCCAGGCCAGCTCTCTGCTGTGGCCCGGGAGGGCAGTGGAGGATAGCCCAAGTGCTTGGGCCCTGCACCCGCATGGGAGTCCAGGAGAAGCACCTGGCTCCTGGCCTCGGATCAGCACTGTGCACCGGCTGTAGTGCACCAGCCGCAGCGGCCATTAGTGGGTGAACCAAAGGAAAAGGAAGACTTTTCTCTGTCTCTCTTTCTCTCATGGTCCACTCTGCCTGTCAAAAAAACAAACACACACACACACACAAAAAAAAAAACCTGTCCCCTCCAAACTTTTCTATCACAAATCTACTTGTTATTTAACTAGAAAAGTTATGTTAAAGTGAACTATTGGTCACTAATTGGGATTTTTTTTTTTTGACAGGCAGAGTGGACAGTGAGAGAGAAAGACAGACAGAAAGGTCTTCCTTTGCCGTTGGTTCACCCTCCAATGGCCACCGTGTCCGGCGCCCTGCGGCCGGCGCACCGCGCTCGTCCGATGGCAGGAGCCAGGAGCCAGGTGCTTTTCCTGGTCTCCCATGGGGTGCAGGGCCCAAGCACCTGGGCCATCCTCCACTGCACTCCCGGGCCACAGCAGAGAGCTGGCCTGGAAGAGGGGCAACCGGGACAGAATCCGGTGCCCCGACTGGGACTAGAACCCGGTGTGCCGGCGCCGCAAGGCGGAGGATTAGCCTGTTGAGCCACGGCGCCGGCCGGGATTTTTTTTTTTTAACAGGCAGAGTGGACAGTAAGAGAGAGAGAGAGAAAGGTCTTCCTCTGCTGTTGGTTCACCCTCCAATGGCTGCCATGGCTGGCGCATCGCACTGATCCGAAGCCAGGAGCCAGGTGCCTCTCCTGGTCTCCCACGTGGGTGCAGGGCCCAAGCACTTGGGCCATCCTCCACTGCACTCCCAGGCCACAGCAGAGAGCTGGCCTGGAAGAGGGGCAACCGGGACAGAATCCGGCATCCCGACCGGGACTAGAACCCAGTGTGCCAGTGCCGCAGGCAGAGGATTAGCCTATTGAGCCGCAGCGCCGGCCCTGGATTTTGTTTTTATTATGAAAATATTGCCTCTAGGCCGTATTGTTACCATCAAACTCCAACTTACATGAAAAAAAGTGTTTACTTCAATAAAAAGTATTTATGAATTAATAAAATTATTGCTAGTGTGTTACATAAAGGCACATAAAAGCACCTGAGCCATACTTGATTTCAAAACCTTAGACCTTCACCGGATTTTGGGTTATTTAACCCTTCTAAGCCACAGTTTCATTAACTAAGCAGCATTCATATTCATTTCACCTATTTAACTTTCTTGTCTACTACTTTCCCAAACACTGTATATTTTAGCCATATCAAAATGGCTGTCATTTTTCTAACAGATTCTCAGGCTCCCAATTTCTGCTTTTGTAGTTACCTCTGCTGGGAATGAACATATAGCACTTAGCACACATAACGTGGAATAAATACAACAGCAAGACCACTGCATGTCAGAGATCAAGACAGACACATCAAATGCTCTTTGTTAGGATATCCTTATAAAATATGTTTGATTAGATATTATTGTTCAGTGGTCTTATGAAAAGCAACTTCAGGTTTAAAATCAGTTGTATTCAGATAGACTGACTTTCACTCAAAAATCAAAGGAAATCACTCAAGGTCAAGAAAGAAAAACTACCTTGCGGCGCCGGCACACTGGGTTCTAGTCCCGGTCGGGGCGCCGGATTCTGTCCCGGTTGCCCCTCTTCCAGGCAAGCCCTCTGCTGTGGCCCAGGAGTGCAGTGGAGGATGGCCCAAGTGCTTGGGCCCTGCACCCCATGGGAGACCAGGAAAAAGCACCTAGCACCTGGCTCCTGCCATCGGATGAGCGCAGTGCGCTGGCCGCAGAGCGCCGTCCGCGGCAGCCATTGGAGGGTGAACCAACGGCAAAGGAAGACCTTTCTCTCTGTCTCTCTCTCTCACTGTCCACTCTGCCTGTCAAAAAAAAGAAAAGAAAAACTAAAAAAATTGTCCTCAGGTAAATAAATAAAATCTTCATGCTTAAAGCAGATATTTTATATATTTTGTATTTCTAACTCTTTCAATTCAGAGTCACAACAAAGCTTTATATATTTTAGACATGCCATCCATATATTTCTTTAGAGGTTTATTTATTTGAAAGAGAGAGAGAGATTATCTTCCAAATGCTGGTTCATTCGCTAGATGGCTCGGGGTGGGCCAGGCGGAATCAGGAGCGGGGGGCTTCTTGTGGGCCTCCCACATGGTTGGCAAAGGTCCAAGCACTTGGGCCATCTTCTGCTCCTTTTTCCAGGCCATCAGCAGGGAGCTGGACTGGAGCGGAGCAGCCAGAATGTGAAATGGTGTCCGTATGGGATGCCAGCATTGCAGGCAACAGCTTTACCCTCTATGCCATAACACCTGTTCTAAACAACCTAATACTAAGTATTTTGTCAGTTCTCACATACCCATGAAAAATATGACACAATGGTGGCAATTTAATAGTCTGATTGTTTTGGTTGATAATAAGGAAATATGATGATTTTCCCCACTGAGCAAAATGAATGTAGCACACTGACAGACAGAATAGTCATTTCTAACAATACACTTTCTATTGGAGGCCCATCTTAGATTGTGAAAATCCACCTAGAGAGAAAATCCCTATCAGTTTAAAATTTACAAAATCAAAATCTGAGACTGAACACCAGTTTTAGAATCTGATACCTAAGATTAATTTTTGTTACTATAACAAAAAGTATCTCCATTTCAATTTTCTCTTGTATTCAGAAGCAAATGGGAGAAATCAAAGTACCTTAGCATTACAAATAGCACAAAATTTCTACATTACTTAAAACCAATAAAATAATATTTTTGGTGGCCATTTATGTCCTCAAATTAACACCTGCCATCAATTAAGTCTTGAAATGTGACAGTATGGCACAAAACAGTTCATTTTCAAGATCATTTTTAAAATTCAAAATTGTTAAATTTTTAAACAGAATTTCTGCAAAGCAAGATCACACCACTTACCAGAATATCAGAGACCCTGTTCTATTGGACAAAGCCCTTGCCTTGGGGTTTCTCTTAGGAATATTCAAAGAGAAAATGAATAACTGTTTAAATCTTTGTACTTTTAAAGTTTACTCTACTTTTTCTGGGTTACACTTCTAGGAAATAGGATGAAGTATTTCCTGAAAGCACAGAAGTTTACTTTTCCTACCAAGTTTGAAAACTCTCTAAATTAAGAAAATACCCTTAATTCATTATTCTATTTATATTCTATTTGGACTATTTTATGAAGATTTCCAATTTAGCATATTAAAAAACAAGGCAGAGAATAAAATTATATTGCATTTATCACCCCAGGGAGTGATTCCATTCCTGTAAGCAAAGCTCACAGTTTTCAACAAGCTGTAACTGACATCAGCTTAAAACACTATCAAGCAGTTTTCTTCCAAAAAAAGAAGGGGGGGAGGTGCGAATCAGAGAAGAGGAGAAAAGAGAAGGGAAAATAAGATTAGATGGTTGACTTTCCCAGGGATTCTGTTCCTACTCTGGTGTATACCACCACTAGCTAAGTTGAGCAAAATGAGCACACGTGAAATGGCTTAGATGGCAGGCTGAAATTCAGACCGAAGACAAGAAAACAGGGAGGCATGAGTCACCATATCTAAGGCATTTTCTGAGTATTCCTGATGCCTTACCAAAGAAATGGAAAATGGTATTATTTTCAATGCCAATCACTGGTAAGTCAAACTCTGTTGAATATCACCTTTTGTAAGTTGCTATGTTTAATAAATATCTACTGTAAAAATGAGAAATGGTTAAATCATTTCTGAAAACAATAATTTGCCCGTGTATACAAAGACCAACAAGAACACAGGGCACAGTAAAGAATGCCTGCCTCATTTTCTTTTACAATTATTTTTATGGCTAATTAAAATAAATTCTGTGTGCTAATCTGTTTTTACTTTTCACTCTAAGGTTTACTTAAGCATTTTATGAGTATTAGGAAGAACCTCAAAAGAAATTTATTTCACTAAAATTTTGACTATAATGTTATAAAAATACATAGCCAGTGGTAAGTCAGTAAATCTGTAATAACATTTAGACCTCTAAAATTACTGTACATTTCATATCCTATTTTTAACTGGGGGGATGGAATGTACAATTAAGTGTACAGCTGGGATTTCATTTACTTTAAAAAAATCTTGCTGATGTTTTAACGGTTGTAAGTTTTTTCTAAGTCATACTGGCAAATAATTGCCTTTTCATGTCTAAATATAATTCTCAACCAGCTCCTCTATTAAATCAATACAAGGAAGCACTTCTGTATTATCCTGGCCTTAGTGCAAGTTTTTTCTTTTTAGCTGCTGAATACAGTTAAGAATCCATTTTTGAAATACAGCTGTCTACAGAATTATTTAAAAAACCTAAACTAAATGTGGAGAGAATTCATTGGCATATCATTATATTTTCTGACTTAAAAAGTTCTTTAAGTCTCTCACAAACATGTGAAGAATGACATATACTATGCTAAACACCATGACAATGATAAAAAAAACTACTGATCACTCACAAAAAATTCTATAGCAAAAAAAAAGTAAATTCAAGATGCAAAAAACAAAGAGAGCTTGTTTTTAAAGAAAATTTTAGATAACAGTGCTTCAAATTCTCAAGGAAATGAAAATAAACAAGAAGGGTATAAAAAAATAAGGCAACAAAATGAAATTAAAAGAATGCCTGGAGAGTTAAGAGGGAAAAAATTGAAAAGAAAATAATACTTGCATAGAACCAATGTAAGCATCAGAAACAAGAAGGAACAGAAGCATTAAATCTGAAGGCAGATTTAAAAAATCATACACAGTGGAGAGAGGAAAGCTAAACACGTCCAGAGAGAAAAAAGACAAGTATAAAGTAACAGAGCACTAATATGAACAACTCGTATCCCTAAAGTACTGAACTTTTAAAAATCAAGAATCATAAAAGAAAATTTCTTGAAGTAGAGGAAGAACCAAAAATACATATGAAAAAAAGCTCAGTATTTTCAGAGGGAAAAACCTGTGAAAATGATCAAGACCAAGATATATTCTGTTGAAATTATTTATTTCAGTGACAAGGAAAAAATTACTAGCTCCTGCTACATTCATGCAGAAGCAACAAGGCTTCCACAAGGAGAAAAAAAAAATGAGGTCTAACAGTTGTCTTCAGTAACATTCTAGGGAAAAAAATGTAGATTTTTTGAGGATAGGAAAAGAATATGTAATACAATCGTTCTGTACATATTCAAGTGGCCATTCTTATTCAAAAGCAACAGAAAGGCATATGTAATATCTTTACATGGAAAGAGTACATACTAGCATGTGTTTATAAAGGGGGTCTCAAAATAATTTGTAGAAAAATTAAATTCAGAATAAGGTTCAATGAACCTTCTGAAAGTCCCCTCCTAACATCCCAGGGGCTACAATACAACAGCAAAGACCTAAAATCACAACTCTCATGGATCATTCTAGGGAAGAGGGACAAACAGATAAATATATACATAAATCAAGTATCAGGCAGCCACATGTCCTAGGCAAAGATCTAAAATAACAGGGGCTTGGGTGGCTATTTAAGGTGGTCTCTCTTAGGACATGATGCTTAAGCTGTGAAGTGAATGACCAGGAGCCTTCTGAGCAAAGCTCATGAAAAATAGCACTTGAGGCAGAATGAAAGGATTAGTTTCATACTGAGCTGTTTTTAAATAAAAAGAAAATGCAGACAGCACATCATGAAGGGCTTTTCATAATTAAGGCTGAGAGTCTGAATGTGTTTCTAAATGGACTGGGAAGCTCAACAGAGGATTTACGCAGCAGAGAGCATGACCTGCTTTGTTTTAAAAGGTTCACTCCAGGGCTTTATGGAAACAAGATGGTAGGAAATGGGAGGTGTAGGCGGGGAAACAGGGAGACCAGGAGGGTGGAGATGGCAAGAAAAAGAAAGAGATGGATTCCCGGTATGCTTTGAAGGTGAAGCTGAAGGAATGTGCTGACAGACTGACTCCATCGACTCAAAGAAGAAATCACGGGTAATGCCCAGATTTCTGGCTTGGCTAACTGCTCACCAAATTTGGTAAGGCAGAGGCAAGAGCAGGTTTGGGAAGACAAGTCAATCTGTGGATTCAAATTATATTATTATGAAGATGCTGCTTGGGAAGCCCACATCCCATACTGACCTACCTAAGTTTGAGTTCTGGCTCTGGTCCCAAATCCAGCTTCCTGCTAATATGCACCCTGAAAAATACTAGGTGATAGTTCAAGTACTCGGGTTCCTGCCACTCACTGAGTTCTGGGCTGCAGACTTCAGTCTGGCTCAGCCTCAGCTACTGTAGGCTGTTGGGAAGTGAACCAGCAGAATGAAGATCTTCCTCTGTCCTCCAAATTTAAAAAAAAAAAAAATTATACTATTCCTACTACTTATAGGAAAATCTATTTGATATCATTCATCTTATTGATACTGAACACAAAATAAGTAAGTAAGAAGGTATAAAAAGACCAATAGTGGGCACTGAATCCATTTAATATAAAACTAAGTCTAGGGGGCCAGTGTTGTGGCGTGGCAGGTTAAGCCTCTGCCTGTGATGCCAGCATTCCATATGGGCACCAGTTCAAGACTGGCTGCTCCATGTCCGATCCAGCTCCCTGCTCATGTGCCTGGGAAAGCAGTAGAGGATGGCCCAAATCCTTGGGCCCCTGCATCCAGGTGGGAGATCTGGAAGCAGCTCCTGGCTTCAGATCGCACAGCTCTGGCCATTGTGGCCATCTGGGGAGTGAACCAGCGGATGGAAGACTTCTCCCTCTCTCTCTGCCTCTGCCTCTCTGTAACTCTGCTGTTCAAATAAATAATTCTGGAAGAAAAAATGTTTCTAGGGCTACTAGAAATTTACATTTACAAAATAGTTGATAAAAAATATTCCTCTGGACTGTGCATGTAGGCAGAGACACTGATAAGATATGGTATATGATATTAATCAGACTCAGCTTCTTTCTCTGCCACTTCATTGGAGGCTGGCCTCTCCTCATTTTTAGATTCTCCATTTTCTTCAGGCAAATCTTCAGTTCCTTGGTGAGCCACCTTGGCCAGTTTTCCCTTTCTCCTCTCGTCCCTTTTGTTTACACTTCATTGTCCAAAGACTTACCCTTCCCAGCTGCCTTTTCTGGCTTTGTTTCAGCTCAGGCAGGAGCAGGCTTAGCCAACAACCTTGCCAATCCCCTTTTAGGCCCTTCCTCACTACCTCTTTGGCCAAGCTGACCTTGATCTTGGGTATCTTAGTGGCAGGGAGGGCGCTAGCTGGGTGTCTACTGGCCACACGCATTTATGAAGCTGAGTCAACAGGCTGGTGCCTCTGGGGCAGTTTAACCATTACTCAATCTTTACTTATGAGTAACCTCTACTAACACAAAACCAGTAGGTTTTACAAACAAAGTAATAAGAAATTCTATCCTTTCAAAGGCTCTTAGGAATGCAACACTTAATCCTTATATGTTAAGTAATATCATATACATTATACATTTTTCTTTTTGGACAGAATTGCCTTCGTATATTGTTCTAATAATATACAGCTTACTGACAAGTTAAAATTGCAGGATTTAAAAAATTAATTAATTCAAGATATGTATGATAACCAAGTCATATCCTCAAGTCAAATAAGTGCAGCTGTGTTGTAACAAACCCAGTGCACACTGAAGGCAGAAAAAGAATAAACACCTTTGTCTCCTCTGAGATCCAGCCCAGCATCTGGACTACAGCCACCCCCTGAACTCCCCAAGGAGAGGCACATGTGTGTATGATTTTGTTATAGTCCCTTCTATTTGTGTCAGTGACATTTTGGATATATATATACACACTGGTGGAACTTAGTAACAAAACTGTTAAATACTATTATTAACAACTTCTACCTACCAGGAGAAAAAGATACAGTATCATATGTGAAAGGGTTTTATTTTTTTTTAAATGTATTCCAGAAAGAGGGAGGGAGAAAGAGAGTGGGCGTGCTCCAATTTACTGGTTCATTCCCCAAAAGCCTGCCTGCAAGGGCTGGAGAATGGAGCTGGGAACTCAATCAAGGTCTCCCTTGGGTTTCAGGAACCCAGTAATTGGAGCCATCACTGCTATATCCCAAGGTCTGCATTAGCAAGAAGCTATAGTTGGGAGCAGGACACAGGTATTGAAACCAGGTGTCTTAACTGCTGGGCCAAAGGCCTGCCCTTGAAAGCTTATTTTTAAAGTGTTCTAGTACATGCTACCTGAGTAATATCATCTTGCATGTAATGATCTAACTACTGAATTATAAAAACATTTTAACTGCTTAAATTAACAAACTGGCATAATTATAGTCACAAAATCACTTCCCATGTCTTGATATGTGAATCAACAGATGATTCTCAATAGTCACCTACCTGGTCAAAAACCACTACTGGTTTTATTAGAAACTTTCAGTCCATCAAAAATCATACAATTATTTCAGGTTTTGTACAGTTCAGTTTTCAAAGCAAATTACTCAGTGTGTTTTAAAACAATCACTGACAGACAGGTGTTAATGAAGTATGAAGTTAAGACTATTATTTATTAAATCTAAATCAACCAGCAAAGGAACAACATACAAAATATTATTATCCCCAATATTATCTGAACACACCCCCAAAAACCACTGAATATTTTCCTAATCAAAATATCCTGAAATGAAATGTTCCTAATATTTTTATAAGAAAATTAGTAGTCAATGCACCTCCTAATTTTTGAATGTGTACATTTTAAATTTTACTTGGCAACAAAACTGTCACATCAAACTTGCCTTTAATATTCACCTTCCACAGAATTCAACATAACCAAAGTGAAGATATTCTACTGACTTGACAGAACTCATAAAAAGACTTATTTTGGGAAGAAAGGAAACACGAAAGGAAATATAGAAACATTTTTTTAAGTCTTATGCTTATAAACCATGTAAGAAAGGGTTCAAAATTTGTCTTTAGGATTTTAATACATACCAGGCTCCAGTTTGATGATTTTAACTGCAGCCAATTCTCCTGTATGTACATTTCTGGCCTAAAAGTGAAAATACAAAATTTTTGAAGTTTGTTAACGATACATGAACTACTTGGCACTATGTTAAATGCTCATCAACAATGCTTGTAACAAAGCTAAAATACAAAATCTTTGTTTCTAAATAAAAAGTTAGTATATTCATTTCCTCATTAAAGAAAATATAGAAAAAACATAAAAGTATAAAAAATTACCTTTAATCCTACCACTTGAAAACAGTTACTGTATAAAATTTTGGCATATATCTTCCTTTTATATACATTTTGGTTACTTTTTTAAATTAAAAAATGCCATAATTTTTATTTATATTATAAACATAATTATAGTGATTGAGGGAAAAACTTTAAAAGTCATCTGTAGCTACACAGGGAAAAATAGTTAACCTTTTAGTGTTCCTCTTCCCCACCCCATACGTGCACATACTTGTGTGTCGAAGAGGATGATCCCATCAGAGTCATCTACAGTGAAGATTAGAAATGCTGCTTCATTCTCCACTGACAGGATATATAATTTATTTCATCAACTCTCTATTGTTATATATAGCTTAATATTATTTTGCAATTACATAAAGACAAACTTATTTTCTTTTTACAACTGTCAAAAGTCTTGATTATTTCCTACAGATTGCTAAAAGAGAAACTATTTGGTATCTAACAAAATATCATGGACAAAAAAGAATCCAAGCTGGAGGAATAGGAACTTACTGCTCTGGTCTAGGGGAAGAGAGCTTAAAAAAAAAAAAAAAAAAAAAAAAAGTGGAGAGATTGTAATTCAGGTAAGCATTAGGGAGAAAACTGCAGAGGAAATGCCACGCAAATTAGAGGGACAATGTGGATCTACGCAGAGGGTGTAGGTGTGCACAACTCAGAACCCCAGCAGTTGAGAGCCTCAGGATCAGCTCTGAAGAGTAAGGTGAGACCAGACTGTAGCAGTCCCAGCCACCCGCAATAAAGCTGTGGGAAGAGCCTGACCTGAGTATGGCCTACCAAACTAGAAGAACAAAAGGGGGCATGTTTCTCCCTGACCACCCAGAAATGGTGTCCTGTAACCAGCAGAGAGGGGGTGGGTGCCATTTTGGCAACCATCCAAGAGGAGACTCCTAAGTTGGCTTGGAGAATTGATGAGGGGCTGGGTGCTCCTGACTGTGGGAGCCTTGTGTGCTGGGACTGTGAAACACTGTGGTTGCGTGGGAGGGCACAGGGTGTGGCTGGGTCTTTGGGTAGTTCCTATGGGTGACTCCACATGCTCGGGGCTGCTTGATTCCCTGGTGAGGGTCATTGCTGTGGGATCTGTGCTCACACCAAGGACTGTAGGAATCTTTTGTGTGGTTCTTGTGGCAGTGCAAATGAATACTGTATGCACTTGGGCTAATGCCCAGACAATGGTCTCCCTGGAGGACAGGTGAGTGTGAGACTCCACCAACAGAGATGTGATTAGAAAAAAAAAAAAAAAAAGATTTACTACACCAAACTTGGGGGTCACCTTGGACACTCCCCTCAACCTGGATCACTAAACAGAGCTCGCTGGCTAAACCCAGCACACTGAAATACCACACATTCCACTAAAGCTACAGCGACACAGTTCAAAGATAAAAGCCACCACAGGGAAAAAACAAAAACCAACAAATATCTCCACAAATGATTAAAAATAAATACAGCAATTCAAGAAACAAGAATAAGGGAGACAACATGATGCCCCAAAAGGAACACAACACTTCAGTTCTAGAATGTGAAGATGAAGGGACTGAAGAAATGCTGGAAATGTTTAAAAAAACTGATTATAGGATTACTTACAAATAATCAGAAGCAAATCCATGAATTAAAGAAATCCATACATGACATGAATGAAAATTCTTACCAACCATGAAACTGATATTTTTAAAGAGAAATCAAAATGAAATAATGGAAATGAAGAATTTAATGGATCAAATAAAGAATTCGGTGGAAAGCCTTAACAAAAGAATCAGTGAGGCAGAAGAATGACTATCTGATTTAGAAAACAGATATCTGGAAATTATGCAGTCAAACAAACAAACAAACAAAAACAAAGAAATTAGAAAACTAAAAAACTGTTGGAGATTTATGGGATACTATTAAATGACCCAATATATGGGTCATAAGAGTTCCTGAAGACATGGAAAGAGACAATGGATTAGAAGGTCTTTTTAGTGAAATAATTACAGGAAACTTCCCTAATTTGGAAAAAGAAAGGAACATGCAAGTACAGGAAGTACATAAAATTTCTAACAGACACGACCAGAAAAAAATCTTCACCACGACTCACTGTAGTCAAACTCTCCACAATAAAACATAAAGAATAAGATTCTAAAATGTGCATGAAAGAAATGCCAGATTAGACTCACAGCTGAGTTCTCAACAGAAACCCTACAGGCGAGGAGAGAACGGTGAGACATTTAAGAAGTTTTAAGAGAAAAAAACTGTCAATCCAGAGTACTATACCCTGCAAAGCTCTCATCTATGAATGGTGAAATAAAGACCTTCCATAACAAACAGAAATTTAAAGAATTTGTCACCACTTGTCTAACCTTACAAAAGATGCTTAAGGATGTGCTGCATATAGAAACACAGAAACATAGTCATCACTATGAAAAAAGGTGAGGCAGAAAACCCCCCAGTGAAAGTACAAAGAAAACCCAAAGTAAACAACAGGAATTTTTATGGAAAAATGGCAGGGCAAAGTCATTACCTGAATGTAAATGGCCTCAACTCTCCAGTTAAAAGATACATACTGTTGAAATGGATTAAAAAACAAAACACATCTATTTGCTGCCTACAAGAAGCATCTCACCAACAAGGACACACCCACACTGAAAGTGAAGGATGGAAAAAGATATTCCATGCTGACAGAAGCCAAAAAAGAGCTGGTGGAGCTATCCTAATATCAGATAAAATAGACTTTAACACAAAAACTGTTATAAGAGACAAAGAAGGGCACTATGTAATGATTAAGGGATCAATTCAACAGGAAGATGTGACTATTATAAATGTACATGCTCCTAATTACAGGGCACCTGGCTTTTTAAAAGAAATGTTAATGGATCTAAAGGGAGACAGACTCCATTACAATAGTAATGGAGGACTTTAATATTCCACTTTCAGCAATCGACAGATCAACCAGACAGAAAATCAGCAAGGAAACAGACTTAATCAACACTATAGATGTAATGGACCTAGTGGATATCTAAAGAACTTTTCATCTTACAGACGCGGAATACACATTCTTTTTACCAATCCATGGAACTTTCTCTACAACAGATCACATGCTAGGCCATAAAGTAAGTCTCAGCAAATTCAACAAAATCAAATCATACCATACATCTTCTTTGACCACAATGGGATGTCGTTGGAAATTAACAGAATCTCTAGTATATATGCAAACACATGGAGACTGAACAACACACTCCTGAATGAACAGTGAGTTATTGAAGAAATCAAAAGAGAAGTTTAAAAATTTATGGAAATGGATAAAGACAATATATCAAAATTCATACGATACAGCAAAAGCAGTGTTAAAAGGAAAGTTTATAGCAACTGGGACCTACATCAAGAAATTAGAAAGGTACCAAATAAATGTGCTACCAATGCATTTCAAGGACCTAGAAAAAAAACAGCAAACCAAACCCAAAACCAATAGGAAAAAAGAAATAATTAAAATTAGAGAAGAAATATGAAAGATCATCAAAATGAAGAGCTGTTTTTTTTTGAAAAAAATAAACAAAATTGACACACCTTTGGCCTAACTAACTAAAAAAAGCAGAGAGAAGACCCAAATCAGTAAAATTAGAGATGAAAAGGGAAATGCAACAACAGTCACCACAAAAATAAAAAGAACCATCAGAAATTACTACAAAGAGCTGTATGCCAACAACTCAGGAAACCTAGAAGAAATGGATAGATTCCTCAACACATCCAACCTAACTAAACTGAGCCAGGAAGACACAAAAAAACCTAAACAGATCTATAACCAAGGTGGAAATTGAATCAGTAATACAGACACTCCCAGCAAAGAAAACCCCAGGACCAGATGGCTTCACTGCTGAATTCTACCAGACATTTAAAGAAGAACTGACTCAAATTCTTCTCAAGCTATTAAAAACAACTGAAAGGCAGGGAATCCTCCCAAACTGCTTCTATTAAAGCAAGCATCACCTTAATTCATAAAGCTGAAAAAAATGCAACAGAGAAAGAGAACTACAGACCAATTTCCCTGATGAACATACACTCAAAAAATCTCAACAACATTCTAGCCAATCAAATCCAACAACACATCAGAACGATCATTCTCCCCGACCAAGTGGGATTTACCCCTGGTATGCTGGGATGGTTCAACATTCGAAATCAATGTGATACATGACATCAACAAACTGAAGAATAAAAACCATATGATTATCTCAATAGATGCAGTGAAAGCATTTGATAAAATACAACACCTTTTCACGATGAAAACTCTAAGCAAACTGAGTATAGAAGGAACATTCCTAAACACAACCAAGGTAATTTATGACAAACCCATGGCCAGCGTCCTATTGAATGAGGAAAAGTTGGAAGCATTCTCATTGAGATCCAGAACCAGACAAGGATGCCCACTCCTATCACTGCTATTCAAGATAATCCTAGAAGTTTCAGTCAGAGCCATTAGGCAAGAAAAAGAAATCAAAGGGACACAAATTGGGAAGGAAGAAGTCAAACTATCTCGATTTGCAGATGACATGATTCTACATACAGGGAATCCAAAAAACTACACTAAGATACCACTGCAACTCATAAAAGAGTCTCACAAAGTGGCAGGATATAAAAATCAACACACAAGAATCAACAGCCTTCACTGATAAGTCTAAGAGTCAAAGGGATCACACAAACAAGACTAGTGTCTGCTAATACTAACTGATAGAATGAAAAAGGGAGAGAATGATCCAACATGGGAAGTGGGATACACAGCAGACTCATAGAATGGCAGATGTCCTAAATAGCACTCTGGCCTCAGAATCAGCCCTTAAGGCATTCGGATCTGGCTCAAGAGCCCATGAGAATATTTTAGGCATGGAAAGCTAAGACACTCTGAAAAACAAAAAAAAAAAAGAAGACCTAAATGAAAGATCTCTGCGAGTGAGATCCCAGTGGAAAGAACGGGGCCATCAAAGAAGGAGGTATCTTTCTCTGAAGGGAGGAGAGAACTTCCACTTTGACTATGACCCTGTCTGAATAAGATCGAAGTCGGAGAATGCTAAAGGCTTCCATAGCCTCGGCAACTCATGACTAGAGCCTAGGGAGATTACTGACGCCATAAACAAGAGTGTCAAATTGTTAAATCAACTTCAGGAGTCACTGTGTACTTACGTCTCAGGAGGGATCTGTCCTTAATGTGTTATCCAATGTGAAATAATGCTATTACTAGTACTGAAACAGTATTTTTACACTTTGTGTTTCTGTGTGGGTGCAAACTGATGAAATCTTTACATAGTATATATATTGAATCGATCTTCTGTATATAAAGATAATTGCAAATGATTAAAAAATCTTGGTGTTAAACTGGAAATTGTATAGATAATTAATCAATTCTTTAAAAAAATCATGTAGGATCTCTGTCCTTAATGTGCTGTACATTGTGAATTAATACTATAACTAGTACTCCAATAGTATTTTCATTTTGTGTCTCTATGTGAGGGCAAACTGTTGAAATCTTTATGTAATATGTACTAAACTGATCTTCTGTGTATAAAGAGAATTGAAAATGAAAAAAAAAAAAAAGAATCAACAGCCTTGTAAACATGTCACAGCTGAGAAAGAACTTCCAAGATGAATCTCATTCATAACAGTTACCAAAAAAATCAAATACCTTGGAATAAATTTAACCAAGGACACCAAAGATTTATATGAGAATTATAAAACATTAAAGAAATAGAAGACATGAAAAAAAAATAGAAAAATCTTCCATGTTCAAGGATTGGAAAAATCAATCATCAAAATGTCCATATTTCCAAAAGCAGGTTACAGATTAAATGTGATACCAATCAAAATACCAAGGACATTCTTTTCAGATACAGAAAAAACTGACGCTGAAATTCAATATATGGAAACACAGGAAGCCCCAAATAGTTAAAGCAATCTTAAACGACAAAAACAAAGCCGGAGGCATCACAATACTAGATTTTAAGGCATACTATGGGCAGTTATAATCACAACAGCCTGGTACCGGTACAAAAACAGATGGATAGAGCAATGGGACAGAATAGAAACTTCAGAAATCAACCCACACATCTACAGCCAACTTATCTTTGACAAATGAGCTAAAATCAATCCCTGGAACAAGGACAGTCTCTTCAACAAATAGTGCTGAAAAAACTGTATCTCCATATGCAAGTATGAAGACACCTATTTTATACCTTACACAAAAATCCACTCAAAATGGATTAAAGACATATCTATGACTTGATACCATCGAATTATTAGAGAACACTGGGGAAACCCTGGAAGACATTGGCATAGGCAAAGAGTTATTGGAAAAGACCTCAGAGACATAGACAATCAAAGCCAAAATTGACAAATGGGATGACATCAAATTGAGAAGCTTCTGCACTGCAAAGGAAACAGTGAGCAAAGTGAAGCGGTAACTGACAGAATGGGAGAAATTATTTGCAAACTATGCAACTGATAAAGGACTAATAACCAGAATCTATAAAGAGCTCAAGAAACTCAACAACAACAAACAACACAGTTGAGAAATAAGCAAAGGACTTAAACAGGTATTTTTCAAAAAAGGAAATTCAAATGGCCAATAGACACATGAAAAAATGCTCAAGATCACTAGCCATCAGGGAAATGCAAATTAAAGCCACAATGAGGTTTCGCCTCATGCCCATTAGAATGGCTTCCATACATAAATCAAGAAAGAACAAATGCTGGCAAGGATCTGTGGAAAAAGGAACCTTAATCCACTCTTGGTGGTAATGTAAACTGGTGCAGCCACTGTGGAAGACATTATGGAGATACCTCAGAAATCTGAATAAAGATATATCACAAGACTCAGCCATCCTACACTTGGGAATTTATCCAAGGGAAATGAAATCAGCATATGAAAGAGTTATCTGCACCTCTATGTTTATTGCAGCTCAATTCACAATAACAGATACAAAATCAACCCAAACGTCCACCAGCTGAAGACTGGGTAAAGAAATTATGGGATATATACACCGTGAAATACTACACAGTGGTTTTAAAAAAAATTCCAAAAAAAAAAGTTCCTATCATTTACAACAAAATGGATGAAACTGGCAAACATCATACTTAGTGAAATAAGCCAGTCCCAAAAGGACCAATACCATGTGTTCTTAGCACAGAGTTAATCTTCTATGTATAATTTAATTGAAAATATATCTAGAATGGGAGTAAGCCAACTTTGGCAAAGGAGCCAAAAATAAGAAGGGGAATGGGAAAAGGAGGAACAGTGGGAACTGGGAAGAGGGTGGGTATCATGGGAAGAATCACTATGTTCCTAAAGTTGCATTTATGAAATGCATGAGTTTGTATACTTTAGACTTAACCATAATTAGTGCTGTAATAAATATTGCAAATGAGGCTCCTGTGGTAGTATAGCACATAGGGGTACCCCATCTGAGCACCAGTTTGAGTCCAGGAGCTACTCTGTCTCCCTATTAATGCATCTTGGAGAGCAGTAGATGATGGCCCAAGTACCTGGGCTCCTGTCACCCATATGGGAGACCCCGGTGGCCTTTCAGTTTCCTGTCTTCTTGTGGCATTTTGGGGAGTAAGCCAACAGATGGAAGATTTCTTCCCCCTCCCCACTCTTCCTATAACTCTACCTTTCCAATAAATAAAATCTTAAAAAATCACTGTGAGACTGGCACTGCAGCACAGTGGGTTAGCCACCACCTGTAGCACCAACATCCCATATGGATGCTGGTTCGTGTTCTGGCTGCTCTACTTCTGATCCAGTTCCCTGCCAACGTGCCTGGGAAAGCAGCAGAAGATGGCCCAAGTCCCTGGGCCATTGTCACCTACATGGGAGATGTGACTGAAGCTCCTGGCTTTGGCCATGGAGCTGAGTTCATTTGGTAAGTCACTCAGCAGATGGAAGATCTCTCTCTCTGTCTCTCTGTCTCTCTGTCTGTCTCTGTCTCTCCTTCTGTCTTTGTAATTCTGTCTTATAAATAAATAAATCTTTAAAAAATAATTTCATATATTCTAGCACATTCCATTTTATCAGTAAGGCAATCTAGACATATAATTATCAGGTCAAAATATATCTGAATTTTAAGTGGATATATTGCCATACTGCTATAAAAATTCTGTCAACTTATATAGTTATCATCTTTGCATATTAAATCACTTTCCACCAAGATCTACTGTAAATATAAATATTATATTTTAAAAATTATGTATCTTCTCTATGCTATAATTTTCAGTGGTTATAACAATCTATGTAACCATTCTCCTTTATTGCTTGGGTCCTTGCACCCATGTAGGAGACTGGGAGGAAGTACCCAGCTCCTGGCTTCAGATTGGCGCAGCGCTGGCTGTAGTGGCCATTAGGGGAATGAACCAACGGAAGGAAGACCTTTCTCTCTGTCTCTCTCTCACTGTCTATAACTCTGTGTCTGTCTCTCTAACTCTGCCTGGCAAAAACAAAAAACTAACAAACAAAACCAGTGTTTTGTCAATTTCATAACATTCTGTAGTTGTAGAGGATTTAAGAGAATAATAGCCTTCTTAGTGTTATCATTTTCCATTCAACAAATCTGTAGAATATCTACTGTGTGGCACAGACTTTCAGATCATCACGTCCTGAGTTAAGGTAACCCAACCTTGAGATACCAGGTGAGACTTCCTGTAGTAGGTGACAAGCAGAGTGAATCCTGAAGGACACTTCTAGGCTGCTGGGGAGAGGGCAGGGAGCAGAGGAAGAACATTGTACCAGATTGAGGACAGCGTTTGCAACTGGAGACCAGGTGATAAGCTTCTGATCCATTTTACTGAAACAAGAACTGATTGTTCCAGACTCTCAAAGAAGCCTATTACATGTTTTTTTTGTTGTTGCTGGCGCTTGATAATTTGTGATTGGGAGGTATAGACTCTTTTTTTATTTTTATTTCCAGCAAATAGCAGAATGCTTTACCCTAATACCTGTTTGGCTTGGAAAACTGAATAGTGAATACCCTGAAGGTATTTTATTGTTGTAGATATTAGTATCAGTTATTGTCATATGAGTTAAACGCTGACCCCAATTCCTTCTATTCAGGTATAGAAAGACTTTGTATTTTTTACTACAATGCACCAAATAAAGCACTTTGGAGAAAAACTTTTTAAAAAACTAGCAAAAAAAGATTTTTTTGCAAATATATGTGTATATGTATCAGCAAAAGATAAGAGCCACCTTCCTTCCTGTTCTCATCTCTCTGAGGTAATTATTGTTAACAGTTTAGAGCATACCCACTCATACTTTTATTAGGCTGATTTTCGAGAATACATGTGCACAGAATGGACTACTGACAGTCTGGTGTTTCTCACAAAGCTAGCCACAGTCTCACCATATGATCCAGCAACAATTTAGCTGAAAACTTTATGTTCACAAAAAAAAAAAAAAAACCATGCATAAAAACATTTACAGCAGCTTTTTTAGTCATATGCAAAAAACTAGAACTGATGAAGATTGCTTTCAGTAGGTGAATGGATAAGCAAATGGTGTTATATCCATAAGACAATGTTATGCAGCGATGAAAAGATGAATCAAGCTGTGAAAGATACAGAGAGGCCAGCGCTGTGGCGCAGCATTTAATGCCCTGGTCTGAAGCGCCCACATCCCATATGGGCTCGGATTCTAGTCTCAGCTGCTCCTCTTCCGATCCAGCTCTCTGCTATGGCCTAGGAAAGCAGCAGAAGATGGCTGAAGTCCTTGGGCCCCTGTGCCCACGTGGGAGACTTGGAAGAAGCTCCTGGCTACTGGCTTCGTATCGGAGGGATCGGTGCAGCTCCGGCTATTGCGGCCAAGTGGGGAGTGAACCAACGGATGGAAGACCTCTCTCTCTCTCTGCCTCTCATCTATCTGTGTAATTCTGACTTTCAAATAAATAAATAAATATTAAAAAAAAAAGATACAGAGGAAACTTAAATGCGTAGTTAGGTCAAAGGAGCCAGTGTGGAAAGGCTGTACTACAGAATTCTGGGAAAGGCAGAACTACAGAGACAGCAAAAAGAGCGATGTTTGCCAGGGGATGAGGGAGAGGACAGAGAAGGATACCTGGGTGAAGTGCCAGGGGTGCTTATGGCAGGGAAACTGTTCTGTGTGACACTGCAATGATGGATCCAATTAATATGTATTTGTCATACTCATGAACAAAAACAAAGAATAAACTTTAATGTAAACGAGGCTACAGTCAATAATAATGTTATCAATATTATTTTAAAAATTCTAACATGCACCACTCTAATACAAGATGCTACTAAAAGAGGAAGCTCTGGCCGGCGCCGTGGCTCAACAGGCCAATCCTCTGCTTTGCAGCGCCAGCACACTGGGTTCTAGTCCCAGTCGGGAAGCCGGATTCTGTCCCGGTTGCCCCTCTTCCAGGCCAGCTCTCTGCTGTGGCCCGGGAGTGCAGTGGAGGATGGCCCAAGTGCTTGGGCCCTGCACCCCATGGGAGACCAGGAGAAGCACCTGGCTCCTGGCTTCGGATCAGCGCAGTGCGCAGGCCGCAGCGCACTAGCCGCAGCGGCCACTGGAGGGTGAACCAACGGCAAAGGAAGACCTTTCTCTCTCTCACTGTCCACTCTACCTGTCAAAAAATAAAAAAAAAATTTTTTTAAAAAGAGGAAGCTGTGCGCAGGGATTAGAAGTGGGTAAATGTGGGGCCAGCGCATTAGGTTAGTCCTCCACCTGCAGCACCGCGGAAGCGCTGTTTCTAGTCTTGGTTGCTCCTCTTCCAGTCCAGCTCTCTCTGTGGCCTGGGAAGGCAGTAGAAGATGGCCCAAGTGCTTGGGCCCCTGTACCCGCACGGGAGACCAGGGAAGAAGCTCCTGGCTCCTGGCTTCAGATCGGCGCTGCTCCGGCCTTAAAAATTTAAGATTATTTTTAAAAAAATTATTTTTAAAAAAATACACATTTTCAGATACTCTGCATCAATGTTGATGATTAGAATCAACACAAATATATTGTGCTTCAACAGAGCCAAAATGAAGACACATGGGTTTGTTTTAGATCCTCCAAGGGGTTCAAAAAGAAATCTATCACAGGAGGATTTGAACAATCACAAAATCACATCAAATAATGATGGGATCTTTAAATTCTCCACTACCACACAGAAGCCAAAACATATTATATTGAATTACAGAAAGTAAAAGAGTATAAAGTATAACTCCCACTTCTAGGGATAGTAAATATCAGTCTCCATTTTGACAACATCTTTCTGTTCTCTTCAATGAAGAATCGATGGCCAAATGTTTGTGTTCTGTAATTTTCCAGCTGATTTTTAAAACAGAAAGCAGTACCAGGCTCTTTTATAATGAAAGGCAAAGAGGCTTTCAGGAAAAAAAAAAAGGTCTTCTAAACAGAGACTTCACAGATTCAATTTACTAAAGAGATCTTTCAGAAATTTAACTATACAATTTCACACTACAATCCATAAGAATTTTGTTCTGGTTTTTGAAATGCAACATTTCTCTCACCTAAGTTAAATGTGGTATTTTCAGAACTTTTCTGTTTTTAAAATGTAAAAGCTTACAGATCCTGCAATACATTTACAAAAGGAACTCAATGAAGAATCTTAACACCTCTCTAAAAACGATTTTTCATTATTACTCATTTTTCTAAGTTACTGGTATATATGAATATTCACACTTAAAACTAGACAACTCACAGAAATCTAATAAAATATTAGTACAGTTGTGTGGTTTTTTAAAAAGATTTATTTATTTATGTTAAAGTCTGAGTTACACAGAGAGAAGGAGAGGCAGAGAGAGAGGGCTTCCATCCACTGGTTCACTCTCCAGTTGGCCGCAACAGCCAGAGCGGCGCCAATCCAAAGCCAGGAGTCATGAGCTTCCTCCAGGTCTCCCTCGTGGGTGCAGGGGCCCAAGGACCGCGCCATCTTCTACTGCTTTCCCAGGCCATAGCAGAGAGTGGGATTGGAAGTGGAACAGCTTGGACCTGAACAGGTGCCCATATGGGATGCTGGTACTGCAGGCAGCGGCTTTACCCACTACACCACAACACCAGCCCCTACAGTTGTGTATCGTAATAACTTCTTATTAATAAGAAATTAATTCTATCAAGTGGGAAAAATAAATGGGATCAATATCACTGTAAAATCCACAAAAGAATCCTTCCAGTTAAATTCAGTTTCTATTCTCATTACCAATGAATTTCTTTTTCATCTCTTAATTCACATTTTCTTATTCAAGTTACTACCCCCAAAATTTTTAACTCAAACCCTCCTGTCTTTTATATTTAAGACCAAAGTCATGCTTAAATTTTACTTTTATCAAGATAAAAAATTTAAAATGTTGATAATTAAGTGTTTCCTATTTCAATATTATTATTCAGTTGCCAATTCTGTAAGCTCTGAACTATCCCACATGCTCTAAGATTTTTAATGGAACAAAAATGATTAAAGGAAAAGTCTAAATATTTCACCTGTAAGTTTTCAACATAGAACTGGAAGGTAAGACTCAATGGTAGTCATGAAGATAGAAGAGAAATTTTCAAATATGGGGGGAAAAGCAATCAGTAAATAAGGACAGTTATCTAAAGACTATGGCAAGGGTCACTGCTGTGGTACAGTGGGTTAAGCTGCTAGTTGCAATACCTGAATCCCATATCTGAGTTCAAGTTTCAGTCCAGACAGTTCTGCTTTCAATTCAGCTTCCTGCTAATGCACCTGAGAGGGCAGCTGAAAATGGTCCAAGTACTTGGGCCTTTGCCACCCACCTTTGATACCTGGATTTAGTTCTGGGTTCCAAGCTTTGCCCTGGTCCCGACGTGGCTCTTTCTGGCATCTGAGGAGTGAATCAGTGGACCAAAGACGTGCCTCTCTTTGTCTATCCCTGTCACTTTTTAAATCTTGAATCTTTTTAAAGAAATTAATAAAGACTATGGCAGGAAGCACCTGTTTAGCTTAGTGGTTAAGATGCCCACATCTCACATGAGGGTGCTAGGGTCTGATTCTTCGTTACAGCTTCTGACTGTAGCTTCTTGCTAATGTAGAAACTGGAAGGAAGGGGAGAGAATGCCTTCAAGGAACTGAATTCTTTCTACAGGTGTGGAAGGCTCAGGTTGCATTCCCAGCCACAGCCCAGCCCCAGCCACTGCAGACATCTGGGGATGGGATGCTGTGTCTGACTCATACACATAAAATTTAAGAACCATGACAACCAAAACAGTCACCTTCCAGATAAATGAAACAGCTCATTTTCTACTTCACTCTTCTTCACCTTATGCCCCTTTTCACCTTAGCTTTCTTTCTGCTACTTTTTAAGGTCACAAAACATTTCCATGAAGCCAACTAACAGTTTCAGTTTTAAAATATTCTTTAACCAAACAACAAAACCCAGATACTTTGAGATTTAACAAGCTTTGTCCAGTGGTCTGTGACTGTCCCTCAGGGTCAGAATCATGCACCTCTGATTCAAGAACACAAACTGCAATACAAACACAGCAATGCAGCATCTGTAAGGCTTGAAAAAAGTGAAGTGGCTGGTTCTTCCACAAAAGCAGTGGACAACTTTATACATGATTCTTTACAGACGCTACTCCTAATTGGAGAATTCATTCAACAAATATTACCAAATACTCTATGTCAAACACTGCTGCTGGTGCTGGAGATGCAATCAAACAAAAACATAAACGCACTTCCTGCTTTCAGGGAATTTTTATCAGCTGGAGAGATAGAGAAATGAATAGTAAGTAAAATACAGTATGGGAATTGCTCTCAAAGGTGACACAGACTACCCAGGCAAGTTCTGGGTCAAGTCAAAGAAAACCAGAAGGTTTCCAGAGAAAAGTAAACATAACTGAGCCCTAAAAGACTTTTCTGGGGTGCAGTGGGGTGGTTATAAAGGATAGGGGTTATAAGGGATTATGGTTGGCAGAATTCCAAGCCAAGGTATAACGATCAGAGAAAACACAGGCAGCTCAAGAAGTAACATTATTCTATATGAAGGGAACCGAGGCTCCTGGCTTTGGCCTGACCCAGCCCTGGCTGTTGCAGCCAACTGGGGAGTGAATCAGAAGATGGAAGAACTCTGTCTCTATCTCTCTTTGATTCTCCAAATAAATCAATAAACATCTTTTAAAAAAAAAAAAAGTGAGACAAGAGTCCTTGTTTTTCTTTTTAAAAAGATCCTCCAACCACCCAACCACTGGTTCAATCCTCAAATGCCCAAAACAGCCAGGGGTGGCCCAGGCACAAGCCAGGAGAGACCCAGGTACCTTAGCTATCACCTGCAGCTACCCATGGTGTGCATTGTTAGTAACCTAGACAAGAAGCAAAGCTGGTCCTTTAACCTAGAGACTCTGAAATGGGATGTGGGCACGCCACGCAGCAACTTAACCACTTCGCTAAACACTAGCCCCTATCTTCATCACCTCCTATCATCTTATAGATATCATATGACTTCAGGACCCCTGGCTTAGTTTCCCCTCTACCCCTTTTCTTTTTGATTTTTAAAGGCAGAGTTAGAGAGAAGGAGAGACAGAGAGATCTTCCATCTGCTATTTCACTTCGCAGATATGGCCAGGGATAGGCCAGGCCAAAGCCAGATACCAAGAGCTTCATCTGGGTCTCCCACATGTGTACAGAGGCCCAAGGACTTGGGCCATCTTCCTCTGCTTTCCCAGGTGCATTAGCAGGGAGCTGGATTGGGACTGGGGCAGCTGGGACTCAAACAGGCATCTAAGTGGGATGTTGGCGCCACTGACGATGGCTTAATCTGCTGCGCCACAGCCCTGGCTCACTATCCCTTTTCTTGACTATTCTTGGTGACTTCAACATTCAGGTGTACCCTCTGACTTCTCATTCCCTGCCTTTACCAGAATCTTGATTTCATGTTCCATACTTTTGACTCACTTCTGTCCTTGCACTCAAGCAATTTTCTCACCTTGACAACTAAGTTCTTTAATTTTTGTGTAGCAAGTTATTTCCATGCTGATTTTCACACAGTTACACAAGTCTGGACAGGTACTCCATCTCACAGAAGGAGGCTGTACTGCAGGGCTTGCCCCATGACCAGGAAGACAAACTCAGAACCTGAAACCAGAATCTATCCCATATCATGTTACAGTTTTCTGTCTAGTCTGTTAGGACATTCATTGTCTCTAAAAAGACTTTTCCCAACCCTTTTCCAATCAGACCAATTTTATCAAAAAGGGAGTTCCATCTATGGAGACTTAAATTGGACTTAACCACCTGGGGGTTCCAGAAGCAAAGGAAAAGCAAGGAAGGCTTGAGTTTTAGGGTGGGGAAGATGTGAATTCTTGACCACTGTGCATGCATGACAACTTTTTTGGAGAATTGGCCAAAATTCAATGAAACTTTAAAACAACTTAGAAAATTTAAATCTAGAAATTTAAAGAAATAATTAAGGATGTATGAAAAGAATTTGGTTTATGACATTGATCACAGCTCTGTTTATAATAGGGAAATACTAGACAATCTGTAAATACCAGATTAAAAATTATACAATAAAAATAAATATACAGATATTAATATTTACTGACATGAGAACTGATACATGTTAAATTCAAAATATACACAGGGGCAACTGCTATAGTGCAAAAAGTTACCACTTGGGACATCTACATCCCATATGGGAGTTCCTGCTAATGCACACCTGGGAAGGCAGCAGATGATGGCTCAAGTACTCAGTCCCTAACATCCATTTAGGAGATCCAGATGGAATTCCTGGCTCCTGACCACAGGCTGGCCCAACCCCGGCTATTGTGGGCATTTGTGGAGTGAAACATACGTATGAGCTATCTGTCTGTCTCTCTCCTTGTGTCTGTCACTCTGCCTTTCAAAAAAATCTATACATAAAAGATAACATAAAATATGTATCCATATAGTAAATGCATATGATTATAGATGATTATATAAAGTATCATATACTACGATGTCTTTTTTAAAGCCTGGAAAGATATATTCAATGATTTTAATTTCTTGGTGCAAAAGACTAAAGTAATTTTTTATTTATTCTTATACAATGGTTTTCTAAAATAAACACATTACTTAGAATGTATTTTAAAAATAAGGGAGATTGCCAGCGCTGTGGCTCAACAGGCTAATCCTCCGCCTGCGGCGCCAGCACCCTGGGTTCTAGTCCCGGTAGGGCGCCAGATTCTGTCCCGGTTGCTCCTCTTCTAGTCCACCTGTGGAGGATGGCCCAAGTCATTGGGCCCTGCACCCTCATGGGAGACCAGGAGAAGCACCTGGCTCCTGGCTTCGGATCAGCGCAGTGCGCTGGCTGTAGCGGCCATTTGGGAGGTGAACCAATGGAAGGAAGAGCTTTCTCTCTGTCTCTCTCTCACTAACTCTGCCTGTCCAAAAAAAATAATAAGAAAGCAGAAAAACAAATGTGATCTATGCTGAGGAAAGGAAGGAAAACATGGCAAAATGAGTGTTACCCAGGAGCCTGTGCTACTGGAAAACAATAAGAACTTTTTCCAGACAAATAACAGGCAAGGAACCCAAAGATCTCTGCTATGTATTATAATGAAGAGCTACAAAGTTTAAAATACAAAAGTTGCTAATAATTTATGAAAAGTTATGCCTTTTTCAATGTACCAGGTTGAAACTGGGTTCTTCACGTTAGGTTCTTCTTGATTTTGGTATAGGGTTAAATGGAGTCAAGAAGATAAAGGGCGGCTAAAAAGTGTATGCATGTGTGTGTGACAAGTAACAGGCTGGTTCACAAGACACAGGTGGAAGTTATCATCCTTCTCAGATGGATCCTGCTTTTCTTAAATCAGGCAAAACTAGCTAGTGCTGCAGAAGGCAGGCTAATCTGCCTGAAATAATTATCATTTTGTTTCTTTTAATTTATAACAGCATTATGGAACTTAACCAACAGGACTCAGTTAATCTAAGCAACAATCATAAATCTAAAGTTCAAACAAAATAAGTATGAGAGGAGATACAGGAGTAAGGGTGTTTTTTGCTTTTAGTATTTGCATGGTAGGGTGGCTAACAGCAAAGTCATCTTGAAGGTGAAGGCAATCATGCCTGGATTCCAAGCAGAAAACATAAGGGTGCAAATAATCACCAGGGCCTAATGAGGTGTCTTTGAGAACTGGTGCTGAGAGCTGAAGTACATATGCATATTCAAATTGGTCCACAAAAATCCCCATTTCTCAGCAGACCAGTGAGGCTGCCAAGCCCCATCTGACTATATAATCTGTACAGTGCTTATAATGTTATAGGCAGTGTGTAAAGCAGTGAATTTAACGATGCAATCCTGAGGCAGCTTAGGATAACAGAAGACCAGAAATTGTACAGTGAAGAGATCTGGATTCAGATCCTCACAACACAACCTACTAACAGTAACGGCCATGGCAACAGTGGGTTTCTTCTTGGGTAAAACAGGGATAGTATAACACGTACCTCACCTACCACATAGGGTTAATGTGAGGGAAAAAAGAATACACTGATTATGAGAGGGTGATGCAAGCATTAGTCACTCTAGTCATTTTAATATGATTTTATTTTCATAAAAATGTTGGAAGGTAGGGGCTAGTATGACTCAGGAATCCAAACACCTCCAAGGATAAACCTGGCTGTCAGCCGAGCTTCCCACATCATCTTCACAAAATCCCATGGGAGATTACAATAGTTAACAGAAACAGTTAGATTAGGCCTAACTTTATCTTGCCATTTTCAGAGAGTCATCTACCCTCTCTAACTAGTCCCTCACATAATTGGAAAGCAGCAACCGTCTAGTTAATAGTCTAAAGTGTACAAATGTTCAAAATAGTCCCACATGGCCAAGGGAAAGTGCCTGTTCCAATTTATCCGATCTTGGGTTAAGTTCTCAAATTGACAAAGAAGCTCTGAGAACACAAGTGTCACTTGTTCGTGGGCTTCATGCTCCTCTTCCTGTGCTCCTGGTCTAAAACCACGATTTAAAGTTCAGAAGTTAAAAATTAAATAAATTTTGAAAGCACCCCCCCCCAAAAAAAAGAAAAAAGAAATAGTCAATTTGCATTCCACTCATCTATATCAGAAACACTGGAAATGGGGCCAGCATTGTGGCATAGCAGGTTGAGCCTCTACCGGTGATGCAGGCATCCGATATGGGTACCAGTTCCAAGTCCTGGCTGCTCTACTTTCAATCCAGTTCCCTGCTAATGCATCTGGGGAAGCAGAGGAAGATGGTCCAAGTGCTCTGGCTCATGCACCCACGTGGGAGACCCGGAAGAAGTTCCTGGCTTCACACAGGTCCAGCCCTGGCTATCTGGGGAGTGAACCAGTGGATGGAACATCTCACCCCGACCTTCTTCCATCCGTAACTCTTTCAAATAAATAAAAATTAAATCTTAAAAAAAAAAAACTGGAAATGATGGTCAAAGTGAAAATGCTGAACCTGTGTTTTTAAAAATATATATAATACAAGATGCATCTTAAGTCCATATGGCTGTATCCACAAATCACTTTTCTTTTTTTAAATGGGCATTTGGGGAATGAACCAGTTGATGTCAGAGAAATAAGAAATATCATAAATGCCACCTGGGCCAGCACTGTGGCGTAGCAGGTAAAGCTGTCACCTGCAGTGCCAGCATCCCATATAGGCGCCGGTGCAAGACCCGGCTGCTCCACTTCCAATCCAGCTCTCCTCTGTGGCCTGGGGAAGCAGTAGAAGATGGCCCAAGCCTTGGACCAATGCATCCGTGTGGGAGACCGGGAGGAAACTCCTCCTGCTCCTGGCTTTGGATAGGCACATCTCAGACCATTGCAGCCAATTGAGGAGTAAACCAACCGATGGGAGACCTCTCTCTTTGCCTCTCCTTCTCTCTGTGTAACTCTTTCAAATAAATAAATAAATAACAAAACTTAAAAAAAAAAAAAAATAGCACCACCTTTGGAATTTAAGCCATTAGGCATATGAAGAGACTTCATTAACATTTAAAGATCAGAGAATACTGGTGGAGAAAGATAAAGCTACACATTCCTTTGCTGACAAAACAAAGCTTGAAAAATGACATCAAGACTTGGTAAACCCAGCCAGCACGGTGGCTCACTTGGCTAATCTTCTGCCTGAGGCGCCGGCACCCAGGGTTCTAGTCCCAGTTGGTACTAGTCCCAGTTACTTCTCTTCCAGTCTAGCTCTCTGCTGTGGCCGGGGAGGGCAGTGGAGGATGGCCCAAGTACTTGGGTTCCTGCACCCGCATGGGAGACCAGGAGGAAGCACCTGGCTCCTGGTTTCAGATCAGTGCAGCGCCGGCTGCAGAAGCCATTAGGGGAGTGAACAAATGGAAGAAAGACTTTCTCTCTGTCTCTCTATAACTCTCTAACTCTCAAGAAAAAAAAAAAAAAAGATTTGGTAACCTACACACAATTGCTGAACTTAATTACAAATCACAATGACCAACGGTCCTATGCTAGCCAGATATGTAATAATCAGTGTTTGTGTCTTAGTTCTAACACCTGCCCCTAAGCTTACAATTCAGCTGTAGATACAGGATCAAATGATTCAGTAAGAGAAACAATTCATAATTAATATTTAATACTTTCTCTGTATCCACTTGGCTAAATTGCTTGTCTACTTCAAGCCTCGGCTCAAATCTGATATTCTTAGTGAGTCCTATCCCAACCATCCTTATGTAATTCTGCAATCTGCCTCCAGTATCCCTCCCAGGCATTCTTAATACCCCTTAACTAACTTGAGTCTTTTTTTCTTCATCTTTAATATTTCTAACATTATACAACTTATTATTTTTATTGTCACTCATGCCCCACTAGAAGATAAGTTCCAGGATAGCAGGCATCATTGTCCACTTTGTTCACTAAATGCATGCCAATGTCCCAGGACAGTGTCTTATTTATAAAAAGCCTTTTATGTGACATTTGTTGAATGTTAAATACTCCTTTGCACCCCAGCATTCCAGTTCTCCATCCCAGCTCCCCAAAGCTTACTGTGCCCAACACTAACTATGTTCATAGGGGAACAACTGGGGCTCGGAATAAATGAGGTTCTCCTTTAGAGAGAAACTTAGTCCCTAACAATCTCATCCTCAGTGTCTGCTGTTAATCTCCTTTCTAAATTCTCAATTCCTCCCAAAATTCCTTGTCTAGATTTCCATCTCTGTGAAATTCCTTCTCTAAACTCAGCAATCCCCTTGGTCACTTGGAATAGTAGCTCCATACTATAATCACTCAGTCTCAATGAAATGAACAAAACCAGAAATTGGTGGAGAAACATCTTCATGCCTCATCTCTTTTTTCCTCACAGCTAAGCTGCTGTAAGGAGACTACGTACTCTTTACCTCCTTATTTACGTTTTGCACCTCAACACCTCTGCTTTTTTTTTTTTTTTGGACAGGCAGAGTGGACAGTAAGAGAGAGGGAGAGGGAGAGGGAGAGAGAGAGAGAAAGGTCTTCCTATGCCGTTGGTTCACCCTCCAATGGTCGCTGTGGCTGGCACGCTGCGGCTGGCGCACCGTGCTGATCTGAAGGCAGGAGCCAGGTACTTATCCTGGTCTCCCATGGGGTGCAGGGCCCAAGCACTTGGGCCATCCTCCACTGCACTCCTGGGCCACAGCAGAGAGCTGGCTTGGAAGAGGGGCAACCGGGACAGAATCTGGAGCCCTGACCGGGACTAGAACCCGGTGTGCTGGTGCCACAAGGAGGAGGATGAGCCTATTGAGCCACGGCACCGGCCACCTCTGCTTTTTTTTAAAAGATGTATTTATTTATTTGAAAGAGGGAGAGAGAGGGAGAGGGATAGAGAGAGAGAAATCTATCCACTGGTTCACTCTCCGAATGGCTGTAATGGCTTGGGCTAGGCCAGGCTGAAGCCAAGAGCCTGCACACCATCTGGGTCTCCCATGTGGGTAGTAGGTGCCCAAGTACTTTGGCTACCTTCTGCTGCTTTCCCAGGCACATATGCAAGAAGCTGGATGGGAAGTGGAGCTGCCAGAGGGTGGAGTGGGAAATACTAGTTGACCACTATGTTGCTCACTCCTTCAATATCTATTTATTGAGAACATGCTATGTGCTAGGCACTGTGCTAGGTTAGCTCAGTGGTAAGCACAAGGTCCCTATTCCCATGCAGTTTGAATCTAGCAGCATCTAGTAATGAATGGTAAGCATCATGATAAAAAATGACAGAAAGCTACGAAAACATCACAGATACATATGACCAACTCTAAGGGCCTCCCTGAAAATGTTTAAACAGAAACCCCAGGAGAAGTGAAGATGGAAGAGGAAGATTAAGAAAAGGAAGGACACTTATCAAGAACTGAAAGCTGCTCAGTATGGGTGCAGTGCAGGGACAGGGGGGTCTTAAAGGTACGCTATTCTAAGACTTTGTACTATAGATGGGAACTAAATGGAGAATAACACAAAACCCCATTTTCACATTTTTTGGAAGGACAATCCATGTTCCTCATTGCACTGATCAGAGAGAGGAAACAGAATGGAGGCAGGAAATAGTACAGATGAGCTCTTTATACTTTTGGTTCTCACCAAAAGAACTTCCTCATACCTTTCTATGTCTTCGGCAATACCTTCACTCCGAGTCTATCTTATACCCTTCTAAGACTGCGGCCTCTCCTCAGCGCTCCTACAAGCGCTCCTGGGTGATCTCACCTGTGTTTCACAGGCATTACCCATGAAATGGTGATGACTCCCAAACCTGTATCCCCAGTCCAGAGCTCCATGTCCTACCACCCATCACACACATCCACCTAACCAATGCCTGGCATTCAAAAACAAACACAAAACCCAGATCCCACAAATCTGCTACTTCCTAACTCTTGATACAATCCATGTTGTCATCCAAGCCAGAAATTCTAATGCCATCAATCACCTGCCTCCGGCCCCAAACACACTGATTACCAGGTATTTTTGGTTAGCTTCTTAATCCGATTCAAACCTATCCCATTCTTTCACCCCCTAGTCTGGTGTCCACACTAGGCTTGCATTAACTGTCATCTGAATTACCCAGTGACCAGTTTCTTCACTAAGTATATAACCTCTGCTGGGCACCATGAGGATTTCCCCCTAAAGGGTTTCTTCAGTCCACAGGGAAAAGTCCAGATTGTAAGATATAAAGTTCATGATCTGGTCTTTCCTGCCAGAAAATAATCTACGTTCTTCACCTATGACATCTCTGCTGAGCTTGGTCACAACAACTCTAGAATGCAGATAACAGATTCCTCAAAAGCCATCATGGTTTCTCAAGCCTCCAGGTGCCTGCAGATACTATTCCCACAACCCCAATTATCTTTTCCCACCTACACCTAGAAAGCATTCCACATTTCTTTCAAAATCCAGCTGATGCGCCTTCCTCTGTTACCCTCTTCCCCTCCTTTATCCCAATCAAGTCAGAGTTGGGCACTTCTCTTTTCTTCTAATATGGCACTAACCAAACTACAACGGTTTGCCTGTTTTCCTGACTAAATTAGGTATTCTTTGTTGGTAGTATACGTTCTCCTTCTCTGTCTGCACCCCCATACAAGAATACATACAACACACAGCACTCAATAAATATTTGCTGAATGAGTGAATGCTTACAGAAGCATTGTCTCCTCACAATGGGAACCTGGGGTCCACTTCAAAATGCCCAAAGTTATTCCTGGGTTGTGACTCTTCCGTTGAGGGAGAGAAAGGGAGAGCATGCACAGAGGAGGGACTCATTAGGTTGGACCCCGCTCATCTACCACCCAGAGGGCCCCACTGGAAGTGATAAGGTTTATACACAAATTATAATGTCATTTATAATTGCAAAAAATTTTAAATTGGAAATAACATTTAATAGTATGATTAAATGAAGGTTTACTCAATAGATCCTTTAAAGTTGGCATTTTTGAAGAATAGTTAACAGTAGGAAAATGTTAGTAATTCCAACAGAGTAAAAAAAAGAACTACATCATGATCCCAGTAATAAATTAAATATAAAAGCCATTTGTTGAACATACTGGTTTAAAGCACTTAAGAAAAAAAGCCTGAATTAACTATATTAAATTATAGAGACTTTATCTCTGGGTAACTTTTTATAATTAAGGTCATTTAACAAATACTCACTGAGCATCTACCTGTTTGCCTAGTGCAGTGACATGTAAGAGACAGTGACCTGTTCCTGCCCCCTGGAACTAAACATGTCATACTTTCATTATCAACCAGAAAAAAAAAAAGGAGGACTGCTCACTATTTATATTCAACAAAAGGTTAAAAAAAATTCCTGAAACTTCTCTGGAATCTAGATTGGAAATGATTCTGATACAAATATTTGGATAAGACTGCCCAGAAAGCTTATACTGTTGACTGTGCACTGTATCACGATACTAATTTGTTCTAGATCACTTGTGGACACAAGTAACTCCAGATTTCCCCTTCTCATTAGCAAATTTAAAATTTTACAGTAAATAACATTTGCTCAGTTGAAATTTAATCCTTCATTTATCATCCACCACATTCCTTTTCTCTTTTGTATTTCTTTTCCCTCCACTACTTCCTGTTTTCACCCTCAATATTTACTTCATTTATTTAAGAAAATCTTTACACTGCTCTTCTTTCACAGGGAACAGCAAGTTCAAGACTGAGCTCTCCCCACTTGAGGATTCACAGCAAAGACGGGAGCTTCAGAAGGCTCTGCAGTTTTGAAGATTACAAAAATAATCCAGGTAGCCAGTGTTGTGGCATAGCAGCTTTAGAGCTGCCTGCGGCGCAGGCTTCCCAAATGAGTCCCAGTTGCTCCTCTTCCCTATCCAGATCCCTGCTAATGCTCCTGGGAAAGACCTGGAAAATGCTCCCGGCTTTGGGGAGTGAACCAGTGGATGGAAGATTTCTAAGTCTGCCTTTTGAATAAATAAATAAAATATGCAAAGTAACTTTAAAAAATATTTGGGCCGGCGCCCTAGCTCAGTAGGTTAATCCTCCTCCTGCGGCGCCGGCATCCCATGTGGGCACTGGGTTCTAGTCTCGGCTGCTCCTCTTCCAGTCCAGTTCTCTGCTGTGGCCCAGGAAGGCAGTAGAAGGTAGCCCAAGCGCTTGGGCCCCTGAGCCTGTGTGGGAGACCTGGAAGAAGCTCCTGGCTTCAGATTGGCGCAGCTCTGGCCTTTGCAGTTATCTGAGGAGTGAACCAATGGAAGGAAGACCTCTCTCTCTCTGTCTCTCCCTCTCACTGTCTGTAGCTTTACCTCTCAAATAAATAATTTTAAAAAACTTTAAAAAAATATTAATTCACAATTTCAAAGCTATAGTGCTTTTAAAGTTCCTGCTTCATAAGATGCCTCAAGTGTTTAAAAAAAGATGAGAAGATTGAGAAGAGTGACTAATTTATCTTCATTATTCTTCACCATAATTATTTTACAAGTTTATATCATAGATTGAAAAATATTTCTAAAATTTATTAGAATTTTCAGGTCTTCAGAAGTAGTAATACACAGTAAATTTAACTGCCCAGAGCTTTACAAATCCAGCACTATAGTCTGTTCCATGTTTTCTGGCAAATTAAGAGGTTTAAACTGACAAAATGCCCTAAGACTAAGAACACTGATATAGGCTATGAAACACTTTTTCAGAAATATTTTCTCAGAGAACTCAAATAATTGAAACTTGTAATAAAAATACATATGCAGGAATCAAAAAAGGCACTGCTGGAACATCTATAGTATTAAATGCTAACTCAGAGGCAGTCATTTGGATTAATGCTTAGGATGCCAGTTAAGACATCTGCTTCCCACAACAAAGAACCTGGGTTCCATACTTGGCTCTGGCTCCAGTTCCTGACTCCAGTTTTCTACTCATGTGGGTCCTGGGAAGCAGTGGTGATGGCTCAAGTAATTGGATTCCTGCCACCCATACTGGGAGATCTGGATCGGACTCCTGGCTCCTGGCTGTGACTGGCCTAGGCCCTGCCATTATGGGTATTCAGGAAGTGAACCAGCAGATAGGAACCTCCTCTTAAATTTCAAGTGCTGACTTAATGTCGTGATATCAAAAGCAAAGGCTAGAGAAGTAGCTGACATAATCACTGATAATTATTCATTCATTCATCACATTTTGAGAAAGCACTTACTCTGTGCCTGCTATAATTCCAGGTGCTATCAGAGACTTATGAACAAAACAGATAAAAATCCCTGCCCTCATGAGGCATTTTAGTGGACTGAGATAAATAATAAATTGAGTAAAACATTGTTAGATGATGATAAATACAAAGAAAAATGAATAGGAAAAAAGGAAGAGGATGCAAAATAAGAAGGAAAGGAGCAAGCTGTGTAGTTGTCTGGGAAGACACTTTTTCTTTCTCTTTTTTAAGTTTTATTTACTTATTTGAAAAGCAGAATTACAGAGAGGCAGAGGCAGAGGCAGAGAGAGGTCTTCCATCTGCTGGTTCACTCCCCAGAAGGCTACAACGGCTGTAACTGCACCAATCCAAAGCCAGGAGCTTCTTCCGGGTCTCCTACAAGGGTGCAGGGGCCCGAAGACTTGGGCCATCTTCCACTGCTTTCCCAAACCGTAGCAGGGCGCAGGATCGGAAGTGGAGCAGCCCGGACTCGAACCGGCGCCCACAAGGGATGCAGCACTGCAGGCGGCAGCTTTACCTGCTACGCCACAGCACCAGCCTCAAGGAGGAAATATCAGGAATCAAGGCCCCAAGGTGGGAAGCTGCTTATTGTATTTAAGGAAAAGCAGGCAGGTCAGTGTGGTTAGCGCAGAATGAGGGCAGGGAGGAGCAGAGGAGAAGGGAGAGGTAGCGGGAAGGCTGTTCAGGGAAGGCTTTCAGGACAGGCAGGACAGCAATAGGTCGAAATGGGAGGGACTGATTCCGGGTAACTAGAACAAAAGAAAGCAAAGGACGAGGAGACACGATTGTCTTAAAGATATTTACAAATACAAGACTGGCCTAGAATGCAGTAAGTATACTCTAAGTGGGAGCACAAATGTGAGGGTAGGGGACTATACACATGTTGGGGTGATGGTGAAGGTGGGGTGAAACAAATGAAGTCTCTGACTCTGTTCAGGAGCCCCAAAGAGACACAGAGCGCAGGGAAGCATCAGGATAAAAGGCAGGCATTAACTGCCTCTTCAATACAACCTGTGCTTTCCCTGGTAAGAATAAAACTGTTCCGGATAAATTGCTTTAGTTGCTCTATCTATAAAGAAAAAAGGTGGTGGTCTTGAGATCTCTGCAGGGAAACAGTCTCTTTAAATTTTCTAGTGGTAGGGAGAAAACCATTACTGGAATTGAGACTGCTATATAACACGATCTAAGCCGGTCTAATGCATGTCGAAACATAAGACAAAGATGACTAAAACAAGGGACTGAGAAGGCAAACAGGAATTTCAGTTTTTAAAGGAACATTCCACAAGCTGAGTAATACATGGAAAAACTAGGAATTTAATCAACTCTAGTTTTACATAGAAGGAGAATTCTGTTTGCTACCCATTTTGCATTCAAAGGTATTTACAGGGAGAGAGCTGGGACTCTGCAGACAAACCAGCAACTTAGCAAGTGGAAGGGTGCTTAGCACAGATAACTCAAATGCCCATTGGTCACATTAAAAAATCTTCCACTGGAGTTCATCTCTGTAGAATCAAACAGTGCCAGATCTAACATAACCACCTTGAATCGCTACTGTTAACATAAAGGATATTAAGCATAAGCAGGTAAATAGGAAGAAGGGATTGGTCACATTAAAAAATCTTCCACTGGAGTTCATCTCTGTAGAATCAAACAGTGCCAGATCTAACATAACCACCTTGAATCGCTACTGTTAACATAAAGGATATTAAGCATAAGCAGGTAAATAGGAAGAAGGGATGCTTCCTGTCTTATCGCCACCTGTGCAAAACAACAAGCGACCCCAGAGGCATCTACCAGTTAATTACCCACACGATACAGTCATTTCAACTATGTGCAGGCCTGTGGTTTGAAAGAATGGTGTACATACTCTTAAACTATGACCAAATCCAATAAACCAAGAAGCTGTTGCAAAAAGTAGAGGAGCTTTCCCTTAATACTCACGAGTTACATTAATGCTTCCTTTTTGGAAGAGAGAACAAAGCCTAAGGCAATCTCCAACAATCTCTTTCCTCTGGATTCTTCACGAACATAGTGTATTCGGGCAACTGGTTTGCTTTTCTACCACGTTTTTTAAATCCTAAATTAAGAGGAATTCATTCTCATCATTTGTTTTAAATTAACAGAAAGCGCACTGGCTGGAGGGTGCACGCACAACGCGTTGAACACAGACACAGACACAGACACAGACACACACACACACACACACACACAAAACCTGTAGATCTTATCCACTTGTGGTTATGGGATGTTACAAACCCCAAACAGAGGAAGTGCTAATGCAGGAAAAAACCCAGCAAGTTAATGGTAGGTTTTGAATCACCAACCAGACACAAACCATCAAACTTATGCCAGGAAAGCTTATCTTTTCTGCATGGAGTAACGTTTGTAAACACATCATTTTCACCCAACACTCGATTGCTTACAGCTAGAATTAAGAAACAGGTTTCACAGGACCATTAACAACAACAACACAAAAACTTATATTGGTCAAGCTCATCCATTATTATTTTTTTGTAATGCCTGAACGTCAATATTCTCCGCTACTGTCTTCCAGGTTTTCCAAACTTGACACTAGAATATTCTACCGGACAACTCCATAGCTGATTCAAAGTCGCTTCAAAACCATAAATAAACTTTTGAAAGTCTTTACACCACAAAAAAGGTTGAGAGCGGTTTGCAACTCTGCGGTTAGCTCTGCTTGCTGGTGGCGCCGAAACCAGCAAGGGATTCGAGGGTGCTCCGAACGCAGTGAAGGGGGCCCTGGCCGCTTCCTCTCCAAGATGCAACAATGAGAGCATCCTCCCCCGGCCGGAGCCCGGCGGCCGCGGCCCGGCCTGCCTCACCTTGTAGACGTCCCCGTACGTGCCGCTGCCGACTCTCTGGACGAGCTCGTAGTCCTGCTGCGGGTTTCGCCTCAGGATGTCCGCGGCAGGCCGCAGCGGGGCCTCCATCTTCGCTCCGGGCCCGCTCCCGCCGGCTCTGCCCGCGGCGCGCCCCGATTCCCGCTAACGAGGGCGAGCGCCGCCGCTTCCCAACATGGAGCCTCCGCCCGCAGCTCCGCCTGCACGAGGGACGAGCGGAGGCGGGTCAGCGTCGCCGGCTACGACCCCCACGCGGCCCGCGCCCCCGCGGGCCAGCCCCCTTCCTTCCGTCCCGCCCGGGGCCCTGAGGAGGCGAGCCTGGAAGGGCTCCCGGCGCTCGCGGCCCCGTTCGGGCCACGGCCCTTCCCCCACGGCCCGGCCTCGCCCGCCCGCCGGAGCCCGCGGCCGGCCGGGTACCTGAGGGGGGCGGCCCCGCTCTTTGTGGAGCGCCGAGCCGGGGCACCCACTCCCTCACCGGCGCCCGCGTCCTGCTCCCCGGCCCGGCGGCCGCTCCGGGTCTCTCGCCGCCGCCGCCGCCGCCCGCCCGCCCGCTTGCACCGCGCGCCCTCTCAGAGGCGGCCGAGGCGCGTACAGTCGCCGCCGCCGCCGCACCACGTTCCCCACCCGCGGCTGCGTCACCGGGAGACACGTTCCCGGCCAGCGCGGGTCGGCGCCCAGCGGCCCGCCCGAGCGCGCCGGCCGCGGGACCAGAGTGCCGCCCTGAGGCCGGCGGAGGACACGACACCCTCCCGGCCGCGCCGCCGCGCCCCCCTAGCCCGGCGCGTCCTTCCAGGGCCTAGCTCGCTCTCTCCGGCTGCCGGAGACCCGCTCAGCACGGCACTCGGGGGCCGACGGGCCTCCGTTAAACCGTCCCCAGATTCGTCAGGTAAACCTGGGCGGTGACGGGTGAAGGGAGAAGGGTGGGCACGAGAGAGAGGGGCAGGCAGCCCTCCCCGTTCAACCCGGAAAAGGTACGTGGAGGGCACCGGGCCAGGGGTAACCTGGCGGTGGGGCGCCGGGGAGGGCCGAGTTAGCCGAGCCGCGGCACACCCTGCTGCACCTTCCTGTTTTGCAAAGCATTCCCAGTGGTGCCGGTTTGAGGTTGCACCGCACACCTGCACAACCTGTCTGGTGCTGAGCTTTTCCGAGCCGTTGCTGAAAGCCTGCCGCCCCAGGAGGCTGCGCCCCCACCCCCCCGCCCCATCCCTGTTGGGGCACAGCCCTGGGTGGTCGCATATCTCGTGGCTGCAGGAGTTCTGCAAGGGGGTGGGGGAGAGGGCTCCGACCAAGTCAGGGTCCACAGAGCCTGGTTCTGGTTCTCCCGCTTGGATGCCATCTGGGACAGGAGGTGGTGTTTGGCAACATCTCGGTGCCCTTATCTGCACTTTTGAAGAGGATAAGGTGTTTTCCATCTGACACCCTAGAAAGTGTTGGTACAGCACTTCGCAGCGTTGTGAAGAGGGTTATCAGCTGTGAGAGGTTAAAACTACTTGGCAGCGCGCAGAACATGGAACAGGCGGCCAGGGACGTCTTTGGGCCGGTGTTTTCTCACAAGTTGTTTTTTGCAGTTTCGGCTCCAGTCTGGCTTGGAAGATAGAGATTCAGTTGCCAGCTTTCTGTATGCTGCAGGAGTTATTCTGTGAACCCAGCAGAGGTTTTAACAGAAGAGCCAGATAACCGGCAGTGCTCTTAGTGACTGGAAAATCGCCAAAGAGTAAATTGCAGATGTTGGCATGTGGCCTTTAGCACCCACCTCAACCCTGTTCCTGGGAAGTAGGTGCCTGATTGTTGGTCGCTGAAGCCAGTTGTATGATGTAGAAATTAAATCGAGGCTTCTACAGGACAGGGGATAGATACATGGATTTTCTTGGGCTTTGCACACAAAAGGCGGTTATTTAGGGCACATAAGTAAGCCCAGACATAACATGCTCCATGGACAAAGCCCGTGTGTTTGCAGCATTGAAAAAAAATGTTGAAGAACAGTTCTTTCTTTCAGAGCTTCTTGGCACTCGTTTTGGTGGGCACATATTCTGACTTCGATGACTCAAAAATCTCTTCAAACGTTCTGTTGGTGTCTTAGTACTTGTTTACTGTCATTGACTTCTGTTTTAAAAGAAAATCTGGCCTGATACGTTGATTCTTTCTCTAGTCAGAAATTCATTTCTTCTTTCTTAGACCTGTCTTAGTCCACAGAGAATTGGAGGCAGCACACAGAAAATGTAAACCGTAGGACGAAGAGTAAGTGAAGAAACTGTAGTTAAAAAAAGAGGGAAGATAGGACACCTGAGCAAGGCAACAAATTGGCTGCAGCAGAGAATTTTTGTACTGTTTTGAGATCAGATGAGCCCGCTGATCAAGAGAGGCACATCGTTTCCTGATGTTAAGGCTGCAGAAAAAATAGGAGAAACTCTGAATGCTCAGTTTGAGACAAGGTGAATACCCATCTGACAATCCTTTAAGCATGTTATTCTTGAAACACAAGGTTTAAATAAATTAGGCCATAAAAGTTTGAAGTTGGGGCTTCAGCAAAACCCTGGATTGCAGATATTTTATGCTACCAGTAATGGCAGATCCATACACTTTGGCCATCAGCTTAGAGGCAGATAGCATGGAAAAAGTCAAGATTTTACATGGTAGTTAAAAAAATGTGCCTGCTATAGTCATTACTTTTCTTGTACCACAACTGGTGCTAAGGGGAAAAACATTCACTCCTACTAACTCCAAAAGAATCTGAAGGATTTTTTTTGGTCCTGGTTGAGTTAATTTTAATAAGATCAGTGAAGTCATAGCTGGTGGATTTAACATTACGTGGTTGGAAAGAGAATTCATATTTGTTTTCATTAAACACAGTAAATTTAATTTTGTAACTTAAACAATTAAGCATTTAATTTTAAGGTTTAAGTTTATGTAATAATAAACCACTGACAGTAATAGGACAGTTTCTTAAGAACTTACAATTTTATAATGACAAAGTATTGAGTAAGAGGAAGTAATGCTTGGTAGGCCCATCAGCCCAACGTAATTATCATGTAGTTTTAGTGTCTTCATGTTATCTGATATGCAAATATTTTCCAGCTTTGTTTAAATATAACTATCCTGGTTTGCTCTGTACTTCACAGTATTTTTCCCTTCTTTCAAAGTTCTGCAATAGCATGCTGACTGTAATCAGTGGCTGTATTAGTTTCAATTCTGATTTTATAAAGGCTAAACAAAAAGACATAAATTTTTAAGTCTTCTATAAAGCTGAGGTTCACAATTTACTATCCAAGAGAAAATAGATAATTAAAATCTTTAAGTGTGTGATAGTACAGAACATATGGACAGTAGTTTTAGTCTGTGGAACATATAAGTTTAAGCAAGATAATTTGATGAGTCTTGGAACAAAACTACTTGACAGATGTAACTGATTCAATTGACTGCTCTATAGATTTACTAAATGAATTAAATGTTGGATTTTTCAAATAATTATTATTAAACTCTTCTTTCTGTTACTAATTAGGGCCACTTTTCTGTTGAGGCAAGAATCATGTATCCAAAATAGAGAACAATTGTTGTATTTTATTCTGCATAGCAGTAGAGCATGGATCTCATTCAGAGTCAGTATCAGGTCATTATGATGGGAGTTTTAAACAGAAGAGGTGAGGAAAGCCAGGTGCATCCCTTTTTTATCCAGCTTGAATTGGTCTTAAGATATGTTAAGAAGCTGTTTCTATTAACCTTTGTCCTCAGGTTGTTATATTAAACTTGTAAAGAATTGGTAGAAGGGTTCTATATTCTGCCCACAAGTTGGTTGTTTGTAAATTCAATAGCTAAGAGAAGATAAAGAGTTACAAATAATCTTATGTTGTTCATTATCAGTTTCTTCATATTGTAATAGATACTGTGCTCAGAAGCGGTGCCTAAAGTTTGCCGGTACCCCAAGAATACTAGTGTTATGGGCAGAAGAAGCCAAAATGCCCAACTGTGGTCCTGTCCTACAGCTGTGTCGCTGTTGTAGGATCCCAGTAAACTTCTCCCTTTTGCACCTGCAAGGAAACACGGCTAATGGCTTCTCACTGCTGCTGTCTCAGGGTCCTTCACATCCCGTGTGGGTTGCCTTACCCCTGTTCTCGTTTATACAAATATTCCTTTGACCAACCAGGTCATCTTTCTGTGGTTTTTCTTCCCAGATCTGTGATTGATTCAGTTGTAGAAATTGAAGTAGTCTCAGAAAAAAAAGACCCTTGAAATGGCTTTCTGGTATGTTATCATATATCTGATGACGAACTGGGTAACTTACTTGTCGAGGAAAATGGAACCAGGGGTATTGCATAGCATGGAGTGGCATCACCACTATTCCAATAACTATGAGTAGTGGCACGAGATGGAATGCCAGCGGGGCCACAGGGTTGGAGGATCAATCGCCAGTACTCAGCTGCTAGGACAGTGGTGTTATTACAAATAGACAGTGATGTCAAGACAAAACGGAGAGCCTTGAGTTCCAGACTTAAGGCATGAGAAAACTTCTTTGGTCTCTTTGAAGAAATTCATCTTCTCTTGCAGCTGCTGGGCATTTGTGACTGAAGGTAAAACCCAGGTGAAGGCTACGAAATTGCAATGTTAAAGAAATGAGAGACTAGTTCTGTTCTACTAAAGTAAGAGCATTGGTGGTGAACTTCTGGGACCCTGTGACATGTGATAGATATATTTGAGCAGATATGAAGGAAGCTGGGAACTTTGAACAAGAGTTAGCTAGAGTTTCAGCATAGCCCTGATGGGAGTACAAGTCTGCTCTTGGAGAAGAGAAGTTAGAGAATCTTGCCAAATACTTACCCAAGATTCAAAATTGACGTGTAGACTTGAACATTTAGTTCTTTCACCTGGGTTACTTGAATATATTCCTAGTAATAGCTTACATTCTATATGATGAGATACCAGAATGTCTCGGATATACTTAAACAGAAGAATCTGAAGATTCAGGGAGATGGGACTGTTGAACTTGCTCTTTTATGTGCATCCTGTTTGGAGCCTACTATATTTACTTTTTTAAGAAAAATTTTTATTGTATTTGAAAGGCACTAAGACACAGAGAGGGGAGAGAGAGGAGGAGGAGAGAGATTGAGATTTTCCATCCTCTGCTTCACTCCCCAAATGCCCACCATCACCAGGGCTGGGCCAGGTTGAAGTGTGGAGCCAGGAATTCCATCCAGGTCTTCCATATGAATGGCAAGGACGCATATATTTGAGTCATCATCTGCTGCCTTCCACGGTGCACATTAGCAGGAAGTGGGATCCAAAGTAGAGAAACCAGGATTTGAACCAGACACAGTCACTGCAATATGAGATGCGGGCATCTTAGCTGCTGTGCCAGACACCCCCCACTGCACCACCACCACCACCACACACACACACACACACACACCCCACCGCACCACCACACACACACACACACACACCACCACCACACACACACACACACACCCCACCACCACCACACACACACACACACACCCCACCACCACACACACACACACACACCCCACCACACACACACACACACACCCCACCACACACACACACACACACACACCACCACACACACACACACCCCACCACACACACACACACACACACACCCCACCACCACACACACACACACACACCACCACACACACACACACACACACACACCACCACCACCACACACACACACACACACACCACCACCACCACACACACACACACACCACCACCACCATGAGTGTTTGCTTTTATTAATAAATTGAGTGGGTCGATATAAATATTTTTGAAAAGTTCTTTGATGACTGTCTTCAACAGGTTGAAAATGATGATCAGGATTCCACAATGGGAAATCCATGATTTTAGTGGGACTGTTGAGATTCTGGTAGATGCCATGTGGCTTCACTGTCAAATACATGGTCGGCACAGTTACCATGGTAACCCTCAGGCAGAAGTAGTAAGAAGGGTGTTTGATATGTGATTGTGACTTGATGACCCCTGAGTCTCTAGGAATGAATGAAACCATCAGTCTGCTTAAGTGCAAATGGATATAGGTAGGTGGAAAAAGTCTAGGTCTAATGAGCAGAAATCTAGTCCTTGTAATAGAAATTCAAGACATAATACCCAATTCCTAGACTTAAGCCTATTCAAAACCCTGAAGACTCTTAACTAAAGAGGAGATTAGATTCCTTTGAGGAAGGAGTCTTTAGTACAGACAAATGTGAACAATAATGCTTTCTGAGGCTATTTCCAGAGGGATCTATGACCTTTCACCAGGGTGGTTGTGAACTAAGGAATAGGAAACTCTCATGCCTTCTGGAGGTGAATAGATACTGGTCTTGAACACTAATCCTTACAGTCTCAAATTGCCACCAGAAGTGATCAGAGCAGAGATTAAAGAAATCAAATGTAGTCTTGGTTCAGGTTCATTTCATAATAAGTACAAGTGGGAGTGATGATCCATTTTGGGGTTTCCAGTCCCAAAATATATTTGAGACTAGATACGTTGAGTAGCAGAATCCTTCTATTAGGTTTATGTTGTGTAAGGGGAACTATCAGTGGTATGGCCAAATGTAACTCCTCCCACCGGTCTCTTCCCATGTCTAAGTAAGACACCAAAATTAAACTTCATTACTGGGGAAATTACAGAGGTTAGTGCCACCATTAAAGATATGGAAAGTGGAGGTCTTTCCCTTTTAATTCAACTGTTTGGCTTGTACAGTAGCCAAATTAGTTTTGAAGAGAGTCTGGATTTTTAAAAATTTAATCAAATTTGGTGCCAATCATAGTTGTAGTTTCACTTGTGGGATCTTCACTGGAACAGATTAGCACAGCCCTCGGCACCTATAATGTAGCTATCTACTTGAAACCCAGAATGGAGCTTTCTTTTCAGTTCTCATCAGCAGAAATAACCAGGAGTGGGGCCTTCACGTGACTGTGAAAGCACTGTCATTGTCTTACTTCAGGGCTATTTAAATACTTCGGTTCTTTCTGCCGGCGCCGCAGCTCACTAGGCTAATCCTCCGCCTTGCAGCGCTGGCACACAGGGTTCTAGTCCCGGTTGGGGCACCGGATTCTGTCCCGGTTGCCCCTCTTCCAGGCCAGCTCTCTGCTGTGGCCCAGGAGTGCAGTGGAGGATGGCCCAAGTGCTTGGGCCCTGCACCCCATGGGAGACCAGGAGAAGCACCTGGCTCCTGGCTTCGGATCAGCGCAGTGGGCTGGCCGCAGCGGCCATTGGAGGGTGAACAGCAAAGGAAGACCTTTCTCTCTGTCTCTGTCTCTCTCTCACTGTCCACTCTGCTTGTCAAAAAAAAAAAAAAAAAACTTCTGTTCTTTGATAGAGGAACATTCCAGAACATACTTGTAGTCCATTACCTTGATGATGTTAAGAAAATTGGACGTGGAGAACAGAAAATAGCAACGACCTGAAATACTTTAAAAGATGCTATACTATAGGAAGAGAGATGGATCCAGATCAGGGACGTGCTGTTTCTAGTGAACTTTCGGATAACCCAGTGGAGGTCTGGTGCTCTGCCTTGTGTCATCTCCCTCAGAGAAAAATGCACAGCACTTGGTTGCCTTATTTGGATTTTGAAGACGACATACTACATTGAGTGCTCTTTGACCCTTTTATCATGTGCCTTGTATGACCACCAGTTTTTCATGAGACTTGGGGCCGCATAATACTTTATGGGAGGTCCAGGCTGTGCTGCAAGCTGCCCTGATGCTTGGGCTGTAGGGCTCAGCAGACAAGACTGTGTAGAATAACGAAACTGTGTAGAATCTCTTCACAAGCCCACAGAGGAATCCCAGTGCAGATCGCTAGGGTTTTGGAATAAGGATATGCCCTCATCTGCTTATAGCTGTTCTCCATTCGAAAGGCAATTCTGGGCAGAGACTTGATTAGAAACAAAACACCTGACCATGGGATTCTGATTATGTGAGATGAAATGCTCTTTGAAACTGGGAGTTCTTTAATTTGCTGAATCATGAATTGAACTTGGGCAGCAGAATTCCATTGTCACATGGAAAGGTATACTTGGGATTGCCTGAGCTGATCTGTAAGACATAAGGAAATTGCATGGATGAGCTTCCACGGCATTTGCTCTTATTTCTTTGCTACTCACCCACCCCACCCCCCACCTCAAACCATACCATTTCCATTTCAGAGAGGAAGAACAAGTTCAGGCCTGGTTTGTTAATGGGCTGCATGATATGATAGTACCAGCTTGAAGCAGATAGCCCCTGGACTGTGGCTCTAGTTCGTAATGGGGTTGGCCTGAAAGAGTGATGAGAAGAAATTCTCCCAGTGGGCTTCTGTCCTCTATGTTAGGAACAAGAGTTGTCCTGAGGTATGGGTCTATACAGATTATGCACAGTAGCTAATAGGTTGGTCAATAAGCTGGAAAGAAGAGCTGAGATAAAGAAGGCAGTGGGAGAGAGAGTTTCACATTCTGGCAATTTTGAGAATACTATCTGTGAACTACAATACTACCCACCAGAGGGCATGCATCTCAGTGATGAGTTCCGTGAGACGGTTTGTCCTGCAGATAGCATTCTGGTGCTTGCTTAGCAGCCTATAGGCAGGGGGAATGTAAAACAAGAGTAGACTGCTGCTTGCCCAGCGTTATTCTGTTACTGCCCCAGTGAAGTATTTAACTTGCTTATAGGAGAGGCTATTGCAGAGACCTCAGTATGATCCTATTCCTTACAGTCTGGATGTACTAGTCAACCATCTGGCAGCCAGTTTGTTACTCTAGAGCCTTTGTTTCATGGAGGGAAGAGTCGTTCTTCCTTGTGGTTTCCTAATACAAATGTATGGGACCCGTGTTGTGGCGTAGTGTGTTTAGCCCTGCCTGCAATGCTGGCATCCCATATCAGAGCCCCTGGTTCAAATCCCAGATGCTTCTGACCCAGTTCCCTGCTAATGCACCTGGGAAAGCAGCAGAACATGGCCCAGAACCAGATGTGGTCCCAGGCTCCTGGCTTCAGACTGGCCCAGCCCCAGTCATTACAGCCATTGGGGACTGAACCAGAAGATGGGACATCTCTTTCTCGCTCTGTCTCTCTTTCTTGTTGTCATTCCACTTTACAAATAAATATAATAAATATTTTTTTAAAGATGTAGGCCGGCGCCGTGGCTCAACAGGCTAATCCTCCGCCTTGCGGCGCCGGCACACCGGGTTCTAGTCCCGGTCGGGGCACCGGATTCTGTCCCGGTTGCCCCTCTTCCAGGCCAGCCCTCTGCTGTGGCCCAGGAGTGCAGTGGAGGATGGCCCAGGTGCTTGGGCCCTGCACCCCATGGGGAGACCAGGAAAAGCACCTGGCTCCTGGCTCCTGCCATCGGAGGAGCGCGGTGCGCTGGCCGCAGCGCGCCGTCCGCGGCGGCCATTGGAGGGTGAACCAACGGCAAAAGGAAGACCTTTCTCTCTGTCTCTCTCTCTCACTGTCCACTCTGCCTGTAAAAAAAAAAAAAAAAGATGTAGTTATTTAATTTGAAAGGCAGAGTTACAGAGAGGCTGAGACAGAGAGAGAGAGGTTTTCCATCTGCTGGTTCACTCCCCAATTGGCTGCAATGGCTGGAGCTGTGCTGATCAGATATCAGGAACTTCTTCCAGGTCTCCCATGCTGGTGCAGGGGCCCAAGGTCTTGGGCCATCTTCCACTGCTTTCCTGGCCCATAGCAGAGAGCTGGGTCAGAAGTGGAGCAGCTGGGGCTTGAACCAGCGCCCATATGGGATGCCAGCACTGCAGATGGTGGCCTCACCTGCTATGCCACAGCGCCGGCCCCAAAATATTTTTTTATTTTTATTTTTTAATTTTTATTTATTTATTTTTTATTTTTTGACAGGCAGAGTGGACAGTGAGAGAGAGAGACAGAGAGAAAGGTCTTCCTTTGCCGTTGGTTCACCCTCCAATGGCTGCCGCGGCCGGCGCGCTGCGGCCGGCGCACCGCGCTTATCCGATGGCAGGAGCCAGGTGCTAGGTGCTTTTTCCTGGTCTCCCATGGGGTGCAGGGCCCAAGCACTTGGGCCATCCTCCACTGCACTCCCGGGCCACAGCAGAGGGCTGGCCTGGAAGAGGGGCAACCGGGACAGAATCCGGCACCCTGACCGGGACTAGAACCCGGTGTGCCAGCGCCGCAAGGCGGAGGATTAGCCTGTTGAGCCACGGCGCTGGCCAGCCAAAATATTTTTTTTTAAAAAAATACAAGTTGACTTTGCCTGCCTGGAAAGCTTATTCTAGTACCACAATTAATGGAAATATAGAATGCCTTATTTTATCATTGTATATTAAAAATGTTACCTTTGAGTAAGAAACTAATTTTTGCTGTGAAGGAAGTTAACTGCTCTTACCTCAGACTCATCCCTAGAAGCAGCTAGCAACGGTCTGCCAAAGCACCAGTTGTGGTGCTGAAAGAAACCCTGGGAAGATAGGGTATAGGACTTCACCAGTAGCCATTACATATTGCCATCCACCCCATGTTCAGAATGCATGGGCTGAGAACCAAGGGGCAGCGGAAGGAGTGACTCTTCTGTTACTAGTCATAGCTTTCTTGAGGAATTTTTGTCCCTACAACTTTGTGTCTACAGTTCTGTCTCTACAACTCTGGGCTGAAGGCCAGAGTGCCCCAGGGACAGGTATTCTCACAAATAACACAGTCCCAGTGCTATTAAATGAGAAGCTGAAACTACAGCCTGTCCCTTTTGATGTCTTCAGACCAGTGACTCAGCACTCATGGAAGGGATCACTGTACTCATGGGAATGATTGATTCAAGTGACTACAGGGACACTGGTTGTCATTCCACCAAGGGAATAAGGAGAACTGTGTCTGGAACCCCAGGTATGCACACGAGTGCCTCATAGTATTCAGATGTCTGTTATATTACCGGACAGTGGAAAACTGCAGCAACTCAATAAAGATAAGACCACTAAGAACGTGGATCTTAGGGGAGTAGAGTTTGGGTTGTTCTAGCAGATGAGGTGTTCGTAGAGGATAATAGGAAAATGGGAGATGTGATTATCACTTTGGGCTTTGGGCCCAATAACTAACGTCACTCTTCTTTCCTTGCTGTCAGTAACAGAAGCTTTATTGACCTTTATTGTCCTTTTCCAGGTGCCCGTGTCCATCATGAGAGACTGATATACTCTCTCCTCCTAGGGAGTAAATCTTGACTTTGGCCTCATTCATCATGTTAAAGGAATGGTTTAGGCTCAAATAATTCTGGACAATGACACATGGCAGAAAGCCTGCTGGAGTGCTTCTGGGAAAGTTTCTCCTGCTTTTAACAAAGCACACAAGACGCAGGCATGCCTTTTTTCTCCCCCAGTCTCTAGACATGGCTTCCTACTTCTGATGATTGAAATGACAAATGCCATTTGGAATCAAAAGAAATCTCATACTCATTAGCAATCACGCTCTAATTCTCCTCAACCTTCCACCCTCACCTCCCAGCAGTACTAAGTCAAATAATGGTACCTGAATGCAAGCCCTGTGATGCTGTGGCAGTTGATCTGATAACCAGGATAACTGCTAAGTGAATAATGGGTGGGCAGCATATAAAGTATAAAGTGTGTATGCTGGACGAAGCAATGTGCATCTCCTGAGTGGGACAGAGAAAGACCATGTGGCATTTATAGTGGCTTGTATCATGGCTCATATTGGCTTGTAATTCAAAACTTATGAATTGTTTATTTCTGAAATTTTCTGTTTCATATTTCTGGACTGTGGGTAACTGAAACCACGGACAGTAGGGGGACTGCTGTCATTTCACTTTTAGTTCTCCCTATTTTCTAGTTAATTTTCCTTATTTATCTTGAAGAACATGAAACATTACCATGGTTCTAAGAGTTAGAATCTAGGAGTTAGAACAACACTCAGAGAAGCGTTAGTCTCCTAGTTTCTCCTACCCTCTGCCCATTCTCCCATTGTTTACACCCTACTTCCACCATGTCTTGTAGGTAACTAATCTCATTGGTTTGTGATTTACTCTTGTATTTATGTTGCATAGATGAACAGATGTGGTTATTTTTTCATGTCCTCCTTTTTTTTTTTTTTTTACAGGAAAAACACTATACTTTGTTTTCTCCTCCATTTAACAGGCTATTCTGAAAATCGCTTGGTATCAATTCATAAAGACTTCCTGTATTCCATTTTTATAGCTGCATGGTGTTCTATGGTCTGGTGTATTTAATTACTCTCCTAGATATGGGCATTTAGGTTATTGCCAGAATTTTATGATTACAAAAATTGCTGCAATAAATAACCAGTGCATTTTGAATTTCACACTACTGAGACTATTTCTTCAGAGTAAAGTAAACTCAATGATTTACAAAAAAATATATGAAATATATAAATATATATGAAATATATATATATATATGAAAAAGTCTACAAACAATGATGCTTTGGCCAGCAATGAGCACAAGTAGCAACTAGATTTTGGTTTCTAAATATCTTTACTCATTAGAAGGAACCAGAGCTTCTTGGAGTCCTGACGAATTCTACTTCTGAGGCAGGGGAAATGCAGGGGAAACCTGAAACATTTTTTGTGCCAGAGGCAAGGAAATGTTCAGAGACAAATAGGAACATGTTAAAAGGATGCAGGAGCTGACTCAAAGAGGATCCCACTGGCCAAAATCAAAATTGATTCAAAGATAGCAATGGATTCTAAAATCATTGTGGGGAAAGTTCTTGGGCAACAGTATGAAATATACATTATAGAGACAGTTAACTGTTGAAATACTTTTTTTTTTTTTGTAATTTGTATAGTCTCACAGTATTAGCCCAGAAATTACTTATTAATTATCAAGAGAAAATCTTTTAAGAAGTTAATAACTTTTTCAATCAGGGAGTGGTTTTGAATTGCATCACTTATGTGGAGCACACTGTAGTGTTTTTGTTGTGATTTGACTGAGAGGAGTCTTTTAGGCTGGAATGTGAGATGAGACTGATAGTAAAGGAAGTAAGAGGAAATGCAAAGCATACTTTTTACACAACAGATTTTTTCATAGGTATGGCAGTGATGTGATGGTTGTCTTATGTTATTTCATTAGTGTTTAGAGATGCCACCATAGTGAACATGAACCCTCCTTAAAACCATAGTGTAAACTTGGGTTTGCAGAGTTCATAGCTCTGAGGTCACCAGGACCACTAAGTGAAACATGGAATGCGTGACTTTCAGCAGTGGTGGATGAGTTTGGCTTCAGACATGTTGATTCTGACAAAATTAAAATGGAAGATGAAATAGGGATAATGCCGGGCAGTTGTGGTGTGATGACTCTTCCTTTGAAAGATGAGAAGTGTGGATCATTAGCATGGAGCTCCTGTCTGAAGCCATCAGAGTAAAGGACCCTGAGTATAGAACAAGGAGCTGCTTACAGTGAGAAACAGGCAGAGCCCATGGATCTGGTGATGAACAGCCCAGCAGTGATCTCCTGGGAGAGCTGATGAGCAGAGAGTATGGACAACCCCAGGAGGAGGAGAAACTGGGAGACAGTGGGGGATGGGCGTGGTGGCAGCTAGAGGGTCAGGTGGCCTGAAGGGGCTGGGATTGTGGAAAGAACAAAAGTTTGCAGGCAGAGAGGGAAGGAAGCAGCAAAAGGGAGAGATTGAGAATATATTTGAAGTATTTATTTCCTTTTGCTTTTCATTTAAAATTGTCTGCAACCATTATGGCTGCCAAGGCCCACCCAGGCTGTAAGATGGTTTCGCTTCAAGTATTTGCTATTGGGCCATACCTCTACAACTCTTGGGGAATTTTGCCCACCAGACCTTGAGTTCCTTTCAGACGATGCTGTGTGTAGCTTTCATCTACATTGATATTCTTGGTATAAGTTTTGCTTTCTTGATTTTAAAAGGCAGACCTGCTTGGTATGCATATACCAAAATACATGATAACCTCTTTACCAACATGGGTTTAAAATGGAAAAAAAAAAAGAAAAGAAAAGAAAATGGGTGCCTGGTAGATACATGCAGGAAATGTTCACTACGTGGCAATATCAGCGTTGCTAGCCTGTTTGTCTGAATGTGTAACTGTTTTGGGAAGCAGGCACTGGAACCTGCAGAATGCGGAATGTTGGTTTGTATGTTTCTGGATCCAGATAATTTTTTGAGAGAGTGTGTGCGAGGGTGTGCTGTCGATTTGTGTATGTTTTCCTTTGGAAATGTTGCAGTACGTGGTCGTCTGTCACTGTCTCCGCGCGCTGGGGGTGGGCTGAGGTGGGGAGGGTGTGACGCTGGTATTTGTGTGAACCCAGGCTTGTGATGCTGAGCTCGTTTCATCTGCTTTCTCCTCCCTTTCCCTCCCCGCTCCTTCCCACCAGCGCCACAGCAACCTCCTCAGAGCCCCAGCGAACTCCGCCCGGCGCGGGCACCCTGCGGCCCGGAGGACACCGCGAGCGCAGTGACAGCGCCTCGCCTCCCGCAGTCCCAGGACCACCATGGCCCAGAGCCGCAGGGACCGGAACAGTTGGGGTGAGTGGCAAAGGGTAACTCGGTAGCCTGCGCGGGGTCCGGCCCTCCACCGGGAGACGGGCAGGGCCAGGGGCCGCCCGCGGCGGGTGCCCGAGGCTGGGCGTGGGGTCGCTGCCGTGCCCGCTGCTGCAGGGCCCGGGAACCATGGCTGAGCGGCGCCCGTGTCGCTGGGCTCCGCTGTTGGGCGAGGGCAGCCGCTCGGCGCAGGCCGGGCCCAGGCTGCCGCTCCCCACCCCCGCCCGCCTCCTCCCAGCATTTGGACAGCACCCACCGGGCGCCTCTGGGACTTGTGGATCCGGCCTTGGCGACAGGTTGGAAGGGTGGGGATGAGGGTGGGCGGGGGGCTTGTGGTTCCACGGCGGAGAGGGGACGGGGTCGGAGGTCTGGAGCGGGTGGCACCCAGCCCCCTTTGCGCAGGAGCTGCGAGCTCGCGGGCGGGCAGGCAGCGGGCTGGAACAATGAGGGGCAGCGCGCCGGGTCGGCCCAGCATTGCAGACCGCAGTGGCTCCGGCAGCAGCGGCACTCTCTTGGGAGTCCCCGAGCACTGCAGTCCTCGTTTTAATTTGGGGGTCAGGTGTGCGGGGGTGCCGAGGAGGGGGAATTTAGGAAGAAAAGGAGCAAAGTTGTGATTTCCATTCTTCGGCCCCGCCCCGACCTGCTACCCCATTCAGGCCAGCTCAAGGGTGGCTTTGTTCTTTTGATTTTACCTTTTGGAGACACTGGGCTCATGATTCAGCACCAGGCCGAGGGGAGGGGGAAGGAGAGGCCCAGTGGGTCCGCGCCGCGAGTGGGTGGGCGGCGCTCGAGCGCAGCGATGCGGGAGAGCGCGGCCCCGCCCGCCCGCCTCGCTCCAGGCCTGGTGTGGGCAGGTTGGGCGGCGTTTTCGCCTTGGGCTCCGAATTTCTTGCTGCACAGTGCTGAACTCCCCAGCGTTTTAGGAACTTAAGCTTTAGAAGGCATTTTATAAGCCGAACCGCAGAAGATCTCAGGCCCCTAAGCTTGGTGGGTAGGACGTATTTCCGCTCGTGGGCTTTGAATTGTCATTTCAAAGTTCACACCTACGAGGAGTTCAGAGCGGCTTGATTCTCCTCCGTGGCTGTGGCCTGTCTTCCATTACTGTCTGCCTGCCTCAGGCAGACGTGCCCAGTCTAACTGGTTATAGTTCAATTTCCTTTTATCCCAAGACTGTCCATCTCCTTGCTTCTTTTGGTCACGTGGAGGCAGTTACCTAAGGTTTCTGGTAGCTATGGAGAGCAAGGCAGGGAGGTCTGTTGTTGGTCTAACTTAAGAGAAAGTCTTGGAACCCAGTTTTAGTAGGCGCCACTATTGCAGTAACACCGTTTGCCTTGCTTCTGGAATCTGGGTAAGCGTTTTCAGTGTAACCCCCTTGTACCCTTTCCCCTGGCCTCTGACATAGGAGTTTCTGGAACACTCACAGTTAAGGTGTCTGTTCAAGTCCGTTTGGGTCTGGGTCTGGGTCTTGGTAGATTGTTGACTCCACCCTGTTAAGAGACAGACGTGAAAAATTTATTGTGAGCATTAAAACATTTCTCACTACTGATGCTTTGCATCACTATTCTTCAGTATTTGATCACAGATTCCTTATGTAATGGAGATTTTTTTTTCTTTGCCTCTTGGGAATGATTCTCAGATGGAATTCGCATTTAAAAAAAATCAAACAAGGACTTTATTAGAAATGCAGATTCCTACATCTTCCAACCAGAGCTTTTGGATCAATAGATCTGAAACATGGCCCAGGAATCTGTCTTTTAATTAGCATTTTAGATGATTGAGAAGCAGATGGTATTTGGATGTTACTCTGAGAAGCACTATCTTAAATTCAGTGTGTTTGATAAGAACATATCCCAGAGAGTTTACTGAAAAATCATCAGGAGAGTTTCAACTCATATGATAGATGAGGAAAAGAAATACCAGAGTCACTATGTGTTCACTGGAAATGTTCACAGCAAAGAAATAGTGGAATTGGAGAGTTTTATCTTGATGTTTTATGGAAGCAGTTTGTTAAGATTATTTCCCTCACTGTACTTATGTGTGACATTAATGACATAGGAAATGTAGCATATGAAATAAGAGAAATTTTGGCTAAGACGTTAGCCATGTCTGTCTGTATTTTGTTTTGTTCCTGGCACCTGGTATAATGGCTAACACATAATAGGTGTTTAATGAGAGCAATGGTAACTAACATCCTAGAGTTAACATCATGTTAGATAGATACTGTCATTGTCAATCTATATGTTAGAAGGTAGAGCTAGTAAATGGTAGAGTCAGGTTGTTGTCTCTGGCAGTTTGACTTCAAAGTCTTCTATCTTCAGGTCTACTGAGACTACCTTTTCATTGAATAGATCTTTTTGTAATGTATAAAACTGAGGTTTTTAAGTCATTCACTTGCATGATGATATTTGGTTCTGAGCTTTTTAATCAATTTTATATGCTAGGACATGTTAGCCCTTATTTTGCAGATGAAAAAACTACGTTTCATGTAGGTTAAATGACTTGATGAAGGTCATATACTTAGCAAGTTAGAAGAGTAAGACTAGAATCTGATAATGGGGGCCAGCACAGTGGCCTAGCGGGTAAAGCCCCAGTCTGTGGTGCTGGCATCCCATATGGGCACTGGTTCGAGACCCAGCTGCTCCACTTCCAGTCGAGCTCTATGCTATGACCTGGGAAAGCAATGGAAGATGGCCCAAGTCCTTGGGCCTCTGCACCCACATGGGAGACTTGGAGGAAGCTCCTGGCTCCTAGCTTCCGACCGGCACAGCTCCGACTGTTGCAGCCATCTGGGGAGTGAACCAGCGGATGGAAGACCTCTCTCTCTGTCTCTACCTCTCTAAGAGAAATGGGAAGATGTGTGAAGATAACAAGGAAACAAAGAAGCCAGAGATCTCTTATAAGAAAACTTTCTGGTGACAGCTTGAAAAAGAAGGCATTGTACTGAACTTATTATCATCTAGCTAAGTAAATAGTTTTCAGACATGTTTGAAAGAAAAGGGCAGAGAATCAAGGTAGATAGTCCAGAGTTGGAAAATACAATGTTCCCAAGAAAAGGGCAAGAAAGACATTTGAAAAATCTGTACAGGAGAGCTAAAAGTCCAATACAGGTTCTGTAGGACCATACAACAGGATTATTTTTATCTGAGTGGGCAGGTACCTGTTAGGTCTTGTATGAACCATAGAAACCAGAATCCGAAAAGCATCTCTGCTGACCACCAGGGTTGGGGATGGCATCTGAAGCTCATTCCAAGAGAGATCACTGGGAAGCAGATGTATGCATAGACTTGAGATTCCCACTACTTGCACCTAAATCTGCACCCAACATGAAGTTTGAGTAAACTGAAGTATTTAATAGCTCTTAAAGGTAGGCATTGCTGTTCTGATTTTAATATGTAAGTTACTTGAAGGCCGGCGCCGCGGCTCAATAGGCTAATCCTCCGCCTTGCAGCGCTGGTACACCGGGTTCTAGTCCTGGTCAGGGTGCCAGATTCTGTCACAGTTGCCCCTCTTCCAGGCCAGCTCTCTGCTGTGGCCCGGGAGTGCAGTGGAGGATGGCCCAAATGCTTGGGCCCTGCACCCGCATGGGAGACCAGGAGAAGCACCTGGCTCCTGCCTTTGGATCAGTGCGGTACGCTGGCCACGGCGGCCATTGGAGGGTGAACCAACGGCAAAGGAAGACCATTCTCTCTGTCTCTCTCTCTCTCCCTGTCCGCTCTGCCTGTAAATAAATAAATAAATAAATAGAAAAAAAATATGTAAGTTACTTGAGATTTGGAGAGCACCGGTAACTTGGCCAGAGGAACCATAAGTTCTGTTTTAGATTCAGGACTTAAGTTCTGGGTGGTGGAGCAGGCACTGGGCCTAGTTGTTGGGACCCCAGTTAAGATGCCAGCACCTTGTATCAGAACTCCTGGGTTTGGTACCTGCCTCTGGCTACTGATTCCAGCTTCCTGCAGCTGTAGACTCTGGAAGTAGTGATGGCTGAAGTGGTTGGATTCCTGCCACTCACATGGGAGACCTGGATTGAATTCTTAGGATGGTGGCTTCAGCCTGTCCTAGACCCTATGGTTATGAGCATTTGGGGAGTGACCTAGCAGATGGGAGTACTCTTTCTTAGCCACTGCCCTCCCCCCCCCACACACATATTGATTCTTTCTCTCTCTCTCTCTAGCAAACAAACTTTTTAAAAATAATACATTCAGGGTTTTTTGCTTCCATAGTCCATGTGATGACAAGGACCTGGAATAATAAATAGTATGCAGAAAGACACCACAGGAAACCTACCTGCCAGCACTAGACTGGTATAAGAAATCAGTGCTGTATATATTTGATGAGAGCCTTGGACTGGAAAAGTAGGCAAAGAATGTGCTAATGTGGAAAATAAGAGGGGACAGATGAGTATCAGAAACAGGAACCCAGAAAGCAGTCTTTGAGTACTGGGTGAGAGCTTAAGTACTACCAGAAACAAACCAGAAGTGGGTGCTGTTTTGTTTGATGTTTGTTTGTGTCAGTTGAAGTTGCTCAAAAATAGAATAACGATTGTTACAAAACCTATCTGTGTACAAAAGAACATACAAAATTAAAAAAAATACTAATGAGTACCTGTTTCTCCCCACCAGCTGAAGAAATAGAACTTTATCAATATTTTGTCACTGTTTGTGTACCCTTCTTAATGACGGTGTCTCCTTAATGTCATCCAAAAGTAAACACTTTCATAAATTGGGGTTTCTGTTCCCTTCATTAATTTTAAAAAATTATTAGAGACAATATGCATCTGCTGGTGTACTTCTCAGATTCCCTCGATGGCTGGAATTGGGCTGAAGCTGAGAGCTAGGAACTCAGTCCAGGTCTCCCACATGAGTGGCAGGGACCCAAGTATTTGAGCCATCACTGCTGTCTCCCAAAGTCTGCATGCATTACAGGAAGCTGGAGTGAGGAAGCAGAGTCTGGGATGGAACCTAGGCTCTCTAATATGTTATATGGATATCTTAGCCAGCAGCTTAACTGCTAGGTCAGATGTCTACTCCATCCCTTGATCAATTTTTAGATTTTACTATAAATAAGTAAATAAATGTAGAGTTTGCTTTTTTCCATGAAATCTTTTTTGCTACATATTCTCACCTATACTTGGTGTTATAAATAACAAGTATCATAATTATTATATTTCTTTGTGGTTTTAGTCTGTATTTTACCAATTACCATTGAGGACTGAGTACATTTTCATATATTTATTGGCTGTTTATTTTCCCTTTGTCCATTTTTTTAATGGTTTATTTATTTGAGAGGCAGAGTTACAGAGAGAGGGAGAGACAGAGAGACAGGTCTTTCATCTACTGGTTCACTCCCCAAATGACTGTAACAGCCAGTGCTGGCCCTATCCAAAGCCAGGAGCTTTTTCTGGGTCTCCCACATGGGTAAAGGAGCCTAAGCACTTGGGTCACCTTCCACTGCCTTGCCAGACTGTTAGCAGAGAACTGGATGAGAAGAGGAGCAGCCAGAACACGAACCAGCACCAATATGGATACCCGGCACCACCACAGGTGGAGGGTTAACTTACTGCACCACAACACTGGCCCTTCCTTGTCCATTTTTTGTTAGGTTAACTTGTTCTTACTTTGTGCAAATGTTTTACATATTTTGGATATAAATTCATTGTTGATTATTTGTCTTACAGACCTTTTTTGCCACTTTGTGACATGACTCTTTATGGTGTATTTAATAAAAATAGGTTTACATACAGTTGATTTGGTCAGTATTTTCCTTCATGGCTTGTATTTTTGCATTTTTTTTTTTTTGACAGGCAGAGTGGACAGTGAGAGAGAGAGACAGAGAGAAAGGTCTTCCTTTGCCGTTGGTTCACCCTCCAATGGCCGCCGCGGTCGGCGCGCTGCGGCCGGCGCACCGCGCTCGTCCGATGGCAGGAGCCAGGAGCCAGGTGCTTTTTCCTGGTCTCCCCATGGGGTGCAGGGCCCAAGCACCTGGGCCATCCTCCACTGCACTCCTGGGCCACAGCAGAGGGCTTGCCTGGAAGAGGGGCAACCGGGACAGAATCCGGTGCCCCGACCGGGACTAGAACCCGGTGTGCCGGCGCCGCAAGGCGGAGGATTAGCCTGTTGAGCCACGGCGCCGGCCGTATTTTTGCATTTTAAGAGGTATTCCTCTATCTCAGTCTTTCTTATGTTAATATCTGGTTTTAATTTTTTATACTTTATTTTAAAATTTTTTTCTGATTATAATAAAATACATATAACATAAATTTTATCATCTTAACCATTTTTAAATTTACTTTTCAGTGATATTAAGCACATTGGTATTATTATGCAACTATTACCACCATCCATTTCCAGTATTCTTCATTCTGTAAAACTCATACTGTATACCTATTAAATAATACCTTTCCGTCACTCCTCTCCCTTCATAGCCTCATGCCTAGCAGTTTTCATTCTACTTTCTGTCTCTGTGGTTTTGACTAGGTATCTTGTATAAGTAGCATGACTCTACTATGTCATCTGCCTTTTTGTTTCTGGCTTCTTTCACTTTGCATACTCAGAGTTCATCTGTGTTGTCACATGTGTCATGATTTCCTCCCTTCTTAAGACTGAATACCATCTCATTGTATATACCATGTTTTGAGTATCCATTTGTCTTTCCATAGACACAGGTTTTTCCACATTTTAGCTATTGTGAATGTCTTTGTGAGACTCTACTCCTAGCCTTTTGATTGTGCATCCAGAAGTGGCATTGCTGGATCACACAGTAACTTTTTAAAATTTTTTAGAGGAATTGCCATTCTGTTTTCCACAACAGCTTTATCATTTATATTCTTACCAACAGTGTATACAGGTTCTAATTTTTTAAGATTTATTTTATTTGAAAGGCAAGATGACAGAGAGAAAGAGAAATTTTCTATCTCCTGCTTCATTCCGCAAAAGGCCACAACTGCTGAGGATGGGCCAGGATGTAGCCTGGAGCCAGGAACTGCATCCAGATCTTCCACATGGGCTGTCTTCTGCTGCTTTCACAGGAACATTAGCAGGGAGATGGAATGGAAGTGGAGCAGCTGGGACTTGAACTGGCTGTGGCCACTGGCAGATTAATATCTGCTGCACCACAGTGCCATCCCTACAGGTTCCGGCTTTTCCAAATCTTTGCCTGTACTTTTTAAATTTTATTTTTTTTAATAGTAGCCATTCTAATGGGTGTGTTGTAGTATCACATTGTAGTTTTGATTTGTATTTCATTTCTCTTTTGCTGTCTTTTTTTATCCATTGTTTGCCTAAAAATGTGTTGGTTAATTGGTAGAAATTTTTTATTTTTACAGTTCCTTTTCTGTTACTAATTTGTAACTACATCCATTGTGGTTGAAGAAAATACTTTGTATTTTATCAATTTTGAAAAACGTATTGACTTAATTTGTGGCCTAACTTCTATTCTATGCAGAAGACTATTCCGTGTGTGCTTAGCAAAATGTGTATTTTGTTGTTGGGTTGTATCTGTATTTGTCTGTTCAATCTAATTGGTGCACTGTGTTGTTCCTAGTTCCTTGCCTATTTTCTGAGTGGCTGATCTGTCCCTTATTGAGAGCAGAGTATTGCAGTCTCCTACTATTATTAGTAGAACTATCTACTTCTTTCAGCTCTTCACATATAGTGTAGAACTGTCTATTTCTTGTTTCAATTTTGTCACTTTTTGCTTCATATATTTTGATATTAACAAATTTTACAGATTCTTGCTGTATTAAAACTTTTGTTAATGGGGGAATCCTCAAAAAGTTCATGAAAAAATGCAATTTTGAAAAACTACATGAATCAAAATTTTTATGCCCAAATAAGCATCTTTTAATTTCATTTTACTTCAGCTTTTTTTAAGTACCCATGAGTTTAATGCCCTTCTTTGTTTCTTTGTTTAATTTACCAAACAAAAAAGAATAATACCTACTAGCAGTGACTTTAGGATCGCTTCTCTTGCTCTTTTTTGGATACTGTTTGTATGGACTTTTTCTCCATCCTTTCACTCTCATTCTAAAGTCAGTTTCTTGTAGACAACATATAGTTGGATCATGTTTTGTTATGTTTTATCTGACTCATACTGCCTATCTATGTATTTTTGTTAGAGTTTAATCTATTTATATGTAAGGTAATTACCGGTAATAAGGGACTTCTGTCATTTTGCCATTTATTTTTTATATGTTTTATAGTTTCACTGGCCCTCATTTCCTTCATTACTGTCTTCTTATGAGGTTGGATGACTTTTTAAGAACAATATTTTAATTCCCTTGTCATTTCCCTTTGTATATATTTTACAGCTATTTTTTTGTGGTTACCATGGGGATTACAATTTAATACCCTAAGTTAAAGCATTAATTTGTTAAATCCATCTAATTTAACTACATAAAAATTCTCCTTTATATCTATCTCCACCACTTTGTTATTTTTAAATTTTTAATTGATTCAAAATAATTTTACCTATTTATGGAGTACAGTGTACTGTGTGTGTGTGTGTTTTTTAAGATTTTTATTTATTTATTTGGGAGATAGAGTTACAGACTAATCCAAAGCCAGGAGCCAGGAGCTTCCTCCATGTCTCCTATGTGGGTGCAGGGGCCCAAGCACTTGGGCCATCTTCTACTGCCTTCCCAAGCCATAAACAAAGCTGGATCAGAAAAGGAGCAGCTAGGACACAAGCCAGTACCCATAGATGATGCCGGTGCCATAGGCAGAAGCTTAGTCTACTTCGCCACAGCACTGGCCCCAGGACCATCCTTATCCTATACCTTGACAAGTCCTTGACCATCTGGTGCAAGCCCATGAACTTGAGTAGTTCCATGCCTTTGGTTCATGGCTACTGTCGGTTAGAAGACAATAATGGCTTTTCCTTCAGTCTGTCTTACCAATGTCATGAACACTCTTTTATGGCAAAATCTCAGCCAGAAGTCAGCTAAGAAGAGATGGTAAGAATTGCAGTGCTGTCACTTCTATTGCCTTTATATTTCTAGACTCTCCCATAAAGAAAATAGTTTACAATGGTGGAGATAGGCCTGTGTGTGACACAGACAGTGTTCAGTGCAAACAGTAACCGTTGATTTTCGGAGCAGCTGACTCAAAGTATGAAACGATTCTTTAGCAACCAAGTACTTCTAAAACGGACTTTTTTCAGTGACTGTAATTGAATATTTGTTTGTTTTTCTTGGTGGGAACATACTTCCCATCTGCCTTCATATTTAAAATGTGTGAACATATTTTCTTATGATTAAGTATTTTTCTGTAACATAGTTTCCAATGAATTCATATTTTGTATAGTGTAGCTGTGACATGATTTATGTACAGTTTCTTACAGTTAGATATATAGATTGTTTCCAATTTGTCATTATATAAACAAGGCTGCTGTAAATCTCTTTGTTGATAAATACATATGCACAGTCTGATAATTTCCTTAAGATAAATTGTAGTTAACTATATTTATTGTTCATTAAAAGGTATGTTCTAGTTTTTATTTTTCTTCATTTCCAATACTGAATATATAAATAATATATAAAATTTTTATTAGTTATGATAGCCAGAAAGATTGCCTTCTTTTTTTTATTTATTTATTTTTTTGACAGGCAGAGTGGACAGTGAGAGGGAGAGACAGAGAGAAAGGTCTTCCTTTTGCCATTGGTTCACCCTCCAATGGCTGCCACGGTCGGCGTGCTGCTGCCGGCGCACCGCGCTCATCCGATGGCAGGAGCCAAGTGCTAGGTGCTTTTTCCTGGTCTCCCATGGGGTGCAGGGCCCAAGCACTTGGGCCATCCTCCACTGCACTCCTGGGCCACAGCAGAGGGCTGGCCTGGAAGAGGGGCAACCAGGACAGAATCCGGCGCCCCGACCGGGACTAGAACCCGGTGTGCCGGTGCCGCAAGGCGGAGGATTAGCCTGTTGAGCCACGGCGCCGGCCAAGATTGCCTTCTTTTAATTAGTGTATCTTTACTTAGCAGAATAACTGGACTTTTTGCCTTATATGTATTGGCTCTTTGTATTTTTCCTTTGTATTAGGTGCTTATTTGTCTGTTGAGTTACACATACACACACACACATTCATATACACAGTGCCCTTATCATGATGGAGACATCTGTTGAAGTTTTTATGAAATTATTGTATACCTAATCTAAATAAACAGCCTGTTAACTGTGTTCCCTAGTTCTTCCAAGGCTCTGATGTTATAGACCCACATTATTCCCTTTAACTCTCTCCCTTTAGGATATTGTCAACAGCAGATGTATTTGTTTTGGTGCCAACAAATTCTGAAATCCATGCGTAGTGTCTTCATAATAAGCATATCCTGTGAACTTTTTGAAGATTCCTCATATTTTCCCATAAACACTCAATTGTAACTTGTATCTCTGCTTTTGCTCTTAATAAGATTGGTCTTTATGAAGTACCATTTGTATGTGTTTCCTCATCTCCATTTGTCCCTTTCTGTGGAAAGTCTCTTTTTTTTAATTTTTCATTTATTTATTTTGACAGGAAAAGTTATACAGTGAGAGAGAGAGACAGAAAGATCTTCCTTCCATTGGTTCGCCCCCCAAATGGCCGCTATGGCTGGTGCTGCGCTGATCCAAAGCCAGGAGCCAGGTGCTTCTCCTGGTCTCCCACGTGGGTGCAGGGCCCAAGGACTTGGGCCATCCTCCACTGCACTCCCAGGCCACAGTAGAGAGCTGGGCTGGAAGAGGAGCAACTGGGACAGAATCCGGCGTCCTAACTGGGACTAGAACCCTGGGTGCCAGCGCCACAGGCAGAGCCAGGTGAGCCGTGGTGCCGGCCGGCTGGAAAGTCTCTTTTGCTATTCTTCTGGAAATTATCCTCAGCTACTCATTTAGACAAATATTTTCTGTCATTTAAGTTCCACAGTTAGAAGGAGATGTAATGGTTTAAGGAAAAGTCGTGCTCCTTTTCACTTTAGTTGCCAAGAGACTGTTTCCTAGGTGCTGTATCTTCTCTCTGTGACGGCTCCAGTGTACTCAGGTTTTGTCATCTTGTTTGGTTTAATTTTTATTGGAAAGATCGAGTATCTATTTTTAGCAAAGTTTGCAATTTAAATCAATTTTTAGAATGCCCAGCAAATGAGAATGATTATTCCCCACATTGTTTTTTTAATTTTTATTTATTTATTTATTTATTTTTGACAGGCAGCATGTACAGTGAGAGAGAGAGTCAGAGAGAAAGGTCTTCCTTTGCCGTTGGTTCACCCTCCAATGGCTGCCACGGTCGGCGCGCTGCAGCCGGTGCACCGCGCTGATCCGAAGCCAGGAGCCAGGTGCTTCTCCTGGTCTCCCATGGGGTGCAGGGCCCAAGCATTTGGGCCATCCTCCACTGCACTCCCTGGCCACAGCAGAGAGCTGGCCTGGAAGAGGGGCAACCGGGACAGAATCCGGTGCCCCGACCAGGACTAGAACCCGGTGTGCCGGCGCCGCAAGGTAGAGGATTAGCCTATTGGGCTGCGGCACCGGCCTCTTTTTTTTAAGATTGATTTATTAATTTGAAAGTCATCTGATGGTACACTCATCAGATGGCCACAATGGCCAGCACTGGGCCAGGCCCAAGCCAGAATCCAGTAGCCTCATCCAGGTCTCTCATGAGGGGGCAGGGGCCCAAACACTTGGGCCATCTTGCGCAGCTTTTCCCAGGCCATAAGCAGCTGTATCAGAAGTGGAGCAGCTGGAACACAAACTGGTACCCATTGCAGGGGCAACTACCCACTGCGCTGCAGCACAGCCCCTGTTCTCCACATCTGAAATGTTGACGATTCCCTTTCTACGTATCTAAATTCAGTAGCCGAATGCTGACTTCCAGTGAATTAGACCACCAGTTAGAGAGAGAGCGTCCCCACAGCCTCCACACTGAAGGCCAGATGCCGGACGGGAAAAGGAAAGGGTGCACAGGGCTGCTTCTCTCCTGTGTCGCTGGGTGAAGTGCTGATTCTCATCAGGTCTGCTGCTGAGCGGTTTCTCCTCCTTCCCCTTTCAGCATTTGCACAGTGCTCAGGAAGTGAAAAGGAAGCTTAGGTTAGCAAATTGCTTTCCATGTGTTGAGGTTTTGTGCTGAGGAAACCCGGTAGGCATTCCAAAGGATTTTAGGATTATTTTAAATAAGGATAATACCTGCTTCTTAGATAATGCATGGTTATGAATCAACATACGAGTTGATCTTCCTCAGAGATACTAGCTTATAGTTTTCCTTTTTTATAATGTCCTTACCAGAGTTGTTCTGCTTTGTAAAGTTGAGAATGGCCCCTCATATGTTTTTTACTAGAAACATTTGCTTGAGATTGCTTTTTTATTTTGCCAAATGTTTGGGAGAATTCACCAGGAAAGCTAACAGTCTGGAGTTTTCTTTGAATTAAGGTTTTAAGTTATTAACTTCTTTCGTAGATTTAAGAGTATCTAATACTTTTAATTTGTGTAAGTTTTTTTATTTTCTCTGATCAGCCTTAGATTGTTAATTTAATCATTTTGGTCTTTATTTCTAATTCATTAATTTAAAAATTATTTACTTATTTATTTTATTTCTGCAAAAGGCTGAGATGGAGAGAGAGTGAGCTTTTAATTTGCAGATTTACTCCGCAGAAGCTCACAGCAGCTGGGTCTGGGGTAGGTTGAGGAAAGGAGCTGGAAACTCTATCAGGATCTCCCACATGGGTGGCAGGAACCCAACCGCTTAAGCCATCATCTATAACCTCCCAGGATATGCATTAGCAGGAAGCTGGAGAGGGAGCAAAGCCGGGACTCCACCCCAGGCACTCCAATATAGGACACAGGTGTCCCAAGCAGCGTTTTAACCATATGCTAAACACCCACTTCTAGTTCATTGATAAAAAAAAAAAGTATTTATTTGTTTATTTTAAAGATAGGGTTACACACACACACACACACAGAGAGAGAGAGAGAGAGAGAGAGAGAGAGAGAGAGAGAGAGATGTATGTTCCATCCACTGGTTCACTCCCCAAATAGCCACAGTATCTGGGGCTGGGCCAAGCTGAAGCCAGGAACCTGATTCTCCGTCTGGGTCTCCTTTATGGGTAGCAAGGTCCCAAGTACTTGGGCCTTCTGCTGCTGCTTTCCCAGGCCCATTAGCAGGGAGATGGGTCAGAGGTGGCAAAGCTGAGACTCGAACCAGCACTCATATGGAATGAGCCTGCAATGCCAGCTTAACTCACTAAGCCACAGTGCTGGTGCCAAGTTCATTGATTTTTAACCTTGTCTTATTCCCTCCCTTTACTTTTTATTTCATGTGTATTCTTTTTCTTATTTCTTGATATTCATGTTAGAGGATAATTTTTCAAACATCGTTACTATTTCATGCATTTCAAGCTTGAAATTTCCTGTAAGCAAGTTTTTTATGTGTCACATTTTCAGTATTTCAGTACAAATACGATGGTATGCTGATTCAAAGTTTATGAGAGAAGAGTCAAAATACTGAAGGCTAATAATAATTAGAAGAGGGCTTCCCCTACTATACTCATATGTGAGGGTACTTCAGAAAGTTTGCAGAAAAATTGACTTAAAATATAAGTATTTTTGGTGTAAAAAATTGAAATCCATGCATGGTATTTTTGTAATATGCATTTTTGTGAAATTTTGAAGACCTTTTATATGCAAAGATTTCAAAATTTTTTGCACCCAAATAAACAACTTTTAATTCCATTTTCTACAAACTTTTTAAATTTAATTATTGGTTACTTATTTGAGAAGCAGAGAGAAAGAGAGTGAGAGAGCTCAACCACCCATTTCCCAAATACCCTCTGTGTTAAGAACTCAGCTGGGGCTGAAGCTGGGAGCTAGGAACTCAATTCAGGTCTCCGGTATGGGTGGCAGGAACCCAATTACTTGAGCCATCACTGCTGTCTCCCAGGGTCTGTGTTGGCAGGAAGCTGGAATCAGGAGCTGGAGCCAGGAATAGACCCAAAGCATGTGATGTGGCATCGTAACCGCTAGGCTAAATGCTGCCTTTCTGTGACCTTTTAAAAAATTTTTATTTACTTTTATCTACTTGAAAGGCAGAGCTTTGGGGTGGAGAGGGTGGTATCTTCCCTTTCCTGCTTCACTCCCCAAATACCCACAACAGCCAGGGCTAGACCAGCTGATAGCCAGAAGCCAGGAACTCCATCCTGGTCTCCCACTTGAGTGTCAGGGACTGAAGTACTTGAGCCATCATCCACTGCCTCCAAGATTCATTAGCAGAAAGCTGAGTCAGAATTGGAGGAGCTGGGACTTGAACTGGTCCTCCCTGTAGGAGCAGCCATCCCAAACAGCTTGCTACATCGTAATACCACCTCCCAAGAATTTGGAAGTCTTCTTGTATAATGACTTTTTTTTAAAGATCTAATTTATTTGAAAGGCAGAGTTACAGAGAGACAGACAGGGAGGCAAAGACAGACAGAGAGAGAGGTCTTCTGTCCACTGATTCACTTCCCAAATGGCTGAACAGCCGGGACTGGGCCAGGCCAAAGCAGGAACTTCATCCAGGTCTTCCACATGGGTGCAGGGCCTCCAAGCACTGTTGCTTTTCCCAGACACATTAGCAGGGGGCTGGATCAGAAGTGGAGCAGGTGGGGCCGGCGCTGTGGGTAACAGGTAAAGCTGCCACCTGCAGTGCCAACTCCCATTTAGGCACTGGTTCAAGTCCCAGCTGCTCCACTTCTGATCCAGCTCTCTGCTATGGCCTGGGAAAGCAGTAGAAGATGGCCCAAGGCCTTGGGCCCTTACACCCACATGGGAGAGCAGGAAGAAGCTCTTGCCTCCTGGCTTCTGATTGGTGCAGCTTCAGCCATTGCCTGCCCCAACCAGGACTAGAACCTGGGGTGCCGGTGCCGCAGGCGGAGGATTAGCCTAGTGAACCATGGCGCTGGCCATGTATAATGACTTTTTAGGGACATATTTTTATTAAGATCATGTAGTATTGTGCTGCATCAACAAACTAATAAATAGATCAGAATATTCATCAGATCATTCAGTTTATTTTATTTATTTATTTTTTGACAGGCAGAGTGGACAGTGAAAGAGAAACAGGGAGAAAGGTCTTCCTTTACCATTGGTTCACCCTCTAATGGCTGCTGCGGCCGGTATACCGCGATGATCCGAAGCCAGGAGCCAGGTGCTTCTCCTGGTCTCCCATGCAGGTGCAGGACCCATGCACTTGGGCCATCCTCCACTGCCTTCCCGGGCCACAGCAGAGAGCTGGCCTGGAAGAGGGACAACCGGGACAGAATCCGGCACCCGAACCGGGACTAGACCCCGGTGTGCCGGCACCGCAGGCAGAGGATTAGCCTATTGAGCCACGGTGCCGGCCAAGATCATTCAGTTTAACAGTTTCTTTTCCTTTTTAAAAAAGATTTATTTATTTGTTTGAAAGTCAGAGTTACAGAGAGATCTTCCAATCCCCATGTGGCTCTAATGGCCAGGGCTCTGCAAGGCCAAAACCAGAAGCCAGGAGCTTTATCTACATCTCCCACAAGTGTGACAGGGACCCAAGGACTTAGGCCATCTTCCGCTGCTTTCACAAGCCATTAGCAGGGAACTGGATCAGAAGTGGAGCAGCTGGAACTTGAACCAGCACCCACATGGGCTACTGGCATTGCAGGCAGCAGCTTCACTCACTACGCCACAGCACCAGCCCCAGTTTATGACATTTTCTGATTTCCTTTGTAATTTTTTCTTCTTTGATCTAGGTTATTAGAAATGTATTGGGGCTGGCGCTGTGGTGCTATGGGTTAAAGCCCTGGCCTGAGGTGTCGTTATCCCATATGGGCACCAGTTCTAGTCCTGGCTGTTCCTCTTCTGATCCAGCTCTCTGCTATGGCCTGGGAAAGCAGTAGAAGATGGCCCAAGTGCTTGGGACCCTGCAGCCACGTGGGAAACCTGGAAGAAGCTCCTGGTTCCTGGCTTTGGATCGCACAGATCTGTCTGTTGCAGCCATCTGGGGAGTAAACCAGTGGATGGAAGACCTCTCTCTTCTCTACTTCTCTCTGTAACTCTTTCAAATAAATAAAAGAAAAAAGAAATGTATTGCATAATTTAGGAATTTTCAGGTATTTGTTTAATTTGTAATTTTGCTTTGTTTTTAAAAGATGCATTTTATTTTATTTGCAAGTCAGAGTTACACAGAGGGGGAGATCTTCCATCTACTGGTTCGCTTCCCAAATGACTACAACAACCAGTGCTGAGCCAGGCCAAAGCCAGGAGCCAGCAGCTTCTTTCAGGTCTCCTACATGAGTGGCAGGGGCCCAAACTCTTGGAACATCTTCCACAGTTTTCCCAGGCCATTAGCAGGGAGCTGGTTCAGAAATGGAGCAGCTGGGACATGAACCAGCACCCATATGGGATTCTGGTGTCCCAGGCAGTGACTTTACCCACTAAGGCGCAGTGCTGGCCCCCAGGTATCTTCTTGTTACTAATTTTTTGTTAATTCCTCTGTGATCAAAGAACACAACATAATCTTCATGATTAATAGCTGATGTCCCGTATGAACTTAAAAAGAATGTGCAGTTCTGTAATTATTAGATATCAGACAGGTCAGTTTGGCTAATGGTACTATTCAAATCTTCTACATGTTTGTTGATCTTGTACATGAAATTTTAGGCAGTAGAAGAAATCTTAAAAAGATATAATGAAACAGAAGTGTTTCAAGAAGAAATATCAAGTTTTATTAATACTGATGTAACTATAGCACAATTGTAACTATTAAATTGAGGAAACAATTAAAAATCACCTTACAAAGAAAACACCAGGTTCAAATAATTTACACATCAGTTCTATCAGAGTTTCAAAGAATGGTTCACTTGGGGCTGGCGCTGTGGCGTAGTAGGCTAAGCCTCTGCCTACAGTGCTGGCATCCCATATGGGTGCCAGTTTGTGTCCCAGCTGCTCCTCTTCTGATCCAGCTCTCTGGCCTGAAAAAGCAGTAGAGGATGGCCCAAGTGCTTGGTCCCCTGACCCCCGGTTGAGAGACCTGGAAGAGGATCCCTGGCTCCTGGCTTTGGATTGGCCCAGCTCTGTCGGTTGCAGCCATTTGGGAAGTGAATCAGAGGATGGAGGACCTTTCTATCTGTCTCTCCTTTTCTCTGTAACTCTACCTGTCAAATAAAATAAAATAGATTAAAAAATTTTAAAAAGAATGATTCACTATAATATTTTATTGCAAACTACTTCCGAAGTTAGAGAAGAAAGAATATGCTAATTCATTTTATAAAGCTTATATACCTTTGATAATAAAACCAGCAAAGGACAAAAAGAAAAAGGAAAAACAATTCTAGTCTCAACTAATTTATGAATACAGATATGCAATTTCTCAACAAAATTTAAACAAACTAAATATAACTGTGTAAATAATATATTGCCCCTGGAAACGGTTCATATCACAAATACAAAGATACATTATTCACTACATTGATAAAGTAAAGGTAAAAAACCATATGATCATCTCAACAGAAACAGAAAAGCTATTTGATAAACTTAATTATCTATTTGTGACTTCTAACAACTCTGAGCACACTAGATGTAAAACTTTTTTAATTTGATAAGCTAAAGTGCATTTACCAAACCAAACAGTAATAAATGCAATTCCAAATAGGGAATCAGAAAGTTATACTCTCTGAAATCAGAACATGTGCCCCTTATTCTCCCTTTTTGAGTGTCCCATAATATAAAGGATATAAGAGACAAAAGAAATAAGGATTTAAAAATTGCAACTAAAACTGTCATTATTGATAAATTACATTTCTCCCTTTAAAAAAACAATTATCGGGCCGACCCTGCGGCTCACTAGACTAATCTTCCACCTGCAGCGCTGGCACCCTAGGCTCTAGTCCCGGTTGGGGTACCAGTTCTGTCCCCGTTGCTCCTCTTCCAATCCAGCTCTCTGCTGTGGCCTGGGAGTGCAGTGGAGGATGGCCCAAGTGCTTGGGCCCTGCACTCGCATAGGAGACCAGGAGGAAGCACCTGGCTCCTGGCTTCAGATCGGCACAGCGCGCCGGCTGTAGCAGCCATTTGGGGGGTGAACCAATGGAAAAAGGAAGACCTTTCTCTGTGTGTCTCTCTCTCACTGTCTAACTCTGCCTGTCAAAAAAATTTTTAAAAAAAAACCATAAGTATCTACATAAAATTTACAGAAAATAGTAGCAGTAGCTAATTCAATATTAGACTAGACCAATATGTTAAAGTCAATTACAGGTCTTTACCCAAGCAACAACTAGAAGCTATAATTAAAACAGCAACAAATTAACCATAGTTAGCAACAAAAACTATGATGTACCTAGGAAGAAAGTAAATGAACCTTTACCCACGATACCAAATTGTAAAAGTTTTACTGAAGAGGATTAAATACCAAAAATAAATGGACAGATATCCCAAGTTTATAGATTAGAAGTTTTAATATCATAATAGAATTGGTTCCTTCCAAATTGATGTGTAAATTTAATACAACTTTAATAGAAATTCAGTCACCATATTACTTTTAATATTTATATGTGAAGAGTTAAAACAGCCAACACATAATTATTAGAAGATTGAGAGGAGTTTTGTGTACCTTATAGAATGAATTTTTATAAAGCTATTTTGATTAGGATGGTGGAGTATTGGTTCTGGCATAGATATATTGATGAATGGACTACAATTCAGAGTTCAGAAACTGGTTCATGTGTGTATAGGACTCTTACAACAAAGGTATCCTGGTATACCACTTGAGAAAAGAAGGGGCTTTGATAAATAGAGCTCTGAAAAATTTTGTTACTCATACTTAAAAAATTAAATTGGATTTCTGTTAGAGCTCTAATTCATGGCTATAGGCAATGGTCTATAGTCTCCATAAGCCCTGTACTCTTGTTTAGAAAGAACTGGAGTGCATTCCTCTCTGTTAATGAGGACCTGAAACTATGTTAGATTTGTAGTATTTCAGTAACATTATTTTGTGGAGATTGAGTTACAATGTATATAAAGTTGTCAGTGTGATGTGTGTGTGTGTGTGTGTGTGTGTGATTTGAAATTTAAAATATTTAAAATTATGCCAGGAGAGATGATTGCCTTGTTCTCTCTTTTTGAGACTTATGAAATAGATGACATGAAGCTGTGGGAGCTGAGTGAGATCAGGGTACCAGCATTGTTCAGCTCTTGGAGAGGGCCCTCCTCCTGTTTCACAGACAGTTGCCGCCTTACTGTGTCCTCATCTTTGGGAGAGAAAGACTCTGGGCCCTTCGTCACCTTACAGAGGCACTGAGCCTGTCATGGAGGCTCTACCCTCATGACCTAATATAACTTTACTTACACCCCAAAGGCCTCATCCCAGATACCTTCCCACTGGGGAGTAGGGCCTGACACATGAATTTAAGGGAGGGAATATCAGTCCATAGCATTTCTAAAAGGCTTATTTGAAGCTAGATCTTATATCTAATCTGAGGAATTACTTTGGTGAAAGCAAGTTAGCCCATTTATGTATTGTCTGAAAGTTATTTGATTACACTAAAGAGGCAGAATATTACAGTAAAGAGTCCTAGGATGAAAGATTAGATACCTGTTATCCACGGGCTGGTGTTGTGGCATACTGGGTAAAGCCACCGCCTGTGACACCAGTATCCCATATGGGTGCCAGTTCGAGTCCTGGCTGCTCCACTTCTGATCCAGCTCCCTGCTAGTGCACCTGGGAAAAGCAATGGAAGATGGCCCAGGTACTTGGGTCCTTGCACCCACATGGGAGACCTAGAATAAGCTCCCGGTTCCTGGCTTCAGACAGCTCCAGCCATTGGGGAGTGAACCAATAGATGGAAGATCCTGTCTCTCCCTCCCTCTCTCTTTAAACTCGGCCTTTCAAATTAATTAATTAATTAAAAAAAGATGCCTATGATCTAGTCCTGGCTCTACAGTTACTATCTGTGAACTTGGATCTATCACTTCCTGGTTAGTGTGATCTTGGGAAAGTTACTTAATTAGAGTCTTAATTTCCTCATGTGCCAAAAAATAAACAATAAAAACTTGTGGAATATTATAAGAATTAAATAAAAACCCCAAGAAAGCATCTTATAATGGGCCTCCTGATACAGAAATTCCATTCCCTTCTCTTGGACAAGCTGTTACATCTTTGGCTTTAGTTTCTTCATCTATAATATGACTAATAGCATTCTCAAGAAACTGATTCTAAGACTTTCTGTGCATTTCCTTCCATATATGTTCAGATTTTTAAAAAATTTTATTTGAGGTACTCAAACTTCATGTATTTAATTTATACAAATTTAGGAACACAGTGATTCTTCCCACCCCACACTAGCCTCCCTCCTTCCCTCACTCCTACCCTTCTTCCTCCTCCTTCTTCTATTCCCATTCTTATTTTTTCAGTTAACTTTGTACTCATAAGATTAACCCTGCACTAAGTAAAGAGCTCAACAAATAGTATGAAGAAAAGAAAAAAACCACTGTTCCTCAACAATTAAGACAAGGGCTGATCAAAATCATTGCATCTCAAAGTGTTAATTATACAGATCAAGGAGAACATGTGGTATTTGTCTTTTATGTTCAGCTTTAAGAAACACTGCAAGTATCCTTTATGTATATAACTAAACTTATATCTTGGGTAAAGAAAAAATATGTACTGAAACCATTTTATTCCCTGGTCCAAAAGTAGAGTCCTTTACTTTGATTTTCTTTCTAACTTAGCAAAAAGAGATCTCTACACTTAGAGATTGTTTTGAAAAGAAAATTGTTTGATACAGTCAGATGATCAGAAAAACCAAATGTTAAGCCTTTCTGGGGTATGGTGTGCATGACACTAATACTTGCCCTTGCGTGAACATTTCTCTTTTTAAAAAATGTGTTTATTTATTTGAAAGGCAGAGTTGTAGAGAGAGAGATCTTCCATCCACTGGTTCACCCCCTAGAAGGCCGTAGGGCTGGGCCAAGGGTAAGCCAGGAGCTGAGAACTTCCTCCAGGTCTCCAACATGGGTGTGGGCATCCAAGCATCCAGGCCATACCCTGATGCCTTTCTTAGACCATTAAACAGAGAGCTGGATCAGAAGTAGAACAAGTGGGACTTGAACTGCTGCCTATATAGGATGCTAGCATTATAGGTGGCAACTTCACTTGCTACACCACTATACCAACCCTTTAAAATGAACATTTCTGGGGCCAGCACCATGGCTCACTTAGTTCTTCCTACGCCTGTGGCACCAGCATCCCATATGGGATCCAGGTTCTACTCCCGGTTGCTCCTCTTCCAGTCCAGCTCTCTGCTGTGGCCCGGGAGGGCAGTGGAGGATGGCCAAGTGCTTGGGCACCTGTACCCTCATGGGAAACCAGGAGGAAGCACCTGGCTCCTGGCTTGGGATCGGTGCAGCGCTGGCCGTGGCGGCCATTTGAGGAGTGAACCAACAGAAGGAAGACCTTTCTCTCTCTCTCTCTCTCTCACTCTCACTCTCTCTCACTCTCTCACTGTCTATAACTCTACCTGTCAAATAATAAAAAAAAATAATAAAATGAACATTTCTTTCTCTTTTTTTGGTGGGGGGGTTATTGTGAGGCAGAGTTAGAGAGAGAGGGAGAACTAGAGAGGTCTTCCATCCACTGGTTCACTCCCTAGATGGCCACAATGGCCAGAGCTGGGCCAATGTGAAGCCAGGACCCAGGAGCCTCTTATGGGTCTCCGACACAGGTGCAGGAGCCCAAGCACTTGGGCCATCTTCCACTGCTTTCCCAGGCCATAGCAGAGAGCTGGATCAGAAGAGGAACAGGCAGGACCCAAACCGGTACCCGTAAGAGATGCCAGTGCTGCAGGCTACTATGCCACAGTATCAGCCCATTAAATGGAATATTTCTTTTTTTTTTTTTTTTTTTTTTTTTGGACAGGCAGAATGGACAGTGAGAGAGAGAGACAGAGAGAAAGGTCTTCCTTTGCCGTTGGTTCACCCTCCAATGGCTGCCGCAGACGGCGCGCTGCGGCCGGCGCACCGCGCTCCTCCGATGGCAGGAGCCAGGAGCCAGGTGCTTTTTCCTGGTCTCCCCATGGGGTGCAGGGCCCAAGCACCTGGGCCATCCTCCACTGCACTCCAGGGCCACAGCAGAGGGCTGGCCTGGAAGAGGGGCAACCGGGACAGAATCCGGCGCCCCGACCGGGACTAGAACCCGGTGTGCCGGCGCCGCAAGGCGGAGGATTAGCCTGTTGAGCCACGGCGCCGGCCTAAATGGAATATTTCTAAACCCACTGTGCTCCCGTGTTACATGTTAGATGTTTGAGAGGTACATGACCATTTATCGACATTTTGAAATGACTAGTTGAACTATTTGCTTGCTTTGTTCAACAGGTGGATTTTCAGAAAAGACAAGTGAATGGAGTTCAGAAGAGGAGGAGCCAGTGAAGAAGGCAGGACCCGTGCAGGTCCTCATTGTCAAAGACGACCACTCCTTTGAGTTAGATGAAGCCGCGCTAAATCGGATCCTCCTCTCAGAGGCCGTCAGGGACAAGGAGGTCGTAGCTGTGTCTGTTGCTGGAGCATTTAGAAAAGGCAAATCCTTCCTGATGGACTTCATGTTGAGATACATGTACAACCAGGTATGCAAGAGCAACCTTAAAGGATTTTTTTGTTTGTTTCTATTTTTCTGTCCCTTTGTGCTTCCTATTAGTACTCTTCTTGTCTCTCAAAATTATTTTTCAGATTTAGATTTCATAAAATATCTTAAGTCTTCATTCACTGGCCTAACTGAATGTTGTAAGAATTTTATTATTATACTAATTCATAATAATCTCAGTTTATTCATTGATATTTACATTGCAAGTGTCTTTTCCAGGCCATACTTACTAATTTAAAATTCTGTGTCAATTAGAAGTATTTATTGACTGTCTGCTGTATACCCTGCAGTGTACTAGGTGCTATTGTGGTGAATACCCAAGAGGGTGTAGATTTTGCACTTAGACATCTCGTGGTTTGGCTGAGGCAACAGAAGTAAGACATGTAAAGTATTTAATAGCATCAGTCAATGCTCATCCATATGTTTCTGAGTTAGTTCAGGTACTGGACATACATGTGTATGCAGCTGTTATCACAAAAAGCTTCACAGAGGTATTGGGACTTAGGGTGGACTCTGAAGATGTGCAAGACCTGGATCAAGAGAGGGAAGAAGAGGGGGCATTCTAGACTAAGAAGAATGCTTAGGAAATAGTCCTCAAACAATGGGCACAGTTTCTCTGCTTAAGTGGAAATCATGTATTAGAGATAAGAATAAATAAAATTAATGAGGTAGTAGCCAAGGAAGGAAACAACTCATAAAAGAACCAAAAAAAAATTTTAAGATTTATTTATTTATTTGAAAGGCAGAGTTATACAGAGAGAAAGAGGCAGAAAGGTCTTCCATCCACTTGTCACTCCCCAGATGGCCGCAATAGCCAAGCTACACAGATCCGAAGCCAGGAGCCAGGAGCTTCTCCTGGGGCTCCCACATGGTTGCAGGGGCCCAAGGCCTTAGGCCATCTTCTACTGCTTTCCCAGGCCATAGCAGAGAGCTGAATCGGAAGTGGAGCAGCCAGGACTCAAACTGGTGCCCATATGGGATGCTGGCACTGCAGGCGGCAGCTTTACCTGCTACGCCACAGTGCAGGCCTCTAAAACTGAGTTTTTTTATAAGGGCCTAAAATGATACATACAGTAAGACAAAATTTAATTAAATTTTTTATACCAGTTTATACAGAATTGTTAATTAAAGTAGCCTACTCCCAGATTTCTCTGCCTTAGTTGTTGTTTCTTTTTTTTTTTTCCCAAAGATTTGTTTATTTGAAAGTCAGTTACACAGAGAGAGGAGAGGCAGAGAGAAAGAGAGGTCTTCCATCTGATAGTTCACTCCCCAAGTGGCCACATTGGCTGGAGCTGCACTGATCTGAAGCCAGGAGCCAGGAGTTTCTTCTGGGTCTCCCACGTGGGTGCAGGGGTCCAAGGACTTGGGCCATCTTCTACTGCTTTCCCAGATCATAGCAGAGAGCTAGACCAGAAGTGGAGCAGCCAGGTCTTGAAATGGCACCCAATATGGGATTCCATTGCTTCAGGCCAGGGAATTAACCTGCTGCACCACAGCGCTGGCCCCAGTTGTGGTTTCTTTTTAAAGCTTTCCCTACATTTCATTCTTTAAAATCTTGTTATTTTTATTTATTGAAAACATGGAAAGACAGAGAGAGAAAGATTCTTCTATCCACTTGTTCAGTCTCCAGATAGCTAAAGTTGGGCCAGGCCTAAGCCAAGAGACTGGAACTCAGTCTAGGTCCCTAACATCAGTGGCATTGACCCAAGTACTTGAGCTATTGCGTGCTACTTCTCAGAGAATATATAGCAAGAAGCTCCATTGGAAGCAGAGCTGAACCTGAACCCAGGCCCTCAGACACGCAGTGTGGGCATCCAAAGCGGTACCTTAACTACTACACCAAACGCCTGCCTCTTCACTAAGTTTTATAATCACATTTTAGTTAATACTAACTTTTAGATTCCAGAACTATGTAATGAAGTCTTCCAAAAACCAGTAACTTTTTCTAAAAAATTATCTAAGTATAACTTAGTTAATATTAATAATAAGTATAACTACTAATATCCAAGGTTATCAATGACTTGCTAAATCTAAGCACTGTTTTCTAGTTTTGTCTTACTTGCTTGTCAATCTCTATACAGTTAAGGATTTCTTCTCTTCCCACTTCCTTTGGATTCTCAATCCCACTTGTTTTAATCCCTTTGACTCCTCCCTGCCATCTTGGCCCTGGTCAGGCCCTCAGTCATCATTTTTACTTTTATGAAAGTCCTATTTTGGTGCTTCATAGTTGTCATCTCCTTTCCTTACTAATTAACTATCCACTCCTGTAGCATAATTTTTCTACTCACACTAGGATGATAATTCACCTTGCTTCTTCATAGCTTCCCATTACTTGCAGCATAAAAAAATCTAATTCCCTTAGACACATTACAGGCCTCTTAGAATCTGGCCATCTCTCTGTCCTCTCTGTTATACCTTCTGACCTTCATAACAAAGCATTTGTGTATGCTCTGACATAATTTGCTATCCCTCCTTCTCTCTCTCCCTCACCTGTTCCTACTCCGTCCTTTTTGTTTTTAAGAAGTTTTATTTATTTATTTATTTATTTGAGAGGTAGGGTTACAGTCAGAGAGAAGGGGAGACAGAGAGAAAGGTTTCCATCACTGGTTCACTCCCCACATGGCCCAATGGCTGGAGCTGGGCCGATCCGAAACCAGGAGCCAGGAGCTTCTTTATGGTCTCCATGCAGGGGCCAAGCACTTGGGCCATCTTCCACTGCTTTTCCAGGCCACAGAGAGCTGGATCGGAAGAAGAGCAGCCTGGACGTGAATTGGCGGTCATGTGGGATGCTGGTGCCACGGGCAGAGGCTTAGCCTACTACACCACAGTTCTGGCTGTGTCCCTCCTCCCCCTTGTTCTTTCCCAAAGTACCTTCTTTAAGTTTGCTTACCAGAAAAATTCCTAAATATTCTTCACATCTTAGCTGAAACATCACCTCTCCTATGAAGTCTTACCTGACCAACAGTAAAATTATTCATTTTCCTATACTTCCATTTTTGATTTATGTACACTTCCATTTTGGCATGCACATGCTACATCATAATAGTTAGCAAGTCTGACTGTTAGGCTCTGCACTGCCTCTAGTCTGGAATTATGTCTTTTTTTATTTTGTTTTAATTTTTTTTTTATTTGACAGAGTTAGAGACAGTGAGAGAAAGACAGAGAGAAAGGTCTTCCTTCCGTTGGTTCACTCCCCTAATGGCCACTACGGCTGGCACTGCACCGATCCAAAGCCAGGAGCCAGGTGCTTCCTCCTGGTCTCCCATGTGGGTGCAGGGACCCAAGCACTTGGGTCATCCTCCACTGCCTTCCTGGGCCACAGCAGAGAGCTGGACTGGAAGAGGAGCAACCGTAACTAGTACCCCATGCCCCGACTGGGACTAGAACCCTGGGTTGCGGGCACCGCTGGTGGAGGATTAGCCAAGTCAGCCACGGCACTGGCCTGGAATGATGTATTTTAATCTTTGCATCCCCAGAACCTAGCATAAAATGTGACAAGTAATTATTCCTCTATCATAATTTTTTGGATGATTGAAGTTATTGTATCAGTGCAGTAGCTGTGCGTATGTTGTTCCTTTTGACTAAAATTAGAGAAGAAATAAATAAATAAATAATTATATTGCATATCAAGTTCCTTATCATAGATTTTATTAATTTATAGGAATCAGTTGATTGGGTTGGAGATTACAATGAACCACTGACTGGCTTTTCATGGAGAGGTGGGTCTGAACGAGAGACCACAGGAATCCAGATATGGAGTGAAATTTTCCTTATCAATAAACTTGATGGCAAAAAGGTATGAGACAAACTTCTTAAATAAAACTGAATTTTCATTTGCAATAGATACCACTTTTCAAAAGCCTTGAGAATGCTCTAGCAGATCTGGAAGCTAATATTTGTACTTTGTTTCATTACTGCTGTTTCTATTGGTATTTGTTATTATTCTATTATTAAGTTCTATTTTGCTGGGTTACTAGTGAAAATTATTACAATAATCAGTGGCTAATTAATGTTTTTTCTTCCCTGTGGCATTCATGGCACATGTAAGAAATTGCCTATTTAGTATTCATTGGTAATAGTTTGCCTTAGTTCTTATGTTGTGGCAACCCTAACAGCCAAGATGATCCATACCATTCCAGTCATGTCCTTTACACCTCCTGTAGGTTGCAGTGTTACTGATGGATACTCAGGGAACCTTTGACAGTCAGTCAACCTTGAGAGATTCTGCCACAGTATTTGCCCTTAGCACCATGATCAGCTCAATACAGGTATGAGATACAAGAAATTCATTTTGATGGATGTTTCTGTAACTAAAAACTTAAATGTGTTTTTACATACATGACATAGTCATACAAAGAAAAAAATGGTTTAATCAAGCATGCCTTAATTAGTGTACCAGTTCTTGTGATTTCTAGATGAAATTTTTTGTTGCTCTTCTAATGGCTCATCAATTTTCAAATTAACTGCTTTAATCAGAAAAGATTATATTGTTCATATTTATATAATCTCAATAGTATTAAATCTTACATGCATGTAGTTGGATCACAAAATTTATAAATGTAAAACTTTATTTTTCATAACCAATGGAAATGTTTCCAAATATAAAACATTAATTTATGTTTGTATCTTTTAAGGCACCTTAATATACACTTATAAAAGTAAAGGTCTTTGTATAAAATGTTTTCTTTCATTTCTTTTCCTTTCCTCATTTCCTTCTCTTTTTTGAAGTGTTGTTTTAGAGGTTATTGTGCATGTTCTAACTTGTCCCTGAAGTCTGTGGAAAAGGTTATGATAGCCACTGCACATATTGCATAAAAAGTCGTAAAGCCATTTTTAGAGCAAGAAACAGAGCAGATCAATAAAAAAAAGGTACTACGGCTTAAAAAGGCAGGAAAGGCACAGTAGTGAGGATGAGTAAGGGAGGGCTGAATCAGAAGGGACTGATGATGAAGCCAGTGGACTGGCACCAGGGTACTGTGTGTGCTGGGACCACCAAGAGGGAGTTCCTAGAAAGAGCAAGGATGGGCTCAATGTTTATTACAAAGGAGTCTCAAATAAAAGCCATGGTTATAACCTGTGACCGATGCTCTTAGAAGGTTACTTCCTCAGTGAGCCTTTAAAATGAGAGTTCATAGACAACAGTAAAAGCCATTTACACAAGCCAATTAAAATGAGATTGATTTTGCCTTTTAAATATTATGTGCTATTTATATTTGACTTCAATACTCTGAATATTTTCATAGAAAAATCCTAGAAGTCCTTAATAATTTTTTGTTATATGAGAAATGATGTTATTTAAATAAGTATCCAAAGTATACTATCAGTATATGAACATTAAAAATCTTTAGTTTTTCTTTGAAGTTGCTGATATTTATCTCACCTCAAAAAAAAAAAAAAGACATCTTAATGCTGTGATCTGTGAAGCAAGAATACATATGTATCACAATGTAAGCATACTCAACTTCCTTGTCATGGAGCTTTACGTAGATATAGATAAAATAATTAATTATGAATAAGTCAACATATTTGAAAATTTTTCCATATGGGTTGTTCAGATGTGGATTGTTACTATTTTGCTCTACTTAAAAGAAAGATTATTTTATTGACTGTTAAATTAGCTTATAAAGTAATTAGAACATTCTGATTCCAAAGCAGGGGACTATTATGTTTCTGGAACAACATTATGATCATTATATGTTCCTCATTTTCTCTCAAGCTTTCTTTACTCCTCCCTGATTGTCTTAAATCATTTAAGTAAGTATGTAAGAGATTTCAGTTTTATGATAGTTAATATTTAGAGAATGACAAGTGAGTGCTTAGAATGGTGTCACTTATCATCTCATTTTGATTACTTCTGTATCAAGGTGTATAACCTATCCCAGAATGTCCAGGAGGATGATCTTCAACACCTCCAGGTAACAATATATAGTTAAATGTATTATCTGGTACTATATATATATATACACACACACATACATTTTTTTTCTGGTAATCTCTTGAACATGCTTAGAAGAACTTGAAGGAATGATTTAGAAATAAAAATAAATAGGGGTTTTTAGTCTTCCAGGTTTTTATTCTGGTCCCACAAGGTTTTTTTGGTTCTGATTAAGTTTTCAAATTCCTTTGTGTCTTTAAAGCTACTTGCCATCAGCTATGTATATGTGAAAATATATGGCAGATCAGAAAAGAAGTACTTGACTTTAAAATTATCTAAATTGTGAAGTTGATGTGTTGACCTCCAGGGCTTGATTGCTGTTAGTGTAATACCCGTGATACTGACTTTTTTTTTTCCCTATGGACCCTTAAATGCTAAGGACTCTGGGGAACTCCCTGATGCCAACTCACAGGTTCTGTTTTAGACCCGACAGAGACCTTGGTAACACCTGGTTTTACCCCTTTATTTATAGATAAGGAAAATGAGGCAGAAAGAAACAGTTTGTCCAACACATAGGGCTAATTAGTGGTGGAGCAGGATTAAAACTGGGGTCACCTAACTGGGCTCAGTGGTTTGTCCACTTGCTAAGGAGCCATGAAATCTCACATTAGCAGAAGATCAGTTGTAGTCTCAAGATGGCTGCATCCCTAACACTCTCTGCTCTTTTAATTCATGTTGCTCTTGCAGAGATAGCAATGTCTGTTGTTTCTCTGATAGTTTTCCTCCTGTGTTTTTTATAGAGAAACTTGGTGTTTTTTTTTTTTTTCCTATTTTGTCAGTAGGAGCCATGAAGTAGACTGTGGAAATATGAGAGACAGCAAAGTATAAAGCAGGGCAACCCGTGCAGTTCACATGCAGCATTGCTACCAAGTGCATTTCTAGCAATATTTATATACATCAAACTTAGCATCATTTATGACAAATAGGCAACAGTTGACTCATTGTTAGATGTTTTTCATAATAAGACAATTAGTTCTTTGAGCATGTATTATAACCTAGCCAATTATTTTCTGATCTATATGAGTCTCTGAGAAAGGCCTGATTTTTTATTTGATGTTGAGTAAGCCCTATTTTCTTGAAGTCATTTAGAAATGACCTCATGTTCCCGTAGATGACAAGGCCTCTGCCTTCCCCAGAAATGATTGCGCATTCAAATTATGCCAGTAATGAATTCTAGGAGGAGTGTCTGGTCTCTGGAGCAGCTGCTCTGTAGTCGCGACATTCCAGACCTCCCTTTCATGCCCCTCATCAGGGCCCTGTAATTACAGTCCCTTATCACTCCCAGGAGAGGCCCTGTGATGCTGGGAGAGCTACTGCCCAGGGACACTGGATGGGAAACCATGGGTGAGCATTCTTCCCAGCGCTCGGGAACCATGGTGGCTTGTTATTCTTGTATATCAAGTGGCACTTCCTGTGGGCAAAGCCACTCAGCCTATTTGGATAAAACTCATCAGTGGCTCAGTCACACACACCTCCTCAGATCTGTGTTCCCCAAAGCCTTACATTTTTAGCAATACAAAACCTCATTTTATGGTGGTGGCTCAGGATTTCAATTGGGAGCCATACAAAATAAGAGAGTTCAGTATATTTGATTCTCCACTTCCTAAGCCTAATACCTTGGTAATAATCCAGGCACTTGTGCCATTCACTCTCCTCGGGCGACAAGTTCCGTAAATGCACCCTATGGAGTTTCTGGCTATGAAGTCTACTCTGTGCAAGTTCTGCTTTGAAAGGTTGTTAGGCTAAAGCTTCCTCCTCCTCTACCAAGAAAAGGTCCTGCATTCTAGATATGAGGTATAAATTATCAAAGATAAAAGGGGAAGTTTATTTTTAAATGGGCTTCATTTTTAAATATCCAATTAATGTAGCTGTGCTTTAGCCATCCGATACTTATTTTCTGAAAATGATTTTTGTAGTCTTAATAATACAGTATTCAGTTACAGCAGGGAAAAAAATGAGTGGAAGAAAGACAAGTGCTACTGCGAACACTGAAGTTCTCTCTGTGTGTTTGTGTGTGTGATTTTCCTTGTAGCTTTTCACTGAGTATGGCAGGCTGGCAATGGAGGAAACATTCCTGAAGCCTTTTCAGGTGAGTGAATGTTGAAGGACTGTAAATTCTTGTTGGATTTTCCTGAAGACTGTCACCAGGTGTGCAAATTACTTTCATGTTTTATCTCATCCAAGAAGCATTTAAAAATACCTGCTTTGTGCTATTTAATATAAGGACGATATAGAAATGGGAAGATAAAAAGAGATGAATTACACATTCTGGTTCCTGCAACAGCATCAGCTTTTCTTCCCCAGACTCAACCCTGGTGATCCCATAGAAGTCAGTTGATGAGTCTGTCAAACATGAAAAGCTAAAAACAAACAAATAAGACTCAGAACAGTAGAAGGTAGTTGTAAGCCAGAGCAGAAGCTGACTTAGCACCAGGGAGGATACTGGGGGCTGGGGGTTGCAGGGTTTTTAGAGGTTGGTTCTCTGTCCTTTCTTAAGTATTAAGCTATTGCAGTGCCACCGAATAGCAAACCAGCAACTAGCTCAGCCCTTGGCTGGGCAGCAGAGTATGCTCAGGAAACCACCCGAGCTCAGATTGAGTGATGTCTGGCCCTTCCATGCTCCCTTCTTCCCCCACCCAAGCTGATGTGTACACCAAGAATGAGGCTGTCAGCACTGAATGAAACAGGACCTGGAGGAGGTACATAGTTCAGCACCAAAGACTGCCCCTGAGGCGCAGCTCCTTCAGCCTGAACTGATCCCAGAAAGCTTCAGCTAAGCTCTCTCTGGAGTTTTGCTCCTTCCCGCATATGCACATCACTAGCCAAGAGGAAGATGGGTCATGCCCTAAGGGAATATGAATATTCATGGAAACTGAACAACTAATCAAATTAATGGCCCAAATGGCCAGTGATTTAAAGTGACTTGAATTAGTTATCTATTGCTATGCATAACAGGTCATCCCTAAACCACAAACTTTTATCATCACTCACATTTTTGTTTTGTTTTATTGAAAGGCAGAGTTACAGAGAGAGGGGGAGAGACAGAGAAATCTTTCTGCTGGTTCACTCTTCAGACGGCTGCAACGCCAGAGGCTGGGCCAGGCCAAAGCCAGGAGCCAGAAGCCCAGAGCTTTAACAGATCTCCCCTGTGGTTGCAGGGGCCCAAGGATATGGACCATCTTCTGATGCTTTCCCAGATGCATTAGCAGGAAGCTGGATAGGAAGTGGACCAGCCAGGTTTCAAACCGGTGCCCATATGGGATGTCAGCATCACAGGTGGAGGCCTAACCTACTACACCACAACAGCGGCCCCCACACATTTTTTTATTTAATTCATCTGACCTCATTCTATGATCACAGAACAATTTAGTTAGAAGTTAATAAGGAGGTGAAGTATAGCCTAGCAGTTAAGATGTCAGAGTACCTGAGTTCAGTACACAGCCCTAGATCCCGAGCTGCCAGCAGATGCAGGCCCCTGGAAGCAGCAGTGATTGGGTTCCCGTGACGCCTTAGTGATTGGGTTCCCACCATCTGTGTGAGAGACTTGAATCGAGCTTCGCTATTCCTACTTTTGTCCTGGCCCAGCCTCTGCCGTTGTGGGCATTTAGGGAGTAAACAAGCATATAGGAGCTCTCTGCTTCTGTTTCTCAAACAAATACATACATGAATAATTATTAAGTTACTATTTCTTAAAAATGCATACTTTGGTGACAGGCATTTGGCCTAGCCATTTGTGACACCTGCATCCCATGTTGGAGAGCCTGCTTCATTTTCCAGCTCTGGATCCCCATTTCAGCTTCCTGCTCATGTGCACCCTGGGAAAACATGATAGCTGTAGTGCTTGGGTTCCTGCTACCCATGTGGGAGACCTGGATTGAGTTCCCAGCTCCAAGTTCCAGCCCAGGCCCGGCCCTGGCCCTGGCCCTGGCCCAGCCTTGGTTGTGGTGAGCATTTGTGGAATGAACCAACAAATGGTGACTCTCTCTCCCTTTCTCTCTGCCTCTGAAATAAATTACAACAAAAAAGGCATATTTGGAAATTTAGACACACACTTCAAAGGTAATTCATATGTCAAGGCAGAATCATCATCATAGAAATCTGAAAACACTGTAAACCGAGTATCTCAAAGTAAAAGTTAGGAAATGGTACTTGGAAGAAAAATATAGTTTTATAAGTTTATATTAGAAAAGAAGAAAGACATAAAATTGGTGATGTAAGCACAACTTTAGAAGAGAAAAAAAAGAAGAAACCTAATGGAACTAAGAAGAAAGAACATAGATAAGAGCCTCACTCCTCAAAATGGGTTGATCTAAAAACAATGTGGGTTGAAAAAGATTATTGCCAGAGACTGTCGATGACATTTTTACTACAGCTTAATATTGAGCCAAACTGAACCGTATATTGTTTAAGAAGCAGGGATGTGCCAGGAAGGGACGCACAGGAAGGTCCAGTGTTACTGGTATGTTCATTTGTGTAAGTTGGTCTGTGTTCTACTTTATTACTGTGCTTAATAGCCTACATGTATGTTACATGTTCTTTTGTACCACTATATAATAAAATTTCAAATCTTGAAAAAAAAATCAGTAATACTTCTCAAAACCAGCAATTACCAACTAACAATGTTTTAAAAAATTACGTATCTTTCATAATAGCAGGTAAAACAAAAATATTTAATAATTAATTGCCAAAATATAGGAATTCAGCATGTTCATGGAAAATGTATTTTATGGAAAAAACCATGCATGCTTTTTAATAATTTTTGCACCAAAATTAACATCTCTTTTTTAAAAAGGTTTTTCATTTGAAAGGCAGAGTTAAAAAGAGAGGGATTTTTCATCCAATGTTTCATTTCCCAAATGACTGCAATGGCCTGGTGCTGGTCCAGGCCAAAGCCAGGAGACCAGAACTCCATCCGGGTCTCCCACATGGGTGGTAAGGGCCCATGTACTTGGGCCATCTTCTACTGCTTCCCCAGGCATATTATCAGGGAGCTGGATCAGAATCAGAGCAGCCAGGACTAAGACTGACACTCATAATGCATACTAGCATTGCAGGCAGTAGTTTAACTTACTATGCCACAATGCTGGCCCCTGTCCATTCATTATCGCATATATAAAGAACCCTTACCAACACCACAAGACATCCCAATGGAAAAAAGGATGAAGGATTAACCCAATGTGACACAACACTGGCCCCATAACATATCTCTTAATTTCATTTTCCACAAGTTTTTTGAAGCACCCTTGTATAAAGACCTTTATGGAGAAACAATTTGAAGAACTGCTAAATACCATAAAGGGAATTTTGTATAAAATAGAGAGATATAATATGATCACAGATAGAATGATTTAAAGATGTAGAGGATGTAATTTTCCCCTAACTGGTGAAACAGTATAATTAAAATTGAAACTACAACAGGATTTTTGGTATATATTTCTGTAGCTAATATGCAGGAATTAAGTTCCATTTTGATTTAAGATTTTTTTAAGAAGAAAATCTAAATTGAAGATTTAATAATACTAGAAACCCCTAGTAATGAAACTGTCACGGTCCCTTACAGATAAGACAAAATCCCAATGAGACTAAACAGTTTAAATACAGTCTTGTAAATGTAGGAGCCTGATATTCAGTAGAGTGGCATCACACACCATTGGAAATGGATGGATGAATAGCTGGTTTTGTAAAAAGTAGTTCACTTCTTGGAAAAAAGTTGGATTTCTGCTAAACAACATGTATAGAAATAAGTTTCAGAGGATCAAAGAACTAAATGTGAAAGTGGAAATTCTGAAGCTAATTAAAGAAAATGCTAGAGAATATTTTTCTGAACTGGGGTGAAGTAACATTTATTTATAAGGTCCCCCCAAATTAACCATGTTGTATAAAATTGATGGATATTACTATATCAAAAGTAAGTATTTTCTATTTGTAAAAGGACTTTATATTAAATAAAAAAAAATAAAGTACAGCACAACCACAAAAAAATGACTTTATAATAAAAGTGAGTATATTTATAGAAGATATTGACCATGTCAAAAATCAACAAAATATTGTATAGAATATATAGGACACTTCTGCATGTAAGTACAACTTGGGACCCATTCAGATATTAATGGACAAGTCACAGAGGAAGCTTGAATTGCTAACACATTTCTGAAGGGATTTCAAGTTTCACTGATAATTAGATCAAATTAAAACAATAAAATACCACTTCACACTCATTAGATTGAGCGGAAGTAGAACAGGAGTGATATCGAATGATAGCTAGGAGGATCTGGGCAATTGGGAACACCCAGATTTTGTTGGTGAAAATGCGCATTGGAGCAGTCCTCCTCAGGAACAGGCAAAATGTAAAAGGACATTGGTCACAACACTGAGGAGGAGGAGGAGCAGCAGTGTAGTGAGGAGGAGGAAGTTGGAAGCAGTGTAGGTGAACAGCATCCAAACACAAGCAACCAAAAGAATAGACAGTAACAAGAATAGTTAAGCTTCATACTGAATTAAGCAGGAAAAAATATGAAATCAATCATATGATACTTTCATGATTATTTAATATGCTCTACAAACACAATATATTTGAATTAAGAAATTGGAATGGGAATCTGGGAAAAAGGGAACTTGACAAGGAGAGATGGTGGTAGTGTTGTGAATGAAGGAATTGCAGTCTGTCCTCTGAGGTCTGGGGAAGTAAGCATGCTGGAGGAAGCGGGGTAGAATGAAGCCAGTGTGTTTTACAATCTTCTGTGTGGTTTACAATATCTACTGACTTGGTTGTCTTTTTAAAAATCATTTCTTCAGCTGAAAACTGAAATTTTGCATAGTGATGTTGCTATCACTTTGTTCTCTTTGGACCATTGGCTTATGTAGAGAGAGGAATTAATTCCAGATGTACTGTAAAGGAACTTTAGGTCACACCAGCAGGTGTCACTGCTCCATACACTTGGCCAGATGGCACTAAAACCCAGAGACCAATCAGTGCTCTGATAAAATAGATGATAGTTGGGAAGATAGATGATAGACAGATAGATAGGCAGACAGAGTTACAGCCTTTGGTGAAACAATACCAATGAGTTGAAAACAACAGAAAAACGTTAAGGGATAACAACTTGTTAGTAAACTTAGGCAGTATGAAATGTCAGTGGAAAGAAAGTTTTTACTGAATGAGTCAACAGTGCCTCCTAAACAGTTAGGTTTGGACTTGTATAAATCTAACCATCTGAAAGGAAGTGGTAAAAGTGGCTTCCAAAGCCATTTAATAATATTTGAGATTGAAATAATCAAATTCAACACAAAATACTACACATTATAAAATTAAAAGATAAAATGCAAGTATGTTTAAGTCTCAGAACAACATTTAAGATATCAGTAAAATAATTCATGTTTGTTAGAAAAACTGCAAAATATAGGGCTGGTGCTGTGGCATAGTAGGCTAAACCACCGGTGGTGCCAGCATCCTATATGGGTGCCAGTTCATGCCCTGGCTGCTCCACTTCTGATCCAGTTCCCTGCTAATGGCCTGGGAAGGCAGCAGAAGATGGTCCAAGTGTTTAGGCCCGTGTATCCACATGGGAGACCTGGAAGAAGCTCCTGTTTCCTGGCCTTGGCCTGGCCCAGCTCTGGCCAGTGTGACCATATGGGGAGTGAACCAGCAGATGGAAGACCTTTCTCTCTGTCTCTCCCTCTCTCTGTCTATAACTCTACCTCTCAAATAAATAAATCAAATCTTTTTAAAAATTGCTAAATACACTAACTTTTAAAAGAAGTTTCAATTAATTTAACACTCTTTTTTTAGTAGGTCACCACTTCCATCTTTGTCTAAGCAGAAAACATCTTAATTCATGTGGATAAAATTGTGAGGGAAATTGTAAACACTGAGAAAGTTAGGTGAGTGGTATGGTATTTTAAAAGTAATAATCCTATGCTAAAACTAATTTTTTTTTTTTTGACAGGCAGAGTGAACAGTGAGAGAGAGAGAGACAGACAGAAAGGTCTTCCTTTTGCCGTTGGTTAACCCTCCAATGGCCGCCGCGGACGGCGCGCTGCGGCCGGCGCACCGCGCTCCTCCGATGGCAGGAGCCAGGTGCTAGGTGCTTATCCTGGTCTCCCATGCGGGTGCAGGGCCCAAGCACCTGGGCCATCCTCCACTGCACTCCCGGGCCACAGCAGAGGGCTGGCCTGGAAGAGGGGCAACCGGGACAGAATCCGGCGCCCCGACCGGGACTAGAACCCAGTGTGCCGGCGCCGCAAGGCGGAGGATTAGCCTGTTGAGCCACGGCGCCGGCCCTAAAACTAATTTAAGCAAATTTGCCGGTGCTGTGGCTCAATAGGCTAATCCTCTGCCTAGCGGCGCCGGCACCCCGGGTTCTAATCCCAGTCGGGGCGCCAGATTCTGTCCTGGTTGCCCCTCTTCCAGGCCAGCTCTCTGCTGTGGCCTGGAAGTGCAGTGGAGGATGGCCCAAGTCCTTGGGCCCTGCACCCCATGGGAGACCAGGAAAAGCACCTGGTTCCTGGCTTCAGATCAGCATGGTGCGCTGGCCGCAGCAGGCCGACTGCAGGGGCCATTGGAGGGTGAACCAATGGTAAAGGAAGACCTTTCTCTCTGTCTCTCTCTCTCACTGTCCACTCTGCCTGTCAAAAAAAAGAATTTAAGCAAATTTAAAATAGAATTCTTAACTCTGGAGTAAAGTTACACAGGTCCATAATAAATAGCAACTGTGAAGGTAATGAGCCAATTAAATGAATAGCTGAAGTAATAGATTGATTCTTTTTTTTTTTTTTTTTTTGACAGGCATAATGGACAGAGAGACAGAAAGAAAGGTCTTCCTTTGCCATTGGTTCACCCTCTAATGGCCGCCACGGCCAGTGCGCCACCGCGGCCAGCGCACCATGCTGATCCGATGGCAGGAGCCAGGTGCTTCTCTTGGTCTCCCATTGGGTGCAGGGCCCAAGCACTTGGGCCATCCTCCACTGCACTCCCGGGCCACAGCAGAGAGCTGGCCTAGAAGAGGGGCAACCGGGACAGAATCCGGCGCCCCGACCAGGACTAGAACCCTGTGTGCCAGCACCGCAAGGCGGAGGATTAGCCTAGTGAATTGGGCGCTGGCCAATAGATTGATTGTTAAGCTCTGATAAAATAAAAAAGGTCTCGGTGTATTTAGAAACCATGGTTGAAAAGAGAGAATAAAAAGCTAAGTGAATGAAGCTTGAAAACAATATTGAAATGCAAGTTTGGCCAGTAGTGTGAGTGCTTACAGACGGTGGGGAAGAGCATGGAGGTGGCCTTGATTTGTAGTATCTGCTAATTTCTGTGTTCTAAACACTTTCACCATAGTCCTCTGCAAGCTACCAACAAGATGTGAACTGATTTTCAAAATTTCTCAAATTTTACCAACTCCTTTTTTTGTTTTTTTGACTGGCAGAGTTAGAGAGAGAGACAGAGAAAGGTCTTCCTTTTCCGTTGGTTCACCCCCCCAAATGGCCTCTATGGCTGGCGCACTGCGCCGATCCTCTGAAGCCAGGAGCCAGGTATTTCCTCCTTGTCTCCCATGAGGTGCAGGGCCCAAGCACTTAGGCCATCCTCCACTGCCTCCCGGGCCACAGCAGAGAGCTGGCCTGGAAGAGGAGCAACCGGGACAGAATCTGGCACCCCAACCAAGACTAGAACCCGGGGTGCTGGCGCTGCAGGTGGAGGATTAGCCTAGTGAGCTGCGGCACTGGCTTACCAGCTCCTTTTAAGTCCTTATAAGCCAGCTCTAAACTGTGTAGCACACCTAGGAAGTATGAAAATAGTTTACAAAGTTCATGGAAAAATAAAATTTTTTATTTTGATGCAATATTTTAAAGTGAGTTTTTGCAGACTGTATTTTCTAAGAACTTTTGGAAAACCATTTTATGCATGGACTTAAAAGTTTTCACACCAAAATAAACTTCCCTTTAATTGCATTTTCTGTGAATCTTTTGAAGTGTCCTCCATAATTCATATTAAGACATGGAGTCTCTGAAATACATTACTTATTTTCTCATTTTTCTGCTCACCGTGAGCACTTGAACCTTTTTTTTTTTCCTATTTTATTTATTTGAGAGACAACACAGATGACAGAGATAGACAGTGCCCATCTACTGCTTCACCCCCAAATGTCTGCAGCAGATAGGGCCAGGCAGGGCTGAAGCTGGGAGCCTCAAACTCAATCCAGGCCGAGTGACAGGAACCCAGCTGCTTGAGCCAGAACTGCTGCCTCCCAGCGTCTGCATTAGCAGGAACCTGGGGCCAGGAGCCAGAAACAGGCATCAAACCAGGGTGCTTTAAAGTGGGTTGCAGGCTTAACTGCCAATGAATGCCCACCCCTAAATCTTGTCTGATAATCCAGTGGGTGGGGAGGAGGCCAGCATTGTGGCACAGAGGGTTAAGCCACCACATGGGATGCCAGTAGCCGTTTGAGTCCCGGGTACTCTACTTCCAATCCAGCTGGCTACTAATGTGTCCGGGAAGGCAGTGGATGATGCCCAAGTACTTGGGACCCTGCCACCCATGTGGGAGATCTGGATGGATTTCTGGGCTCCTGGCTTCAGTCTGGCCCAGACCTGACTGTTGTGGCCATTTGGCAAGTAAACCAGTAGATGGAAAATCTCCCTCTGTCAGTCTGCCTTCAAATAAATAAGCCAATTTTTAAAAAAAATCCAGCAGGAGCAGCCTCACCAGTGTATTTTTTTTTAATTCTTTACATTAGCTTTTTTGTCTTTGGACTTCAAAAGATTCAGTTGAGAATAACAATAATTTAAACATGGTTGAGAATAATAGCTATGCAGTGTTTCAAAATGATCCTTTTTTTAAAAAAATTTTTTTTATTTCTTTGAAAGGCAGAGTTACAGAGAGAGCGAGAGATTGATTTTTTTAAAAAAAAATTTTTGACAGGCAGAGTGAACAGTGAAAGAGAGAAAGAGACAGAGAGAAAGGTCTTCCCTTTTTCTGTTGGTTCACCCCACAATGGCCGCTGCGGCCAGTGTGCTGCGGCCAGTGTGCTGCGGCCGGTTTACTGTGCTGATCCGAAGCCAGGAGCCAGGTGCTTATCCTGGTCTCCCATGCGGGTGCAGGGCCCAAGCACTTGGGCCATCCTCCACTGAACTCCCAGGCCATAGCAGAGAGCTGGACTGGAAGAGGGGCAACCGGGACAGAATCCGGCGCCCAGACTGGGACTGGAACCCGGGGTGCCGGCGCCGTAGGTGGAGGATTAGCCTATTGAGCCGCAGCGCCAGCCCAGAGATTGATCTTTGATCTTCCATCCTCTGGTTCACCCCCAAATGGCTGCAACAGCTGGGGCTGGGCTGGGCCTAAGCCAGAAGCCCGTATCTTCTTCTGGGTCTCCAATATGGGTGCTGTTTCTCCAGGCACATAAACATAAGCAGGGAGCTGAATCAGAAGTGGAGCAACCAAGTCTGGAACCAGTCCCCATGTGGGATGTCAGCATCACAGGTGGAGGCTTAACCTGCTACAGCACAGCATCGGCCCACTCTGCAGATTTTACAAGGACTTTGGATAATACTTTCCAGTTTGCTTGAAGAACCTAGTGGGCTGGCGCTGCAGCTCAATAGGCTAATCCTCCGCCTGCGGCACCTGCACCCCAGGTTCTAGTCCCGATTGGGGTACCAGTTCTGTCCTGGTTGCTCCTCTTCCAGTCCAGCTCTCTGCTGTGGCCCAGGAGTGCAGTGGAGGATGGCCCAAGTGCTTGGGCCCTGCACCCACATGGGAGACCAGGAAGAAGCACCTGGCTCCTGGCTTCAGATCAGCGCGGTGTGCCAGCCACAGCGTGCCAGCCATGGTGGCCGCTGTGGGGTGAACCAATGGAAAAGGAAGACCTTTCTCTCTATCTCTCTCTCTCACTGCCCACTCTGCCTGTCAAAAAAATTAAAAAAAAAAAGAAGGACCAAGTGGAAATATCATGTCAGGCATGATAGGAGATTCATGTCTGTCTGTATCGGCTGTAGATTTCCTTGGTTAGACTTGCATGAGCTGCACCTGGCCTCCTGTTGCTATGTTATTGGGATGGTCACACCCTTGGGTCAGGACCCATGTTACCCACTAGGGGCATTGTCCTTGCTGTCACACACTGTTTGAGGTTGATTTAAAGGCAGACTCTGGCAGCACTAAGCAAGCTGTCTCCTTCGGCTGATCTCTAGTCAGTGATCAGCCTCTGTGCCTTGCTCCCTGGAGAGACTCATTTGCCGTTTGTGTGGCCTGTGGCTCTCCCTGTGTGTGCTTGTCACTCATGTCCTCTGGGTTCTGCCAGGGCCTTGGGGGTGGAGAGAGTTTTCACGCTGTTGTGTGATGATAACTAAGTTTGTTCTTGGGTCTGAGCTGCAAACAGGTTCCCCTTGGAATGTAGACTCTAAGAAGCCCCTGTGTTGTACCATTACACATGCCCTTTGGCTGTTAACGGCCCAGAAACTTACTAAACTATTTCATGCCCCTTAAGTATTTACTTAGGCTAGAAAGAAATAGAATCATTCTTCATTTATCAAAGAATGATATTCTCCAGGTTCCCTTGAGTCAGTGTTTTAGATGCCAGTGCATCTGTCAATAGCAGTTCTGCAAAGTGCATATGTTTAGAGAAGGCCTGTCTACAAAAGCCTATTTAACCTGCCATAAACTAAATAGTACGCACAATTTTCCTGAGTCCTAGCCCCTTTAAGCCAGAGCCCTGAGTATATCCAACAACTCCCAGACATCGCTAAGGCCCTGACCGCTGAGACAAATGGGGAGGGCTGGCAGGATTTAGCCTGTGTGGATTGAGCAAGGTTTTCTAAACACCTATATTAAAACAATTTCTGAGCCAGACCAGTTTACTGAGTCTGAAGACGTCAGGGCCAGGGAATCTGCAGTCTGCAGATCACCCTTCAGTACATGCTATTGAGAATGGGTGTAGTCTCTGGGCGCACCCTCTCAGAGCTGTCTGTGGCATGGAGGGCTCTGGCAAAGACTGGTGCCAATTCCTTGTGTGTTTCTGTGGTCAAAGATTAGTGAATTCAGGGGTGTCTTAAATAGGAAAATAAACATAAACCCTAAAAACCTTTCCTGCGTGCTTGATTTCTCTTCTTTGAAGACTTATTTCCTTGTTGAGTCTAATTTAGGGATTGGTAACACTTATTCTCTTTAATCTTGCCGGTGTTAAGGCTTTCACTTTTCACAGTAGTTAATTCATTCCAGTTTTTCTCCAGTGCTGTTTTTCTGCCCCGTTTTAACATACTTAAAAGCCTAGCAACACCATAGACCTTAGAAAAAAAATTGAATCCTCTCTGTGAGATCGAAGTGAACTCAGTTCTTCACGTTGTTTTAGGTGGAACTGTAATTATTTGCAAGCAGATCAGTACATTCCAGTGTTAAGGGTAAACTCAAGGCTGCTAGGTAATAAACTGTTAGGTTAGGATAAACCCGTTTCTCACAATTTCTCATTCAGGTTAGGTATGAGTATGGACAATTAAGAATTGTTTTACTCTAGTTTAATTACATTTAATGACCCTTTATTCCCATGATTTAAGGATGTTCATTTGTAGAATTCTTTGATAATGATTTAAGCTACTTTGAAACAAAACGTCCTTGACCAAATATCTGTGATGATTTTAACTGTCAAGTAATACCAGAGAAATGCATGACCTCACTGAGAAAATGAGAGGGGTTGTCTGCCAGCTTGGGCTAGAAATTAAAGGAAAAGAATGAGGATAGGACTAAGGAAAAGGACAGCTCTCTGAAAAAGCTACTGCACCATCCCAGGTGCCAGGAGGACTTTGCTGTTTGCATAAAATCAGCTCAGTGGTGTAGATCCTGACTCTCCCAATTCCACATTTAAGGTCCATGAAATGTCAGCAATGTCATGTCTGGAAGAACAACATAACAATAAAAATTTATTGAGCACTGATTTTATGCCAGGTGCTGTGCTAAATGTGTGTGTGTGTGTGTGTTTTGACAGAGTGGACAGAGAGACAGAGACAGAGAGAAAGGTCTTCGTTTACCGTTGGTTCACCCCCCAAAGGCTGCTGCGGCCGGTGCACTGCACTGATCCTAAGCCAGGAGCCAGGTGCTTCTCCTGGTCTCCCATGGGGTGCAGGGCCCAAGGACCTGGGCCATCCTCCACTGCCTTCCCGGGCCACAGCAGAGAACTAGACTGGAAGAGGGACCACCAGGACAGAATCCGGTGCCCCGACCAGGACTAGTACCTGGTGTGCCGGCACCGAAAGGCAGAGGATTAGCCTATTGAGCCACGGTGCCTGGCGTGTATGTGTGTTTTAAGATTTATTTATTTGAAAGGCAAAATTACAGAGCGGCAGAAACAGAGAGAGGTCTTCCATCTGCTGGTTTTCCTCCCCAAATGGCCACAATGGGTGGAGCCGGGCTGATGCAAAGCCCGAAGCCCAGAGCTTCACCGGGTCTCCCAAGTGGGTGCAGGGGCCCAAGGACTTGGGCCATCTTCTACTGCTTTCCCAGGCCATAGCAGAGCGCTGAATCAGAAGTGGAGCAACTGGGACTTGAACTTGTGCCCATATGGGGTGCCAGCATTGCAGGCGGCTTTACATGCTATACCACAGCGCCGGTCCCCCAAGTCTGTTTCTTACATTATTCAAATTAATGTTCATTATTTTTCTATAAAATAGGTAATGCTATTACCCCCTTGTTATTATTATCTCTTTTTTAATCCCAATAAGGAAACACTGAGGCTTAGCACAGTTAGGTAACTAATCCCTGGTCATACATATCTTTAAGTTGCAGAGTGCATCTTGCTTGATCTTTCAGTACCTCTCTTCCCCCTTAATTCCATGCACTTACTAATCATTATTTTGTGGTCTTATATTTTAATGTGAATATCTCATTTCACTAATTAAATTATAAATACCTTCAAAGCAGAAGCTCGGGAGTTTACTTTTGTAGCGTAGAGCTGCTACTGCAATGCTTTTCATACAGCACATGTTCAGTAAATATTTACTTATATTTCACATTACATATGGTTTGCATATAAGCAAACCCATTGGGCTCAAAATTGGAAGACGTGAGTTTACGAAAGTACTGCTGCTATTATATCTATCCTAGTATTGTCACTGTATATTTTAAAGATAAAACCCATAAATAATATTGTCATAAATTGGTGTGATAGTCCAAAATAATTGTACTACTCATGACCTTTCCTCAGATTTGCAGAAACAGTCATGAAATTCTCCCTTATTAGGTAGTGACAGTAAACTTGAAGACACTGATGGGTGGTCATACAAATGAAGAAAGTGACATATTTCTTTAGTTAACACTATACAAAAAATGTTGAGTGTTTTCAATTAGCAATGGCGATTGTACTGCATGTGGTACCTTCAGATTTAAAGGGGCTCCTAGTGCATGGCCTGGAGCTGCTTCTAGCTGTTACCGAGGCAGAGGATGAGCCCTGCCCACCCAGTGAAGAGGTAGGCCACAAAAGGCCAGGAGTCTTTGAAGCTGTTGATTTAATTACCTGCAAGGCCTAATCATTTTAATAAACAGACTTAAGCTAACTTGGAGGATTAATCAGGCCTCTTACAGGTTCTTCTGTACTCTTTCTGCCTATACCCTTGGAGAGTTTTGCGGAAAGAGATTCTTCAGTTTCTTTTTCAAACATATACATCATAAGTATTCCTTGCCAATATGGGACACTGATTCTTCCCATGGATTTTGCACTTGCACTGTGTTCAGATGTCTCTTTGGATAGGCTCTTATCAAAAGAGTAGAGAGTATTTTGATCTTGTTTCTATCTAGAGGGCTAGATTTGACCCTACCTTGTTAACTAGCCAAGCTGTGAAAAGTCCACCATATGTTAGATTTCTAAATTGACAATTTCTCATTCAGGTTTTTTCTTCTGACTCCATATTCCCTCCACATCTATATTTTGACTCCACTTATTTTGGCTGTTAATGTATCCAAAATATTGTTTGAAAGCTTCCTGATGTCAGTTTTTAAAGTTTTCAATTGATTTATCTCTGTGTGGTTTACAATTGTGAAATCTTAGTCCAGTGAATCTTTAAGAAAATGGCCTTATGTAGTGTTTTTCCTATTTTTCTTAACTCTTTAAAAGCCTTTATGTCTGTCTGTCTGTCTTTCTTTCTTTCTTTCTTTTTCTTTTTGACAGGCAGAGTGGACAGTGAGAGAGAGAGACAGAGAGAAAGGTCTTCCTTTTGCCGTTGGTTCACCCTCCAATGGCCGTCGTGGCCAGCGCACCATGCTGATCCGATGGCAGGAGCCAGGTGCTTCTCCTGGTCTCCCATGGGGTGCAGGACCCAAGCACTTGGGCCATCCTCCACTGCACTCTCGGGCCACAGCAGAGAGCTGGCCTGGAAGAGGGGCAACTGGGACAGAATCCGGTGCCCTGACTGGGACTAGAACCTGGTGTGCCGGCGCCACTAGGCAGAGGATTAGCCTGTTGAGCCGTGGCGCTGGCCCAGCCTTTATGTTTTTAAAGTTTATTGTGTTGTTGTTTTTTTTTTTTTTCCCCTCAGTGAATAGCTAATTTGTCTAAATATTCTCCTGGACATTCTTATCCTGTTGACTTGAACCAGTTCTTTCCCCCACCTGAAGTTCTGGCAGTTAAGTGCAGTAGCTGGAACAGAACTGATAAAATAGGACAGCACATATCTATTGCAACCCTGAAGTGTACAGCAAATTTCTGTAGTCCTTTGTTAAAAGAAATCCCTCAAAACTCAGCTCTAGGCCAGGGTTTAGATTCAACTTCTACTGTATTATCTTCTGGTCCAGACATTTTAAATGGATTTGGGCAGTATGACCACTCCTTTCCTGTGGAAGTCCCTGAGGAAAGAGTAGCTTGTCTGGGAGGTCAAGGGAAGGCACCGAGGGACTGAAGGGAAAGTGGGTGGTGAAGGTGCTGCTGAGTGGAGACAAAGGGCAGTCTCAGGAAGTCAAACTGAGACACAGGCTTAGACTCAGCGTTTTATTTTGAGGCCTGTATTGGTTAAAGACCCTTAACTAATGAGTCTTTGGCATTTTGTCTCTAATTTTATTGTTCCTCTTAACCATATTATTTATTTTGACATGTTCAAAGTTCATCATAATGACCATAGTTATTCTACGTTTTTTTTTTCAGACGTTCACTTACTATTACTAGTGCAAACACTATTATTATATATTATTGCACTATTATTATAGTGCAGTACAAACAGGAAGTAGAATGTCTTCCTGGAGGAGGCTGAAACTGATGTAGACGCTTAGACGATGCTGTATGATCAGTAACCTCATAGTCAGTGGTTCTGCATTATGAGCTATACAATGTGATGTCCTCATTTTGGTTTTGTAGGAGACCCACGGCAATGTTTGACTATTTAGTTTTGCACAAATTGGTTGCCAGTCTAACAGACCCCAACAATTAGTTTCCACTTGCAGGCAAATTTCAAGGACAGATGGAATTTGCAAATAAGGAATAAGGAGAGTGCGCTCTTCAGCTTACAGGTAATAAAGAATGCTACCCAGTGAGTGCACTGAAAATATCTCAGTAGGACTTCTAGAATTGTCAGAGGATGACTATCCATCAAAATCTGGTCAAAATCAAACCGAAAAACCTGGGTTTGTTGCTTAATCAAATAGAGCTCTGTTGATGAGGCATAGTATGGATGACTAAAAGTAGGTTTTTAACAGCTCATTTTGGAGTTATTCTTCCCTACAAAGGGAAGAATATATGGACGTTCTTTGAGTGTGTCTTTTGTTGAACACAGAAGTATGTTGTGTGTAGGCTTCAGAGGTAAGAAACGGGTTTGTTGTCAGCTGCCATGAGTTTTCTGCTGATTGGCTGACTTGATGGAATGTTGATTCAAGTGAGTTGTTACTCAGACAGGTTTGAAACCATTTATAGTGTTTATTTTTACCAGAAACTGAAACTGAAACACTAAAAATGAATTCAGGTGTTTTGTGGCTATATATGATTCTACGACAGTTAGGAGTATGCAAATAATTTCATATATTTATAATGGATGCACATACAAACAGCATTTTTTAAAAAGATTTATTTTATTTATTTGAAAGAGTTACAAAGAGAGGGAGAGACAGAGAGAGGTCTTCCATCCACTGGTTCACTGCTCAGATGACCACAAAGGCCAGAGCTGCGCCTATCCAAAATCAGGAGCCAGGAGCTTCTTCCGGGTCTCCCACATGGGTGCAGGGGCCCAAGAACTTGGGCCATCTTGTACTGCTATCCCAGGCCATAGCAGAGAGCTGGATAGGAAGTGGAGCAGCCAGGTCTCGAATAAATGCCCATATGGGATGCCAGTGCTTCAGGCCAGGGCTTTAACCCACTGTGCCACAGCGCCAGGCCCCAAACAGCATTGTTTTTCTTCTTCTTCTTCTTCTTTTTTTTTTTTTCCTTTTTGACAGAGTGGACAGTGAGAGAGAGAGAGAGAAAGGTCTTCCTTTTTCCGTTGGTTCACCCCCCAATGGCCGCTGCAGCTGGTGCGCTGCAGCCGGCACACTGGGCTGATCTGAAGCCAGGAGCCAGGTCCTTCCTCCTGGTCTCCCATGCAGGTGCAATGCCCAAGCACTTAGGCGATCCTCCACTGCACTCCCGGGCCACAGCAGAGAGCTGGACTGGAAGAGGAGCAACCGGGACAGACTCCGACAACCCGACCGGGACTAGAACCCGGGGTGCCGGTGAGGATTAGCCAAGTGAGCCGTGGCGCCGGCCAAGTGGATTTTTTCATTGTTTTACTGTTACAGTTGTACTATAGCACAATTCTTGAATAATTTCCTAAAGTGAATAGTCTCCAAAGGGAGGTTAACAAAGGTTATAACATTACTGAGAAGTTTTTTGAAAATATGATCATCTATAGGAAAAGTATAGCATCAGGTCATCATTTGTCTTGGTTGCTGGACTGAATTTAACTCATGAAAATAAATACCCACGACTTCACATTTTTAATCTGAGCAGATTAGGCTAATTTACATTCTTGGTCTTTATCCCCAACTGTTTGTGTGGACAAACGAAGATTCAAAAGTATAGAAAAACGGTTGCCTTTGAAATAAGAATTGGAATTCTTAGACTCCTCTACCTAATAAATGCAAAACACACACATTATCTTAGGAGGAGACCGAGGCTGTGGCTGTGCTGTCGCTGGTTTATAGCAGTTCATGAGATCCAATTATTAAATAGTCAGGAAGTCTATGAGCCAAAGAGTAGCTTGAAGTCAGCAGTGGTCAGTGTATATTTAGCTACAGAAATTGGCAAGTGCTACAAATCAAAGTGTTTTGCTATGGTTTCAGAGAGCCAGTTGCCCGTGCATCAGTGTGTGGAGCACCAGTCAGTTTGAACACTGGCATTGATTTCATGATTAACATATAGATTGCCGATTTGAAAAATAAGTATGTTTGCTTCTATTTTATATATGGTTCTCATTATTTTGAATTGGGAAGATTTCCAAAGAAAAGACCAGGAAACGAGACTAAAATTTCCCAAGAAAAATGCAAAATATAGCCAAATACACATAGTTGGTTTTATTTATCCTGGTTCGTGAACTTCTATTTTGCAGACTGCTTCCTAGCTAACTTCTGCTTTCAAAATGCTTGTTTTAGGTAGAAATGTTCCAAATACAGATTGTTATAATTGGACCAAAATGGGCACCTATTTAAAGTAAGTCAGCTACACAAAGGTACTAGCTACATCCTCTCCTTTCTCCCTAAGAGTCTACAAAAAAAAACAGAAAAATACAAACACCAAAAACAACAAGAGGAAGGAGAGGCCCCACCCTTGTGACATAAGAAATACCCATATCTCACACTAAGAAGTGTCTGTTAATAAGGAAAGAAGATGTGATGTAGGGATTCTGTATTCAGCAAAACTGACTTTCCAGTATAGACAGCCCAAACTGTTAGCAAAATGTAAGAATGAATAAATAAATACTGTTCTTTCTCATGGCTTCTCATTCTGCTAAAGAACAAGGTTCAGAAAAGCAAAGATGATGTAAAAATGGCGGAGGTGAGCATTATACGTATGTTTATTTGAGGAATTAAGACTATATGAAGGGTTGGCACCAAGGCTCACTAGGCTAATCCTCCGCCTTGCCGCGCCGGCACACCGGGTTCTAGTCCTGGTTGGGGTGCTGGATTCTGTCCCGGTGGCCCCTCTTCCAGGCCAGCTCTGCTGTGGCCTGGGAGTGCAGTGGAGGACGGCCCAAGTGCTTGGGTCCTGCACCCCATGGGAGACCAGGATAAGCACCTGGCTCCTGGCTTAGGATCAGTGCGGTGCACTGGCCACAGCATGCCCACCGCAGCAGCCATTGGAGGGTGAACGAAGGCAAAGGAAGACCTTTCTCTCTGTCTCTCTCATTGTCCACTCTGCCTGTCAAAAAAAAAAAAATACATGAAGGATAAGAGACATTGTACGTAATGTCTATTGTCTATAAATAATTATTTAAAAATAGAATGAGAAGGGTATATATAAAAAAAAAACTTTGGTGCTCCCATTAAATTTTCTTGGTAGTTGATAATAGTCTTGGTATTGCTACTCTGAGGCTATGGTGTATGTGTTGTAGCATAAAAAAGTAGTAATTATGGGATATTATAATTCAATCATCCCTTATACCTAAGGAATTAAGATTCTTGGGTAAGTAGATAACGGACATATTTGAAGTTTGGTGAAAACTACAGTCTTAAATTTCAACTGCCAAGTATCAGTATTAATTAATGAGATAGTTTATAATATCTAAGATAAACATACACACAAAGTATCCTAGCTCTGCCCACTGAAAAGACCTAGAAACAACTATCAACTCAGTAGTACTCCCAGAATTATAATCTTGAAATACCATTTCCCACTAAAAGAAACCAGTGATGCTTGGAGAAAAGATTCTAGGCCTGGGGTTAGGAAATGACCTAGGGACATTTTTTGAAAAAGGGTATTATAAAGCAATCTATGTTGGTCATTTTTCTGGGTTTTGTGTTTGTGAAATTTTTCAGTTTTTGGAATTTGCCATTTGTTTTTTTAGTCTAGATCTCTGTTTCAAGCCTGATTTCCTACTTTTCTTTTCTTTCTTTCTTTCTTTTTTTTTTTTTTTTTTTTTTTGACAGGCAGAGTGGACAGTGAGAGAGAGAGACAGAGAGAAAGGTCTTCCTTTGCCGTTGGTTCACCCTCCAATGGCTGCCACGGACAGCGCGCTGCGGCCGGCGCACCGCGCTGATCCGATGGCAGGAGCCAGGTGCCAGGTGCTTTTTCCTGGTCTCCCATGGGGTGCAGGGCCCAAGCACTTGGGCCATCCTCCCTGCAGTCCCGGGCCACAGCAGAGGGCTGGCCTGGAAGAGGGGCAACCGGGACAGAATCCGGCGCCCCGACCGGGACTAGAACCCGGTGTGCCGGCGCCGCAAGGCGGAGGATTAGCCTGTTGAGCCACGGCGCCGGCCACTTTTATTTTCTTATAGATGCTCTCCCTACCCCTCAGATCATATTAGCTTCAATCCCTATAAAACCTAAATTTGCATCCTCCCGTATACCACAGGGGCATAATGAGAGCTCCTGAAGGCAATAATGGAACAAGTGTAGTAGAGGAAAAATAAAGAGCTGAGAGAAGAAAGCTTTTCTTAAAACTTAAATGTTCATACTACGTACCTTGGAAAAACTGACCAATCTCAGACCATATATTTAGTAACATTATTGAACTTTTCAGGATTCTTCTCCCCACCAAAAACAAACAAAAAACAAACAAACAAAACCCATACACAATTTCCATAACATTCAGTGGGGAAGGTACAGATGAATAATTAGAATAGTTTTGAAAAAGAAGTATCACTCCAAGAATTTTATATCTGGCTAATTTTTCCATTAAATATAAAAACTACAGAAGATTTTCTCAAGAAGGTGAATACTCAGGGAATGTAGCAAATCCTAGCTCTTTTTGAAAAACTATGTGGCAACTTTCACTTTTTTCAAAATCACAGTTTAGGCCGGCGCCGTGGCTCAACAGGCTAATCCTCCGCCTTGCGGCGCCGGCACACCGGGTTCTAGTCCCGGTCGGGGCACCGGATTCTGTCCCGGTTGCCCCTCTTCCAGGCCAGCCCTCTGCTGTGGCCCAGGAGTGCAGTGGAGGATGGCCCAGGTGCTTGGGCCCTGCACCCCATGGGGAGACCAGGAAAAGCACCTGGCTCCTGGCTCCTGCCATCGGACGAGCGCGGTGCGCCGGCCGCAGCGCGCCGACCGCGGCGGCCATTGGAGGGTGAACCAACGGCAAAGGAAGACCTTTCTCTCTGTCTCTCTCTCTCACTGTCCACTCTGCCTGTCAAAAAAAAAAAAAGAAAAGGAATGATCAGAGAAATCCTTGCTATCATTTAAGTATCCTAAATCCCACTGAAATCAGCCACATCACTGAAATTTCCAGTTACAGAACCAATGATAAATTCTGTGCTTTTTTACTGAAGTTTGTTGGAACTGGGATTCATTATTTACAGTGTACAGAGTCCATGAGATTCTAGTATGGTAAGTGTTGTAAGAGAATCTGGGAGCACATACATTGCAGTAACATAAATTATCTTGTAATTTCCATACAATTGTGATATCATTTAATTTTCATTGTATTTTAAACATTTATACCCCAACTGCTATTGGTGTGATTTCAAAGTTATGACTTAAACAAAAAGTAACAGAAGATGGAAAGGAAGAGTGGTTAGAGGAAGTCTGGGAATGTTAATTTTGTCATGGCAAGGAGTTTAAGGTAAAATATATATTTAAAAAATATGACTCAAGGGGCCAGTGTTGTGGCACAGTGGGTTAACGCCCAGGCCTGAAGTGCCAGCATCCCATAAGGGTGCCGATTCGAGACCCAGCTGCTCCACTTCCTGTCCAGCTCTCTGCTATGGCCCGGGAAAGCAGTAGAGGATGGCCCATTCCTTGGGCCCCTGCAATCACGTGGGAGACTGGGAAGAAGCTCCTGGCTCCTGGCTTCAGATCGGCACAGCTCCGGCCATAGCTGCCATCTGGGGAGTGAACCATTGGATAGAAGACGTCTCTCTCTCTGCCTCTCCTCTCTCTGTGTAACTCTGACTTTCAAATAAATAAATAAATCTTTAAAAAAATAAAATAAAAAATATGACTCAAAACCAGTAAGACACCCAGCCAATAAAAACATTTGCAATAGCACTGATTAGGCACGATCTGAAAGAGAATGAGGGTTGGCGCTGTGGTGTAGAAGGTTAAGCCTCTGCCTGCAGCACCAGTATCCCATAGTGCAACGGTTCATATCCTGGCTGCTTTGTTTCTGATCCAGCTCCCAGCTGATGGCCTGGGAAAGCAGTAGAAGATGGCCCAATGCTTGGGCCCCCGCACCCACATGGGAGACCAAGAAGCAGCTCTTATTTCCTGGCTTCAGATAGGCCCAGCTCCAGCCGTTGCAGCCATTTAGGGAGTGAACCAGCAGACGGAAGACCTCTCTCTCTGTCCCTCCCTCTGTCTGTAACTCTGCCTCTCAAATAAATAAATTTTTTTAAAAAATGAAACAAAGGGTCAGTAAACATATGATGACTTTTTTCAGTTTTATTAATCCTTAGGATACACATATTGAAATCATTATAAGCTACTAAACCATACCTACCAGGATGGTTAAAACTAAAAAGAAATCACCAAATGTTTAAGAACCTTCTAACACTGCTGATAAGGTTATAACTTGGCACAGCACTTGGGAAAACTGACAGAATCAACTGTTCTTGAACATATGGATGCCTTGTCACCTAGTAATTCTGCATCTAAGTATAAATCCAAAATAAATGTGTACATATATTAACCAAAGGCACAGAAATGTCCACAGTAGCCTTATTCATACAAGTCACAAGCTAGAAACACTGAAATGCACACCTAAAGTGGGATGAGTTAATAATTACTCACATAATAGGATGTTGTGCCATGTTGACTACAAACAATAAACAGTTATGCAATAATATAGTGAATATCACAAGTAGAATACTGAATGAAAGAAGCCAGAACTAATGCCTGCTGGTGGACGTCAGGACGGTGGTCATCCTTGAGCAAGGAGTAATGCCAGGCATGTTGGGGGATGGACATTGTTTCTTGATTGAGGTGCTGGGCCAGTGGTATGTTCAGTGTGTGAAAATCCGTTAAGCTGTATATGTTAGTGTACAACCTTCTGTACTTCAGAAGATTTGAAAAGTAAACACCTGACTCCCAGCTCAATGTTTTCCAGAATCGTTTTAACTTCCTAAGAATACATTAGAACCTTGTGCACATTTACTTGACATTCAGCATTATTTTAAGTGTCATCTGAATTCTCTTTTAGTCAGTAATTTTCAGTTATACTTTAATACTTTTTACTTAAAATGGAACTTAAAAAACTCTGCCTTTCTTTTTATAAAGTTGGGCGCTTTTTCGGGGGTGGGGGGCAATTGGCTTAGTGTTTAAAGTACCACTTGAGACACTGGGATGTCCCAGTTGTTTAATTAGAGTCCCTGGGTTTGAGTCCCACTCTGCTTCAGAGTCCACCTTTCTGCTAACGTGCACCTGGGTTGGCTCAAATATTTGGGTCACTTGTGGATAGTCTGGATTGAGTCCTCCGCCTTCAGGTGTTGTAGGCATTTGGAGAGTAACTCACATATGGGAGGTCTTTCTATGTCCCTCTCAAATAATAAATACTTTTCTCCTTGTTACCTCCCTCCAGTCCTCCTCTCATGCGGTATACCTAGAAAGCCAAACATTAACTATGGTTGGTTGCATCTATGAGATGAAATTTGGAGTGTATTTTAAAATTTCTTCTCTGGATGTGGCTACATAGTTTGAACTTTTTATGATGACTATATATTTTCCACTTCTATAAAACATTAAAATTTATTTTAAAAATAAAATTGATCTTGTTTTTATGCCTACATTCTGCTATAGCAATCAAAACAAAATACTCACAGGGACATAATCTACACAAAATCTGACTGCAGTTTCTCAGCTCCATTCAGGCTACTTAAGGGCCACCTGTGTTTCTCATATCCCAGTGGGTGTATTCATCTCGGCAGTCTGTAGGCAACTTACTGTTCACACTGAGCGGAAACACACAGGCTGGTCTCCCATGGGACAGGTGGCTCCACAGTGTGGAAAAGAACACAATCAAAAGGACAACGATATGACTGGTTTCAGTAAAAAGCAGAGGAGACACCTTAAAATGGAGATTTTCATTACTTTCTTTTCCTTTTTTAAGAGTCTGATATTTCTTGTTCGAGACTGGAGTTTCCCATACGAATTTTCATATGGAGCTGACGGCGGCGCCAAATTTCTGGAAAAACGCCTCAAGGTATGTTAAGATGCTTCTAGGTGTATGAAATTTCACAAGTGGTAATATAGAATTTTTTGGTGAAAGATTTGAATACTCAGTAGCCCCAATCTCATTTGACCCTAATAGCATTTCTATGAACAAAGATTGATATTTAATGAATTATTTTGAGTTACTGATTTAAACATTATCAAGAACTATGATTGCAGATACTTATTTTGTAGACGTCTATAAAACAGTTATTCCTAAAGATAAAATCTTTGCTTTGAAAAATTCAGTTCAAGATTTAGAATGCAAATATCTAGGTTCATGTTTTAGTAAAAGTTTAAAAGTCCATTAGGGGCTGCCAGCACAGTAGCATAGTGGGTAAAGCTGCCACCTATAGTGCCAGGATCCCATATGGGCACCAGTTCAAATCCTGGCTGCTCCACTTCTGATCCAGCTCTCTGCTATGGCCTGGGAAAGTGGTAGAAGATGGCCCAAATCCTTGGGCCTCTGCACCCTTATGGGAGACCTGGAGGAAGCTCCTAGCTCCTAGCTCCTGGCTCCTGGCTCCTGGCTTCAGATTGGCACAGCTCCAGCCATTCTGGCCATCTAGGGATTGAACCAGTGGATAGAAGACCTCTCTCTCTCTCTGCCTCTGTCTCTCTGTAACTCTGCCTTTGAAATAAACAAATCTTTAAAATAAATAAATGTCAATTTAACAGACATATCATTTTGAAATCACTGAAGTCAAACTTAGAACATACTGTTTCAAGTTGACAGTGGAACTGGAAAGCCTTCTACTTTCTGTCATGACAATCAGTATTGTGTGAATTGTTTACGCTGAGCAGACATCACCACCAATACCTACTGAGAAATCAGGGGAAACACTGTAAGAAAAAAGTTCCTTGAAAATCAGGACCACAGAGCTTATTTGTTTAGGTTTATACTTTTCTACACTACAGACTGTCAAATACATGGGATAATCAGGGAGTGGAGGGCAATTTACATTAGAAGGAACTATTCAGATGCCTTTCTAGAAATTAAATGCACCAGGTGACAGGAGGCTGTCTCTAAATCAGGTAACACTGTCTTATGCTTTACTTATGTCTCCTTTGAGTACTTTGAATTAATATTTGAATTTGTAGGAATTCATTAGAATAAAAACATAATAATTTGAATGAGTATGCTTGCTGTACTTAGAGCTCTGTGAGCAAGTTCACCCCAAACTTTACCTGTCTTTAGTAGCTGCCCCATCATGTAACTTTTATCACTGTAGGGTCAGTCACACAGAACAAATGCGCCGTGGTAGTCCTTATGTTTAATTTTTGCTGCAAGCAGTTTAAACTTCACCTTGATCTACTGCAGGTCTCAGGGAACCAGCATGAAGAACTACAGAATGTTCGAAAACACATCCATTCCTGTTTCACCAACATTTCCTGTTTTCTGCTACCTCATCCTGGCTTAAAAGTAGCTACCAATCCAAACTTTGATGGAAAACTCAAAGGTTTGTCTTTTAATGATTATGGTTTTTTAAGGACTACGTTTTCATGATTATAATCTGATTATAAAATGTCATTTTATCCTTGACCTGTGGTTGCCAGTTTAGTTATCCACTAAAGTGAGGCTGATGATTAGAAAGTGTGAGGAGAATTAGGGCTCCTGGGCTGGTCTCTTCCTCTGTGAATGACAGACAGGACTCTGTGGGCCCTGAATGCCACCACTTCCTGCAGGACCTCTGCCCGCCACCCCGCCTGCCTCCTGTGCATTGAGAAACACTCCTCAGTGTCTTTATGCTTCATTTTCCCTATTTACATTGAGCGGGGAAACACATCTGTATTATTGGAACGCTGTATTAAATTATACAGAGTGACAGAAACAGTATGTGATGGTACCGAACTCATGCTTTCAAAAAACAGCTATGAAATAATTCAATTATAAACTTAAATTTAAAAGTTATAAATTTAGAAGTTCACTAAAAAAGAAATCTTTTCTGAACGAGTACCAGTTTCTTAAAAAAAAAAAAAAAACACACAAGCAGCACTGGAGTATTTTTCAAGTAGTGGATCTTACTGTATGTAATCCTCTCTTTAGAGGAGATCATGATGATCATGATTCCAAAGCAGCTCAGCCATTGTGCCAGGGGTGAGACAGTGAGGCGCCCAGGTTTTTTTTTAGCACAACTGTGAAAGGTATTTAAAATTACTTTTGAAAAAGAACAACATGCGTGTATCCTGTTTTACAAAAATGGCAGATGTGAAGAATGAGTAAGATTTTTCTCTGTACCTATGGTATTTACTCTCAGATACCTTTTATGCAATGTTGGCAGTTAGTAACACATTTAAATAGAATTTCCCAAATTTCTCAACCATCAGATTGCTTAAAAAATTTTATTTTTATTTATTTGGAAGACAGAGAGGCAGAGAGAGAGAGAGAAAGGTCTTCCATCCACTGGTTCACTACCCATATGGCCACAACAGCCGGTGCTTAGCTAATCAGAAGCCAGGAGCTAGAAGCTTCTTTGGGGTCTCCCATGTGGGTGCAGGGGCCCAAGAACCTGAGGCATTCTCTAAGGCTTTCCCAGGCACATCAGCAGGGAGCTAGATTGGAAGTAGAACAGCTGGGCCTTGAACCTACTCCCATTTGGGATGCCAGCTCTTTAAGTCGGGGCTTTAACCCACTGTGCCGCAGTGCCGGCCCTAGATTATTTTCATACTTTAAATGACCTGGCCTTTTCAGAACAGATAGCAGTGAACACGTATTAACACATGGTCACCAGTATCCTTATCATTTCACTGTTCAACCCACTAGTGAACACACAGACTGCTTGCTATCATGCATATACCTAATGGCTTCAGTGTGTTTTGAATACTTTACAGAAAGAGAGGCTTCCACAAAGCATCTCTTTATTCTCTGGAGTTGAGAGCTGTAAACAGGCAGAGGAGAGGCAGGCCTTCATCAACAGTCCTTTATTGGGACAAAAAAGCGCTCTGGCTTGTCCCATCACTGTAGTACACAGCGACAGTTCTGAAGGTAACGGATACATTTTACAATGAGAGAGCTCAAGGAGAGAGATGAAGACAAATCACACAAATACAGAATCCCACCTGCTAACCTCTGTTCTCCATCAAATGTTACCCTCGTGTATGCACACACGTTGACCTACACTCTAGCTTTATAGCTTCCTGGAGTTGAGCTCACCACAGTGGCCGGCCTGAGAAAGAGAAACGAGGGGTGGCCTCAGTTGCCTGTGAAAGTTCCATTTTAATGAGCTTTTCTGCCCTGGGTTTGCTGCTAAATCCCTCGAGTGTGCAGAATGTTCTTTCCTTGGGCAGTTCTGAAAGTCTGTCAGCCGCTGGTCCCCCCCGCAGCCCACCTCTTGTAATCTGGTGCATTTCTCTCTGGGCCAGCTTGTCAGCCTGCACACTCTTCTGCAGAGGGCTGGCATCTGAAGGCTGTCTCTGGAGAAAAATGTCTCAGAATAGACAATTATGTGGAAAATTGTTCTTTATGCTGATTCTTCATGTACTGTTTCACACTCTTACAGAAATAACTTTCTAGCTCACTGCCAGCAGTAGTTACTACAAGTACCACTTTTCGTAGTCCCTTCCAGTACTGCAATTATTACCTTCTCTTAGCATATCCAGTGTTGCCAAAAACTTTGAATACTAGTGGAAGTTTGGGCAAGGAGAATCATCCACTGCAGAGGAGCAGATTCTAGGAGTTGTTTAAAGGATGGGAAAGCAAGAGATGGCATTATTACTAGGGAAGAAATGTAGGAAAATTGAACATTTTACTTTATGGCTTGGAGGACCAGATAGGATTTTTAAAATAATGATGGATTTGCTTTTCCTTGTAGAAATAGATGATGAATTCATCAAAAACCTGAAAATACTGATTCCTTGGCTACTTAGTCCCGAGAGCCTAGATATCAAAGAGATCAATGGGAATAAAATCACCTGTCGAGGTCTGGTGGAGTACTTCAAGGTATCACTCTTTGTAGCGAATTTGTGAGTACTTAGATTTGACATGCACTGGAATGTAGTTCCCATAAAAATTAGAGCCCAAAGGTATGAGAAATCTATAAAAAAGGGTGAAACACTCAAGAGAAGCTTGCTTTCTGAAATTATTTGTTGAGGTAACTCCTTGGAGCTCATTTTCCTGTCCTCTTACCTTGAGGAAAATAGAAAACATGAATCCATCTAAGAGTTGGCCAGGTCATGGCGGGGGGCATTCCTAGGGTCCATGGCCTGTACTCAATCTACCCTTCCTCCCTACCGAAGAAAATCCTTCCACATATTCTACTCTACACCAAATATTTACTTCTCAGATAGCAGTGAGTACTTTTTACCAATCCAGAAATACAGTGGAGAACTTCAGCTACCAGCATTATTTATGAGTTGATGCTCCATAGACTAAAATAAGGTTTTTTTTTTTCTTAAAGTTTGATTTATTTGAAAGGGAGGGAGGGAGAGACACAGAGAGAGTGGGTGAATTAAATACAAGTCTTTTCCATCTGTTGGTTTACTCCCCTAATGCCCACAATAGCCAGGGCTGGACCAGGTTCAAACCAGGAGCCAGGTACTTCATCCAGGTTTCCTATGTGGGTGGCAGGGGGAATCCAAGTATTTGGCCCATTACCTGCTGGCCCCCAGGGTGTACATTAACAGGAAACTGGATTAGAAGTCCAGGTGGGACCGCATCCCAGGCCTGTGATAGGGCATCCAAGTGGCTTCACACTCTGTGCCACAGTGGCTGCCACTGAATTTTTGAAATTTGTCATTATTTAAAATCAGACATGGTTTCTACAACCTACTTTCATCACTCAACAATAAATGATGGTATTTATCCAAAATTTACATTGTTAAATAAACTGGAGGAGCTTATAATTTGCCAGGAGATTCAGGACCCAAACATCAGTCTGCTCCTGAAAGTTTATGACGACACCAGGGTACAAATCCCTGTGAGACCTGAACAAGGAAAGTTACCCCCAAAGGATGTGAGAGTTACAGGCGATGGCATTGAACTGAGCATTGTTGAAAGACAGGGTTTGCAGGTGTGGTGCGGGAAAAGGGAACGTCATGAACTAAGGAAAGGAAATAAGTATCAGAAAGAGGTGATATGTATAAGCTTCTGAGAATATTTTTGGAAATCTCAAGACCTAGGAATATAATTTAGAATGAGAAATACTGAATGGAATTGCTTGAACATGAGTATTTTCCTTTTTTCAGGCTTACATAAAGATCTATCAAGGTGAAGAATTACCACATCCCAAATCCATGTTACAGGTATTTATTAACCAGGAGGCATGATGTTTTTTTAAAAGATTTATTTATTTATTTGAAAGAGTTACACAGAGAGAGGAGAGGCAGAGAGAGGGAGAGCGAGCGAGCGAGCGAGCGAGAGAGAGGTCTTCCATCCAATGGTTCACTCCCCAGTTGGCTGCAATGATCTGAAGCCAGGAGCCAGGTGCTTCTTCCAGGTCTCCCACATGGGCACAGGAGCCCAAGGCCTTGGGCCATCTTCTACTGCTTTCCCAGGCCATAGCAGAGAGCTGGATAGGAAGTGGAGCAGCTGGGACTAGAACCGACACCCACATGGGATGCGTTAACCCACTGGCCACAGCGCCGGCCCCAGGAAGCATGATGTTTTAAAACACACTTGTCACTAAAGCTAAGCTTTCCTGCTTGTATTTACATATGTGCCAATATGGTCATCAATTATTACCAAAAAGAAAAAAACACAATGGAAAGAATGATTTATTGGAAGATTATTTGCCTAATAACTTTGCCTGTTACATATTATTCATCTAAACATGTTTCACACACATTTAGCAGCCTTACTTCTGCTGAGGTACAGTAGGCCAAAGGGTTTTCATTCTTTTTGGACAAAACTTGTTTAAAAAATGGACATGTACTGTGATTTAGATTCATATAGTAACAAACATGTTGAAAAGCAAGTCCAAGTTTTATTTATTTATCTTAAAAGATTTATCTGCTATTTAGCAGAGTAACAGAGAGAGGGAAAGATCTTCCAACTGCTGGTATACCCCCCACCAATAACCACATGACTGTGGCTGGGTCAGGCTGAAGCCAGGAACCTAGAACTCCATCTGGGGCTCACATGGGAGTAACAGGGGAACAAGCACTTGCGCCACCATCCACTGCTTTCCAAGGCACATTGGCAGGGAGCTGGAATGGAAGTGGAACAGCTGGGACTTGAACAGGAGCTCCGATACAAGATTCTGGTGTTTCAAGTGGTAGCTTAACCTGCTATGCCACAATGCTGGCCCCCAGATCCAAGTTTTAAACAAGTGGTCTCCACATATCAGCGTTAGGAAACAAGAGAAACTTGTCTTCCTTACATACTTAAAAAACTTAAGTTCTTAAGGGCTTGTTATTAGTGACATTCTATCAGTAGCAGTTTTTCAACTTAAGACATATCTTTTATATATTAGCATATTTAAAATGTATTATATATTATTTCCCATGCATTTGGATATATAGATTTTTCTTTTCCCTTCCACTAAAATATGTGAGGGTCAGAAATATTTGAGAGCAAAAATATTCCAGGCCGGCACTGTGGCTCAACAGGCTAATCTTCCGCCTTGCGGCACCTGGCACACCGGGTTCTAGTCCCGGTCAAAGTGCTGGATTCTGTCCCGGTTGCCCCTCTTCCAGGCCAACTCTCTGCTGTGGCCCGGGAAGGCAGTGGAGGATGGCCCAAGTGCTTGAGCCCTGCACCCCATGGGAGACCAGGAGAAGCACCTGGCTCCTGGCTTCGGATGAGCGCGGTGTGCTGGCCGCAGCGCGTGGCCGCGGCGGCCATTGGAGGGTGAACCAACGGCAAAGGAAGACCTTTCTCTCTGTCTCTCTCTCTCACTGTCCACTCTGCTTGTCAAAAATTTAAAAAAAAAAAAAAAATTCCAAATGAAAATTCATTTTAGAGCTGTGATTTACTGGGCAAAAACAGGTTGTATGCATTTGGAATTTTAATTTTATTGATTTTAAAACAGTGAAAATATTTTCAGATTTCAAATTATTTGATGACTTTGGTTTCTTACACATTTCTTGCACATGATGCTCTGAAACATGAACTGTCTGTGGAGATGAAGAATATGAACTCTGTTTTACTTCGTAATTTGTACTTTGTCCAAAGGCCACCGCAGAAGCTAACAACTTAGCCGCTGTGGCAACTGCCAAGGACACATACAACAAAAAAATGGAAGAGGTAAGAATTCAATAATATTTTATATGACTTTTTATATAAAACAAGTATTTCTTTGTTGAATTCATGGTTTTTCTTCTACATCATGTGGTACACACATGCAGTGGGGTAGCTTTGAGTTTTTCTCAGACTCCTGATTACAGTCATATGTTGCTTAACGACAGCATACATTAAGAGGAATGCATTGTTCAGCGATCTTGTGTGAACGTCAATCACAGAGAACGTTATTACACAAACCTAGGCGGTATCAGCCAACAGACTCAATGTGTCCTCATGATGTGATCAACAGATTGGGTAAACACAAACTGTATGAGGCTGCACAGCGTACTGTTACACAGTAAAAGGCTGTTGTTGCTGTTAATAGGTATGAGTACATACAAAAATGATAAAAGTATATACATAGATCAGAATGCAGTCATTTTAAGTATTATGTACTGCACATAATTGCTTTTATACAACTGAGTGTGTAGCAGATTCTTGACACATCATCATAAATGTAAGTTATATGCTAAACCTAAGTGTCATAATGGTTATGATGTCACTGTCATTGGGTGATAGTAATTCTTCAGCTATATTAATCTTATGGCACCACCATCAAATATGCAGTCTGTCATTGCTTGAAATGCTATACAACAAATGACTTATTATTTTTTAACTATACTAAGTGAAATTTTGACACAGATGCTAATTTCAGCATGCATTACATAAACAAGTACTTTTCTATGTGATACAGATTTGCGGTGGTGACAAACCATTTCTGGCCCCTAATGACCTGCAGACCAAACACCTGCAGCTTAAGGAAGAATCTGTGAAGCTGTTTCGAGGAGTGAAGAAAATGGGTGGGGAAGAATTTAGCCGGCGTTACCTGCAGCAGTTGGAAAGTGAAATAGATGAACTCTACATCCAGTATATCAAGCACAATGATAGCAAAAATATCTTCCATGCAGCTCGCACCCCAGCCACACTATTTGTTGTCATCTTTATCACATATGTGATTGCTGGTGTGACTGGATTCATTGGTTTGGACATCATAGCTAGCCTATGCAATATGATAATGGGACTGACCCTAATCACCCTGTGCACCTGGGCATATATCCGGTACTCTGGAGAATACCGAGAGCTGGGTGCTGTAATAGACCAAGTGGCTGCAGCCTTGTGGGACCAGGTAGGAATACTTTTGTTTCTCTCCAACTATGTGCAGCACACATTGGAATAGGCGTCCAAGTAATTGGTATTGTCGTAGATGTTGTAAATATATAGATGAACATGACTTGGGCCCCTCTTCTTTAAGAACTTTACAAAACATCAAGACCTCACTGTAAAACTATAAAATACATGAAGTCCTACATAATTATTTTCCAGTCAATATTTTAATTTTTAAGAGAAACATGGATTTTAGTGTTCTTAACTTTTTTTATTCTCCAAATGTTAACACTGTTAAAAGAAGTATGAGAAAAAGTTTTTATTTAGCCGGTGTGATTTGAATAACATGACTTCATATGTACAATCTATCATTTGACTAGCACTGCTTACATAAGCTATCATGTAACTTTCTTAGTAGAAAATTCTGAAAGCAGTGCTGAATTATGTCAGACAGTCTCTGAGCAGTCTTTTGCACCAGGCCATAGCACCAGCCAGTGGTTGGCCTCTGGATTAGCTGCTTGTGGATAAGTTGTCCTCTGGTCCTCTGAGCCATATCCTAGGGAGTCAGGGCCATTATGGTCCATTGTCCAAATAGCCAATTATCAACATGGGAGACAATTATAAACACACCTAGAACGACGATAAACTCACTATGTTATCCTCAAGTATCTTCAGTTACTTCATTGGATTTTAAGGGGATTCAGTGAAACTAAAGTTGAGAGTCTTCAAAAAATTTTGGACTTAAAGACTTCATGTTTATGATCTGAGGGTAGCAAGTAACAGCTACAATTCTCTCAGCATTGGCAGCAAACTTACATATACACTCTTTATAACAGAACTGTAACTAATGGACTTAAGCTGTGCCTTTGAAGAATCTAGTTGAAACAAAACAAAGATAGCACAATGGGAAATGAATGAAAAAAAAACTGGATCCTCTGAGCCATTCACTGTGTCTAATAGTCCCTCAACCACAAAAGGCTGAAGAGGGGCTATCTGAGGTCAATCTCAAAACCCTTTTAAAATATGCTGAACCTGAGTTCTTTATTAAATTGATTTTTAATTGACTGATAAATTGGGTTCTTTATTAAATTGATAAAATATGTAACTTAAAAACTCTATAAGCATATTTGTGCTCAAAGTTTTGCAAGTTAATACTGTAAACACAACTCAGTATCAAAATGCTATTAATGAAACAGGATATATACTTTTCTTTTCTCCTTTTTTAAACTGCCTTTGCCACAGGGAAGTACAAATGAGGTAAGTTTAATTTTTTTTAATTAAGAGCTATGTATTTGTAAACATTATGATAGTTTATGAATTGACTAGGTATTAAAGAATATCTATGTAGATTAGAGGCTCTTTGGTGACTACTAGCTCTGTTTTTCTAACATTTCCATTTTTCATTGTGAATTTTTAAGGTTTTTTTAATACTTAATTATTTTATTTCAGTGGCAGAGTTACAAAGAGAGAGAGACAGAGAGAGGTCTTCCACCCGCTGGTTCACTCCCCAAATAGCTGCATTACAAAGAGAGAGAGAGAGAGAGAGGTCTTCCACCCGCTGGTTCACTCCCCAAATAGCTGCAAAGGCCAAAGCTGGGCTAGACCACAGCTAGGAGCCAAGAATCAGGAGCTTCTTCCCGGGTCTCCCACATGGGAGCAGGGGCCCAAGAACCTGGGCCATTTTATGCTGCTTTCCCAGGCACAGTTAACAAGGAGCTGGATCAGAAGTGGAGCAGCCAAGAATTGAACTGGCACCCATATGGAATGCCAGTGCTGCAAGTGGTAGCTTAACCTGCTACGCCACAGTGCTGGCCCCTTTAACAGTTTTTTACATTTAACTTACTCCAGACATCATTTATGATTTGATCTACACAAAAGAAAAAACTTAACTGATTATTATGAATGATATTTGTTTCCTGAATGTGTAAAAAAAATCAGAATTCTACACAGTACATTCTGCTGTAGTGCAAAGAAGTAAGTTACAAAGCCTGAGTGAATAACTATTGGAGGATCTTTTAAATACAGTTGCAACCTTCACAAGTTGCTTTTTTTCACTCCCCAAATGGCCACAATGGCTGGAGCTGCGCTGATCTGAAGCCAGGAGCCAGGTGCTTCTTCCTGGTCTCCCATGTGGGTACAGGGACCCAAGGACTTGGGCCATTCTCTACTGCTTTCCCAGGCCATAGCAGAGAACTGGTCTGGAAGAAGAGCGACCAGGACTAGAACCATGGGATTAACCAAGTGCACCATGGCGCTGGCCCCTCACAAGTTGTTTTTAACTTTGGCATTTGAGTGACAGCCAGATTCCATGCCAGTATGCATTCTAATTTTCTTGGCATACCTCAGCTCTGACCTATGCATCGGAGGAATGAATCTGATCTTCATAAAGGAATCATTTGTTACAATTAGAAAAATTAACTCTGTAAAGTCATTTAGGTCATCACCTTTGGAGACAAAGCTGATATTGAACAACTATGGAGAGAGTGCATAATCTTTCCTCAGTCTCTACTATAGTATATAACTGGATTACGTCTACTAATCAAATATCAGTGACACATTTAATACTTCTAGGTCAACAAGGAATTACTTTTTGTAGAATTCAGTAAAAAATTATTTAAAAAGTAAAAACAAATGCCAACTTTCTAAGTCAGTCTTTAAGAAAACATCAGAGTGTTTAAGAGAACTGCATTAAATTCAATATATTAGGATCTGAATATAACAGAACTAGGACAATACCAAGCTACACTAATATACATTCATAGAATGTACAGTGATACCATTCAGACTTACTGCCACTGGAAAAATCAAGAGAATATAACAACAATAGACTCACATATGATTAAAAATAATGCAATTTCCTGGGAATACATTAGTATTTAAAGGAGATCAAGCTCTTACCCGGCTTTGAAAATATCCAGTAACTTTTTAAAGGTCCCAGAACTGAGTTAGACAAGTTAGTTTTAACTTTCACAGTGTGAAAGAGAAGAGCATGATTCTTTGATACTGGTTGAGGGGGTTAAAATACAGTGTGTAAGGCCAGCGCGTCGGCTCACTAGGCTAATCCTCTGCCTTGCAGCGCCAGCACACTGGGTTCTAGTCCCGGTCGGGGAGCCGGATTCTGTCCTGGTTGCCCCTCTTCCAGGCCAGCTCTCTGCTGTGGCCCGGGAGTGCAGTGGAGGATGGCCCAAGTGCTTGGGCCCTGCACCCCATGGGAGACCAGGAGAAGCACCTGGCTCCTGCCATCGGATCAGCGCGGAGCGCTGGCCACGACGGCCATTGGAGGGTGAACCAACGGCAAAAGGAAGACCTTTCTCTCTGTCTCTCTCACTGTCCACTCTGCCTGTCAAAAAATAAAATAAAAAATAAATAAAATACAGTGTGTAAAAATCTTTGATTCGAACACTATTAAGAAGACACAAACTTAAAAGTTAGAGGTAGTTTTTTTCATGTTTTTTTAATTATTTGAGAGGCACAGAGGGACACAGACACAAAGAGAGTGCCCATCTGCTGATCTACTCTCCCAAGTACCTCAAGTGGACAGGGCTGAGCAAAGCTGAAACCAGGGGACTAGAACTCAGTCCAGGTCTACCAAATGAATGGCAGGAACCCAACTACTTAACTATCACCTGGGGTCCACATCAGCAGTAAGATGGAATCAGGAGCCAGAGTTGGGACTTAGGGACTTGGCATGGTGGCACAATGGGTTAAGCCACCACCTACAACACCAGCCTTCCATATGGACACTGGAACAAGTCCTGGCTCCTCTGATTCCAATACAGCTTCCTGCTAATGTGCCTCAGAAAACAGAGAAAGATGAGCCAAGTACCTGGGCCCCCGCCACCCACATGGGAGACCTGAATGGAGTTCCAGGCTCCTGGCTTCGGACTGGCCCAGCACCAGCCATTGTGGCCATTTGGGGAATGGATGGAAGAACACCCTCTCACTCCACCCCCAGTTATCTCCCCTTCTGCTTGTAACTCTTTTAAAGAAATCAGTCTGGAGCAGAACTGGGAGTTGAATCTAGGAATTCCGATATGGGACTTAGGCATCCTAACAGGTGGTTTTAACCTAGGCCAAATGCCCATTCCCATCAGAGGTGGTTTCAATGATGAAAGGCTTTGTGAGGTAATGTTTCTGAATAAAAGTTTTTGTAATCAATGAACTAAGTAATAGAAAGTGAGGCATGTAGTGTGGAAGGGGTATTTGTAACATGTTTTGCTATATGACCTTATCAAGAAAGAATGGAGAGTAAAAATGGCCCCATTCTGGGAAAAATACTGGCAGTTAGAAGTTATTTCTATAATTAGTCTAAACTGGTGACACTGCCAGTATGTCATCAGCACAGCCATGAGCATCATGCTGACAGGTAGACGAGAGGCCACTCCTGGAGAATAAGCACACTGACCATGAAGATCAGCTTGCAATGTGAAGACACACACTGCAGGGTAGAAAATCGAGTTTCTGAATTGTAAAACAATACTTCTGTATCTTATAAAGATTCTAAATTCAGCTTGCTGAAGTCTATACAGTACCACAAACATTTTTAAAAGGAAAAATGTTACATCTGTGTATTTAGTAAATGTTTTTATAACCATGATTCTTATATTCTAGGCTTTATACAAGCTTTACAGCGCAGCAGCGACCCACAGACACCTGTATCATCAAGCTTTTCCTGCACCAAAGTCGGAGCCTACGGAGCAGTCAGAAAAGAAAAAAATGTAATGCAGATTTTGAGAAACACAGGTGCATGACCAATTGTCAGTTAAATATTCAGTTTTATGTTTCCATGCAGACATTCAAAGTGCTTCCATTAGAACAAAGTAAAATATCAAATGCCTCTGAAGACTACAAAATGGTTTAGTTCTTTTACTTCCGTGTTTAATAAGATGTATGTATGCATGGTTATATCATTTTGTTAACATACAGTTTCCTGATTTCATCTTTAAATATGCTGTTATAATTTAAAGTATTTGTCTATTTATGATGACTGTGTGTTCTGCTTGAATTTACTACATTCTATTACTGGGTTATAATTAAACCATGCAGTGATACTACTTCACATTTGAATATGCTCATTTAATTTCTATAGAAAACGTATTAAATTATTTCATAGAGCTATTTGTTAAAGGACAGCATCACAACTCAGCAGGCTTGATTTAATCTATATAATCTTACACATACCATGAGCTCTTCATTATTTTTAAGAATTTAAGAGCTTTTCAGTTGCTCTACCAGAAACTATCGCTTTTATATTATGATTTAAGATATACTATAAACCTCTTGATCAAAAATGCACAAAAAGTCATTTTGTATATGTATTTGAGTTTTACTGCATTGTATATTTTTTCATTTGGTACACAAAGAAATGTATTCTTCATAGTTTTATTCTTTTAACATGTGAACTATTAAAGTTTACTCTGGTTCCTAACATTAAAAACAGATGTGTACTGAATTCAGAAATGTTGGTACTGATCCAAAACTATGAAGATTTCTGTTTTTTAGAAATTCAAGATGCATTTTCTTTAATGTTGACACCATTACAAATTTAAATTCCCATTTTAAGAGACATGTTAATCCCTTTAGGTACCCTGCACTTGTTTAAAAGCCATGCTTCTGTATTCTGTTTCTAATGATTAAAATATCTGGAATTCCATTGAAAAGACTTCTTACAGAAACAAATAAGGAAGGATCCAAATTAGACATTTCTGACTCACAAATGTTCAAGTAGCAGGAAAGCAAAATTAAGAGTGTGCACGAGTTTATAAGATATGTAAATGCACCTTAGGAAAGCTGGATGGCAACCTTAGCAGCATTTTCACTTTTCAATACCCCTTTCACTGTATTGCCCATTCCTCTGCCTAGGGGCCCTTTAAAGGAAACATCCAACATTTATGGCAGTATGTCTAAAACATGGACTCCAACACACATTTTGTTTCCACAAAAATATATTTAATAAGCTTGTTATATAAAATCAAACAATTAACATTTTCTCAGTAATTCAAACTCACTAATTCTAACTGGGAGTGCTTGGTATTTTGGAAGACTACCTAATCTAAAAATATATTTACATATTTACAAGACAGGTGAATATGACTGAAGACCTATTTCAACTAATGTTGAAGTTCACAGAATTCGAGAGGTTTAAAGGCTAGAAGTATCATAAACTTGTTTATAATGAAATGTACTGCACTCATTATGAACAGTATCTTAACAACTAGAAACTAGCAAAGAAATAAATGGTTTTGAAATTCTGTGACAAACACTCAGAAGATAAAAAAAAAGTAACAAAATCAATTTAATGACTAATATTTCTTAGTGAATCCCTGATTGTCATTTTAGGCAGCTTACCAACCATTCTGTCAGAAGTCTTAACCTAGTGTGTCACAGCCATGCTAAACAGAGAGCTCTGGCTGAAAGTAAAGCAAACTATGTTAGCAACTGGCTTCATGCTTACATTTGTCCCTGAAAGATTCAAAGGCCTTTTACTGAGAAATACTTGTTCAACATGCTTCAAAAGGGCTCCTTACACGTGGGGAATGGAGTGGAGGAAGGAAAACCACATACGTCCTATTTAGAAATTTAGCACAACCAAAATTCCAAATCCTATTTTATATGTTGCACTCTACCACGGCAATATATACATCATCCCATTCTAGACAATCTCTACAATAAAGCAGTAAGCATCCTGTTGTAAAATACTGCATGGACACCCTCTCGGTTTTAAAGAAAGGTACTGCTGCTACAGAAGTTACCAAGTGATCATTTCCTAACAAAGGTCTGCTATCCTGACATTTTCTTGCATTTTTCTCCATCAAGGATATTCAAGGCAGTTTTCTACCTACCATACAGCATTTGGAAGTGTTTTTGCCGTGTTGGCTCTGAAAATGATAAACTAGTTTTTTGATCAATAAAACAAAATTTCTAATAACAAAATACATGTAAAATTAGAATTTTATAATTTCCAAAAAGTAAGCTGCCTTTAATAATCAAAATACTTGTTTGCAATTGTTTATCTGTGAAAATATGTTAAAGCTCTTAGAAAACTTAAATTTCATTTAAAAAAATTAACTTAAAAATTCTTGCCATGTTGCTGGGCATACCACTGCTGTCTCTGCTTGCGGTTTTCCAGCTCGGTGAGGAGAGCTTGTCTGTAGGCTTCATACATTCTGACAATCTGTTCCAGTTCCTTCATGAAGAGCAGCTTCAGCATTCCCTGGTAAGTATCCAGGTCAGCCAGCTGGAAGAGTTCCCACTTCAGGATGTGGTCATACCTGTTGTTTTAGGGCACAGTTATACACACATAAACATGCATGTATAGCAATAAACTAGTCTGGTTTTACAAACAGCAACTTCATTATAACTAAATAGATGATAACTGCTATTTTAAAACACTTTTTAATGGAAAGAGAGAACCACTAACATCACTTCATTTCAACTGAAGTTAAAGAACACCCATTTCCTTTCAAGTATCAGTTATTGTGATTAACATCAGACAATCATTAACGTCAACTTCAAAATACAGGGGTTCTATAATTTCTGAAGCAATTCGTAAGTTAATCCAAAGTTAACTGCTAGGTATGTAAGGTTCCTTTAGATCACAATGTCCTTACAAATGAAAATGCTCAAAAATAGGCATTTGTGTCTTTAGTGCTGACAGATCTTTCTGAGGATACTTACTACAGCAAGTAAGTTACCAAAAAGGAGGAAGGACAGAGAAACATCAGTTGTGGGCTCCATTTTTTAAGGTTGGGTATGTAGTGCTAACCAGGCAAAAGCTTAACAAGAAACGAAAGAATAAATTCTTCACAATCAGACAGTGAGTAGACTGCAGGAGACTCCACAATGTGATAAAGGACTAAGGTAAGATTATATTTGCATATGTAATCTTGGAAGGCCTTGAACCTTTTCTTCAGTAGTAAGTGGATCACATGCTGAGGTGGCTGTGACCATCTACTAATGCAGAATTTAAGTTCTGAACAGAAAGAGACCTGAGGACAGAATTCCAATTTTGTATTTTAAAGATGAGGCTACTTAGAACTTCTAAAAGTGTTCAGAGAGGCAAAAAGCTAGGAGCCAATTATATTCTATATACATAGGTAAATCATTCAGAAAATTGGCTGAAAACCACTCTATATAAAAGTCTATACTTAAACCATTTCTTTTCCTCTGCTTTTCCTACAGCAGTATTCTATTCAATCACTATTCATAAATAACCAATATATGCTAATAGCAGTTGCTGTAATGCTTCCAAAATTACCTGTCCACTCTAATGGATGCTGTCTTCAGGAGTCCAAGTGCTGTTATCCCCAGGCCCAGATGTGGCTTAGATTCCCTGCACCCACCCTCCACATCAGTAACACTCCTTCCTTTCCACCTACCCCCAGCTGGCTCAGTGGTGATATGGTGGACTGCAAGGCTACTGGAACAAGAAGTCCCACTGGGGACTGAGTCTGGGTGTCTATCTGGGGAATGATAGAGAGTTATGTCCTGAATGATCGATTTTCTGCGAAAGATTAAATTTTACAATTTTATCCCATAGTTCAGCTTGATTATAGTTCCTCTATGCATTATAAAATTGTGTGGAAGACTTAAAAACATCAATTCATCACAAAAACTGAATAAAAATTTAACACAATCTGGTTGAGGTTTGAAGTACATGTAAAATACTGTGTAGGTAAATTACTGCTGGAGGTGGAATTACAGAATTTCAAGATTCTCACTTGTTTGGAAAACAGAAGGAAGAAAAAAGCTGGTTTTCTGGCAAACACACACCTCTTCTTGTTAAGATAAATAACAGACCTATCAGCATCTGCTCACCCTTGTTGACAGAACAATGTTAACTATTTCCATCCTCTCCAGAGACATAAAATGAGGATCAACTAGAAAGCAACAGGTTTGCAAACCTCTTGCGTAAGTTTTTAAAAGCAGTACAGAAGAACTCACTCTTTTCAGTCTGGCCCTGTCTGGAAGAGTTCCAGACTGTTTGCTGGTTCAAAAGGACTACAATTTTTGGGAGAAAGTTTCTTTTTATAAGAAACGAGATTCTTTTAAGAACTATCTTCCTCAGCAAAGTAAAAAGTAAAGCTTTTTTTTTTTTTTTTTTTTTAAGATTTACTTATTTATTTGAAAGTTGGAGTTAGAGAGAGAGACAGTTCACTCCCCAGATGGCCACAACAGCCAGGCCAAAGCCAGGAGCCAGGAGCTTCTTCTGGTTCTCCCACATGGGTAGCAAAGTCCCAAGCACTTGGACCACCTTCCACTGCCTTTCCCAGACCATTAGCAGAAAGCTGGCTGCAAAGTGGAGCCGCTGGGACACAAACTGGCACCCAGATAGGATGCTGGCATTGCAGGTGGTGGCTTTACCCGCTATGCCATAATGCCAGTCCCTGCTACTTAACAATGACTATTCAATACAAGTAACAAAATACTAAGAATCCCCCTAAGTCTTACCAACTCCCATAAATAACCCAAGTTCACAGTTGGAGACATAGTCTTCTAGATTTAAAGAAAACAGAAATACTGGTTCAGGGCCGACACTGTGGTTCAATAGGCTAATCCGCCTGTGGCAACGGCACTCTGGGTTCTAGTCCCAGTCAGGGCACTGGATTCTGTCCCGGCTGCTCCTCTTCCAGTCCAGCTCTTTGCTGTGGCCCAGGAGTACAGTGGAGGATCACCCAGGTCCTTGGGCCCTCCACCCACATGGGAGACCAGGAGGAAGCACCTGGCTCCTGGCTTTGGATCGGCACAACGCGCCAGCCACAGCAGCCACTTGGGGGGCAAATCAACAGAAAAAAGACCTTTCTCTCTGTCTCTCTGACTGTCTAACTCTGCCTGTCCAAAAAAAAAAAAAATACTGGTTCAGGATCAGCATATGAACAGGTTACATATAGTATAGGTCAGGTGGTATCAAGGGAGAGAGGAGATAGAAGACTCAATCTGCTATAATTCTTTGTCCCATTCCAAATAGCACATGGATATTATGATAAAGGGACTACTGCAGGTTTTGTCTGATATCTAATAATAGGAAATTTCTATGAATAAATGTGTACCTAATTTTGAATAAACTGAAACCAAACTTTTGGCAAGAACTATTGATATCTGACAGAATATCCATAAGTAAACCTTTTTTAAAATTACATTAAACAAAGTGTAAATCTGACAAACAAAAATAACTGATGTTTTTAGTCAAAACTCTTCCAACATCTTGTTTCATCAAGTCACCATAACATTGTAAATGTATAGATGGAGAAGAATGGAGGAAATGTAAAGAAATATTTACAACAGTCAAAAACTGATAAACAGCTCATATTAAGTAACCAGTAATTTTAAAATAATCTTAAACTGGCAGAAATGCGCAGAGTTATGGTCAAATAATTATTAAGTCATCCCCTTCAGATAACCTATCAACAATTAAAATTAAAAATCTGAAAAGCTAATAAAAGTGTTTCCTAGCAGGAAAAAGGTAATTTTCCAAATCTGTAGTCTTAAAGGCACACAAGCAAAGAAGTGATAAATACATAATAATATGGTAAAAATATAGGACAGATTTGTCTTAGCACCCTGGAAATTTTATATGAATGATCATCCTTTAACAGAAAAGTATTTATATTTCAAAAAAAAAGTAAATGAAAGATTTTATATTTTTGTTTCACTATGATTTAATTTATTTTAAATTCAATATCCAATCACCTCATATTATTCTTTGGGCTGTTTTATATTAATAATTTTAGTTTCAGAATTATGTAAAAGGAAATAAATAGTAAGACTACAAAAAAAGAGTAAACGAATATTACCTTAAATAACTGTTAAATTACATGCAATTATTATAATATAACACATGTATAGCAAAGAGCTAAGAATGTAGTAACTGTTTAGTAAATGATTATTAAATCAGAAAGTAGTCATGACAAAAGAACATAGTCTTTGAAGTTAAAGAGCAAGATTCATAATCTGCAACTTAACAGCTGTGTAAACTTAGTATGGATAGAGCCTCTATTTCTTCACTTGGATATGGATTTGGGGAACTTCACACAAGATGACATACCTAAAGTATAGGATAAGGAGGGACACAGGAAGCAATGAAGAATAATTTACTTTCAAATATGTCCTTTTCTGAGATCACAGCACTTTGTATATACCACTGCTAATATTATCAAACTGCCTCACTGATCTGAGCAGCACCCACTTCCGTTTTCCCCAATGAAAGCCTTGAAGGCAAAGATTTCATTTAGTCATAATTCTAAGAACAACCTACCACATAGATTCCTAATAAGTATCCTCAACGAGGGGTGGGTGTTTGGTGTAGCAGTTATGATGCCGTCTGGGAATAGTAATAGTTCCTGGTTATTTAGAATTCAGTAAGAAAATGCATCTAAAGAACATTTCAAAATGTACTTAAAGAGCTTAGTAAGTGACTGTTATTATTAATGGCACACAAACACCACAAAGGTGAAGATCACTCGGGAGGGAAACTGCCTAGTGTGGATTCTGGCTCCTTGATCTGCTCCTAGTGACTGACCCTGAGCAAATTACGAACTTTGATCTAAATGTTTTTCCTCCATTGAAACATGGCAGATAATAATCTTACCTACTTTACTTAATGTCATAAGACTTAAAAGAGGTAGTATACTGTAAAGCACATGGCACACTGGTTATCTTGCATAAACCCTTAGTAATGGCTTCCTTTTTTTTTTTTTTTGGACAGGCAGAGTTAGACAGTGAGAGAGAGAAAAGTCTTCCTTTTTCTGTTGGTTCACCCCCCAAGTGGCTGCTATGGCCAGCACGCTCCGCTGATTCGAAGCCAGGAGCCAAGTGCTTCCTCCTGGTCTCCTATGCAGGTGCAGAGCCCAAGGACCTGGGCCATCCTCCACTGTACTCCCGGGCCACAGCAGAGAGCTTGACTGGAAGAGGAGCAACTGGGACAGAATCCGGCACCCCGACTGGGACTAGAACCCGGGGTGCCAGTGCCACAGGCGGAGGATTAGCCTATTGAGCTGTGGTGCCGGACAGTAATGGCTTCTCAATATTAGGAGTGGAGCAAGGAAAGTTGTGCTCAAGGAAAGTGCACAAGTTCAGTCTTTAAAGCTGGCTATGAATTTCCCAAGCTCATCAAAAATTGTTTTCCTTATTTTGGAAAGGCAGAGAATGAAAGACAGATATCCACTGGTTCACTCCACAATAGCCAGGCCTCGCCCAGGCCAGAGCTGGGAGCTGGGAACTCTGGGTTTCCTGTGTGGATGGCAGGGACACAACTACCTAAGCTATCACCTCCTGCATTTTCTTATTAAATATTTTTTTTAAAGATTTATTTATTTAAAAGGCACAGTTAGAGAGGAGAGACAGAGAGAGAGGAATCTTCCATCTGCTGGTTCACTCCAAAATGACCACAAGGGCTGGGGCTGGGCCAGACTGAATCCAGGAGCCAAGAGCTTTTTCTGGATCTCCCATGTAGGTGCAGTAGTCCAAGTCCTTGGGCCATCTTCCACAGCTTTCCCAGGCCATTGGCAGGGAGCTGGATGGGAAGTGGAGCAGCCAGGACTCAAACTGGCACCCTTATGGGATGCTGGCACTGCAGGCTGCAGCTTTAACTCACTGTGCACAGTACCGGCCTCTCTTAGTAAATTTTTAATAATCTCAAGATCAAATACTATAATTATCCCCAATTTACAGAAGATGAAACTACATCAAACACCCTGCCCAAGGTTACAAAGTTAAAAAATCTAAGTGAACTCAGATCACCTAATCCCAGAGCTCACAGCTCTGTACTACTTCTTCAACATTCTTGTACCCTGCTTTGTCTCACTCATGTTATTTAGGACTTACCTGGGCCCTCACTTTTATCACAACTACTCTTACCTTTAATTATGTTACTCTCCTTTGAAAACCTAAACTTTTTTTTCTTTTTTAAAAGATTTATTTATTTATTTGAAAGTCGGAGTTACAGAGAGAGAGGTCTTCCGTCTGCTGGTTCACTAGCCAGTTGGCTGCAACGGCCAGAGCTGCACCAATCCGAAGCCATGAGCCAGGAGCTTTTTCTGGGTCTCGATGTGGGTACATGGAGGGGTCCAAGGACCTGGGCCATCTTCTACTGCTTTCCCAGGCCATAGCAGAGAGTGGATTGGAAGTGCAGCATCTGGGATTGGAAGTGGAGCAGCCGGGTCTTGAACCGGTGCCCACATGGGATGCCGGTGCTTCAGGCCAGGGAGTTATCCCACTGCGCCATGAACCTAAACTTCTTAATGTATCTCTAATAGCAGAGGTATGCACACAAGCTTACAGAATATTTATCAGTAACTTTCATACTTTATAAACTCTGATATCCTTATATATTACTTAGATGCTCAATTAAAGAAAAACATGGCACTGTTTGGATTAAGCAGTCCAAAGATTCTACTCAGTATTCTATTCACCCCGTAAAAAATGTGTGCTGTAAATTCACTTACTTCACAGGTGCTCGAGCATAAACCTGTAGCCAGTCAGGAATTTCTGCAGTGTGATATGGATTTGCAGGTACCAGAAGGGACTGATTTCTTTCAGTTGGCTGTGGCTGGTATGTCACGGGAGGAGGCTGATCATACCGAGGGACACTAAGAAGAAAGAATGACATTCATTAGGATAAAAGGCCCTGGATCTAAGCAAAAAATTATAAAGAACAAATAATAGCTAAGCATCTTTTAATGTGCCTATTGCTGAAAATGTCTTCCTTCTACAACCTAAAAGATACTTTCCTGTGGCAAAGGTCTAGCCTTCTTTATTTTTTTTATTTGAAAGAGTTACAGTGAGAGAGGGAGACAGAACAGAGACACCTTCCATCCGCTAGTTCACTCCGCATATGCTCATGACATATGGGCCAGGCTGAAGCCAGGAGCCAGGAGCTTCTTTCAGGTCTCCCACATGGGTGCAGGGGCCCAAGCACATGGCCATCCTCCGCTGCTTTCCCAGACACACTAGCAGGAACTGGACTAGAAGTGGAGCACCCTGGGACATGAACTGGTGCCTATAGGATGCCAGGCACTGCAGACGGTGGCTTGACCTGCTACGGCACACAGTGCCAGCCCTCTAAGCTCTAGCTTTATCATTCTCTAGGAAAATAAAATCCACCTTCCTTTGGAAATTGGTATGTTACATAATCTAAACAAAATATTTGCATATTTTTAACATATTTCTTCTGGCTAGTATTTAATCTTTTCAAAAACAGCTTCAGTGAGACTATAAAAAAAGTTGGAGCTAAGTTGTAACCTTACAAATAGGCTTAAAACTAGAATACTATACTTTTGTAACAATTAAGAATTAGCTGTAAATTCTAAATGAGAAAGGATACTTTCTTCCTCTTGTAGGATGAAAACAGGGTTAGGATATGTAGCACAGTGGGAGTGGTTTCTGTGCTCGAAGTATTCACGGTATCTCCTCTTTATTTTATCAACTTACAGGGGTGGGGAACCTTTTTTCTGCCCAGAGCCATTTGGATATTGACAAAAATCATTCGTGGGCCATACAAAATTCTCAATTAAAATCAGCTTGCTGTAGATTTACACAATCTCGAGTCCCTCCTGTGGCTGCCTTGGCAGGGCCAGATCAAATGACTTCAAGGGTGTTACACCACCTGTAAGGCGTACCGCCCTCCCCACAAGAGAACCTGTGGTAGTGAGGACTGATTAGAACCTATTTTATGCTAATTTCCACTTGTTTATTTTATTTATTTGAAAGGCAGAGAGAGGCAGAACAATTTCCCCTCTGCTAGTCCGCTCCCATACTGCTCACAACGGCAAGGGCTGGGCCATGCTGAAGCCGAGAGCAGGGAACTCAAGTGAGTCTCCCATTGGGTGGCAGGGTCCCAAGACTTGCCATCACTTGCTGCTTTCCATGGTGTCTCAGCAGGGAGCTTGAACCCAGTACTCTGCTACGGGACTCAGACATTCCAAGTGACATCTCAACCGCCAAATGCCTACCTCAGAACCTATTTTAAATCAGAGAGATAAAACAAACGCCATCATGCTTCACTTAATTCTAATAGCCTGAATGTGCTGTGAGGAAGGCAGTAACTGCCAGATAGAAAGGGGAGCATTATAGGGGAAGATTAAAGGTTGAATTCTGAAGGCCAAAACAATCTATTTCAGACTCAGAGACAAAACCAGAAGGGGTATGCCTCCAACATAAAAGTTTTGCTTATTTATCAGAAAAGGTTACTAATTACTAGACCGGATTATACTAAGGGTTAGAATGCACCATGGTTAACAATTTAAAGACAGTGTGCAAATAGCAATGTATTTTATCTTCAACTTTTATTTCATAACTAAATTCAAAGGGAAATATTTTTTGATAGCATGATATGGGGGCTGGAAGGAATTGAGACCTTGAAGTCAGATATGTCTGGGTTTTAGCCTCAATATAGTCACTTACAACTTGTATGAATATGGGCAAAACTGCTTCACTTCTTTAATTCTCAGGATATTGATTAGTAAGAGTGGACCAAGATACTCATGCCACAGATGGTTTTCTCAGGACTAAATGAGCCACTCTAAGATGAATGTTCTGTGTAAGAATCAGCATAATAGCATCCAACAGCTATTACTACACTCATATGAGCTTCAGGACAGTATTCAAGAATTCTTCCCCATTTCCACTTCTACAGAATTACTAAGAGAAGCAAAGTAATTGTGAAAATACTTTGTAAACTATAAAAATTCTGTAGTAATGTGGGGCTAATGATGATGAACGGAAAGTCAAGTCTGAAATCTGGTTACTTGGACCCAAAGATCTCTGCCACGTGCTGACAAAAAAAAAAAAAAAAAAAACCTGCAGTTTTGGTTCTTTTGAAGGGAGGGCACCTCAGTCCTTTACTAAACACTGAGCACCACTAAACGGAATCACTGGGAAAAACTGACTTTCAAAGTTTAATCAAAAACCCCAAATATGTAAAATAATTAAAGAAACGCATAAATCACAAAAACTAGTTTTCCAGGTGGTAATACTACACTATATTTTCACAGTGATTTTAATGGCTCTAAGCAATTAAAAAGTATCCACTATAACCAAATATCTCTAACATACCAGATGATATTAAGCTTCCTCAGTCAGCATGTTGATGATATTTTACCCACCTTCAAAATTATGGCTCAGTTCTTTGACCTCAGCTTTGTTTCATCTGAATTATCTGCAACTTCACTACTAAGCTAACACTAGCTTTGATGTACTCCAAATTCCAGTGCATTCTGTACACTTGGATCACATCTCAATTTGTGTTAATCACATTTTAAGTGCTCAGTAACCATATTTGAAAAACTGCCTGCAGTATCATCACAGGGCTAAAAGTCTGGCAACAAATCAGATGTATTGATGAGCCCATTACCAACTAAAATAGCCCAAAGAATCACCAGCTAAATTTACTAAATAGGTCTTGGGTGTTCTGTTTAGCCTCAATTTTCATTTTCTTTTCTAAGAAAGAAACAGAACATAAAATCATGTTTTAAATTAATTAAAAATAGCAAGATATATTATAATTAAAAAATCTATTTTGACTTAGCAGGTGTTAGGTTAGTATTAAGTATAGGAATTTAGTGGTAAAGACATAAATCATTTACTGAGTTATTTCAATTTCTAAGTATCCACAACAAAAACATTGCAGTACACTAAAGCAAAATCTGATTACAGTAATACTGATCTTATCTTCAAGGATTAATAAGTAAAGGAGTTTAATTTTTTGTAATTAGTAAATTCAGAGAAAACTGTCATGAATTTTTAAAAGTAAAGTTTTCAAATATCAAGCATCAGACTACTGAACGCTCTGCGATCTCCATCCACGTCAGCCTTCCAAATTCTTTTTTTTTTTTTTTTTTACAGGCAGAGTGGACAGTGAGAGAGAGAGAGAGAAAGGTCTTCCTTTTGCCATTGGTTCACCCTCCAATGGCTGCCCCGACTAGTGCGCTGTAGCCGGCGCACCGCGCTGATCCAATGGCAGGATTGCCAGGTGCTTCTCCTGGTCTCCCATGGGGTGCAGGGCCCAAGCACTTGGGCCATCCTCCACTGCACTCCCTGGCCATAGCAGAGAGCTGGCCTGGAAGAGGGGGCACCGGGACAGAATCTGGTGCCCCGACCGGGACTAGAACCCAGTGTGCTGGCGCTGCAAGGCGGAGGATTAGCCTAGTGAGCCGCAGCACCGGCCCCAAATTCTCAGGTAAGACGCGGAACAGGAAATTTTCACAGCGACTCTTTGAGTTGTGGTCTACTCTCATCTACATTCGTCTGAGGCTTTTCTACTTTCGTACCAGGTCGTAGTGCCAGACACCACAACTCCTACTTAAGGCCTTTAGCCTCTACGGACACAGTGTCCAGGCAACAGTGGGTGCGAGTGACGACTCCATCTCTGTTCGCCTCTTTAGGGGCGAGGCCCTGGGCTCCAGTGGGCTCTTGGGTGAAGACCCAGCCTTCTGCTCCCATATTCTCTCACTAGTCAGATAGCCAGGATGCAAGGACGTTTGCAATCCCCGGATCTGACTCTACAGGTCACAATGGGAACTTTTCTCTAACCACGTTCTGTCTGATGGTCCCTCTCAAACTGGCCCCAGCCTTCCAAAAGTGGCCCCTCCAGGGTGGCGCATTTGGCCCTGAGGGATTGGAAATTGAAGTAGTTTGACCCTGATAACATCTTTATCACTTCTGTGAGCATTCTGGAAAATGGGAGGAGATTCCATACGTTCAAGCCTTCTCCTATCTTCGAACTAAACCTTCCCTGTGTACTTCTCGCTCTCCGGCTCAGGTCCTTCTGGTCTCCAAGACTCCCACTAGGGGTCAGAGACCTGAGCAGAAAACTTTGTTTTCTACCTCTAACCTAGGTACCGCCACCACCACAACCTCCTTTGATCCTGCAGATGAGCACCCCCCCTTATTGCTCCAACCCACAGGCACCGGCTCAGCCGCCTCCTGAGGCCTCAGCGGCTGAAGTTCAGGCGCCATTATCTCCCATGCGGCAATCCACCATCAGGCAATCCACCATCAGCCCCAGCCCTGGCTGTGTTGTCACCTCCCCCTCCTGCTGAATTCCAGGGGGCAGGGTCAACCTCTGCTCCCACTTCCACTGCAATCTCTTCCATCTTATCTCAAGCCCCTTGCTCATCTATTCCTCAAAGCCATTACAACTCTGTCCTCTGTATCTAGCCCACTTGAGCCTCATTCCTTTGTAATCATAACCTCTACCACCAATGGCTCTACTCCCAACCTGTGTGTCAAAATTTCTCTACAAACTCCACTACCTGCAAAAGTGGCCTTTCTCCCAGTCTTGGCTGGAATCAGCTTTAAGCCACATCCATCAAACTGTCCCCACAAGGGTCCAGAGACACCCCCCCCCCCCAATTTCCTCTCCTCTATAAAACCCTCTCATTACCTGGTTATCATTGGTTGCTACTCTCACTCTGTCTTTTAGACTACAGTGTCTAAGTGTTTACAGCAGGTTATAATGGAACAAAGGCCTTCAGCTACCAGGCAGTCAACCAAATGCTGCTACAGGAATATACTCGGCTCCCCACCTAGGAGACAGCGCCCTGAGACATCCCCCATGCCAGCGAAGAGTACATCATCGCCCCATGTCAGCAGGAAGTAGCTCTAAAGACAGATCATCCTCCCTCTACCCCTCCTGGACTTTTGGGACTAATGTAATCCCATACAAACCTTGCTTTATAAAAAACAAAAGGAGGGAATATTAGGAAATTGGCGTTTTAGCCAGGTGGCAGCATGGCCCAGCTACCAGAGCCAGGCTCCACCCCCATCCTAATGGGATTAGCTGCTCCTGCTTCCCTGCCCGCCCTCAGGCAAAGTTTTAAAAGGGCCTGTTCCTGTTTTCTCTTGGCTCCTCTCCTCTCTGCTCTATCTTCTCTCCTCACTAGCTCCTCTCCTATACTTTCTTTCCCTTCACCATCCCTTCACTCCGGTCTGTAGGGTGTTCCCCAATAAACCCTTTCCCTAAAAAAAAAAAAAAAAAAAAATCAAGTGTCAGGATGCCTTTCTCCAATAAAAAATGAGTCCAAAACCTGAAATTAGATAATCTCAAAATAAAAAGTTGAAAATAAAGTTGATACTCTACCTAGGAGCACAGGGATGCCTGTACTGAGCCTTCTTATTTGTGTGATCTACATAATAGGTTCCAAACTCTGATGATTCAACTCGCTCCCATCCAGGAGGAAGTCCTTCTCGCTCAAGAGGATGGCTCCAATGAGTTGTATTTGTGTTATGATCTATATAATATTTTCTTCCCCTCATTGTCCAGTCCACAGTCCAGCCAGGAGGAAGGGGTAAATCTTCAGAACCATGGTTAGTTAAATTTCCTAATGATGTAGCAGCAACTCTCCCAATACCTGAAGACAAAGAAAAAAAGAAACAACACAGTCATTCAAAGATAGACGAAGCCAGCATGCCAGCCAGCCAAGTAAGTTACAAACCTAACTGTCTGATTGTTTTCTTCTGTTAAAATATATGGTCACATCATTAAAATTTTCCATAAACCAGGGGTGGGTATTGTGGAACAGAGGGTCATACCCGCCAGTGCTGCTTGACAGGGGTGGGGAAGCAAGAGGGTTTCCAGTTCCAACTTCTCTGCTTCCCATCTGGTTTCCTCCTAATGTGCCCAAGAAAACAGAGGATGTTGACCCAAGTGTTTGGGTCTTTGTCACCCACGTGGGAGACCAGGATGTAACTCCAGGCTTTTGGCTTCAACCTGGCCTAGCCTTGTCTATTGTGGGCATTTGTGGAGTGATTCAATGATATGAGATCTGTCTCCTCTCTCCCCTCTCTTTTGTGTCATTTTGTCAAATAAATAAGCACATTTAAAATTTTTAAATAAATCAGCCATTAATATTATTTAATTACAAAAACAGGGAGAAAGGAGACTTTGAAATTAGTAGGCTTTTTTTGGGGGGCTGATCTTTCCATCACCGGCCACATAAACACTTCATAATTCAGCAAAGCTACTGCTGTGGGTTCAGCAGTGCTCAAATTCATGCAGCTGTTTCAACTATAACATTGTAATGTTAGTGGCTAATGGATTATGGGTAAAGATTTGACCTCAATGTAGTGGCCCGAAAATGGGGCTGGTGGGAGGTGTTTAGGTCACTGGAACACCTCTCAGAAGGGGCTGAGTTCAGCCTCAGTTTTGTTCTCATTTCCTGGCTGGCTATGTGAGTAGCCCCACAGACACCATACCCTGGGGCTGCCTAATCATGAACTGAACCAACTATCAGCTAAAATAAGCCCCTCCTTTCTCAAAGCTCTTCTTTGGTATTTTAGGTAAAAAAGTAATGAAAAGCAGATTAACACAGCGACACCTAACAGAAAGGTTAGGAAAAGAAAAATTTCACCTCACTCAAGATTTAAGATTCAGAGTCAGGATTGTGGTGTAACAGGTAAAGCCGCAGCCTGTGATGCCAGCATCTCATATGGGTACCGGTTCGAGTCTTGGCTGCTGCATTTCTCATCTGGCTACCTGCTGTAATGGCCTGGGGAAAGCAGCAGCAGATGGCCCAAAGTGCATGGGACCCTGGCACCAGGGCATTGTGGCCATTTGGGGAGTGAACCAGCGGATGGAAGTTGTCTCCCTCTTCCCCACCCCACCCCGCACCTCTCTATAACTCTGCCTCTCAAATAAATAAATAAATCTTAAAAAAAAAAAAAAAAGGATGGCCAGAGCCGCAGCTCACTTGCCTAATCCTCCACCTGCGGCGCCGGCACCCCGGGTTCTAATCCCGATTGGGGCACTGGTTGCTTCTCTTCCAGTCCAGCTCTCTGCTGTGGCCAAGATAGGCAGTGGAGGATGGCCAAGTGCTTGGGCCCTGCACCCGCATGGGAGACCAGGAGGAAGCACCTAGCTCCTGGCTTCAGATCAGATCGGAGTGGCATGCTGGCTGCAGCAGCCATTTGGGGGGGTAAACCAATGGAAAATGAAGACCTTGACCTTTCTCTTTCTCTCTCACTGTCTAACTTTGCCTGTCCAAAAAAAAAAAAAAAGAATGAAATTCAAATGGTCAACAGACACATGAAAAAATGCTCATGATCATTAGCTATCAGGGAAATGCAAATAAAAACCACAATGAGGTTTCACCTCTAGTAGAATGGCTCTCATACAGAAATAAAAAAAACAACAAATGCTAGTGAAGATGTGAGGAAAAAGGTTCCCTAATCCACTGTTGGTGGGAATACAAACTAGTGCAGCCATTCTGGAAGACAGTATAGAGATTCCTCAGAAATCTGACAATAAATCTACCATATGTCTCAGCCATGCCACTCGGGGAATTTATCCCAAGAAAATGAAATCAGCATATGAAAGAATTATCTGTGCCCCCATGTTTATTGCAGCTCAATTCACAATAGCTAAGATATGGAACCAACCCAGATACTCATCAATCCATGAGTGGATAAAGAAACTGTGGTATATATACACCACAGAATATTACTCAGCAGTAAAAAGAATGAAATCCTGTGTGAAATAAGCCACTTACAAGAAGTTACCACTTCTCCGATCTGTGGTAACTAACAGTAAAAGAAAAAAAAAAAGAAAAAGTATAGTATTTGCATTGCAATCTGCATGAAATTATTCCTGAGAATAAACTATTGAGAGGAAATGGCTTAAAGTCTAAATGAACCTAATTATTATCTTGTAACCACATGAAATATTTAATGTTTCATTGTCATTGGTTCTATTTCATTGAAAGGAATTATGATAAGTACTTGATTTTAAAAAAACTATTTATGGGGCCGGCGCCGTGGCTCAACAGGCTAATCCTCCGCCTTGCGGCGCCAGCACACCGGGTTCTAGTCCCGGTTGGGGCACCGGATTCTGTCCCGGTTGCCCCTCTTCCAGGCCAGCCCTCTGCTGTGGCCCAGGAGTGCAGTGGAGGATGGCCCAGGTGCTTGGGCCCTGCACCCCATGGGGAGACCAGGAAAAGCACCTGGCTCCTGGCTCCTGCCATCGGATGAGCGCGGTGCGCCGGCTGCAGCGCGCCGGCCATGGCGGCCATTGGAGGGTGAACCAACGGCAAAAGGAAGACCTTTCTCTCTGTCTCTCTCTCTCACTGTCCACTCTGCCTGTAAAAAAAATAAAATAAAATAAAATAAATAAATAAAAATAAAAATAAAAAAATAAAAAAACTATTTATGAAGGAAATGGTCATTTTTTCCATTCAACTATTATTTATAGCCATTGCATACATTCCCACTAAACTAGGGTCTTCTTGCTTTACTTGTTAAACTTCTTATTCAGTGAAGTACTAAGCCTTTTTTCTGTAATGTAAATTTAAAATATTATCATTATGTTCTTAGACTTGTATGTGTAAATCATACTGAATGTTAAAAATTAAAAAAATGAAATTTTAAAAAATCAAAAAGATATTTTCATATTTTAGCCTCACTCTTCAAACCTCTAACACATTTTGTTCCAAATTCGGAGAATATAACCTTTCAACCTTATTTTGCAAAAAAAAAAAAAAAGAAAAAGAAAAAGAAAAAAAGCCAGAAAAACAGAAAAAAAAAGTGTAGCACAAGCAGCTTGAGTACTTAAAGAAGCTAGTCTCCCATGTGGGACCAAGGGATTCAAGCACTTGGGCCATCACCTGCTGCTTCCCAGGGTACATTAGCAAGAAGCTGGATAGCAAGCAGAGTTAGGATTCAAATCCAGGCAATTCAATATGATATGTGGGGATACCAACTGGCAGCTTAACTGCTACACCAATCAACTCCCTACAAGTAACTTTTTCTTTTAAAAGTCTTATATATTTATTTGAAAGGCAGAGTTACAGAGAGGCAGAGACTGAGAGAGAGAGAGAGAGAGAGAGAGAGGTCTTCCATTTGCTGGTTCACTCCCTAAATGGCCCCATCCGACGGAGCTGAGCCAATCTGAAGCCAGGAGCCAGGGGCTTCTTCTGGGTCTCACTGGTACAGGGGCCCAAGAACTTGGGCCATCTTCTATTGTTTTCCCAGGCCACAGCAGAGAGCTGGATCAGAAGTGGAGCCGCTGGGATATGAACTGGTGCCCACATAGGATGCCAGAACTGCAGGCGATGGCTTTACCCACTACACCACAGTGCCACTCCTACAAATAACTTATAAAATCATATGTATAAGCATTAAATGACTATATCAGGGGTAGGGAATCTTCTTTCTGCTAAGGGCCATTTGGAAATGTGTGATACTATTTGCGGGCAACATAAAATTATCAACTTAAAAATTAGTCTGCTACAGATTTATTGAATTTCGAGTCCCATCTGCAGTTGCCTTGCAGGGCCAGACTAAATGATTTCACAGGCCTTATAAAGACTACAGGCCAGAAGGTCCCCACTTCTGCTTTACCCTAAAACTTCTATTATATTATAAATGTACAACAGCTGCAACCAAGGACAGCAATTAACAGTTTTCAAAAACTTATAACCAACTCAATATATTCAAACTGAGTGACTTACAGGAACCATAACACTTTTGCCAGTGGTCCCACTGAATATACCAAGTATAAAATATACCAAGTATAAATAACTTCTTTTTTTTTTTAAGTTTTTTTTTTGACAGGCAAGTTAGACAGTGAGAAAGAGAGAGAGACAGTCTTCATTTTACATTGGTTCACCCCTCAAATGGCCGCTATGGGCGGCACACTGCGCCGATCCGAAGCCAGGAGCCAAGTGCTTCCTCCTGGTCTCCCATGCAAGTGCAGGGCCCAAGCACTTGGACCATCCTCCACTGCACTCCTGGGCCACAGCAGAGAGCTGGACTGGAAGAGGAGCAACCAGGACAAACTCTGGCGCCCCAACTGGGACTAGAACCTGGGGTGCCGGGACCACAGGCAGAGGATTAGCCAAGTGAGCTGCGGTGCCAGCCTATAAATAACTTCTAATTACAGTATCATTTCAACAAAAAGTTATTTTAGTAAATAAAAATTCTGCTTAGACATTTTACAATAATTTCACCCAGCTGATTAAGCAAATCCAGACTGCCATACACCAAAGTTTCCCTAAAGCTAGAAACACGTGTACTTTTACATCTAAATAATCATAAATTCCAAAACTATCTCACCTATGATAAACTTGAAATTCATATTTGGGGGAAGTACAAAGATCTCTCTGAAAACACTCTCCTTCTGAAACCCAGACTAAACTGTGACAATTTGATAAAGGGGCCATGAAGTTCCAAATACACAATGTAAAATCTCTAAGCTGTGTAAAACCAGGATTCCTTACCTTTTCAGAGATAGTTAATTTACAAACACTTTTATGATTCACACCCTCTAATAATTTCCCAAAGTGTCTCAGGCATTAAATTTCATTTGGGACAATTTTTATAAAACCTACCAAGAGGCAACTAAACATCATAAAAAAAATTGGAAGCCACTGGTCTAAAACATAACACTAATAATAAAATAAAGGGCAGACAAAAAAAAAAAAAAAACAACCCACATGACTGCTATGTCAAGCAACACGTCACAAGTTCAGGTCCAGCCAGAAAGTTAAAACCTCAATAAACATACCAATCTGGAAAACCCACAAAAAAAGCATACAATACTCCTCCAAAAAGCATGGGTAGGAATGGTTATGAATGTGCACTCTGTCCCTGGCACTTTCTGTATGTATGTCCTTTTTTTTTTTTTTTTTTTTTTTGACAGGCAGAGTGGACAGTGAGAGAGACAGAGAGAAAGGTCTTCCTTTGCCATTGGTTCACCCTCCAATGGCCGCCGCAGACGGCGCGCTGCGGCCGGCGCACCGCGCTCGTCCGATGGCAGGAGCCAGGAGCCAGGTGCTTTTCCTGGTCTCCCCATGGGGTGCAGGGCCCAAGCACCTGGGCCATCCTCCACTGCACTCCAGGGCCACAGCAGAGGGCTGGCCTGGAAGAGGGGCAACCGGGACAGAATCCGGCGCCCCGACCGGGACTAGAACCCGGTGTGCCGGCGCCGCAAGGCGGAGGATTAGCCTGTTGAGCCACGGCGCCGGCCTGTCCTTTTTTTTTTTTAAATTTTTCTCCAGAATCACTGCAGTAACTTAGTTTTTTTAAAGATTTATTTATTTATTTGAAAGACAGAGTTACAGAGAGGCAGAGGCAGACAAAGAGAAAGAGGTCTTCCATCCACTGGTTCACTCCCCAGATGGCCACAACTGCGCAGACCGGAAGCTAGGAGCTTCTTCTGGGTCTCCCATGTGGGTGCAGGGGTCCAAGGACTTGGGCCACCTTCTACCGCTTTCCCAGGCCATAGCAGAGAGCTGGATTGGAAATGGAGCAGCCGGGACTCAAACCGGCGCCCATATGGGATGCTGGCACTGCAGGCGGTGGCTTTACCTGCTATGCCACAGCACTGGCCCCTATATGTCTTATTTCAGATTCAAAACCACTCTATGAGGCAGTATTATCACTATCAATTTACAAATGTGGAAACAAAGGTTCAAATAACTTATTTTACCATATTCCGCACAGATAGTAAAAAGTTAAATGAAAAATTTATTGCTAACCATGTAATCTTGGCAACAAATCATCAATTATAACTCTTCAAAGAAAAATCTAATTGCCACTAAAAAGAGAAAAAGCAAGCTACCAATTTTGAACTAAATCAGAGAAAATGAGAAACAAGAGCTTCAATTTCTGCACTCAAAAACCAACAAAACTAGTTTTCTGTCATTTCAGTTAGTCTCAGAAAATAAGTAGCCTACAAAAATAATCCCCCAAATAGCTTCCATTTGCAGGAAGTCACTGCACAAAGACTTTCCATTAGTATAAAAGAAAGTGAAACATTCACAAACTAAATACATGATTGCCCAAAGACATAAAGTATTATTCTGTCTCTACCAAGCTTTCCTTGGATATGCCCCCAAAACAATCTTCATACAATCATCAGGCAGTTATCTAACAGATCTACCTTTATAAAGAAAGCTTAAGAATTCTGATTTCAAATTCTGCAATGGCTACAGAGCAGAGGTGGGGAAGCTGACGGGCTGCATAAGACCACCATATCATGTGCTTTAGCCCTGCCAAGGCAACCACAGGTAGGAATCAAAAATCAATAAATCTATAGCAGGCTAATTTTTAAGTAAGTTTTCTCTCTTCCTCTGGAAAATAATTATTGATAAGGTTGTTTCTCTAAAGATTATTAACCTCTTCTCAACAGTTGATTCTGCTTAACTAAATATTTATAAATTCATTGGAATAAATATAAACACAGCACTTTGTTGTTAAAGTCTGACACTTTTCAGTTTGATTCGTACAACCTGATTCCTTTAGTGACATTTAAAACTTAAAAAAATTTTTTTCTAGGTTATCTAAAATTTTATATAACTGTTATGTAAGTGCCTGACAGAATAATCCAATCAGCCTTTGGTATTCCAAATGAAGCCTTCCTGTAAACAGCGGGATTCCTTCCCATGTACATACAGTAAGTGCCTGAATGATACGGTGGCCAAGAATATAAAGGTCAAATATCATAGCTAAATGTAGTAGTCTCTCAGTCCATCTCCCTACTAACATGCCTGGGAAAGCAGAGGATGGTCCAAGTACCTGGGCCCCTGCCATGCATGTGGGAGACCCACATGGATTTTCAGGTTCCTGGCTTCAGCCTGGACCCGGAGTCCAGGCCATTGTGGTCATTTGGCAAGAGAACCAGTGAATGAAAGATTTTTCTCTCCTTCTGTAACTGCCTTTAAAAAAAAAAAAAAAAAGATTTATTTATTTATTTGAAAGTCAGAGTTACACAGAAAGAGAAGGAGAGGCAGAGAGAGAGATCTTCCAGCTGCTGGTTTACTCCACAGTTGGCCACAACGGCTGGAGCTGTGCTGATCTTAAGCCAGGAGCTTCTTCCATGTCTCCCACGTAGGAGCAAGGGCCCAAGAACTTGGGCCATCTTCTACTGCTTTTCCAGGCCATAGCAGAGAGCTGGATTGGAAGTGCAGCAGCCAGGACATGAACCAGCGCCCATATGGGATGCCAGCACTGCAGGCTGTGGCTTTACCCACTAGGCCAAAGCACCGGCCCCTGTAACAGTCTTTATCTGGAAAGGCAGGGAGTGACAGAGAGAAGTATTTTCTATCAGGTGGTTCACTCCACAAATGCCTGCAATACTCAGGGCTTAACCAGGCCAAATCCAGGAACTCTACCAGTACATCCCACATGGGTGGCAGGGATCCAAGTACCTAAGCCATCATCTGCTGCCTCCCAGGATGCACACTGGCAGGACACTGGGCTGAAAATTGAGGTGTGGGGACTCAAAGCAACTCTGATATGGGATGTGGGTATCCTAAGAGGTGGCTTAATATGCTGCACCACACATGTGCCCCTTGGTTTAGTATTACTAATTTTTTATACTCATATACTTAAACCTCAAGCACAGAAGTATTAGAAGTTGAGAATCCCATATCTGGAATGCTTAGGACCAGAAATATTTTGGATTTCAGATTTTAGAATATTTGTAAATACAGGAGATATCCTAGGGGGAACCAAGTCTAAACATAAAACTCATGTATGCTTCTGTGCTTAAGCACAGAGCCTAACGGTAATTTTATATAATACTTTTAGTGCATCTGCATTTTCACTACAACCTGTTCCAAGAAGTCAGGTATGGAATTTTCCACTTGGTATCATGTCAGTATTCAGAACGCTTTTGGGAGGCAGACAGTCGCCGTGCTTGGTAAGGCATCTGCATCTTAAATCAGAGTGCCTGGGCTCAAATCTAGACTTCATTCCAAATTCCACCTTCCTGACGCTGCACAACCCAGAAGGCAGGTGAAGGCTCAAGTTCATGGGTCCCTCCTACCCACGTGGGAGACCTGGATTGAGTTCCTGGATCCTGCCTTCAGCCTGGCCCAACTCTGGCCATTGTGGACATTTGGGGAGTGAACCTGAACCAGTGGATATGTGTCTGTCTCTGTCTCTGAAGTAAATAAATAAAACTGAAGGGAAAAAAAGTTTTTGATCTTGGAGCCTTTCCGACTGCCAAATTAGGAATGCTATATACATGTCTGCAAAAACACAGACAGGAAAGATGAGCGTCAAGAACAATTACCTTCACTAACAGTAGGCACAGCTGGAATGCCTGCTCCCCCTCAGCAATAAAAACTGGCTTACGTTTCCAGATTTAAAACTTCTGGAGTCATTCACTCATTTATTTTTTTTAAGCATCTCCTATGTAGCCAGGCACTGTGCTAATCCTTCCTCTCTGACTCTCAAACTGCATTAGTGACCAAGTCCCATTAATTTGGATATGTCCCACTTCTCCCTTTCTCAAGTGTCTGCATGTATCAGGTCCTTACTAACTGCACAAAATATTGACCACTGGCAGGTGTTGTGGCATAGTGGGTTAAGCTATCACTTGGGATACCCATATCTCTATCAGAGTGCCAGTTTAAGTCCAAGCTACTCTGCTTCTGATATGGCTCCCTGTTAATAAGCCTGGGAAACAGGAAATAACATCTCAAATACTTGAGTCTTGCCACCCACATTGACACCTGGATAGGTTCTTGGTTCATGACTACAGACCTGCCTGGCCCTGGCTGCTGCAATCCTTGGGGGAATAAATCAGCAGATAGAAGATCTCTCCCTTCCTCTCTCCATTGATTCTTTCAAATAAATAAATAAAACTTTAAAAAATTAATCACTGAATATGCACCCAATAGAAAATTATGCAATCATTAAAACTATTTAAGAAAGTGGATAACATTAGGAAACTCATTCAAATAAAAAACAAGGATATGAAACTGTACAGAGTTACAATTACAACAATACAAAAAAAATCTAGCACAGAAAAAGATAAAAGAAATAATTAATACACTTAGACTTTCTGGTAGATGGGTACTTTTACTTTTCACATTTTGCAAACTCCCTATAAGAAGCTATTACTCTAAAGGAAAATATAAATCGGCTTTATTTTTTATTTTTATTTATTTGAAAGGCAGAATTAGAGAGAGAGGGGGAGAAACAGAGACAGAGAGATCTTCCATCCATCTACAGTTCATTCCCTAAATGGCACAACTATCAGGGCTGGGCCAGACCAAAACCAGGAGCCTCATATCACATCAGGGTCTCCCAATATTGGGTGCATCTTCCGCTGCCTTCCCAGGCGCATTAGCAGGGAGCTGGATTGGAAGTGAAGCAGCACCCATATGGGATACCAGTGTTGCAGATGGCAGTTTAAACCGCTGCACCACAACACAAACCCCCAGATTTCCTTTTAAAAATTTACGTTTTGGCGCTGGCACTGTGGTATAGTAGGCTAAGCCTCCAGCCTGTGGTACGTGCATCCCATATGTGTACCATTTCATGTCCCTGCTGCTCTTATGATCCAGCTCTCTGCTATGGCCTGGAAAGCAGTGGAAGATGGCCCAACTTCTTGTGCCCCTGAATCTACATGGGAGACCTGGAATAAGTTCTTTGCTCCTGGTTTAGGATCAGCCTAGCTCCAGCTGTTGCTGCCATTTGGAGAGTGAACCAGCGAATGGAAGAGCCTCCCTCCCCTCCCTTTGTAACTCTGCTTCTCAAATAAATAAACAAAATCTTTTTTTTTTTTTTTGACAGGCAGAGTGGACAGTGAGAGAGAGAGACAGAGAGAAAGGTCTTCCTTTTGCCGTTGGTTCACCCTCCAATGGCTGCCGCGGACAGCGCGCTGCGGCCGGCGCACCGCGCTCATCTGATGGCAGGAGCCAGGTGCTAGGTGCTTTTTCCTGGTCTCCCATGGGGTGCAGGGCCCAAGCACTTGGGCCATCCTCCACTGCACTCCTGGGCCACAGCAGAGGGCTGGCCTGGAAGAGGGGCAACCGGGACAGAATCCGGCGCCCCGACCGGGACTAGAACCCGGTGTACCGGCGCTGCAAGGCGGAGGAGTAGCCTGTTGAGCCACGGCGCTGGCCAACAAAATCTTTTTAAAAAACTACTTCTAATCCTCTGCCTGCGGCGCCGGCACACAGGGTTCTAGTCCCGGTTGGGGCGCCGGATTCTGTCCCGGTTGCCCCTCTTCCAGGCCAGCTCTCTGCTGTGGCCCAGGAGTGCAGTGGAGGATAGCCCAAGTGCTTGGACCCTGCACCCGCATGGGAGACCAGGAGGAAGCACCTGGCTCCTGCTTTCAGATCAGCGCGGTGCGCCGGCCGCAGCACGCTGGCCGCAGTAGCCATTGGAGGGTCAACCAATGGTAAAGGAAGACCTTTCTCTCTCTCGCTGTCCACTCTGCCTGCCCAAAAAAATAAATAAATAAATAAATAAAAAATATTCAAGACTTTAATAATCTATTTTCTCCCAAGCTCATTTCCTATTACATTCCCAGTTCTCTTTCAAAAGCACCATAGTTCTGCTTTTCTCTGTCCATTTTCACTTCTCCCTACAATTGTCTTTTCTCTGAGACTCTGTCCCGAATCCTACTACAAAAACTCACCTTTAAACACTATTTTCATCAAATCGCTGTTTGTGTTTTCTTTTTGAAATGCACAATGCTTCTTCTGGACTCAAAGCTAAGCCTGTTGTTCGATTAGGAATCTCCATTTCCCATTACAGCTTTTATCTTCAAGTCAGGCACAACTATGAAGTCCTTTGAATTTAAAACATGCCCACTGTTTTCACTGGGTTATTCCCAACTTCAAACTTTTTTTAAAAGATTTATTTATTTACTTGAAAGGCAGAGTTACAGAGAACTAGAGGCAGAGGCAGAGGTAGAGAGAGAACTTTCGCCCACTGGTTACTCCCTAGACGGCCTCAACGGCCAGGGTTGGGCCAGGCCAAAGCCAGACCCTTTATCTGGATATCTCACATGGGTGCAGGGGCTCAAGCATTCAGGCCAGGCACATTTGCAGGGAGATGGATTAGAAATCAAAGAGCCAGGACTCGAAATGGTGCCCGTATGCAATGTTGGTACTATAAGCAGCAGCTTAACCCACTGCACCACAACACTGGCCCCCCAACTTCAGTCTTTAAATATTATTCTGCCATGGTTAATCCAAAATCCAAGCTCAAAGACTCATGCAGGTTCTATCTTTTCCATCAATTATTCTTTTAACTATTCCAGTCCACAATGGTTTCTCTTCTGACTCCCTATCATACGTCCAGTCAATAACAAAGTGTAACAATTCATTGTTCTGTCACTATTGTGTATATATAGGTTTTATTTCCCCAAATAAAGTACAAGACAGAGACGAAGAGGGTCAAAGAAAATGCTAAGCACAAATGATTAATACTTAATGAATAATACTTTTCCAAGTCAAAACACTCAAAATGTTTAAGTCAGCTTGTTTGAAGTCATGTGGGCTAAAAAGCTAATCTGGTTCACATATTTCTTACTTTATGCCAAATGTAAGACTCACTAGGTAGGAAAAAATCAGACAAAAACTTTCAATTTGCTTCAATTTATACAGCGTGATCCAGTACTTTTTAAGACTAAAACAGAACTGCACATTTCTCCAGTCTCTTCTTGTAGAAGTATCTCCAAGCCAGGAGATTAAGAAAATGGACTTTCTTCCTTAATTAATCACTAATATTTTTGACTGTTACAACAAGAATGACAAGAAAACATGTTCAACACACAGTTTGCCACTTGACAGTAACTTTTTTGACCAACTTAGGAAATACTTATTGAATGACAGCGTTACGTTCAGACAAACAGTACAAGACTGCACTAAGTTATGTAGCTGACCACGGTTATCACCTAACATGCCCAGTCTTTCATATCCTTTTTCCCTCTCCTAGGTTTCAGACCAATTTCTAAAGATCTAACCCTCCCATTCTATAAAACCTAAGTGTAAATTCAGTCCAACCAAAGACATTAAATTCTCCAGGTTTTCAAGGCCCATGTTCATCCAGATGACCCTGAAGTAAGTACCAGGTTTATAAAACATGAGTTAGTAAAATAAATGGACACAAGAATTCATTCAGTGTAGATGCGTAACTATTTTGCAGGCAGGCTTAAGCAACAATGGCAAAATGGAAAATGAAATTTCCCTGGGAGCCTTTGTCAGCTTCACGGGAAAATTCATAAAGAAATATCTTTTAATCAAAGTGTCAATATAATCATAATGGACTATTTATAATATTAGGTTACCTGAAGCATGCCTCCCCTGATTCTGTGGCATTCTTTGGAAGAGATCATGATTGTATTCATAGTATCTGTAGTCTTCATGTGCACGATCTCCATGTGGCCGCCTTCTCTGGCCATCAAAAAAATTATCTGAATAATAGTATCGGGAACCAGAGTCTCCATTTTCAACAGCAAAATTAATTTCTGTGAGAAATGACTGAGAAGAGCCATATTCCCGAGGTACATCTGCTAGACTCCTGGCAAGATAAGAAGGTGCAGATAACCTGTTGCTTTCTCTTCTCATTATTTCATGAGGTGTTCTTTGAACTGGAGTTCTAAGGAAACTCTGGTTTCTTGAAACTACTCCATCTCCAGAAGTTGAAAAAGCAGTAGGGTTTGAATCTGGAAGACAGATATCAGTTCGTCTTGGAATTGTTGGACCATGCCGGATGAATGATGGCATCAGATCTACAAGAAAACAGTACAATTATCATTTCAGTAAGCAATGGACTTTTCAAATGTTATATGAACCACCCAAAAAATCACAAGATACTTTAAAAAAAACTTTAAAGTTTAAGTTAGTACTTGGGCATTTTAAATTGAGAAAGATTAGTATTTTCCTACTCAAATGAATTTATAATTTGCCTGAATGTGTTCTGTGTAAGCTTAGCCACAATCAAGTATATTCTGTATACTATACTATGAAGAAATATCAATAAGCTTATTTATGAACTATGTATCAATGAAGTACTCATGAATCAATGTATAAGAGTAGAAAATAACCTAACAAATCCATATGTAGTTACCAGCATAATTTATTTATGATCATGGTTTTGTCTGTACTTCTATTTAGAAATTATCAAAAAGCCTTCTTCATGGATGGTGTTGCAACACAGCAGGTTAAGCCACAGCCTTGGATAACACCATCTCATATAAGCACAAATCCTAGCTACTCCACTTCCAATATAGCTCCCTGCTAATGTGCCTGGGAAAGCAGCAGAAGATGGTCCAAGTGCTTGGGCCACTGCCACCCTCATGGGAGACCTGGAAGGAGTTCCAGACTCCTAGCTTCAGCCTGGCCCAGTTCTGGCCATTGTAGCTATCTGGGGAGTGCTCTGTCTCTCCTAATTCTGCATTTCAAATAAATAAACCTAAAAAAAAAAAATCCTTTTTCAGCAAACACTATTTCTTTTTTTTTTTTTTTTTTGACAGGCAGAGTGGACAGTGAGAGAGAGAGACAGAGAGAAAGGTCTTCCTTTGCCGTTGGTTCACCCTCCAATGGCTGCCGCGGACAGCGCGCTGCGGCCGGCGCACCGCGCTCATCTGATGGCAGGAGCCAGGTGCTAGGTGCTTATCCTGGTCTCCCATGGGGTGCAGGGCCCAAGCACTTGGGCCATCCTCCACTGCACTCCTGGGCCACAGCAGAGGGCTGGCCTGGAAGAGGGGCAACCGGGACAGAATCCGGCGCCCCAACCGGGACTAGAACCCGGTGTGCCGGCGCTGCAAGGCGGAGGATTAGCCTGTTGAGCCACGGCGCCGGCCCTGCAAACACTATTTCAAAGATAAAACTGACAATATAGTGCTACTCCCAAACATGTAAATGTGGATTTTATTAAAAAGTTTTTAAATTAGTAACTTCCTAATTTTGAAATTATCTAGCACTCATTAAGTGATCCAAAGTAATCAGGGATGGGTATCTGGAGCCGTGCTGAATCACCACCTGGCATGCCACATTCCCTAGTGGAGCTTCTGCGCTCAAATCCTGGCTCCACTTTAGAGTCCAGCGTCCTGCTAACCCATACCCTGGAAAGCCGCAGATGATGCCTCAAGTACCTGGGTCCCTGCCACCCTAAGGGAGACGGGGATTACGATCCAGACTCATGGATTTGGCCTGGTCCAGCCCTGGCTGTTGCTGGCATTTGGGGACTGAACTAGCAGATGGAAAATCTGTCTAGCTTTCAAATAAAATGAAAATAAAAAAATTTTTAAAGTAACCAAAATTTTAGAGAATCAAAATCAACAGGCAATTAAACATAAAAGGAGTATGAAAATGAAACACAAAAGGAGTGCATTTCAAAGAGGCACATCAATGTTCAATCAGTTAAAACACAGCAAGCTTGAAACCAGGATTCCTTCAAGAATAAGTAATTACAAGGCCGGCGCCGGGGCTCACTAGGCTAATCCTCCGCCTTGCGGTGCCAGCACACAGGGTTCTAGTCCTGGTCGGGGCGCCGGATTCTGTCCCGGTTGCCCTTCTTCCAGGCCAGCTCTCTGCTGTGGCCAGGGAGTGCAGTGGAGGATGGCCCAAGTGCTTGGGCCCTGCACCCCATGGGAGACCAGGAAGCACCTGGCTCCTGCCATCAGATCAGCGCAGTGCGCCGGCCATTGGAGGGTGAACCAATAGCAAAGGAAGACCTTTCTCTCTGTCTCTCTCTCTCACTGTCCACTCTGTCAAAAAAAAAAAAAAAAAAAAGAATAAGTAATTATAACTCAAAACAGAAGATAACAGAACAATAGCTTTTTAGCATACAGTCTTTTTGAAAAAAGAGCATAGACATTCCTGGTGGAAAAGCTAATGTCTTTAAAGCATGATGACAACTGGATACGGAGACCATTTTATTCCTTGTCAACAATATTTGAGGGCACTCATTAATAATCTTCAGTAGCTATCACATTAATATCTGAATAAATAAGCCTCAATACTTGACACTAAAGACAAGATACTGTATCAACTTGCTCAAAGGTGTGACAAACCTATTTTATGATTCCAAATAATGTTCATAAACCTTATTTGCAGCAAATAGCAAGCTATCATTTAAAAACTACCAGAAAACCAAGCTGTCAAAAACATATTTAAAAGTGAACTTTCCAGTTCCTGGCGTCCCATCTATTTTGTTGAGCAGCACTGCAAGTACTGGAAGGCTAATGATGTGGCTACAATGGAAAAACATGTTCTCCCCTCCTTTCTTTGTGACCTTGGGCAAATATCAGGAATGTCTAGAACAGCTTTTCCGATTACAATATGAGGTAATGCTTAAGTCACAAGGTTACCACCAGCGTCCAAGAAGGAAACTTATACAAGCAGTGGCTAGCTCCTGAGCTCAACGACGTCCTCAACACATGCCTAAAAATTCAAGAGATTCAGAGTCGAACACTTTGAGAAGCGCTGGGGGGAAGAAGACGGGGAGCACGCAGATCACTAAGAATTAAAAAAAAAAAAAACTTTATGGTATTTCCCTATTACGACAGAAAATATTTTGAGTCTTTTGGGGACGCAACGAAAACATTCGTTCCTCTGCTCCAGATCTAAAGAGCGACGAGGCTTGGGGGCAGCGGTTGTTTTTCCACTTTTCCCGGTCCGGCAGGACGCAGGAATTCCGCCCCGCAGAGTGCGCACAACTTCCAACACGGGGGAGTGACAGGCGCCCGCGGTGTTTGCAAACATGGGCGCATCTCTCCCAGCACGGCCAAGTGTCGCAGCCTAAACCGCTTTTACTCCGGCAGTAGCTCGGGATCAGCAATGTAGGCTGATCCCCTAGAAATCTCTCTCTTCTCGGGAACTGCGCCCGGGCAGGCAGGGGAGTCTTGTTCCTTTTAGGGGGAATCGGGGGGAGGGGATAACCCGAGTTCCTTGCTCCTCATCGAATTCCCGCGAACAAACAGCGCTCCGGCACCGCACACACACACACCCCCTCAGCGGGGACCCCCGGGGCAGGCGCGCCCGCCGCGGCCAGGTGAGGTGCGCCCCGCCGCCCGACACTCACTCCGCAGCAGAGGCGACGTCTCCTTCTTCACGTACTTGCCCTGCACCTCGGCCGGCTTGGACACTTCGTTTTTGGTTTTCTTGCGGGACAGCATCCTTCCCGACGAGGCCTGAGGCCGCGCCAAGCTGCCGCCCTAGGGCCCCGCGCCGGGCGCCGGCCGTCTCCGCTTCCACCTCCGCCGGCGCCGCCGCCGCCTCTCCGCAGCCCGGAGCCGCCCGCAGGGACAACCGCATGTTCGGGGCGCTAAGCGCGCCGGCCGCCGCTCAGTCGCATGTCAGTTCCTTCCCGGAAGTCTGCCCGCTCCACGACGCTGCCCGGGGACGCCGTGAGGAGGGTCCAGGGACGCCGGGCCAAGGCCATGGTGCGCCGCCGACCGCCTAGTAACCGCTACAGCCGCCGCCGCCGCCTACGTCCCGTAAACTTTCCCCGCGGCCGCTGGGAATTCTGGGAAACTCGACGCAGCGCCAGCCGCCGGCGCCGCCCCTCCCCCGCCGCCGCTCCGGGGCGCGGCTGTGCAGTCCGGGCGGCGGGCGCCGGAGCCCGCAGCTAACGGGCCGTCCGCGCTGTGTCCCCCGGAGAGCCGGCGGCGGGCTCATACCTGCTCGGCTAGGAGCGGCTTCCCCGGCCCGAGAGGACGAGGCGGAGGCGGCCAGACCGAGCACGGGAGACCGTCGCACGGCCACGCCGGCCACTGCTCTCTCCTCAGGAGCTGGCTCGGGCGGCGGCGGTGGCGACGCCCCCCGGTCGCGTGCCGGCGTCTTTGTTGAGCGAGGGGCGTCCCTCCCGGAGTTTCCTGGGCCGGGGGACTCGGGCTTCTAAGAGTCGAAGGACTGCGACCCACCGAGTAACCTAGATGCGCCTGTTGTTGAAAACATCGCTCCATCTAATACTGCTTAAACGCATATAATTGCTCCTCCGCTGCCCGGGAGAGCGTCTGCTAAAGGGGAAAAAATGGAGGAAAACCCCAAAATGGAGTTTCTTCTACCTCTTATTTAAGATGTATGTAGTGTTCGCGTGCTGCGGGCATTTCATTTCAAAGTTACTATCAGTGTACTTAGTAGCCGTATATTTCCTCTTGGAGTTACATATTAGAATCGCGAAATTTTGAAGACTTTTGAGCACTAAAAGGTCTACGAGTGTTTTGTCTGGAAGAGTAGACCCTGCTTTCTTGGCTGTAACTCAGCCGGCTGTCGGCTGTGCAGGATAACATTCTCAACCTAAGATGAGATTCATCACCTCGTGTCCAAAGTCAGGCGTTAGTAATAGAGAATGTTTTTTCCTGAGATCTCCTAAGACCTGTAAAACCTGTGTCACAATTAACAGACATGGAATCTTTTATTACAAAAGGTTTGGAAAATGGTCAAAATGTGTCCCCGCATGCGCAGAAGATGTGATTATCTAGTGTCTGTCTGCATCTTACCCTTCCTTGGTGCAGATCTCCCATGGTTTATTCAACAACCACATTTTTTTTTTTTTTATTGTGCAGGCACTATGTTAGGCGGTGTTTTAAGTTCTTGAAATATAACAAAGAACAGAAGAGTTCTCCTCGCGGGGAAGAGAGATGATAAAGAAGAAAAAGAGAACATCCTCTGTTAGATGGTGGTACGTGCTGAGTTGGACAGATATTAAACAAGAGAAGGCCCACAATCTGAGAGGTGATGAAATGGCCAGAGAAGGCTCATGAGAAGGCGACACAGGAGTTAAGTGATAAAGTGAGGAAGTAGACCTGGTGGCTCTCTGGATATTCTGGGCAGAAAGAACAAATGCAAAGTCCCCGCAGATGACCTTGTTTCTGGCAGATTGGAGGAATGATGTGTAGCTGGTGAAAGGAGAGAATAGTGGGAAAGGAAGGTAGCCTGAATGCTGGCTGGGGCACCTAGGGCTTTGAAGGTCATTGTAAGGAATTTGGCTTGGAGCAGACTGAGAGGATGTGACTTAATGGTTTAAAAAGGATCTCTTTGGATGCTGAGTTGAGAGTAGGCTGAGGGATAGGAGGGCAGAAACATGGTGACAGGTCAGCTTAGTTACACCACAGACATGATTTAAAGAGCCAATGGGAAGTATTGATGACTGAATTTGTAGTATGAGATTAAGATGAGTGTGCAAATCTTCATAATAAACAGAATGGAACTCAACAGGAGATTATACTCTTTGGAGAGGACCATTCAAAACAGTAGCTTGCTCCTGTGATTCAGATAAAAGGACCAGCACTAAAATATTGGTAGTGTGAATGGAAAATAATGAGTGATGAGACAGTGATAAAAATACAGGGTGTGGGTATTTGGCACAGCAGTTTAGAAGTTTGTTTGAGTGCCCCCAGTTTATATCGGACTGCCTGGGTTTAAGTCCCACCTCTGCTTCTAATCCAGTTTCCTACTAATGTGCACCTGGGGAGGCAATAGATGCTGGCTCCAGTGCTTGGGTCTCTGCACTGGGGTTGAGTTCCCTACTCCTAGCTTTAGCCTGGACCAACTCTGGCTGTTATGGGTGTTTAGGAAGTAAACCAAAAGACAGAAGCTCTCTCTCTGTCTCTCCACTTTCTTTCCTCCCTCTCTGCCTTTCAAATAAAGTTTAAAAAAATTGTTACCAGAGAATAAAAAAAAAACTTTAACAAAAATGATAAAAATTAGATAACAGTAGGGTTCTGTTGTAGGTAGAGTCTGAAGGTGGGAGGTGAAGCAGGATAAGGGCACCAAGCAAGCTCCAGGTTTCTGCCCAGGGCTCACAGCAAAAGGATAGTAAGACCTTGTTAATAAAGGTGACTCTTCGCACTTGAGGCTTTCCTAGGGACTGAAATGTAGAATACCTTTCACATTTCTTGAAAGAATTCTGAGATCATCTAGACTAACCTCATTTTATCAACAAAGCTAGAAACATGAATGTTTTGCCTCGAGTTACCTTCCTGGTTGGTGGCAGGCTAATATCAGGACTGGAGTTGTTTATGCCAGTTGTTTATTTCCTGCTTCAGTATATCAACAATCCCACTTGCGTAAATTCATACTGTTTCTAACAGTTGTTTTGAAAGCCATCCATGTTCCCTAAAAAATACTCCCATCATCAGTGCTATTTCAACTCTTGATTTAGAGCAGAGAGAAAGCCTCAATTAGGTGCTCCCTTCAAGCCTATAATTTGCCTTTTTATCAAGGAGGGTGCATTCCAGAATCAACAATCTGCAGGCATAATCAGCAGTAGCATTGCAGAGCAAATATATGAATTTGGAATCCAAATCCTTAAATCCAGAAGCTTTGAAATCATATCTGTTTTGTAAAAAAATTCCTAGATTCCTGGGAATTTTAAGGAAGGCATCCAGACTTTGCAACTATAGTTCTCCAGACACTGCCTTTGATAATGCTAATACTGTATTACATTATGGAGGTTACTTTTCCCCTTGTTGTTACATTTTTGATGGAAACAAATAAGCTGTTAGGGAGTTCTATCTTCCTAACAATGACATTTAAAATTAATTGAGCATTAGAATTTCTATTAGAGGAGACAAGGTGTGACCCTTGGCTAACCCCAGTGTTCTCTGGGTCTTAGGTTTCTCACATAAAATTGAAGAAATTGGACCATTTGATTTCTAAAGTTGGTGCCACATAAGCAGAAAGAAATATACAAAAAAATGAAACCAGTTATCCTAGGGGAGTAATAAGCATGAGGTTTTTTTAAAAGTTCTTATGTTTCCACTAAAGAATTATTAAAATTTTAAAGTATCAGTTTTATATAAAATTATTATCATTAAAACAAACTTTAATGCCAAATTGTTGCTTTCAAAGAGAGCTAAGATCCTTAGGCTATTTTTAAAAGGGCAAGTTATCCAGTAAAGGATTTTCTAAGAAAGAATCCAAGTGGAGATAAGTTCTGAATATGGAGGCTCTTACACACACACACACACACACACACACAGAGGGAATGTGGAAGGTAGGAACAAAGAAAAGAAAAAAGAACTTCTACTTTCTAACCCACTTTTCTACTCTTCTGGTCATGTAACAAGATAAACTTATTATGTCTCAGGAAGAGGTAGTAATTATTCCAAAGTCTACAGCTCTTCAACCTTCTAAAGTTTTGTTCTCAAAACCTGAGAGTATAAATTTCTGAATGCACTTTAGGTAAAAACTTCAGTTGTTTCATATGAAGGACAAGGATGTGTAATATCTACACAGCTCTCAAAATGTGGTTGCTTAATAGCAGCAACTAAGTTGGATTTCCGAAGTCCTCTAGCGTCTGATTAATCATTCTCCCAAAACAGAATTAGTGTCAAAGTGCTTATCAAAAGGAGTCAAACTGGGAGTTTTGGTGCCCCCCCCCCCCACCGTGTTTAGCTCTCATTCCTACATAGGATCACCACTTGGATTTGTGGGTCCTCTAAAACCTTGGAAGCTAGTCAGAATGAGTCTCTCTCTCTTTTTTTTTAAGTTATTTATTGGGCCAGCGCCTCGGCTCACTAGCCTAATCCTCCACCTTGTGGCGCTGGCACACTGGGTTCTAGTCCCGGTCGAGGCGCTGGATTCTGTCCCGGTTGCCCCTCTTCCAGGCCAGCTCTCTGCTGTGGCCCAGGAGTGCAGTGGAGGATGGCCCAGGTGCTTGGGCCCTGCACCCCATGGGAGACCAGGAGAAGCACCTGGCTCCTGCCATTGGATCAGCGCGGTGCGCCGCCACAGCAAGCCAGTCACGGTGGTCATTAGAGGGTGAACCAACTGTGAGCAAAGGAAGACCTTTCTCTCTGGCTCTCTCTCATTGTCCACTCTGCCTGTCAAAAAAAAAAAAAGTTATTTATTTATGTAATTAAAAGGCAGAGTTACAGACAGGGAGAGACAGAGAGGTCTTCTACCCACTGGCTCACTCCCCAAATGGCTGCAGCTGATCCAAAACCAGTAGCTAGGAGCTTCTTCTGGGTCTCCTATGTGGGTTCTAGGGCCCAACCAAGCCATCTTCCACTGCTTTCTTAGGCCATTAGCAGGGAGCTGAATTGGAAGTGGAGCAGTTAGGACTCAAACTAGTATCCATAAGGGATGCCAGTGCTGCTCAACCTGCTAAGCCACAGTGCTGGCACCCAGAATGAGTCTTTCTTTTATCCTTGACAACACTGGCCTTTGATTTCAGTTGTCCATCTTAAAAGATCTGTCTATATCTTGGCCTCTGTGGTCCTAGAAGCTTTTACCTTCCTTCCAAAATTAGGCCTTTTCTTTAGCGGTTTTCAATTTTAAACTATTCTTTGGAATGATCAATTTTTTACTTGTCTTTGTTAGTTTTTGAGAACCTGGTAAAAATATACTTAGACCTCTCACGTTGGGCTTTATTGTGGAAATACCTGAATCACTTCCACACATGAGAATTGAGCAATACTGAGAAGTACTAGTGCAACCTCATTGGCCTACACTTTTCTTTGCTTGATCTTGAAAAGCACTAAATGGGATTGGAGACAAAATAGTCTTCTGTCTTCAACAGCTGTTGGGAATTTCACTGATCTTTGAACACTGCCTTCTATTAATCCAGCCTGGGGCCCACTGTCTGAGTCTTTCTTCTCACTGCCAAAAATGCCGTACTTGTGGAAACTTGCTCTGTTTCCTCTCCTCCCTGTTTCATAGGCTGCTTTGGTGAAGGCTCTGCTGACACTTTGGGGCAATAAACTTTAACCTATGGTACAAGGCAAATGTGATTTAGGGAGGAGGGACTGAAAAATAGCTGTGTTGGAAACATTTTCAAGAAAAGTTTAAGTAGAATTCCCTTGGTAGAGCCAAGATACAAAGGATAAAGGGGAAAAAATGGAAATGTCCTGTTGCGTGTGGAGACGTGGCCTCTCCCTTCTGGTCTGTACTTACTTGACAGTGAAAGAAGGTAGAATAAAATAATGCACAGTTATTCCAAGAACACAAGAGGGGCCAGCAGTAAGTGTGACATTAGTGAACGTCTGGAAGATGAAGAGTAATAGGGTCGAGGGGAGGTGAGGAGGAGATAAAGAGAAGATGAAGTGGAACCGAGAAAGCCACAGACTAAAACCCTTGTGAAAGCACAAACAGCCAAATGCTTACGAGAGGCTTGGGACTCATATGTGCCTGGTTAAATTAAGAAAGATAGGAAACGAATGTAGAGCTTAAAATAATCATTAATGGAAAGTCAAACTCCACTTGTGAGCATATAATTTCAGGCAGCCAGGCACCTGTCCCACAAAAAAAAAAAAAAGAGAGATCCTTGGATTCTTTTCTGGAGAAATCAAATGGCTCTTCAGCAAAGGTCTTGGCAATACGACATTTGTATGTCCTGCAATGAAAGAGCCAGCCCATCTCAAAGAGCTGTCTTCTAGGCAATAGGCCCCTATCTCTGAGACAATACTCTCAAGTGTTTCTTTGTTTAATATGTCATTCTTAAATAAAAATATGCAAGCATAGAGCACCAGAAATTTTAGGAAAATGTACAGCATGAGTGACAGCAAGATAAACAGAAAAATAAACTCCAAAGAAAACATAATTCAGCATACAAATGAGTGCTTTACACAGCAGTGCTTATTACCATCAACAGAGGATTTGAGGGAAGATACTTATCCATCAGTAAAACATCAACAGGATGCTATGAGAAAGAAACATAATGAAGAAAAATAATGAAAAAAAAAAGTGAAACATAATTAGAAAAATAATGAAGAGTTCTTGGAAATTAAAGGTACAGATTTCCAAAATAGTATATTCAAATGATAAAGCTGAGTAAATTTCCCAGAAAATAAAGCAAATAGACCAAGATGGGAAATATACGAAGGGAAAAATAAGAGAAACAGGCTTTATACACAAGCCCCAATATCTTTAAAAGATGAGTTCCAGAAAGAGATAATGGAGAAAATGGAGAGGACAATATTTAGTCAGTGTGAAATTTTTTTTCAGACGTGAAAGAAATTTCCCAATTCTAAAGACATCTCAAGTGCTCCTCAAAATTAATAGAAAAACATCCATGTCTCAATCTGTCATGATGTTTCAGAACATCAAGGCTAAAGAGAAGATCCTAAAAGCTTCTAGTTATAACAAAGTTCAGTTATAAAGGGATGAGAATAAGGCTGGCGTCTGATATTTCAACATCAGATGTTTGTCCTACAACAAAGATTACTGTAGGACAATAGAGCAATTTCTTCAAATCAATGAGGGAAAAATTTGTTTCAGCCTACAGTTCCATATCCATCCAAAATGCCAACAAAAGCAAGGGGAGAACAGAGATATTTATGGATGTGAAGGGACTCAGAGTATGCTCATCTAGTCTATTCTAGTAAGTTGCTAGAAGTTAAGTTATAACAAAATGAGAAAGTATGGGGTCAGTGCAATGGTGCAATGGGTTAAAGCCCTGGCCAGAAGTGCCAGCACCCAATATGGGTGCTGGTTCTAGTCCTGGCTGCTCCTCTTCTGATCCAGCTCTCTTCTATGGCCTGGGATAGCAGTAGAAGATGGCCCAAGTCCTTGGGCCCCTGCACCCACGTGGGAGACCTGGAAGAAGCTCTTGGCTCCTGGCTGCGGATCGGCGCAGCTCTGGCTATTGTGGCCATCTGGGGAGTCAACCAGAGGCCTGATGCCACCAGAAAAATTGATGTATGGAACTTGCCCAGTTGGGGTATTCATTTTGCCTCCCTACCTCCCTCTGCCTCTCTATAACCCTGGCTTTCAAATAAATAAATAAATAAATCTTGGAGAGAGAGAGACTTGGCAGCTAGAATCCAGTTAAGGTCGTTGAGATGGGGAGAATTGGCTTGGATTATCCAGGTGAGCCCAGTGTAATCACAAGGGGCTTTATAAAAGGGAATCAGGGTGATGGTGGTAAACCTGAGGGTGGAACCGAGAGTTGAGGGAAGCGAAGACGGAACTGTGAGCCAAGGAATGTTGGTAGCTTCCAGAAGCCCCAAAACACTGAAAGGAATTCTTCCTGGGACCTCCGCAAGGAAGTAGTTTTCCCAGCACTTGGATTTCAGCCCTGTGAGACTGATTTTTGGACTTCTAAATTCCGGAGTGGTAAGGTAAGGAATTTGTGTTGTTTTTACTGTTAAGTTTGTGAGAATTTTTAAAATGCCAACAGGAAAGTAATAGTTTGCAAAATCATTTCACAGTTTTGATTACCAAATTTCCTATCAGCAGTGTAGGAGAGGGTCTTCATGTTTTTATGGGCTTGTCTTTTCTCAAATAAGTAGCCTGTAATTTTTCTGTGATATGGAGTATGTCTGCTACTTCTCAGTTTCATCTCAAAACTCATCCACTAAAGTATGTTAACAACATTGATGAATTTCAGCAGAGTTAGAAGGCGAAGAAGAAAAAATTAGAGTTGAGTTTTTAAAGACATGCATAAATTGTACTTTGATCCCTCTGAATTAGATTGTACATCATTTGTTTAGAGCTAAAAAAAATCAAGTAGTGAACGTGAATGTATCAGGAATTTCTTATGCTAACAGAAGGTTTAGCACACCCACCATACCATTTTATTAAAAAAAAAATTTAAGAATGTTATAGGGAAGATAAATACCATAATACAAGTTAGTGTGTAGAAATCTGAACATAAATCATGGTTAGCCTCTTAAAATTGTGCATATTTCATTATTTTTTCTTGTGTATTGCTCTAACGTAAGTTTCTATCAGATTCCTCTTCATTTTTTTTCTTAGCAGCTTTGAGGTATAATTGATAAACAGTAATACACCCGAATTTTAAGTATACCATATGGTAAATTTTGACTTTCATGCAAACCTGAGAAAATGGCACCATAATCAAGACAATGAACATAGCCCTTACCCTGAAAGCTTCCTTATCTACCTCCATAATCTCCCCTTTCTCTTCCATCCCACGATCCCCTCTCCCATTTCTGTCAGCTGTTTGTCTCAGATCAGTTTGCAGGTAACTTGAATTTAAATAAGTGAAAGCTGGGCTGGTGCCGTGGCTCACTAGGCTAATCCTCCGCCTTGCAGCGCTGGCACACCGGTTGGGTCACCGGATTCTGTCCCGGTTGCTCCTCTTCCAGGCCAGCTCTCTGCTGTGGCCAGGAAGTGCAGTGGAGGCTGGCCCAAGTGCTTGGGCCCTGCACCCCATGGGAGACCAGGAGAAGCACCTGGCAATCCTGCCATTGGATCAGCACGCTGGCCATGGTGGCCATTGGAGGGTGAACCAATGGCAAAGGAAGACCTTTCTGTCTCTATCCACTCTGCCTGTCAAAAAATAAAAAAATAGCTAAGTGAAATCTATATAGTAGGATGTATATTTTCCTTTTAATTCTCTGACTTATCAGAGTAATTATTCTGGTATTAACCCATGCTGTTGTGTGTACAGTAGCTCATTCATTTTCACTGAAGTAGAAGTTCACTGTATGTGTTACCACAATTTGTCTATCTGTTCATTTATTGGTGGCCATTTGGGTTGCTTTCAGCTCTGGCCCTTTATAAACAAAGCTGCTGTGCATACCCACTCAGGTGTTTGTATTTGGGCATGTGCTTTATTTTCTCTTAGTTGAATACATACAAATGCAATGGCCAAGTAATCTTGTAGGTATACTTTATTGAACTTTTAAAAGAAACTGACAAACTGCTTTCCAAAGTGATTGTATCGTTTTGCCAACTCGCCTTCAGAGTCTGAGTTCCAGTTACTTCAATCCCTGTGAGATCTCTCATGCATTGGTTCATTCACCAAATGTCTGTGCTGGGAGGGGCTGAGTTGATTGCAAATCTGGGAGCTTGGAACTCAATCTGGACTTCCCACATGGGTGACAGAAACCCAGTTCCTTGAGCTTTAACTGGTGCTGGTTAATAGAAAGCTACAACTGGGAACAGAACTGCAAGTCACACCCAGGCACTTTGATTTGGAAAGTGGGTGACCTGGGGCCAGCTCCTCGGCTCAATAGGCTAATCCTCTGCCTTCAGCGCTGGCACACTGGGTTCTAGTCCCGGACGGGGTGCCAGATTCTGTCCCGGTTGCCCCTCTTCCAGTCCAGCTCTCTGCAGCGGCCATTGGGTGGTGAACCAACGGAAAAGGAAGACTTTCCTTTCTCTCTCTCTCTCTGTCTCTCTCTCTCACTGTCCACTCTGCCTGTCTAAATAAATAAATAAAAGTGGGTGTCCCAACTGGTATCTTAACTGCTAGGCCAAATACCCTCCCAAATTTGTGTTTTTGTTTTGTTCTTGCTTTAGTATGTTAAAAGAATGTCTTGTACTGTTTGTCAAAAATCTGATCATAAATGTGCTCTCTTCCATTGATCTACTTGTCCATTTTAATACCATATCATGACTTGATTACTATAGCTTAATAAGAAATATTAAGTCGGGTAGTATAAATAAGCTGACTTACTGTTTTTTTTTTTCAAAATTGGCTTGGATATTCTGGGTACTTTGTATTTCCATATGAAATTTAGAATGGATGTGAATTTCTACTTTAAATATTGACTGTGGCTTTGGTTGTGATTCCATCAAATCTATAGATCAATCTTGAGGAAAAATTGACATCTTAAGGTTTTTTTTCCAATACTTGAATAGTGTTTCTCCACTGATGTCATTTTTAATTTCTATGAGAAGCATTTTCTAGTTTTCAGTACAGGTGTTTTGCACATGTGATATTGTGATATAATAAATGAACATTTGACCCTTGCTCCCAGTTTCAGAGAGAGCTTCTAAAATCCTTTATAGATAAGAATGTCTGGAGAATTTTTCAGTTACATTTTGAGTATCCCTAACTTAAAAATCTGAAATAAATGCTCAACAATCAAACTTTTTGAGCACTGACATAACACTGAATAAGTTTTGTTATTTTGGAGGATTTTACACTTTTATACTGGGTTATTCAGCCAGAGAAGTTGACAAGATATGCCAAAATCTGGAAAACTATGAAATCTGAAAGGTCTGGTCCTAAGCATTTTGGATAAGAGAACTTTAATTGTATTTTGTCTTTGACCCTGGTTACTGGTATAGAGCTCCCAAATCCCGTGGAATTTCCTGGGTGATAGGGGCATCTTGTGCTCTAATGACATGGCTCTTGGTGGGCTCCTAAATAGCTTCAGGGGCCGGCGCCGTGGCTCAACAGGCTAATCCTCCACCTTGCGGCGCCGGCACACCGGGTTCTAGTCCCGGTCGGGGCGCCGGATTCTGTCCCGGTTGCCCCTCTTCCAGGCCAGCCCTCTGCTGTGGCCCGGGAGTGCAGTGGAGGATGGCCCAAGTGCTTGGGCCCTGCACCCCATGGGAGACCAGGAAAAAGCACCTAGCACCTGGCTCCTGCCATCGGAGGAGCGCGGTGCGCCGGCCGCAGCGCGCCGGCCGCGGCAGCCATTGGAGGGTGAACCAATGGCAAAGGAAGACCTTTCTCTCTGTCTCTCTCTCACTGTCCACTCTGCCTGTCAAAAAAAAAAAAAAATAAATAAATAAATAAATAAATAAATAAATAGCTTCAGGATGGAGGATGGTTGCCAGGGGCACCAATATGTAGTTAGAGTTAGGACTTTGAGTTCCACCCTTGGACCACTAGAGAAGGGAGAGGGGCTTGAAGTTGAATTGATAGCCAGTGATCAATGATACAATTAATCATGCCTGTGTAATGAAGCCTGCATTTAAAAACCCAAAAGGACATATTTTAGAGAGCTTCTCAATTGCAGAACATATGGAGATTCTGGAAGGGTGGCATGAACAGAGAGGCCATGGAAGTTCCATACCTCTTCTGTATACCTTGCTCTAAGTGTTTGCCTTTGATCTATGAACTGCTCTAGCAGAATAATTGAACTCTAAGGAGGGAGTCTTTGGAACTCCTAGTTTATAGTCATTTGGTCAGAACTACAGGTCACAATCTGGGACTTGAAATTTGTGTCTGAAGTTGGAGGCAAACTTTTGGGACTTGTCTGTGAGGTCTTCACCAACTCTGGTTAGCATAATAATTGAGTTAAATTGTAGGATACCCAGTTGGTAAGGAAAAATCCTCACACATTTTGGTGGCCAGAAATGTTCTGTGGTCAGCAATATAAGAGTAGGAAAAACAACTTTGTATACCTTTTGTCAGTCTCTTCCCCAAGTATATTTTTATGCTCTTGTAAATGGAGTGTTTGGTTTCTATTTCTGATTGTTCATTGTTTACATATGTAGTTGATTTTTTTTTTTTTTATATTGATCTTGTATCCTACAGCCTTGCCAAAATCAAGGCAAATTCAGGTATCCTTTACTAGTTTTACTATACTTTTTTGCAGTTGATATAGAAAATTTTTCCTATGGAGATAAATGTGTAGTCTGTAAATAAAGATGTACTTATTTCCTAGCAATCTGAAAACTTCGCATTTATTGTATTGGCAGGAACCTCTTGTTCAGTGTTGAATAAAAGTGATGAAGGCAGACATCCTGGCCTTGTCTATGCTCTTTAAGGGGAAATATGTAATATTGAACCAGTAAACATGTTAACTGCACATTTTTCATAGATGCCCTTTATCTGGTTGGAGAACTTCTTTTTTAGTTTTTAATCAGGCATGGGCACCTATAGAACTATTTCTGATTTTGATTATGTGGTATTTCCCTTTTAGACTGTTCCCATGCTAAATTACTTTATTTTAATGTTACACTTTGCAATCCTGGTGTAAATCTCACTTGATTGTGATATATTACCCTTTTAGTATAGTGGGTTTAATTAGCTGAAATTTTTTCTTTAGAACTTTTGAATCTATGCTCATCAGGGAGGTGAGTCTATAAAACTCTTAGAATGACTTTGCTGTGAGCATCAGGGTCATGCTGGCCTCACAGAATGAATTGAGAGGTATTCCTTTTAAAAAAAAATGTAGAATGGATATTTCTTCATGTAGATGTTTGATAGAATTTATTTTAGAAGCCATCTGGGCCTAGAGTTTTGTTTTCAGGAAGCCTATTAGATATTAATTTAAAATGTTTAGTAGAGGATTATTTGAGTTGTGTATTTCATTTTTTGTTTTTTTTTTTAAGATTTATGTATTTATTTGAAAGGCAAAGATATCGAGAGGGAGAGACAGAGATAGTCCACCTGCTGTCTCACTCCCCAGATGGCCGAAGCCAAGAGCTTTTTCCTGCTTTCTGATGTAGGTGCAGGAACCCAAGGACTTGGGCCATTCTTTGCAGCTTTTCCAGGCTCATTAGCAGAGAGCTGGATCAGAAGTGGAACTGCCAGGTCTTGAATCAGAGCCCATTTGGGATGCCAGTGCCACAAGTGGCAGCTTTACCCACTATGCCGCAGTGCTGGCCGACCACTCTCATTCTTGACAATGATTTGTATCTCCTCTTTGCCAGTCAGTCTGATTTGCTGTTTGTCTAGGTTGTAAATCTTGTAGGTGTTTCACCTATTGTTTGTATTTGTGTTCTTGAAACTCCAATCTTTACATGCATTGTCTTTTTTTCTGTATAATTTGGTTTAATTTGGTCCCTTTTCTAGTTGCTTCAGGTGAAGGCGATGATCGCTGACTGGAGACTTTTGTCCTTTTCAAATATAAATGTTTAGTACTACAAATTCTTTACTGTTTCAACATCAATTTTGAAATGTTTTTTATTTTGTCTGTTTTTAAATTTATTTTAACTATGAAGTTTTTAGGAGTGTCTTGGTTTCCAAATAGGTTAGGGTATTTTCTAGCCATCTGCTTGTTACTGGTTTCTGATTGCAGTCAGAGAATGTACCCTGAATGACTTGAATCCTTTCACATGAATTGAAACTTGTTTTACAGCCCCAGACATGGTTTAGCTTGGTCAATGTTCCATTGTGTGCCTGAAAGAATGTGTATTCTACTGTTGGGTGGAATGTTCTATAAATGTCAATCCTGGTTTTATAATGCTCAAGTCTTCTACATCTACAGTAAGGCAGAATAATAGCTCCCAAAGATTTTGATGCTCTAATCCCCAGAACTTGCGAATGATACTTGTTTTGACAAATGGACTTGGCACAAATGATTAAAGTTAAGAGCAATAAGATCAAAAGAGTAGTCTGGTTTGCCCAGGTGTGGGTGGAGGGGCCCAAGGACTTAAGCCATCCTCAACTGCTTTCCCAGGTGTATTAGCAAGGAGCTGGATCAGAAGTGGAGCAGCTAGGACTTGAACAAGTCCATATGGGATGCCAGCATTGCAGGCAGCAGCTTAACTCATTTTGCCACAACACAGACCCCAAAAACTGAAATATTTTTTAAATTTTTATCTGAAAAACAGAGAAAGATCTTCCAACCACCGGTTCACTATTCAGATAGCTGAGCCAGGCCAAAATCAGGGCCTCCATCCAGGTCTCCCACATGGGTGGCAGGATCCCAAGTACTTGGGCCATCCTCTACTGCTTTCCCAGGTGCACTAGCCATGAGCTGAATGGGAAGTGGGGCAGCATCCATGTAGGATTCTGATGTGGCGGGCAGGGTTTTAACCCATGTACCACAACACTGGACCCTGAAAGCAGAGAAATTTTTTAAGTATTAACTTTAAAATATGAATAATAGGCCTATCACATGTAAACAACATAACATATTTTGGAAAATAACCATCTCTCCAAAATTAAAAAAAAAGGCAAGAACTCTAAAGAAGTGTTTTGAATGCCTGGTTAGTAGAAAATAGCTGAATTCTCTTATCTACTTCTGTAGTCACTGCTGACATATTTTGTTTTCATTGAAGAATATGAAGATCTGGCCTCATTAAGACTATCTTAGTATATCTTTCAGATAATTGAATATCTTCATTGATAATAAACTAAAATCAACAAGTTAGAGTTTAATAAAAGTAGACTATAATGTATAATCTGAAACCATACCAGCAAATTCTTTTGTACTTGTTTGTTAATATCTAGTGGTCTATCTTGGACTTTGAATGAATCTTCTATGCATGCATGATTTTGTAACATCATAGATTGATCATTTCAAAAAACATTGGCTCTTGAGTTAATATGTGATATATTTTTATTGTGTTATGCCCGGTTCAGTCATCCCCAAAGACCAGCAAGGAGCCGATACCGCTGTAAAGCACATGAGAGTTTTGTTGCAGGTCCAGGCCTGGTCTCTCAATCAACACCGACACAGCGGGTCTGAATTGAGAGCCCCGACCCTTCAGTTAACAGGGTTTTTATAGGGTTTTCAGAGACATTCTATACATCATGGTACCATTTAGCAAATAATCTCATCCTGCAGGAAATTCAAAAGACATCTCCTAGAATTGATTAGTGCATCCAGTGGCGGGAACGGACCTACTAAAGGTGGTTGGATGGCTTTGGGATTGATGCCTTTTGAATTGATTGGCCAAAGCATAGGGTCCGAGCTGATGGGGTGTGCGTGCTGAACTGCAGGGTCTCAGGTAGCTATCAGTGGCCTTATCTGCCCTGAGAAGACACCAGAAGCTGTAGGTATTTCTCTGTTATCTGTTAATCAGCTGTTGCTAGGAGAGTTTATTGCAAGGGGAGTTCATGTATTTACTTTTAGGAGCTTCTGGCTCAGAGTTCAGGGCCTGGTCAGGCCCAAGTTACAAGATGGAGGCCTAATTAAAATAGTTACACCTTGATCCAGGCTCAGGTCTCACGATTGTTGATATGTGCCACTAAAGAATATTTTAAATTCACAATAATAGATATCATCACTGAATTAACCCAAAATTCTCTAAATATTTGAAAGACATGAAGGTCACAGTGATAGATACAAGTTTTCAAAATCCTAATTAAATGTTGAATTTGGACACTGATGTGGTATATCGCCAGTTTTCACTAATTAAAAACAACGATTTCTAGGTATTAAAGTTTGAGTAACCTTAGTTATTTGTGTTTTACTGAAATAAAAACATTGGTCCATTGAAAATAAAAACACAAAATAATAAAAAGTACATAAGTGACTTTCCTTGAGATAACTATCATATGTAAGTATGGAGAAAAGATTTGCTTCCACATCATCATACTTCAGTATGGAGCAAAGACACTTCACTTCCTAATTTGTTGCCTACAACATTAGGATGGTTTGTATGGAAGAGTCAAGAATGACTAAAACAATTTTACTTCAAGTGTTAAGGAAATTTTTTTAAAGATTTATTTATTTATTTGAAAGTCAGAGTTACACAGAGAGGAGAGGCAGAGAGATAGAGGCAGACAGGTCTTCCATCCGCTAGTTCACTCCCTGATTGACCTCAATGGCCAGAGTTGCACTGATCCAGAGCCAGGAGCTTCTTCCGGGTCTCCCACGTGGGTTCAGGGGCCCAAGGACTTGGACCATCCTCTACTGCTTTCCCAGGCACAGCAGAGAGCTGAATAGGAAGTGGAGCAGCCAGAACACAAACCAGCAAACATATGGAATGCCCGCGCTTCAGGCCAGGGTGTTAACCCGCTGGCCCCTTGAGGAAATTCTTATGTAAAACTGGCTCCCCCCTCAACTTCCCACCCACATTCTAAGAATATGTGGCAGTTGATAGTTTTGTGTGACTGTTTTGATGTATACTGAGAAGCCTCGTTTAGGCTGGCGCTGTGGCTCAACAGGCTAATCCTCTGCCTTGCGGCACCAGCACACCGGGTTCTAGTCCCGGTCGGGGTGCCGGATTCTGTCCCGGTTGCCCCTCTTCCAGGCCAGCTCTCTACTGTGGCCCGGGAGTGCAGTGGAGAATGGCCCAAGTGCTTGGGCCCTGCACCCCATGGGAGGAGACCAGGAAAAGCACCTGGCACCTGGCTCCTGCCATCGGATGAGTGTGGTGCGCCGGCCGCAGGACGCTGGGCGGCGGCCATTGGAGGGTGAACCAATGGCAAAGGAAGACCTTTCTCTCTCTCTCTCTCTCACTGTCCACTCTGCCTGTCAAAAAAATAAATAAATAAAAAATTTTATCATGTAATTTAATCAACTTGCTGAAATGAGAATTGAGGACTCCTGAATTTCATGGACCATATTTTGAGAATTGCTCATACATACTTAACATTTATCATAGTCATTATGCTTTACATAAAGTGTATCTCAGGCCTCACAAGTCCAATAAGATCAGTATTATCCTCCCTGTTTTACAAATGGCAGCAAGAAAAGGTCAGATAGATTAAATATTTAAGATCTATTTTGGGAGGGGTGTGGGGAGAGGGAAAGGGAGGGAGAGTTCTTCCATTCAGTGTTTTATTCCCTAAATGGCTGCAACAGCTGGAGCTGAGCCAATCCAGAGCCAGGCGTTTCTTTCTGGTTTCCCACATGAGTGCAGGGGCCCAAGGGCTTGGCCATCTTCTATTTGCTATTAGCAACTACACGCAACTAACCATGTTTGCAGATGGTGATTATTTTATATATGTATGATACTTCAAACAACCCTATAGGGAAAAAAAGCAGCTCAGAACTTATTTTGATCTTGGGCTTGCATCTCAGTGGTTACAAACCCTCCAGTCAAGATTGTCAGCTTTTCCATCCACTGGGATTCTGAGAAACTGTTTGAAATTGGCTGCATCCCCAACTCCATCTTTCACAGGTGCAATGAAGGGTGAACTTCAGAACTTGCTTCCTTTTTTTTGCCTCCCTTTTTCACAAGCCCTTTTGTGGGTACCATGATGGCAGTGGTGGCAGAAAGCCACTCAGTTTTTATTTTGTTTGGAATGAAGGGATCGAGGGAGAAAGAGGCAGTGCAATCTCCCATTGGCTGGTTTACCCCACAAGTGCCTGCAGCGGCCAGAGCTGGGCCAGGTCTCGGAAGAGGGACAAGAACTTAATCTGGGTCCTGCTGTTTGGGTGGCAAGAACCCAACTCTTTGGGTACATTGGGAAGCAGCAGAAGAGGAGCCAGAACTGGAATCCAGGCCCTCTGACATGGGATGCAGGAATTTCAAGCAGCAGCTTAACCCCTGAGCCAAAGGCCACCTCAACCCCTGCAAAAGTTTAAGAGTATGGGTTAGAACCGGACAACCTCTTTTTTTCCTGTTAAAAGCAGCTTCAAGAGAATTTACATAGAATAAAATGTTCCTATTTTAAATGTACAATCTAGTCAGTTTTGATAAGTATTACAGTCATGTAATCACCAGCAAAATAAGTACACAGAAAATTTACATTATTCCAGAAGTTTCTCCATATGTTTTTTATTTTGTCTTTAAGATTTATTTTATTCAATTGAAAGAGTTATAGAGAGAGGTAGAGACAGAGAGGTCTTCCACCCGTTGATTCACTCCCCAGATGGCTGCAACAGCTGGAGCTACACTGATCCAGAGCCAGGAGCTTCTTCTGCGTTTCCCACATTGGTGCAGTGGCCCAAGGACTTGGGCCATCCTCTACTGCTTTTCCGGGTCATAGCAGAGAAGGAGAAGGGAGCAGCCGGGACTAGAACAGGCACCCATATGGGATGCCAGAGCTTCAGGCCAGGGCTTTAACCAGCTGTGCTGCAGTGCTGGCCCCTCATATATGTCTTTATAGTGGCTCTTTTCTGTCCTTGAACTCTTGTAGATTGTAGAATATTGTATAAATAAAAAATATAGAAGATAGTCCATGATTGGATTATACTGATAGAATAGCTATGATATACTAAATATAATTAGATAGAATAGAATCATAGAAGTTGTGTAGGCCTAATGTCATTAACTTAGCATAATGCCATACTAGACTATGTATCATCTGTTCATCCTTTTTACCACTGAATACTGTTCCATCATATAGATATACCACAATTTATTTATTCAGTCAGATGGTGATAGACATTTGAGTTATTTCCAGCATTTTATAAATAAAGCCAAAGTGAACATTGAGATGTAAGCTTTTGTCTGGGTATGTGCTTACACTTCTCCTGTACTTAACAGCTAATGTACTTCAGAAAAGAACTGGTGAGTCACACTGTAAGAAAATATTTATGATTTTACAGTTTCAACTTTGGGCATTTGGTGCAGTGGTTAGGATGCCACTTGGAATGCTAACATCCTATATCAGAGTGCCTTGGTGTGAGTCCTGTCTGCACTTTGTATTCCAGCTTCCTGCTAATGTGCACCCTGGCAGCAGGTAATGGCTCAAGTAGTTGTCCCTGCACCTATATGAGAGGCCTAGGTAGGGTTCTTAGGCCTTTGAGGTGTAAACCAGCAGATGGGAGATTATCTCTGTCTCTCTCTTTCTGCCTTTCAAATGAAAACATTTTCTTAAAGTCATACTTTTTTATAATTGTTTTTGGAAGTCAGAGTTATGGAGAGAGAGACACAGAAAGAGACCGTCCATCACTGATTCATTCCCAAAATGGCTGCAATGGGCTGGGCCAGGCTGATCTGGGCCTGTCGCATGGGCAGCAGAGGTCCCAACACTTGGGTCATTCTCTGCTGCTTTTCCCATGCCATTAGCAGGGAGCAGGATCAGAACTGAATCAGCCAGGACACAAACCAGCTCATACATAGGAAGCTGGTGTTGCAGCTGGCAGCTTTACCTACTATGCCACAATGCCAGCCTGAACATTAAAAAAATTAGATTAAAAATTTTTCCTAGCTCTTCAAGGTGGCTCTACTCTGGTGAATTCATAACAATGTAGGGAAGTCAATGTTGCTCCATAACCTTGACAACACTGGGTAATGTTGCTCTTTTTAGTTCTATACATTCCAGTGAGCCTATAGTATCATGTTCTGACATTGAGTTGCATTTCCCTAATGACTAATGATTCTTTAAAGATTTACTTATTTGAAGAGCAGAGTATCAGAGGGAGAGAGACAGACTGGTCCACTATGCAACTGGTCCACTCTGCAAATGCCCATCACAGTGGGGGCTGGGCCAGGAGAAAGCCAAGCACCAAGAACTCCAGCTGGATCTCCCACATGAGTGACAGAAATCATCACCCGCTACCTCCCAGGCACAATACTAGGAAGCTAGGTTGGAAGCAGAGGACTAGGACTTCCTGGACACTCGGGAATAGGATACAGGTGTCCCAAATGAGAACTTAAGTCACTGTGCTACAACACTTGTCCCATGATTTTTTTTTTTAAGATTTATTTATTTACTTGAAAGGCAGAGTTACAGAGAAGCAGAGGCAGAGAGAGAGAAAGAGAAATGTCATCTTCCATCCACTGGTTCACTCCCCCAATGGCAACAATAGCCAAAGCTGTGCTGATCCAAAGCCAGGAGCTTCTCCCAGGTCTCCCACATGGGTGCAGGGGCCCAAGGACTTGGGCCATCCTCCACTGCTTTCCCAGGCCATTGCTGAGAGCTGGATCAGAAATGGAGCAGCCAGGACTCCAATCAGCACCCACATGGGATGCTGGCATTTCATGTGGCAGCACCAGCCCCTTGTTCCATGATTTTTTACATTTTTTTGATGTGTTCATCTGCTGTGCACATTCTGTCTTGTACTGTTGACTGACAGGGAAGCATCCTGAGAAACGTGGCTTTTAGCCATTTTTTTATTATGGGTAATTATCCTAAAATATATTTAAACTTACACAGCTGTAACTTCACTAACTGACATAATCTTATGAGACCACTGTTTGCCTGAAATGTTGTTAGGCAGTGCATCATGGTATCTTATTTGATAAAGCAATGGTTTTAAATATTTCAGTGATTTTTTTTTACTTCTTTATTTGTCAAGATGAAAGGATTCTTTATAAAATATGACTATAAAGTCTTTAAGCAGATACAACTTTGTAAACATTTTATGTCAAGTTCTAGATTGCTTCTGTATTTGCCTGATAGTGTCTCTTTCTTACCCCTGTAAATCAGGTCATTTATTTTTTCATCCTTATTTTCTTTAAGATTTATTTATTTACTTGAGAGGCATGGTTCAAGAGAGAGAGAAGCAGAGACATAGTGTTTGTCCATCCACTGGTTCACTCCCCAAACACGGGCCAGAGCTGGGCGGATCCAAATTCAGGAGCTAGGAGCTTCTTCTGGGTTTCCCATGAGAGTGCAGGGACCCAAGCACTTGGGCTGCCTTCTACTGCTTTCCCAGACCATCAGTAGGGAGCTGAATTGGAAGTGGAGCAGCTGAGACTTGAACCGGCACTCACATGGGATGCCAGCGCTGCAGGCAGATACTTAACCTACTATGCCACAGTACTGGCCCCTTCTCACTTTTGATTATTATGTAACACATTTTTAAGGTGATGTAATAAAGTGATTCCATACACATGTACAGAGTAAACTGATCAAATCAAATAATTAATATTTCTATTTCCTTATCTTTTATTTATGTTTACCACCTAGGAGCTCCTGTCTTTTAGTTGTTCATACAGTACAAATGATACTATCGGGAACTGTTGAAACCTGGGAAAGGACAACTTGAAGAGGTTCATGGTGACTACTGCAAAGGTAGATTTGGTTAAATGATGGGGACGGTAGTCAGACAGGAAGATGGCCCCAAACCTGGGCCTTACACATCCTTGGTTTTCTGATCTCCTGTATTTTTCTGTATCCACCTTAGCACTATTATATGGAGTATTCCAGAACGCTTTAACACCCCATTCTTTAACCATTATTTTTTTTACCTTTTCTGTCACCTATATGAGCATCCCCACTGTGAAAAGCCTTCACTCCCTAACATTGACCCTGTCATTCCCCATACACAGCAAACACCACCTGTACTCAGCTGACATTTTCACTGCCACCTTTACCCAGCTGATTCCACGTGCCTTCCCCCAACCTCTGTGTGGACACATCATCGGTTCTCTTTCCCTTTTCTCCCCGATTGTGAATGTGGTGTCTCATGTCCACCCTTTCCCATTGGCATCTGATTATAGCATTGGAACTCAAACTTCACCCATCTTAAAAACAACAGTCCTCTCTCTAGACAAGATCCTCTCCTACCTCTCCTCTCTGCTCTTTTTCATGGTCTAGCTTCACAAAAGAATTGTCCGCATTTGCTGCTTTGGTGCATTCTCTCTGTCTCTATCCCTCTATCTCTGTCTCTGTCTCTCTCTCTAAAGATTTATTTTCTTTATTTGAAAGGCAGGGTGACAGAATAGGATGGGGTAGAGTGGGTGTAGATATTGATCTATCTTCCATCTGCTGGTTCAGACTCCAGATGGCTGCAATGGCCCAGGGCTGAGCCAGACTGAAGCCAAGAGCCTGGAACTCCATCTAAGTCTCCCACATGGGTGGCAGGGGCCCAAGTACTTGGACCACTTCTGCTGCATTCCCAGGCACATTAGCAGGGAGCTGTTTCAGAAACAGAGCAACTAGGCCTTGAGCCAGGCTTTCCAATGAGAGGCCAATGAGTTGCATATGGTTTAACTGCCTGTACCACAATACCAGCTCTTATCTCAACTCTTTACCCACTATGTTAATTCATTTTCTGTTGGTCTAGCAAAATTGACACTGGGTGATATATAAAGAAAAGAGGTTTACATAGTTAAGCCCATAGATTTGGAGGTTGAAGTTCTAAGATCAGGTGGTCTCACCAGTTTGGCCTCTGATGAGGTGCTTCTGGCTACATCACATGGCAGATAGCATCACTGTGAAAATGTATGTTAAGAGGAGAGAGCAGGCATACAGTGAGATAGGAAGCAAGCAGGAATCTGGGGCTAGGCTTGTTCTTTCTATAGCATCACTCTCAAGAACTAACCAGGATCCTGCTAAACCATGTTAATCCACTCCAGTGACAAGCCCTTAATAACCTAATTACCTAGCTAGGCCCCAACTCTTAAAGGTTTTACCACCTTGGTAGTGCCACGCTAGTAAGCGAGCTTCTAGCACCCTACCCATATCCAAACCATAATACCCCCTGTGGACTCTTGCCATTTATGTAGAAGTTGAAGTCACCAAGGATAATGTCAGAAATAGTTGTTGAGAAGACAATGATCCAGGTGCTAAAACTGTTAATAAATGGGGAGGAATGTATAATTGGATCTTTAGTCCTTATAAAAGGGATGGCTAACATTTTTCTGTAATAGTAGCATAGCCAAAATGAGAGCTTAAACTATGATTCCACAGCTAGATTTACTTTGCCATGGGCACAGTAAACAGGCAAAACCAACCCCCCTCTTTTTTTTTTTTTTAAACCAAACAAAGGGAGAGTTTTACTAATAACTTAAAATGTACTAAATAGGGTGGTGGTCATTTTTTTACATGGCTTTCCTTGTGGGCATTGTCTACCTCAAAGAAGAACCACTATCAGAACATGCCTGTGGTTTCTAGTTTAGGCCACCAAAGATTAGGGTCGGAGCACCCCCGTGACTTGTATTCTCTTACAGGTTGCCTCTGGTCTGCATTAGCAAAAACCAGGAGGAAGAGGAAGCTAGGCTGCAGAAGCGATACAAAGATAGGTGTCAGGCCAATTAGTGGCTGCTTTACACAGTGATCTGCCATCAGGGAGACCCAACAGGCCAGGCCACTGCATTGGTTTTCAATGTGGAAAGCCAGGGCTTCAGCGGAAGTCAGCTATGCCAGCCAAGAGTTGGATCACTGGAAACGGACCTGCCCTGTAGTCGAAGGGCTCCAGGTCAGAGCCACGGGCCTTGTTCGCTCTAAGCTGAAAAGCCCTCAGTCGCTCTAGCTTCCAAAGTAACCACTGCTGTCGAGGGGGTGGCCAAGTAGGCTCAACAGCATTACAGAGAGAAATGTATATCAACTAATAAATGTTTTCCTTTTAGAAATGCCACCTACATTCTCTTCAAGCCAGCTCTCCTTCCAGGCCAGCTAGGTAATAGAAGTCAGCTGGATGCCTCCCTAATGATGTGCCACACATAAAGCAATATCGATAGGTCTGAGCCTCATAACTGACAAGGCCTTAAGCCTACCTGATTATTTTCAAGCCCTTTCTGTCAGTTTGTATTTGCTTTTCCATGAAAAAACTTGCTTATGGTTTACACACTTTTCTTAGGGACTCTAATGACTCTGTCCTTGGTTTTAGATCCTGTGATTTTAAATCCAGTGAGTTTAAACTGCTTGTTAGGTTCATTTTCTATGGACTTAAAAGTAAGATTCTAGGCGGCCATGCACATCAAACCTCAGATGGAAGCAGTTTCTGCAAGCTGGCACCGCATCCCCCTGGAGAAGTCACCTCCTGCTGCAACCCCGCCTTGACTCCCTTCCCAAAGACACCCTTTTCAGCAAGAAGCAGCCAGAGCAATCATCACCCAGTTCCCACTAACAGATGTTAGGAAGGAATGTGAGGAGTCAGATGGGTTAGTAATTAGGGGATCCCAATGGAATTTGGGGTGTAAAATACTTGCTTTCTTCTCAAAGTTTATCATCAGCAAGAACAAACAGGCTGCCCTCAGTAATAGCAAGGGAGTTCCTCCAGAGTTCACAGCTTATTGTGAAAACAAGTTACCTACCCTACCCTTAGCAGGCCAGACAGGATGGAGAATTGTAAATGCAGTCTTTTTTGCCTGCTAACCAAATGCCTATCTGTTAAGTTTTTTTTTTTCCCTTCAAAATGGTACTTAAAGCCAACTGCCGCCAGTCTCCTTTGGGTTTTCCTCTCTTGGAAGCCCCCTTCCACCTTACTCTGTCTGGAGGTCCTTGATTCTAATAAATAAAGTTGATAGGATATCATTGTTTTTGTGACTGAATAGTCCCTAGTGTGTCTCTGCCACACTTTCTTATCCATTCATCTGATGTAGGCCACCTGTGTTGACTCCTCATCTTAGCTTGTAGATAGTACGGCAATAAACACAAGAGTGCAGGGGCCTTTCCATATGCTGGTTTCATTTCATTTGGACATAAACAGAAGTGGAATAGCTGGATTTCTGAGAACCTTCTACACTGTTCTTCATAAAGACTGTATTAACTTACATTCCCACTAGTAGTATATAAGAGTACTAGTTTCCCTACACCTTTGCCAGCATTTGTTATTTTTTCTTTTTTTTTTTTTTTTTGGTAAGAGCCTTTCTAAGTAGGGTAAGATAATATATTATGGATTTTAATTTGTATATATTTGTATATTCCCTGTGACTAATGAAGTAGAATGTCCCTCTCCCGCCCCCAGGAGCTTGAAGATCATTTAAATTTCTTTTTTTTTTTTTTAAAGATTTTATTTATTTGACAGGTAGAGTTGTTACCGGAGAAATTACAGGGTTCTTCGTGCAAGAATTCAGGCGTGAGACAGTAGTGGAAAGTAAGAGTAGCAAAGTTTATTAGGGAAGGGACATCCATAAGAACGGCTGGGCACCTCTCCAGACAGGACCCCTGGGAGAGAGTGCAGTTACTTGGACTGGGTGGCGGGGGAAGGAGCAAGGTTACATGTTTGAGTGGAGAGAGTACACCTGGCCAGACCAGGCGGGCGGCTCAGCAGAAAGGCAGAGGGCTGAGCGCGCCGCCTAGTTGAGGCTCGGGGTTTTTAAGGAGATGGGTCTTTGTCTTCACACATCTCTTCCTGAAACAAAGGATTTTATGGCTGTTAATATTAAGAAGCTCCTATCTGAGTTTTCCCTTAAACTCAGGAGGAAGCCTAACTGGTGCCATCCTGGGTTCAGAGGAAGGGTGAGCAGGTCCCCCTGGAGAATGGGGATCCGGAGCAGGGTGTTTGAAATGCAGATACTGGGCTGCATCTGGGAGATTGTGGAAGATTTGTCAGGCAGAAGGGGTGGGGCTCCCCACCTGGCAGGTTATCAGGTAGAAGGGGGCAGGGCAGGATGCGAACACTGGGCTGCCCCTGAAACATTGTCAGGATGACTTCGAGATGCAGATGCATATGCTGGACATAGATGTCTTCTCTTTAGGCCTTTATGTCTCACACACATAAGCTCATATCTGACTTCCTACCTAACAGAATCACAGACAGTGAGAGAGAGAAAGGTCTTCCCTCCGTTGATTCACCCCCCACCCCCATGGCTGCTGTGGCTGGCGCTGTGCTGATCTGAAGCCAGGAGCCAGGTGCCTCTTCCTGGTCTCCTATGTGGGTGCAGGGCCCAAGCACTTGGGCCATCCTCCACTGCCTTCCTGGGCCACAGCAGAGAGCTGGACTGGAAGAGGAGCAACCGGATTAGAACCCAGCGCCCATATGGGATGCCAGCGCCACAGGCAGAGGATTAGCCTAGTGAGCCATGGCACCAGGCCCTAAATTTCTTTTTTATGAGAAATATATCTTAGCAATTGCCCAGTCTTAAAATGGATTTTTTTTTGTTCCTGAGTTTTTTGAGTTCCTTGCTTATTCTGGATATTTATCCTTTGTCAGTTGAATAGTGGGCAAATATTTTATCCCATTCAGTAGGTTTTCCTATCAGTCTGTTTCCTTTGCTGTATAAAAACTTCATCATTTGATACAACCTCATTTGTCAATTTTGCTTTTTCGGTCTTGTTTTTAGAATATTTACCTGAATTCATTGCCTGTAAGAATTTCTTGAAGTGTTTAATTTTAATTTCAATAGTTTCTTAGTTCCGGTTTAACATTTAGTCTTTTGATTCATTTAAGGTGATTTTTGTTTAAGATAAGAGGTAGGGCTGGTCATGGTTCAGTCTTCTGCATATAGGTATTCAGCTTTAGCTTTAGTTTTTAATTTTTTTCAAAGATTATTTATTTGAAAGTCAGAGTTAGAGAAGGAGAGGCAGGGAGAGAGAAGGAGAGAGAGATGTCTTCCATCTATTGCTTCACTCTCCAATTGGCTGTAACAGACAGAGCTGCCACTGATCTGAAGCCAGGAGCCAGGAGCTTCTTTCAGATTTCCCATGCGGGTGCAGGGGCCCAAGGACTTGGGCCATCTTATTCTGCTGTCCCAGGCCATAGCATAGAGCTGGATTGGAATTGGAGTAACTGGCACTGCAGGCAGCAGCTTTACCTGCTAGGGCACAGCTCCAGTCCCCCAACTTTTGTTTTAAAAGATTTACTTATTTAGTTGAAATGCAGAGTGATGGGGGAGGGCTCACTCCTCAAATGCCCACAGTAGCCAGAGCTGTGCTTGGCCAAAGCTAAGAGTTAGGAACTCCATCTTGGTCTCTTCTGTGGGTAGCAGGAACCCAAGCACTTGAGTCATGATGTGCTGCCTTCCCAGGAGCATTAGCAGGAAGCTGGATTTGAAGCAGAGTGGCCATGCAGCCTGCCCTGCTGGGTGTAGTATTCTTGGCTAGCGGTTTTTTTCTTTCTGAACTATGTCATTCCATTCCTTCCTGACCTGTTAATTTTCTGCTGACAAATTTGCTATTGGTCTCATGTGAATTTCCTTAAGTGTGAATCAATGCTTTTCTTTTTTTCTTTTTTTTCTTTTTTTTTTTGCAGTTTTTTGCAGTTTTTTGACTATAATATGTTATAATGAGGGCCTTTTCTGGTCTTGTCTGTATGAGGTACTAGGGATAGCCAAATATAGGAAATTCATTTTTTTTCCAAGATTGGGAAACTTACTAGCTATCATTTTACTAACTTTTCTATGCCTTTAACTCTTCTATTCTTCAGTGATACCCAAATTTCAGACATGTATTTATTAGATGGTGTCCCAAAGATCTTGACAGCTATCTTAATTCTTGTTTACTTTTTTTTCTTGTCCTTACCAGGTTATTTAAGAAGATAAGATTTTGGGTTCAGATATTATTTATTTTGCTTGATATAGCCTACTGTTAATGCTTTCATTCTTTCATTCTTCATTTTTTTTTTTTTTTACAGGCAGAGTGGACAGTGAGAGAGAGAGACAGAGAAAGGTCATTCTTCATTTTTTAAGAATATTTTATTTATTTATTTCAAAGGTAGAGTTATAGACAGTGAGAGGGAGAAAAAGAGAGAAAGGTCTTCCATTGGTTCACACCGCAATGGCTGGACCTGCACCAATCTGAAGCCAGGAGCCAGGTGCTTCTTCCTGGTCTCCCATGTGAGCACAGAGGCCCAAGCACTTGGGCCATCCTCCACTACTTTCCCAGGCTGTCGCTCCTTCAGCCGCAAAAGGAACGACGCTGCTCGCAGTTAATTGGTCTTCAGTAGACATTTACTTAGAAAGAGTGGGAAAGAAAGTGGGGGACCGGGAGAAGGGGGAGAGATGGCGCCCATGTTCCTTAAGGGGGAAAGCTGGCATGCGCGTTCCTTCTCCCGTGGTCTGCTTATTTACAGAATTCAACCAATCACAGTCAATCAATCACAGTCCATGCACAGTTCTCCAATCCGGCACTTGATCATGCTCAGCTGTGGAGTCACGCAGTGACCAGGGTGTTAACACCATCTTGTTGTTTACCATGATCCTCAGCTAGATGAAAAGTTTAATCAGCTGCTACATCAGCATTACTGCTATAAGCCACGCCCACCATGGGGGGTCCCATGGCAGGCCTATCCATAGGTCCCCACACCAGGCCACAGAAGAGAGCTGGATCAGAAGAAGAACACCCAGGACTGGAACCAATGCCCATATGGGATGCCAGCACCGCAGGTGGAGGATTAACTACTGCACCATGGCACCGGCCGTGGAATTCCTCATTTCTAAGATTTTTGTCAAACTTTTTTTTTCCCAAAGAAACCTTTTTATTTAAGGATACAAACTTCATGCATTTCATAAATTCAAATTTAGAAATATAATGATTCTTCCCACTGTACCTGCCCTCCCACCCACACTCCACCTCTGTTCCTCCTCACCTCTCCTATTCCCAGTCTTATTTTTAACTAAGATCTATTTTGAATTAACTTTATACACAAAAGATTAACTCTATACTAGGTAAAATAATTAAACACATTGTATAAAAAAGAGTTCCTCAACAGTTGAGATAAGGGTTATTCAAAGTCATTGTTTTGTGAAATTAATTTAACTTTTAAGCATTATTTTTTTTGAAAAAGTTAATTAACTTTAAAGAACCCAAGAATAATACATCTTGTGAGCACTTAGACATAACTATAACTTATGAGACATAAGAATATCCTCCACTTAATACATTAAAGCAGAGTAAATCTTTGAGAACAAGTTTTACTATTATGTCTCATAATATAACTCATTGAGGACAGAGGTCCTTCATGGGATGTTAGTGCACATTGTCTCCTGTTGATAATTAATTTAACAATTAACACTCTTATGTTTAATGTCAGTGATCACCCAAGGCTCTTGACATGAGTTGCCTAGGCTATGGAAGCATTTTGAATCCTCCTACACCGCCAGTATTATGACAAGGCCATAAGAAAAGTGGAAGTTCTCTCCTGTTGGGCATTGCCTAAAACCTCCATTACAATATGGCACCTGGCAGATGTTTGAGGGGTGTGTTTGTGCTGCTGCGGTTATGCTATGTAAGGTCAGACCACCGGCAGGGATGGGTCCGCTTTAGTTCCGGACATGTGGACAGAGTGTGATCCCCTATACTTTGCTTAAGATGCCCCTGTGTATGGTCCACCCACACCTGCATGACCTTTTCACTGATTGGCTCCCCTACTGCGGGTGTCTTTTGTAAGCCTTATAAGCCTGTACACTTCTTCAATAAAGTAGTTCCTGCTTCGACAGAACTCACGGGTTCTTGCTGCGGTGTGCTTCACCCATTGACCTTACCTTTCCCATTCGCCTTGTCGGGGAGTGCTTGTGCTGCCTCTGCTAGTCGGGTCAGTCTCAGGCTTAAGACCCCAATACTCTCCTCCCTTCAGAGAAAAGTCCATCTTTCTTTGATGGTCACTTCTTTATGTTAGGATCTCACTCAAAGAGAATCTTCATGTATGATACTATTTTGTCATAGTGTCTTGGTTTCCATGCCTGAAATGATTTCATGGACTTTGCAGCCAGACCAGAATGCCTTAAGGGCTGATTCTGAGTTCAGAACCCTACTTAAAATGATGGTCATTCTATGAGTCGGCTATTTGGACTGCTTTCCATGTTGGAGCACTCACTCCTGTTAATTCTTTTATTACCAAACATAAATTCCTATTTATACAATCATTTTAACACATAATCCTATCCATATGATCACTTTAACACTTAAAATGCTATTTTTATCCCACAGGATAAAGGAATAAGGGGTCCCACGGCAAACTTGTAAACTATACCCTTCGATGTAAGTCCATAGGAATATATAAAGAACTATACAGCTTTATAGTTGCAAACTTCATATATTTCATAATTAGAACTTTAGGAACATGGTGATTCTTTCCACCATGCCTACCCTCCCACCCACACTCTCATTCTTCCTCTTTTGCTTATTCCCACACTTATTTTTTTACAGCTTTTATTTAATGATTGCAAATTTCATATGTACAACTTTAGGAATATAGTGGTTCTTCCCCCCCCTTACCCACCCTCCCACCCTTTTTCCCATCACACCTCCTACTCCCTCTCCCATCCCATTCTTCATTAAGATTCATTTGTAATTAACTTTACTTAGTATAGAGTTGGTCTTCTATATATAAAGATTTCAACAGTTTGCACCCACACTCATACACAATGTATAAAATACTGTTTGAAAATAAGTTTTGCAGTTAATTTTCATAGTACAACTCATTAAGGACAGAGGTCCTACATGGGGAACAAGTGCACAGTGATGTCTGTTTTTAATATAACAACATACTTATTTATGATGTAAGTGATCACTCAAGATTCTGGGCATTAGCTGCCAAGGCTATGGAAGCCTTTTATGACCACAAATTGCATCAGTATGTAGACAGGCCAATGGCAAAGTGATAAGTTCTTTCCTCCCTTCAGGGAAAATTACATCCTTCTTTGATGGCCCCTTCTTTCCACTGGGGTCTCAATCACAGAGATCCTTCATGTAGGTCATTTTTTGCCACAGTGTCTTGGCTTTCCATGCCTGAAATGTTCTCATGGGCTTTTCAGCTATATCTAAATGCCTTAAAGGCTGATTCTGAGATCAGAGTGTTATTAAATTGATTGTCATTCTATGAGTCTGTTGTGTGGACTGCTTCCCATGTTGGACATTGCTTCCTTTTTAATTCTATTATTATTATTACCAGGCACTTCATGCTATCTATATGATCTCTTTAACACTTAATCCCATCTATATGTTCACTTTAACACTTAATATGATCACTTTAACTATTAAGATGGCATTTTTACCACTAATTTTAATGGGATTTGGAGTCCCATACATGTTTTTAAACTGTACCCTTAGAAGTAAGTCCATGGGAATGTATGCGGAACCATATAGCTTTACAGTTATAAAGTTCTTCCTCCCTCTTTTATTCCCCCTCTTATTTTTACTGAGTTCTATTTTCAATTCACTTTATATACATATAAATAACTCTGTTAAGTAAAGAGTTCAACAAATAGTATGAAGAAGAAAAAAAAAACTGTTCCTTGACAGTCAAGAGCTGTTTCAGTCATTGCTTCTCAAGGGTCAATTTCACTTCTACAGCTTTCATTGTAGGTGCTGTATTAGTTCTCACAGGTCGGGGAGAACATATGATATTTGTCCTTTTGGGACTGGCTTATTTCACTAAATATGATGTTTTTCAGATTTATCCATTTTGTTGCAAATGATTGGATTTCATTTTCTTAACCACTGTGTAGTATTCCATAGTGTACATATCCCATAATTTCTTTATCTAGTCTTTGTTTGACGAGCATTTAGGTTGATTTTTAAATCCGCTATTGTGAACTGAGCTGCAATAAACATGGAGGTGCAGATAACTCTCTTATTTGCTGATTTCATTTCTCTTGGGTACATCCCCAGGAGTGGGATGGCTGGGTCATATGCTAGGTCTATAATCGGATTTTTGAGGTATCTCCATATTGTATTCCATAGTGGCTTTACCAGTTAATGTTCCCACCAATAGTGGATTAGGGTACATCTTTTTCAGCATTTGTTGTTTGTTGATTTCTGTATGAAAGTCATTCTGACCAGGGTGAGATGAAACCTCATCGTGGTTTTGATTTGCATTTCGCTGATGGCTAATGATCCTGAACATTTTTTCATGTGTCTGTTGGCTATTTGGATTTTGTCTTTTGAAAAATATCTGTATGCCTATCACTTAACTGGGTTGTTTGTTTTGTTGTGGTGGAGTTTCTTTTTTTAAATTTTATTTTTTATTTTTTTGACAGGCAGAGTTAGAGAGACAGAGAGAAAGGTCTTCCTTTTTCCTTTGGTCCACCCCCCAAATGGCCACTATGGCAGGCTGCGCCGATCTGAAGCCAGGAGCCAGGTGCTTCCTTCTGGCCTCCCATGTGGGTGCAGGGCCCAAAGACTTGGGCCATCCTCCACTGCCTTCCTGGGCCATAGCAGAGAGCTGGACTGGAAGAGGAGCAACCAGGACAGAATCTGGCGCCCCAACTGGGACTAGAACCTGGTGTGCCGGCGCCCCAGGTGGAGGATTAGCCTAGTGAGCTGCTGCGCTGGCCAAGTTTCTTGATCTTGCTGTAGATTCTGGTTATTAAGTCCTTTATCAGTTGTGTAGTTTGCAAATAATTTCTCCCGTTTTATTTGTCGCCTCTTCACTTTCCTGACTGTTGCCTTAGCTATACAGAGCTTCTCAATTTGAAGCAATCCCATTTGTAAACTTTGGCTTTGACTGCCTGTGCTTCTGGGGTCTTTTCCAAGAACTCTTTGCCTGTAGCTATGTTTGCCAGATTTATTCAATGTTCTCAATTAATTTGGTGGTGTCAGGACATAGATTTAGATCTTTAATCCATGTTTAATGGATTTTTATGTAAGGTGTAAGGTAGGGGGGCCGGCGCCATGGTTCAGTGGGTTAATCCTCTGCCTGAGGTGCCATCATCCCATATGGGTGCTGGTTCTAGTCCCGGTGGCTCCTCTTCCCATCCAGCTCTCTGCTATGGCCTGGGAAAACACTAGAAGACAACCCAAGTCCTTGGGCCCCTGCACTCACCTGGGAGACCTGGAAGAAGCTCCTGGCTTCGAATCGGCACAGCTCCGGCCATTGTGGCCATTTGGGGAGTGAACCAGCAGACAGAAGACCTTTCTCTCTGTCTCTCCCTGTCACTATCTGTAACTCTACCTCTCAAATAAACAAATAACATTTAAAAATTATTTAAAAAAAAAGGTGTAAGGTAGGGGTCTTGCTTTCTACTTCTGCTTGTGGAAATCCAGTTTTCTCAGTACCATTTGTTGAAGAGACTGTCCTTGTTCTAGGGATTGGTTTTAGCTTTCTTGGTCAAATATAAGTTGGTTGTAGATATTTGGATTGATTTCTGGTATTTCTATTCTTTTCCATTGGGCTATCCATCTGTTTTTGCACCAGTACCAGTGCAAATTACCAGTTTGGATTACAACTGCCCTGTAATATGTCTTGGAATCTCATATTATGATGCCTCTGGCTTTTTTTTTTTTTTTTTTTTTTTTTTTTTTTTTTTGACAAGCAGAATTAGAGACAGAGAGAAAGGTCTTCCTTCCATTGGTTCACCCCCCAAATGGCCACTATGGCTGGTGCCCTGCACCGATCCTAAGCCAGGAGCCAGGTGCTTCCTCCTGGTCTCCCATGTGGGTGCAGGGCCCAAGGACTGGGGCCATCCTCCACTGCCTTCCTGGGCCACAGCAGAGAGCTGGACTGGAAGAGGAGCAACCGGGACAGAATCTGGCACCCCAACTGGGACTAGAACCTGGTGTGCCGGTGCCGCAGGTGGAGGATTAGCCTAGTGAGTCACGGCGCTGGCCTATAAACTTTCCTCTTAACACCACTTTGGTGTATCCCACAGATTTTGGTATGTTTTATTGTCATCTTCATTTGTTTGCTAAATTTTTTGATTATAGGTAAATCCATTTTTTAAAGATTTATTTTATTTATTTGAAAGACAGTTACAGAGAGTGGTAGAGGCAGAGAGAGAGAGGTCCTCCATCTGCTGATTCACTCCCCAGATGGCTGCAACGGCCAGAGCTGCGCTGATCTGAAGCCAGGAGCCTCTTCCAGGTCTCCCCTGTGGGTACAGGGGCCCAAGGACTTGGGCCATCTTCTACTGCTTTCCCAGGCTGTAGCAGAGAGCTGGATCAGAAGAGGAGCAGCTGGGACTAGAACCAGCACCCATATGGGATGCCGGCACTTCAGGCCAGGGCTTTAACCCGTTGCACCACAGCACTGGTCCCTAAATTTTTTTATTTATCTTTTAATTTCTTCTACGACCCACTGTTCATTCAGAAACATGTTGTCCATTCTCCATGTGCTTACATATGATGTAGAGATTCTTGAGTTGTTGATTTCCAGCTTCATTGTATTGTGCTCTGAGAAGGTGCATGGTATGATTTTCATGTTTTTGAATTTGCTAAGATTCACTTTATGGCATATCATAGGGTCAATCCTAGAGAAAGTTTTATGCACTGCTGCGAAGAATGTGTATTTTGTGGCAGTAGGGAGGTAGGCTCTATAGCTAACTGCTTGGTCTATTGGTCTATGGTGTTGATTAACTCTGTTGTTTCCCTGTTGATTTTCTGTCTGGTTGATATGTCCATTGCTGAAAGTGGAGTATTGAAGTCCACCCAATGCTATTGTAGTTGAGGCTATATCTCTCTTTAAATCCATTAACAATTGTTTTGAATAGTCAGGTGCCCTGTAATTAGGTACATATGCTTTATTATTCATTTATTTTTTTTTTGGACAGGCAGAGTGGAAGAGAGAGAGAGAAAGGTCTTCCTTTACTGTTGGTTCACCCTCCAATGGCCGCCGCGGCTGGCACGCTGTGGCCAGTGCACCGCGCTGATCCAATGGCAGGAGCCAGATGCTTCTCCTGGTCTCCCATGAGGTGCAGGGCCCAAGCACTTGGGCCATCCTCCACTGCACTCCCGGGCCATAGCAGAGAGCTGGCCTGGAAGAGGGGCAACTGGGACAGAATCCAGCACCCCGAGATGCATATACTTCATAGTAGTCACATCTTCCTGTTGAATTGATCCCTTAATCATTATATAGTGTCCCTCTTTGTCTCAAGAGTTTTTGTGTTAGTCTATTTTTTCTGATATTAGGATGGCCACACCAGCTCTTTTTTGGTTTCTGTTGGCATGGAGTATCTTCTTCCATACCTTCACTTTCAGTCTATTAGCATCTTTGTTGGTGAGATGTGTTTCTTGTAGGCAGCAAATAGCTAGTTTTTTTTTTTTTTTTTAAATCCATTCAGCCAGTCTATGACTTTTAACTGGGGAGTTGAGACCATTTATATTCAGTGTGACAATTGTTAAGTACTGAGTTTGCCCTGCAATATTTCCATAAATAGTCCATTTTATGTATTTTGGATTTCATTTGTACTTTTGCTGGGTCATTTTCTCCATTTATCTTTTGTAGTGATGTTTTTGTTTTTGTGTGTAGCACATCCTTGAACATCTTTTGTAGGGCTGGGTGTTTTGTTACAGATTCTTTAAATTTCTGCTAGTTGTGGAAGATTCTTGTTTTTCCTTCATTCATAAATGATAGTTTTGCAGGGTACAGTATTCTGGGTTGACTTTTTTTTTTCCCCCTTAGGATTTGAAATATGTCTTGCCACTCTTTGGTTGCCTGTAGGGTTTGGGATGAGAAGTCCGGAGTGAATCTAATTGGGTTTCCTCTGAATGTGATTTGTTGTTTCCTTGTGCACATTTTAAGATCTGTTCTTTGTGTTTCACTGAGGTGGCTATAATGTATCTATTGGGAATTCTGTGTACTTCTTTTACTTGGATGTCTTTTTCTTTCTCCAGATTAGGGAAGTTCTCTGTTGTTATTTTATTAAGAAGGTTTTCTAATCCTTTGTTTCTTTCCACACCTGGAATTCCTAGGATCTGTAAGTTGGGTCATTTAAAAGAATCTTGTAAATCTCTGTGATTTTTAATTTTCTAATTATCTTCTTTTATTTGGTCTGACTGTATTATTTCCAGAAGTTTGTCTTTTAGGTCTGATATTCTTTTTCTGTTTCATCTATTCTATTGTTAAAAGTTTCCATTGATGGCCTGCGCCGTGGCTCAATAGGCTAATCCTCTGCCTGCGGCACTGGCACACCGGGTTCTAGTCCCGGTCGGGGCGCTGGATTCTGTCCCAGTTGCCCCTCTTCCAAGCCAGCTCTCTTCTATGGCCCAGGAAGGCAGTGGAGGATGGCCCAAGTGCTTGGGCCCTGCACCCCATGGGAGACCAGGAGAAGCACCTAGCTCCTGGCTTTGGATCAGCGCGATGCGCTGGCCGCAGTGCACTGACCGCGGCGGCCATTGGAGGGTGAACCAATGGCAAAGGAAGACCTTTCTCTCTCTCTCTCTCTCTCACTGTCCACTCTGCCTGCAAAAAAAAAAAAAAGTTTCTACTGCATTTTTAAATTTGATCTATTGAATTCTTCATTTGTAGTATTTCATTCTGACTTCTCTTTAATATCTGAATTTCTTGGGAGTGCTTTTCATTTAGATTGTGAATTTGTTTCTGAGTGCTTCTAAATAATTTGACTTTTAATTTTCTGAATTCCTTTTCTGGCATATTTGCAATTTCTTCTTCAGCTTCTGTTTTTGAAGAGTTGTGTTCATTTGGGGAGTGCATAGTTTCTTCCTTATTCAGGGTGTTTCCATTGTTTTTTGGCATTTCTGGGTGATTTTTTACTTTAATTTGTGACTTTGTGCCTGTGGTGCAATTTCCCTCTGCTATGACCTGCTGTGTGTCTGTGTATTGCAAGTGGAAGCACACAGCCGTGCCTGCTGGAGCCCTGTTGACTTCTAGATGTTGATGGAGGTGGGTATCAGAGCTTTGGTGAACTAAGCCTCGCCTTACTGGGACTGGGCTCACTTCTCACTGGTGTGTGAAATGAGCTCAGGTTTTCTGTGTTTAGGACTACTCCTTGTTGAAAGCTTGTGTGCTGGGGAGGAAATCGCTCTGAAATGTTGTGATCTTCATTCCTGGATGGGGGGTGTAGTGAGGTGGCCCCCCCACAACTGATGGGCATGTGGGTGGGAGGCAAACTGGACAGCCCCTGCTTACATTTGAAAATGTACACAAAGTAGCCTCTCCCTGCCACCTGTAGGTCCATTTAGGGGGAGAGAGGAGGCATAGATGGACCAGGGCATGCCCAACCTCTCTGCTTGTTCTCTGTAATTTCTCCTTCTTCCTGCTTGGAGCTTAAAACGCAGTTCACCAAGCTCCTCTGCCTGCCTCTATCTGCAGCTCTGTGGACTCATGACCTCTCAACTGGTTGGTTGGGTGTGTGTCTGTGTGTGGCACCAGTCTCCTCATTTGATGTCTCTGCTGCTCCTTTGCTGTGCGTTCACTGCGCCTCCGCCACTTCCCCTGCCTCTTTGCTCCCTCAGTGGGGACCTGTCCAGTCTCTGCGGTGCTCCTGGGCTTCTCTGCACAAACTTTCATGACTCTGTCACCAGCTTGTATCCTCTCTGCTTATAAACTTTTATTTTGCCCTATGTGACATGGAACGTGCTGCTGCTATACTGCCATCTTGGCCCCTCCCCTGTTCCCATGGTTATTTTTTACTAAGATCTATTTTCAATTAACTTTATACACATATGATTAACTATATGTTAAGTAAAGAGTTCAACAAATAGTATGGGAAAAAACAAAAACTGTTCAACAGTCAAGACAAGGGCTATTCAAAATCATTGCTTCTCAAAGCATCAATTTCACTTCTACAGATTGCTTTTTAGGTACTCTGTTAGTTATCACAAGTCAGGGAGAACATATGGTATTTTTCCCTCTGGGACTGGCTTATTTCACTAAGTATGATTTTTCCCATTTTGTCCATTTTGTTGCAAATGACAGGATTTTTTTTAACCACTGTATAGTGTTCTATGGTGTACATATCCCATAATTTCTTTACCTAGTTTTCAGTTGACAGGCATTTGGGTTGATTCATGTCTTAGTTATTGTGAATTGAGCTTCAATAAACATGGGGGGCGTACAGATAGTTCTTTCATATGCTGATTGAATTTCCCTTGGGTAAATTCCCAGGAGTTGGATGGTTGAGTCTTATGGTAGGTCCACATTCAGATTTCTGAGGTATCTCCATACTGTCTTCCATAGTGGCTTTACCAGTCAACATTCCCACCAACAGTGGATAAGGGTATATTTTTCCCCCACATCCTTGCCAGCATTTGTGTGTGTTGATTTCTGTATGAAAGCCATTCTAATGGCAGTGAAGTGAAACCTCATTGTGGTTTTGATCTGCATTTCCCTGATGGCTAGTGATCCTGAGCATTTTTTCACATATCTGTTGGCCATTGGGATTTTGTCTTTTGAAAAATGCCTGTTTAAGTCCTTTGCCCATGTCTTCACTGGATTGTGTGTGTGTGTGTGTGTGTGTGTGTGTTGTTTCTTAATCTCTTTATATATTCTGGTTATTAATCCTTTGTTGGTTGCATTGTTTGCAAATGATTTGCCCCATTTTGTTGGTTGCTTCTTCACTTTCCTGACTTTTTTTTGTAATGCAGAAGCTTCTCAATTTGATGTCCTCCCATTTGTCAATTTTGGCTTTGACTTCCCGTGCCTCTGGGGTCTTTTCCAAGAATTGTTTGCCTATGCCAATGTCTTGCAGAGTTTCCCCTATGTTCTCTAATCATTTGATGGTATTGGGTCATAGATTTAGGTCTCTGATCCATTTTGAGTGGATTTTTGTGTAATGTGTGAGGTATGGGTCTTGTTTCATCTTTCTGCATGTGGAGATCCAGTTTTCCCAGCACCATTTTTTGAAGAGACTGTCCTTGCTCCAGGGATTGATTTTAGCTCCTTTGTCAAATAAAAGTTGGTAGTAGATGTGTGGAATACTTCATAGAATTTCAATTCTGCTCCATTGACATACATGAATGTTTTTCTGCCAGTACCAGGCTGCTTTGGTTATAACTGCTCTGTAGTATGTCTTGGAATCTCGTATTATGATGCCTCTGGCTTTGTTTTTGTTTTATAAGATTACTTTAGCTATTCGGGGTCTCCCATTCTTCCATATGAATTTCAGCAACATTTTTTCTATATCTGAGGATAATGTCCTTGGTGTTTTGATTGGTATTGCATTGATTCTGTAAATCGCTTTCAGTAGTATGGACATTTTGATGATACTGATTCCTCCAATCCAGGAACATGAAAGATTTTTCCATTTTTTGGTATCTTCCTTTTTTTTTTTTTTTGGACAGGCAGGTGGACAGAGAGAAAGGTCTTCCTTTGCCGTTGGTTCACCCTCCAATGGCCACCGTGGCCGACGCACTGAGGCCGATGCACTGTGCTGATCTGAAGCCAGGAGCCAGGTGCTTCTCCTGGTCTTCCATGGGGTGCAGGGCCCAAGGACCTGGGCCATCCTCCACTGCACTCCCAGGCCACAGCAGAGAGCTGGCCTGGAAGAGGGGCAACCGGGACAGAATCCGGTGCCCCGACTGGGACTAGAACCCAGTGTGCCGGCGCTGCAAGGCGGAGGATTAGCCTAGTGAGCTGCGGCGCCAGCCTCCAGGACTATTTTTAATAGCAATGGTGAGAATGGGTATCCTTATCTGGTTCTGGATCTCAGCAGACATGCTTCCAGGTTTTCCCCATTTGATAGGATGCTGGTTTTGGGTTCGTCATAAATTGCCTTAATTAAATTGAAGAATTTTCCTTCTAAATCCAGTTTGCTTAGAGTTTTCATCATGAAAGGGTGTTGCAGAGAAGGCAACATATAAATACATACATCTATTGAGATAACCATATTGTTCTTATTCTTCAGTTTGTTGATACGATGTATCAGATTGATGGATTTGTGCATGTTAAACCATCCCTGCATTTCAGGAATAAATCCTACTTATTCTGGGAGAATGATTTTTCTGATGTGTTGTTGGATCAATTGTCCAGAATTTTGTTGAGGATTTTTGAGTCTATGTTCATCAGAGAAATTGGTCTGTAGTTCTCTTTTCTCTATTGTCTCTTTTTTAGGTTAAGGAATTAAGGTGATGCTGGATTCATAGAAGGAGTTTGGGAGGATTTCCTCTCTTTCAGTTGTTTTGAATAGCTTGAAAAAAATTGGAGTTAGTTCTTCTTTAGAATTCAGCAGTTAAGCCATCTGGTCCTGGGCTTTTGTTTGTTGGCAGGGTATTTATTCCTGATTAATTTTCTGTCTTGGTTATTGGTCTGTTCAGGTTTTCTATGTCTTCATGGCTCAATTTAGGTAGATTGCATGTGTCCAGGAATCTGTCCATTTCTTCTAGATTTTCCATTTTGTGGCAGACAGCTCTTTGTAGTAATTTCTGATGATTCTTTTTACTTCTGTGGTGTCTGTTAAATTTCTTTTTTCATCTATAATTTTATTAATTTGGGTCTTTTCCCTCCTTTTTTTGTTTTTGTTAGCTGGGCTAAATGTATATTAATTTTATTTATATTTTCAAAAACCAGTTCTTTGTGTTGCTGATCTTTTGTATTTTGTTGGTTTTGATTTTTTTTTTCTCTAATCTTAATTCTTTCTCCTACTAGTTTTGGGTTTGGTTTGCTGTTTTTCTAGGTCCTTGAGATGCATTGACTTTCCAATATCTTGATGTAGGTACCAATTGCTATAAACTTTCCTCTTAATACTGCTTTTGCTGTATTCCATAAGTTTTGTTATACTATATTACTGTCTTCGTTTGTTTCCAGAAATTTTTTGATTACTCTTTTGATTTCTTGAATGACTCACTGTTCACTCAGGTGCATGTTCAGTCTCCATGTGTTTGATATGGTCTAGGGATTCCTGAGTTTATTTTCAACTTCATTGCATTGTGGTCAGAGAAGATGCTTGGTATTTCAGTTTTGTTGAATTTGCTGTGACTTGCTTTATGGCCTAGCATGTGTTCAGTCCTAGAGAAAGTTGCATGCACTGCTGAGAAGAATGTGTATTTTGCAGCTATAGGATGAAAAGTTCTGTAGATATTCGTTGGTCCTTTTGGTCCATAGTGTTGATTAACTGTTTCCTTGCTGATTTTCTGTCTAGTTCATCTGTTCATTGATAGAAGTAGGGTGTTGAAGTCCCCCCCATTACTATTTTATTTAAGTCAGTGTTTCTGTTTTACTCCATTAACATTTATTTTAAATAGCCAGGTGCCCTGTAATTAGGTGCATATGTTTATAATAGTCACATCTTCTTTGTCTCTTTTAACAGTTTTTGTGTCAAAGTCTACTCTGTATGCTATTAGGATGGCTATATCAGCTCTTTTTTGGTTTCTGTTGGAATGGAATATATTTTTCCATCCTTTCTCTTTCAGTGTGCATGCATCTTTGTTGGTGAGATGTGTTTCTTGTAGGCAGCAAATAGATGGGCTTAGTTTTGTAATTCCTTCAGCCAGTCTGTGTCTTTTAAGTGGAGAGTTGAGGCTGTTTACATTCAAGGTGACTATTGATATGTAATGACTTTACCATGCCATTTTTCCTTTAATATTCCTATTTTTTTACTTTAGATTTCCTTTGTATTTTTACTGGGAGATTTCCTTTTTTTACTTTCTTTCATTGTGATGACCATATTTCTGTGTGTGGCACATCCTTAAGCATTTTTTGCAAGGCTGAATGGGTGGTGAAAAATTCTTTCAATTACTGTTTATTATGGAAGGTCTTTATTTCACCTTCATTCATAAATGAGAGCTTTTCAGGATACAGTATTCTGGGTTGACAGTTTTTTTTTTTTTTCTCTTAAGACTTGGAATTTATCTTTCCATTCTCTCCTAGCCTATAGAGTTTCTGATGAGAAATCTGCTGTGAATCTAATTGGAGATCCTCTGAAAGTAAACTGGCATTTCTCTTGTGCACATTTTAAAATCTTTTCCTAATGTTTTTCTGTGGAGAGTTTGACCACAATGTGTTGTGGTGAAGATCTTTTCTGGTCATGTCTATTAGGAGTTGTATGTGCTTCCAGGACGTGGATGTTTCTTTCTTTCTCCAAATTAAGGAAGTTTTCTGTTACTACTTCAATAAAAAGGCCTCCTAATCCTTTCTCTATTTCCACACCTTCAGGAAGTCCTAAAACCTGTATGTTGGGTTATTTAATAGTATCCTGTAGATATTCAATCGTGTTTTTAAGTTTTCGAATTTCTTCCTCTTATTTTTAGTGTGACTATAAAATTTCCTGCAATTTGTTTTCTAAGTCAAATATTTTATTTATTTTATTATTTTATTTTATTCATTTTCTGACAGGCAGAGTGGACAGTGAGAGAGAGAGACAGAGAGAAAGGTCTTCCTTTGCCGTTGGTTCACCCTCCAATGGCCACCGCCGCCAGAGCGCTGCGGCCGGCGCACCGCACTGATCTGATGGCAGGAGCCAGGTGCCTCTCCTGGTCTTCCATGGGGTGCAGGGCCCAAGGACCTGGGCCATCCTCCACTGCACTCCCTGGCCATAGCAGAGAGCTGGCCTGGAAGAGGGGCAACCGGGACAGAATCCGGCTCCCTGACCGGGACTAGAACCTGGTGTGCAGGTGCCGCTAGGTGGAGGATTAGTCTGTTGAGCCGTGGCACCGGCCTGTCAAATATTCTTTCTTCTGCCTCACTGATATTGTTGTTAAGGCTCTCCACTGAATTTTTTATTTTTCTATTGAGTTCTGAGGTCTTCATTTCTAAGATTTGATTTTGATTTCTCTCTAAGATCTCAATTTCGGACAAATTATCTTTCATGTCTTGTATGAATCTCATTAGTTCGTTCATTTGCTTCTAATTACTTCTAAGTATTCCTACAATCAGTATTTTTAATTCCATTTCTGGCATTTCTTCAATCTCTTCATTTCCTGTTGAAGTGTTGTGTTCTTTTGGGGGTATCATGTTGTCTTCGTTATTGATTCTTGAATTGCTACATTTATTAATTGGCATTTGTGGTGATACTTGTTGGTTTCTTTTGCTTTTTCCTTGTGATGGCTTATTTTTTGGACTATGCCTCTGTGGATTAGTGGAGTGTCTGCTTTTTCCATGAAAACCTAGAGGCATGTGGTAGCTGAACAATGACCCAAACTAGTTGGAGGTGTTGCTGTAGAACCCTCAAACTGAGTCTTCTCACCCAACACACAGAGAGTCCATCACTGACATTGATGTGGTAGAAGAAAGTAGGTGTTTGTTGCAAAGCACAGAGCAAGGAGCTGGGCAGCTAGTGCTTCATTCCCTGGCTCCCTGAGGAGTTAAGCATTAAGGTTCTAATGCATTGAAATTGGGGCTGAGATGTGTCCAAGTCCCAGGTTGGTCAGTGGTGCTAATGACCTTCCTTTGGTCAGTGATGCCATACGTTTTAGATTGCCAGGTGGCTCCAGCTGTTTTGCAGGTTATGTGAAGGTGGCAGCTACATCCTGCCTGGACCTGGAATTTCGCTACACATACCACCCCAGGAAAATGCTGGCCATTATGGTTCTTACCTATTGGAGAAGCAAATGACTCCTTGAGTCTGGTGATTAGAACCTTGTAAGGCCAGCTGTAATGCTTCCTCAAGTCAGTGAATTCCTTCTGATAAAGGACAAGCAAGGACATCTTGGGAGACAAACAAGAGGCTGTGCCCTACTTTTACTTTATAAAAGTTTGGTTTCAGTCCCAAATCTGGGGAGAGTGTGTGGGACCCAGCTGTGGAGTACACTACCCCAGGAGAATGGGAAGAATGGGGGAGGTATGCCCCCTAGTCCATGGGAGCAGGAACCCTTCCCCTTAGCTCTAGAGGATAGCACCTGCCATGATGTGCTGAAACCTCTGTCCCATGAAGTACAGGGCTTCTCCTGGGGTCCTAGTTGAGTTTCTGGGTTGAACTTGGCTTGTGAGGCTATGGTCCCTTGTGTGCCTGTGTGGCAAGATGTGGCACTGCAAGTGTCTGAACATGCCAGGGCTTCTCTCTCCTAAGGCAGTATGGATTCCAACAGTGGCTCCCTTCTCAATATTGCACCACTCTGCCTCAGCCCATGCTCTGGAGGCTTGGTGGGTGTGGAGACAGTGACAGTGTTGGTTCTCTGAAGCCAAGGTACTAGGCATAGTCTAGATAGCTCCCCTTGCTGGGTTCCAAAATCTGTGACCGTTGGATGCCTAATAGATAGCACTTCTGGGGCATCTGAGGACCCTGGGGATGAGGGCTAGTGGAGTCCTCCTGCTAAACCTTTCCCACCCCTCTTCCCCTGCTGTGAGGTCATGGGCTGTATTGGCATTGTTCTTCATTCCTTAATGGTGTCATGCCAGGTCTCCATGTCCTGTGTCTCCCTTGCTGAACCCCAGTGTTATCCCTTGTGCACTCACTTGGATGTGCAGCTTTTGTCACTTTGGTTCTTTGTGGAGGAGTACGGCATCTTGGGGGGCTGTTTAATAATTTCTGTACATTAGCTGGCGCTGCAGCTCCATAGGCTAATCCTCAGCCTTGCGGCGCCGGCACACCGGGTTCTAGTCCTGGTTGGGGCGCCAGATTCTGTCCCGGTTGCCCCTCTTCCAGGCCAGCTCTCTGCTGTGGCCCAGGAGTGCAGTGGAGGATGGCCCAGGTCCTTGGGCCCTGCACCCCATGGGAGACCAGGAGAAGCACCTGGCTCCTGGCTTCGGATCAGCGTGGTGTGCCGGCTGTAGTGGCCATTGGAGGGTGAACCAATGGCAAAGAAAGACCTTTCTGTCTGTCTGTCTCTCACTGTCCACTCTGTCAAAAAAAATAATTCCTGTACATTGTTATCACTTTATTCCGTTCAGATCACATGAATGTTATTTTTCTTGACTGTAGTGTACATGGTAGCTATTAATCAACATTGATGCAATGTTTTGGCAGAAATGGGAATCAGTACAACTATTTCAACATATTAACCCAGACAACCTGAGCCTTGAGTTCTTCGGTTTTTTTTTGTTTGTTTGTTTGTTTTTTTTAAAGATTTATTTTATTTATTTGAAAGACAGAGTTACAGAGAGAGGCAGAGACACAGAGAAAGAGAGGTCTTCCATCCACTGGTTCACTCCCCAGATGGCTGCAATGGCCGGAGCTGTGCCGATCCAAAGCCAGGAGCCAGGAGCTTCTTCCCAGTCTCCCATGTAGGTGCAGGGGTCCAAGAACTTGGGCCATCCTCTACTGCTTTTCCAGGCCATAGCAGAGAGCTGGATTGGAAAAGGAGCAGCTGGGACTAGAACCAGTGCCCATATGGGATGCCAGCACTTCAGGCCAGGGCATTAACTCACTGTACCATAGCGTTGGCCCCATCTGTTTAAGAGATATATTTTAATTGAAAAGCAGAGTTACAGAAGAGAGAGAAAGGGATTTCCATCAACTGATTCACTCCTCATGTGGCCAGGAACTTCATCCAGGTCTCCCACATGGGTGGAGGGGCCCAAGGACTTGGGCAATCCTTTGTTGCTTTCCCTGGTGCATTAGCAGGGAGCCGGGTCAGAAGCGGAGCAGCTAGGACTCGAACCAGTACCTATATGGGCTGCTGTCACTGCAAATGGTGCTTTAACCTGCTGTGCCACTGGGCCTTGACTTCTGAGATTGAGCTGGCAATATGTTCTCGAGGAAGTCCTACCTCTACTAAACTTCAGCTCTTTCATCTGTAAAATCAGGATAGAAGTCCCTGTCTTATAAATGCAGCCTACGTTTGGTGTACAGTTTAGAAAATAAATAGGGCTCGTGACATGGGTCTAGTTTGGCCAAACATTACCATTCTACATTTCTGTGTTCAGCATGTTAATTTAGTTTATATTTAGGCTAATATTTCAAGTGTTTAAATATGTTTATTGGGGCCGGTTCTGTGGCATAGCAGGTTAGACCTCCTCCTGTGGCACTGGCATCCCATATGGGTGCTGGTTCAAATCCCAGCTGTTAACTTCTCATCCAGCTCCCTGCTGATGGCCTGGGAAGGCAGTAGAAGACGGTCCAAGTGCTTGGGCCCCTGCACCCGTGTGGGAGACCCAGAAGCTCCTGGCTCCTGGTTTCAGATTGGCCCAACTCCAGAGGTTGTAGCCATTTGGGGGATGAACCAATGGAGGGACTCTGTCTTTGTAATTCTGCCTTTCAAATAAATATTTAAAAATTTTAATTTCACCTACTTGAAAGGCACATACATACAGAGATATCTTGAGAAATTGATCTATTTGCTGTTTCCCTCCCAAGTGCACACAACAGCCAGAGCTGGACAGGCTGAAAGCAGAAGCCCAGAATTCAACTTTGGGTCCAAGTGTGTAGTAAAGGCCCAAGCACTTGGACCATCTTCTACTGTCTGCCAGAGTGCACATTAGCAAGAAACTGGATCAGAAGCGAGTTGCCAGGACTTAAACCCCCATTCTGATGTGTGATATAATTTCCCAAGAGGAGGCTTAACCAGCTGCGCCACAACACCTGTCCCTAGTTTTATTTTTGTACTCTAATTAAATCCTGATCATCACTGAAGAATAGCTCAGTTAACAAAGTTGATACCACCCATAAAAGTGCAAAGTAAAATACAGCTAACTATGAAACACTGCAAATCGCAAGCAGGGCCTTGGCCGGGGGTAAGTCAGGCTTTGACAGGTAAATTATGCATTTCTATATGACATAAGCACCCCACTCTGGCTGGTGTGACAGTCATCCATTCTTAGATAAGAAGGGAGTCCCAATGCTCTAAGTCACATACAGATCACTTGGGGATCTTTTTAAAATGAAGAATTCAGTAGGCTGGGGGTAAGGGCAGGGATTCTGCATTTGTAGAATATGCTTAGTGTATCTGATGTTGTCACTCTAAAGACCGATGGTAAACACACTGAAACTGCTGATAGAAGTTTAGTGTATATACAAAACAAGTGACATGTTTATAAAAGTATTTATTTACATTTTAAGCTCACATGACACACTTTGTAGGATGGAATGGCTAAGGTGAAATATACAAAGCCAGTATAAATGCATACACATGGATTTTTATCTGAACAGAATGCTAGAGAGGCTTTACATGAATTGAGGTTCTTCTCTATATTTAAGGTGTTCCCTTAAATTATTGTACTGTCATGATGCCTCCCAAAAGGAATGAATTTCACTTGCATCACTCAAAAAAGCTGACTCTGATTTATTGTACAACTATCCATATGCTCTAAAGCCAAAATGACTTCACAGTGCCAAGATGTTCTCATAGGTCACAACATGATACAATGAATGTTTTAATCTGAGTGCTTTGGTTTAGGCTTTGACTTGGTTTTGGCATTACTTGTATAGTTGTCATTGTAGTGAGTCACTTATTACAGGTAATCCATTCAAAACAGGACTTGAGTAATAATAATACAAAGCATTTAGCCTTGACTTGATTGGGAATACCTTGAAGAGGCCAATAATAGCAAAAACATTTATCCTTGCCCTCACTTGGGAAAGAAAGAGAAATCGCACACACACTCTCTCTCACACACACACATACACACACCCAATTTCAAAAAACCCCAATCTGCTGTAAAAGTCTTATTCTTTCTTATAAAGATGTTCCTCACAATAATAACTGCCCTGGGTACTGGTAAACTGGAATACTAGACCTGTAAAGTCTCTTCCTGTACCTTGGTAATGTAGGACTTTGTGAGCATTTTACGCAAAAGATGTGAAGGTTAAATCTATAAGGAAGGCATGGAAGCTTCCGGGAAGGACTCTCATTCAAAATAGCTGTGAAAATCTAGATTAAGAGTTTTAGAAGAGTAAGTCAAATAAAATACTAGGGTCACTTCTAGTCCTTTCCTCTATTTCCCTTCCTGCACAAATCTGAGCTTAAGGACTCAGACTTCCACAAAGCAGAAGAAAGTAAAATAGTATAAATGCAGGCTCTGCCGACATCTTCCCTTCCCTAGTGCTTATTACAAAGGCAAACTCAATTCCCGTTCCTGGAAATGAACACTCCATCTCCTGAGACTATTTTAAATAACAGTTCCTAAATCAAAATAAAGGTTGAAGACTAGTGCTTTTAATAAATAGCAGTTAAAGGCTTTTAAAATAACACAAAATTTGGAAGGGTGCTACTATAAAGACTGAAAGCAAAATTAAAACATAACTTTAACACCTTACATTTATTTAATCTCTTTAGCAGGTCCTTTAAAAGCTATAAGCTGTATTATAAAATTGCCAGTGAGATGCTCACTTGAAACTGTTTCTCAAAAATAAACTGTACACATATATAAATTTGAGGTATCTATACATTGCTCATATTGATCTTTTTTTCCAATCTCCTAAGTGGGGTAAAGGCAGAAATCAAGTGCTTAACTGAAAGCTAGTTTAACATTTGAGGGGTGTTTTGATTTTTGAATAAGGGGATTCTTAATGTAGTCTAAAATTTTCCAGAAAGTCATATACACACTTATTGTACAACATTTTATATACATATAAATACAAATGTATAGGAAATGAACAAATTGAATTAAATTTTTCATGATGTAAAAAAAGTACAAGTGTGACCACATGTTAAGCTAGATATTGAAGAAATATGCTTGATTCACTCAATGGCAATGACTTTGAGTAATTTGATGCATATCACATAAGCACGCCACAAATGCTTAGTTTATTTTTGGCCTTAGCGTAGGCCTGTGCACAGTTTTAAATGAAAAACATTTTCTATTAAAGCTAATGCAATACAAGTAGTTAAGTCTCCTGGGAATGTCTGCACTGGAGTAGAAAGATTTGGGGAAGGCATGATAGCTAATGTCAAATATTTTAAAGTATTACTACAGTAAAGGATTAACATTTTTTCCAGAGGCAAATAAGGACACTCTGAAAGGCTATGAAAAATTAAAAGCTCTGCTTCATCAAGTGTGAACTCCCAGTTCTACAAACAACGGTGCCTTGTCGGGAAGTGTGACAACTAGTGGGTGGTGTGGCCTGGGAGAATGCTGAGCTTCCTTGATGGGAATCACTTGGTTGAGGTTGAGTTTTACCTGGTTTTCCTGCATATACGGCAGTGTTTGATTTTGCTGTTATATCTTATAAATAGATGTGGCCCTCCTCAAATACATGAAAGTTAATTTTTCTGTTCTAATTATTCTCCCAGAAAAACAAGCAGGTGGCTGCGATGAGCTTTGGCAGCATTCGGCACCTGATAAGTTCTCTACCAACTAATGGTAGAAGTAGACTTTGAGCAGAGATTTTAATTGGAGGGGGGAAAATCTAAAATGTTGACTATTATGGAAATTTCTGATCTTGAGAATGAAGGGAAGGTCCTGTTTAGCACTTTTTAAAAACCAGATGGCATATCACAGTAAGAAATCCTTATAATTTATGTATAAGAATAGAAGCCTGGGCATTTTGACTCATACAATATAAACCATTACATAAATTTGAGTTTCTGTTAAAGAAGCAGAGAAATGTAGAATTCCCATCTGCTGGTTCACTCCCCAAATGCCAGCAGAGGCTGGGCCTGGGCCAGGGTCAAGACAGAAGCTGGGAATACAATCCAGGTCTCTCGCATCAGTGGCAGGAACACAATTATTTGAGTCATCACCACTGCCTCCTGGGGTTTGGCAGGAAGCTGGAATCAGGAACTACAGCCAGGTCTGAAAGCCCAGCATCGGGATGTGGGATATGGGCACCTTAACTGCTAGGCTAAACACCTACTCCCTACAAGGGCTTTTTTTTTTTTTTCCCAGAAGATGAAATGCATTAAAAATGTAGAAATAAAAAGAATCCTATGGCTGTAAATACATGACAAATAAATAAGGTCACAAGGTTTATCCATGTCAAATTCTTGAGAGAGGCCTATAGCAGTTCAGGAAGACAGTCTACAGTATGGTTCCCTGAGTTCACTGAGTTCTGGAGGCAACCCCAAGGGTAAATTCATGAACTCCAAGAGTAGCTATTTACTCCCACGTGGTTTGTTCGGTATTATCTGTATAGTTCAAATGCTTTAAGACTGTGGCTCTATCATTTCTTAGAAGACAAGTTCCCAAATGAAACTTCTAACGGGGGAAGAAAAGGCCATTGAAAGAAAGTAAAGCTTTAGTGTTAAGAGTATGGTTGAATAAATTGGCTCTAAGTCTATAGTACATCAAGAGTTGGTAATACTGTCATAGGCGTTAGTAAGAAGGTAGAGTTCTATGGTCTTGGGCTTTTGTGACCACAGGGTTATAGAGATCAGTCTTCTTATCAGTTACAATTTACCAGTTAATCCAGAGAATTAAACTATTAAAAACAGAGTGACTTTTCAGTATTCAGCTAGGAACCCTAAAAATAAACTTCATAACCACTATAATCAATCTCAAAAGATCTGGACTCTATACAGATTTGTACTTAATCCCAGTGACTTTTTAAAAATTCACTCAAAACTTTGTAAATTGTTTGAATTATATTCATATGTCCCCCTTACTGGTGGCTGTTAGAATTCTTAAATTGGAAGTTTGGGAATAAACAGTGGAATACATCAATATTTGTTTGAAACTCCCATTATGGTCTGTTTGGAAAACTAATGACAGTGAATGTGGAGACTCCGGGTCTGTTGGTTGCAGTCTTAAGGCTTAATACTAAGCCATTCAAGGTTAAGAAACATAGGTTTAAAGAACCTACTGAAATATTCCATGTATTTCAGTAAAGTGCACAGATAGAAGCATGTCCTTTGGTTTGGCTAGGACCTCAGAGGAGGTGTAGAAATGAGTGGCGCTGGTGTCAGATTCCTGACGATATTATTGAGGCTGGCGATCTTCTCTTCTAGGAGGTAATTTTTCTTTTCTGCTGTTTTCTGTCGTTGTTCAGTCACTTCCAGGGCTTTTAACAGCTGGGCATTTTCAACGTACAAATCCTTCACCATGGCATCTGCTTTGGTATTCTTGCAGAGCTAGAAACAGAACCAGAAACATCTTGACTCCATTTCTATCTTTCTTGTAAGCTCAAGATCAGACATGAGGACACGTGTTTTTTTTTTTTTTTTTTTTTTTTTTTTAACAGGCAGAGTGGACAGTGAGACAGAGAGACAGAGAGAAAGGTCTTCCGTTGCCGTTGGTTCACCCTCCAATGGCCGCCGCGGTCAGCGCGCTGCGGCCGGCGCACCGCGCTTGTCCGATGGCAGGAGCCAGGAGCCAGGTGCTTTTCCTGGTCTCCCCATGAGGTGCAGGGCCCAAGCACCTGGGCCATCCTCCACTGCACTCCTGGGCCACAGCAGAGGGCTGGCCTGGAAGAGGGGCAACCGGGACAGAATCTGGTGCCCCGACCGGGACTAGAACCCGGTGTGCCGGCGCCGCAAGGCGGAGGATTAGCCTGTTGAGCCACGGCGCCGGCCCGAGGACACGTGTTTTATACAGGCCAACTGTCCTGCCAATGACACCCTTTCATTTTACAGTACAACATCAGACTTGGCGTCAGAGACACAGCGGAGCATATCCATGTCTTCCAGCTTATTCTTTGGAAAATGAGTGTGTAGATGTTAGTGAAGAAAAGAATGGATATTTCAGAGTTCCAAATGAAAGCTGCTCCCCATCTAAGTTCCTTTATTCATTCTGTGAAATATGGAAACACTTCTGTCCCTTACATTTCAGAGGGGCAAGGTGTGACCCTGCACTACAAATGCTTAAAGTTATCACTCATAACTGTGAGCTACTGATCCTTTGAAAATCTGGCTCATGGATTAGAAATAAGAGACTTTGAGCCGGCACCGTGGCTCAACAGGCTAATCCTCCGCCTGGGTTCTAGTCCCGGTCGGGGCGCCGGATTCTGTCCCGGTTGCCCCTTTTCCAGGCCAGCCCTCTGCTGTGGCCCAGGAGTGCAGTGGAGGTTGGCCCAAGTGCTTGGGCCCTGCACCCCATGGGAGACCAGGAGAAGCACCTGGCTCCTGCCACCGGATGAGCGCGGTGCGCCGGCCACAGCGCGCCGTCCGCGGCAGCCATTGGAGGGTGAACCAACGGCAAAGGAAGACCTTTCTCTCTGTCTCTCTCTCTCTCACTGTCCACTCTGCCTGTCAAAAATTAAAAAAAAAAAAAAAAGAAAAGAAAAAGAAATAAGAGACTTTGCCTGAACTCTTTTTGTGCCTGGAGCCTTGTGTAGAAGGTATATTCTAATCACTGTGGCTAGAATACATAGTCTAGGTTTGGATGGGAAAACGTGTTAGCAGCCTTGGCATCTGTTCACTAGTGCTCTTACTAATACCTTCCACTCATCAAACCCACTCTCAAGCAGGGCATCTACAACTATAAAGGTCTATGGGAATAAAGAGCAAGTCAAGAGCAGCTAATGAATTTATTAGCATTTCTAAGGGTAACCATGAGGACAGCAACACTATAAAGCCCAGACATACATGACTGGCAGGTGTGATGTGACATTTCAGAACTTCCTCTCTACACTGAGCTGTTGCATACAAAGTTGCCCCCTCTGACTCTTCTCATTTTTAAAACACTTCCATGGCTCTTCATCTCCTAGTACAGAGGAGCAGGAGCCACGTATGGAAGCCAAGCACTTGGATGGAGACTATGGGCATGTTAACCGCTAAGCTAAACACTTGTTCCCTACAAGAGGATTTAACTCTAAAGTCAGTGCCTTTTTTTCCCAGAAGTTTAAATGCCCTGAAAATGTAGAAATAAAAATTCTATGACTGTAAATGACACACAAATAAGGTCACATGGCTTATACACTCCACATTCTTAGAGAGGCCCTATAGTAGTTCAAGAAGACATTATTTAGTTGTTCCCCAAGTTCTTGAGGCAGCACCGAGTAAATTCATGAACTTCGCAAGTTCTTGTCTGTATCGGCTTTAAGATCAGCTCTTGAGATTATTACTCTTAAGTTTTATGTATCTAGAAAAACAAAGCTGGCTAATTCCCACCCCGAGATCCCTCAGTCAATTGTCTTGGTTTGCAGAAAGGCTGTAACACTCTCCTGGAAGGCAGTCCCCCTGTGTCTCTCCAGTGCATACCCAACTAATTCGTCAGCCCTCATGCCACACCTGGCACCAGCAGGAGAGAAGGACAGACTACTTGGTGGACCGAATTTATTATCCCTAGTTATTTACCAAAATCACATTTCCTACCTTGGGGGAAGAAACCACAAAAACCCTTTCCCAAATCTGAAAATATTCAATGTGAGCCACTGACCCTCATCAGAGATGCCACAGGTCTATGTGAGTCCCTGGTGGCAAATACACAATTGTAACTTGTGCACACACCTACGTCTTCAAAGAGCTTTGGGAAAACACAGGGAGCAAGCAGAGTTTATATTCTGGGCACGGTGCGATGGAGAGGGAATCCTAACTTCTCCTGGACATAGAATTTGCCTTTATTGAACAAGAACAGTGAAGTTAATGGCGATAAAGGAATGTGAGACTGGCGCCGAGACTGGAATGGGAGGTGGACAGACAGAGGTGACCAGGGCCGCTCACTTGTTCTTTGAGCTGATTCACTTTCTCCTGAAGAAGCCTTTTCACCAGTTTCAGTTTCTGTTCAACTTCTATCATGCGTTCCTCCATGACAGTTACCAGTTGCTCCTGGTTTTCCTGGAGGCAAGAAAACAATGTGCATTATCATTTGAAAGTCAGGCCATACTGAAAACAGCAGTGACTGATTTTCCCCAAAAGATGCCTAGAGAAAGGACAGCCACTGTTTTGTCTTAGTATCAGGAAGGATGGATTTCAGATGAGATGGGAGTTCTGAGCACTGCGTGGATTGTAGAAAAGCAACCCTATCAGAAATAATCAAAGACAAATAATGAAAAAAAAATCTTACCTGTGTGACTACTGTCTCCTGATAGAGCAAAATTCTTAAAGCCCATACTTTAATAACTGTATGGATGTACTACTTCTAGCAAAATGGGTATCCAAAGTTAAGTAAAAGGTGACTATCAACTTCCTCTCTGTGATTTGGGACTTAATCAAACACTGAGTTGATTCAGGTTTGCCTGACTTGCACCATGCATGTCTCTTGTTCATTTGAAATGGCTGGTTGGTTGCTCTGAGGCTGCTAGTAACCAGCCTCTTCCTGCCATTATTCTAGTCATCTGTTTGCAAATTTGACTTGTCTATGTGAAGCAAACATCTGGAGTAGAGGATGGGTCTATCAACAGAACACACTGAAAAGTAAGGATCTTCTCCCCTTAGGGCAGGGAAAACACCCCTGGCCTTGCTTCATCTTCTCACTCAGTAGTGATAGGTTCAGGAGTACTTGGGCCATGGGCCTTGAAGAGCAGAGATCTAGAGAGAAATTAGAGTGCAACTGATTGGGCCCCTATCTCCCACCCATGGCCTACTGATGTGTCCCATGTAAAGAATCTGAGACACAAGAAGGTGCTTCAAATAATTAAGCAAAGTTCCAATGTTTAATGACTGATGGCATTTAGGTTCACTTTAAACACTCTGCAGAATGACCCAACGTGAGTCCACAGCCGACATTTGTTTGGAGAGTAAATCACAGCACTTAGTCACATGTTTTAGTGATTTCTTTTATGATTAATTTGATAAACTGTAGTAGATCCAAGTCTAATGTACAAAGTAACTTTAAATTGGGCCTTGAATATCTAAGAAAGGTAAAATGGCTTTTTAAAATTCAGACATAATGGAAAAATGCCTGATTTCCATTTGCCTAGAGAAATAAATAAAAAGCCAAACAAAACCCCATTACAATGGATAATTTGAAAAACATGGAATATGGTATAAGAGTGGAAAAGAGGAAAAACAGAGGCAGTCATATTTAAAATTCATTTTATTGTTTCATCAAAATTTTCCTTTTTCCTGTCAAAAAGTATTACACAGTGTATACAAAACAGTATAAATATCCCTGATTTTCTTCAAATTCCATATATAAAAGTAGTACCTTTTGTTAAAAATAGTTACAACGTATGGAATGAGAAAATAGATAGAATATGTCCTTTGAAGAATTTTAAATCGACACTCTTGAAATGGAATAAATAAATTTGCAATAAGCTGAAGTTTGTGAATTTTGTTCACAAAATCTGTCATTTCTACATAAATAATTGAGACATAATACTGCAAAGGCTTCACAGTAAAGATAAAGTGACTTGGAAGAGCACTTGATTGCAACATCCTCAGCTTATGTCTCTATGTTGGGCTGGTGAGTGTGCGTGTGTGGGAGAGTGCAGGCAGCGTGTGCCAGGGCAAGCAATGTCATCATGAGCGGCCCAGTTTTCACAGGTGCCCAATCCTTCTGTAGGAATCTGTATGCACTGCGCGCTGCTCCGGTAGCAAGGCCTAGAGAAAGAAGGCAAGTGGTACACTTCACCCTGAGGTCAAGATCGGTTTTGGGGGAGTCTAAACGCACACATGTATAATGCAAACGAGGGTTAGAGGAGCACACACGGACACTACAGATGCAAGCAAAGCAACACCAAGGCAGAGGAAACCACGTCACTGCACACACACAGACCACGTGCAGACTCTAAGAATACTCTGTACGCCTAAAACGAGCATCGCTGAAAGAGCTCGAGACAGGTGAGCCTGTTGTGGCTGCCATAATTGACTTGCCCTGTCGTCTGGCTGGAGGACTTTCCTCCTGATGTCCTTGGAGTACAGGTCATTGTTTTTAAACATCAGTGAGTGGGTTGGCAAGAGCACGCTCTGGACATAGCACGTATGGGAGAGCAACAAGGAGACTGAGCCCAGCTGTGTGCCTGAGAAGGCCCGTGACACACTGAGGTCACGGTTCTGAGGTGCTGGTTCGAGCACTTGACGAGCAGTCGCAGAGCCCTTTTAACTGCCCACCACCGTCACACTTTGAATTCAAGACTTTCAAGTTAATCCGGGGCAAGGGGTTGAAGCGGCATGTAAAAAGCTTCCAAAAACAAGGATGTTAAAGCAAAAAAACTTTAAAAAAGTTTTGTTAGAACAGGTGACAAAAGTACAGGACATCATAACAGTAGATATGCTAGAAGGAGAGGAACAGGAAATTGCTCCTATGTACGATCCTGGTGCTTATGGGACTGTGCAGAGGTGCTTGCAAGGGATTAAGGGAGAGTGAGAAATTCCTTTCCCAATATTAACTGAGAGTTGAGGTATTGGAAAACAAATGATTGGAACCAGAGAATTAACGTTGAATTCTACCAAGAAACACTTCTCTGTCTTGATTCCTGATTCTGAATGAATTAAGAAATGTCTAGAAAAGGACAATTAGGAGTGAAACCGTAGAGAGAAGTAACTATTTGAAAACCTAAGTACTACAGAGTGTATCAGGTAGTGAGTAATGCTAGTTCCCAGGGAATAGGAAGAAGATTCCAAGTTTGAAAACCTACGTACTACAGACTGTATCTGCTAATGGGTAATGCTAATTCTAAGGGAAGAGGAAGAAGGTTCTTCATAAGTTTTTTTCAAACTAGGTAATTTTTAACAATTAACTGAAATGGAGCACTGACTACACATTCTACTTTTTGTTACAAATCCCATGGAATTTGGCAGGCTGCACCCCTCAGGTAGGGCAAGGCTCAAGCTGTTGTGTGAGTAGTGCATACCCTAGGATTGCACTGGAGTTGTGGAACATTTTTGGCAGCAAAGAGTATGAGGCCAACTGAGCCCCAGGCTCCAGTGATCCTGATCCTTGACCATCTGTTAGAAGTGTGCCAAGGACACCTCGCACCCTTCATCACCCAGCTTAGAAGCTAAGAGCTCGCATCAGCACTGCCAACCAGTGCCAACAGAGCACTGCCATTCAGTGCACCTGTAAAGGTGGGGAAGGCTGAACTCTGAGGTGAGGTTCAGAAGCCTTAGCCCCGCCCTGGAACTGGTCTGATTTTCCAACACACAGGGAGAACTGATGAGACAGGTGACCCAAGTTGAACACGGGAGGAGCCTCCCGCTGAGGCTGGCCGTACCTGTGGCGTGCTGGTTTCCGAGGTCCTGTTGAGCTCCTCCTGCAGGCACGGGTTTGTCCTTTCGGCCTGCAGCAGCTGCTGTTGAAGCTGCAGCAGGTGCTCCCGGGGCACCATCGGACAGGCTTGCTGCTGGAGCAGCTGCAGATCCCAGGCGTGAGGGGCGGGGCTAGGCGTCACAGTGGACCTCGGGGGCTGCATCTGGAGGGTAAGGGCAAGGACAAGGTCAGTGGCAGTGCCTTCGGGGCCAGGGCTAGCGTGAAGGCGGCAAGCCTGGGAACCCAAACCTATGGACAACCAGGAAATGGGACAGCACGTGAGCCTCGACAGGACACACAGGAAAGAGGTGTTCTGCCAGGGGGCACCAGTTACAGAATAAGCAAACTTGTTCACCTCTAACTGAGCGAGGCACTCACAGCATCACAGCATGAGGTACCGACGCAGAGGACACGTCTGACTTCTGTCTCCTTTTTTTTCTTACAACATGGAAATTTCACTGCCAATGTTGAATCAAGAGGGAGTCGGGAGAAGGAGGTACTTCAGTAACTTACCATTCGGTATGCTTCTTATGGGCAAATGTTAGTGACTATCTGTTTTCCAACCCAAAGATAGCTTATTATTATTTTTTAAAGAATCTCGTGTTAAAGATCTTTATGTCTTCATTTTTTCAGCATGTGGTCATACCCTCGAATAAGCAGCACAGTAAGACAGGCGATTCCTGGGCATGAGGAATGTTCTACCTGCCCTCTGAGAACCGGAGTAGGTGGAAGAGAAGTCCTTGTTGGAGGCAGTGAGGAAGTGGTGAGTATCAACGTGCCAGTGGGTGGGGGAGAGCCCGAGGCGGCTCACCCAGGGCTTTCTGGCCAGGGAAGCCTGCTATCTCCCATCTGTCAGCACAGTTGGCAGACACAGGGCTCAAACAGAAGGCATGCAGCAGACAAGACCAAGTATGCACTCGACAAGAAGCACCCCAGGCAGGTGAGAAAGGGGGAGGGGACCTCTGGGGTGCAGTTACAATGAAACAATACTGTGAGACTTCAGAGCCACTATCCGTTTCCAAACAGGTCAACTTCTGAGCTGAGCCATGGCCCATTTTGAAATATTTCTAAATTGGAGATGATTCAGAAAACCTACCCTTTCATTTTCCTCATTAAAGAATATGGAGAATTATAACCCCAGGATTTTATAGTAGTGGGATTATTTTCCTCAGCTATAAATATTGAGGAAAACCTTGATATACAGGTAAATATTCCACAACTAAAGCACAATGAAAATGAATACTGGCTCTTACAGGGCTGGTGGACAACAGAAATGATTACAAGGACAAGGAGTGGAATGAGATGTCCCCATGCCATGGAAACTCGGGTAAAGAGAATGTTCTACCTTCACACACTATCTCGGGCAGAGAACTGCACCCTTCTCTGCTACCTCCAACCACTGAGTTCTAGGTACAGGTTAGCCACAGACAAAAACAAAAGAAAATTACAGGAGTTAGAAAAAGAGGAGGCAAAGTTGTGTTACAAAAAGAGAAAAAACAGTACCAGTTTATTATTAACATGCATAAGAGCCTACGGAGGACCAACACTGACCTACCTCTGTGTATCTTCACCTACTGTAATTTAAGGGGATTGTGAGCCTACTTGCCTTTACCAGTGCCCACTATAATTACTCACGAGAGTCCAGGACCAGTATGGAGTTGATCTCTTGTTACATCCCTTGCCCCTTGGAGATGCAGACTAGGAAGTGTAAAATGTTTGTTGTTCAGGTGTCTCAATTGTTGGCTAGCCCAGATGCACGGTGGACTTGGCTGCTGATCTAGACTGTAAATTCCCTCCTCGTCCCTCTTTGGAGAGGGAGTGTGACAGATAGCAAACTCCTATCTGCTGGCTCACTTTTCAAATTCCCACGAAGGAGTCAGTTCAACCCAGGTCTCCCACAATGGTGGAAAGGACCCAACTAATGAAGCCATTACTTGCTGCCTCCCAGGGTGTGCACTGCTGAGGAGCTGAAGGCAAGAGCTAGAGCCCGGGAGGCAGCACCTTAAACTCCAGGCTGAACACCTGCTCCCTGTATCCCTTCTACTGTTGACTAAATATTGCCTTGCGTAGCTGAAAAAGCCCTCGTGTGGGAGTCGAATCCCAGCCCTCCTCCTTCCATGTCCTGGTCTACTGACTGCGCTCCCCACACCTGGGTAGGACAGGTGTTGCACTGTCTCAGTGGAGACAGGGAAAGACCCCTTCCACATACATGAGATGAGAATCACAGAGAAAGCTCTGCTCAACCAGCCTGGCCCCAAGGGTTCTAAGGGAGGAACATCTGCCTGCTTGCCCACCACCTCTTACCCCAAACAGGTGAGAATTCTGCCAGAAATGTGCCCATTCTTCAGGTGAGTTGAGGCAGAAAAGACTGAAAAACCACTGTTGTGTCCACAAGTAGCATATGCTATGCTATCACAATATGAATACAAATCCAATCGGTAGTGCTGGTGGGGGAATGGCTAAGGCCTAACCGTTAGTTTCTATCTGGAGTGAAAAAAGGTTTCAGCAGTCGTGATAATGGTTGCATACCATTGTGACTGTCATTAATGCCATGGAATTGCATGTGTGAAAGTGGGTGACATGGCAAATTTTAATGTATATATTGGCTATATTTTACCACATAATGTAACCTATTAAAACCATTAAATGGTATATATTTCTTATGGGTAAACTATACAGTATGTGAATTACCTCAATGCAACTTAACCTGACAGATGTCTGACAGACTGGAATGTTAACAGGTCAGTCTTTTTTCCTCATGGGAGTTGACCAGAATAGCATGAGATGTTCTTTTCAGTGGTCAAATGGAAAATTAATGTGTTTTCCTCATTCAGCTCCAGTGCCAAGAACATGAATTTTCCCACTTATTAGCAAATATTTATCACTCAACCAGGGGCAAAGATGGTGGTCAATCCTGTCAACGGGGCTAGGAGAGGCAGCTTCCATGCACGGGAGGCACAGATGGAGAAAAACTGGGGAGCAGAGCGGTTGTGTTGCCCTGTTAATCTGCACTTTACCATTAAATGTGATGGGCTGAGCCTCATGTATCTCATTTGTTAGAGGATACAATCATTACATCCAGAAAAAAACATCTACACACAAGCTCAGCCCACTGTTCAAGGCTTTGAATACATTCATTATGTTGTCAGAAAAAAACAAATGGTTTGGAATTAGCTATTTATAGTTTCACCAATCCTCCACTGTGGGTCAATCAGAGAACATCAAATCAACAGAAATCTCAGTGGTTATTTAAATATTGATGCAGTATGGTTAACCATATTCACATTTAAAAAGCAACCACTAATTTTCCAAGTTACCTTTGCAATTGTTCAGCTTCATAAGAGAAAATATTTAAATATCTGCCTTCAGAGAATTCCAGCTTTAAAAACATGCAAACACGTTGTACTTTTTAAGAGCACAAAGACAATTTTTATGCATTCTTCCCTAGGTAAATTGCATTAATTCATCAAGTGTTAGGTTAACTGACATTTTCATTTACCCAAAGCAAAGCATGTCAGTTAAATTTTTACAGAATAAAGAGAATTTGTACATAAGCTGTTATATTTCCTCTTAATTGTACTGAGAATTCAGGAAGTCATCAAGTTTTACAAATCATTTTCAAATTTATCAAATGTGCAACTGTCAAGGGAGTGGTGAGTACAAATGTACTAATTAAAAATGGCAGCACCTGAAAATATGACTTGTAAATGTAAATGCTTTCAAATTCCCTGCACAGATCTTCTGTTACTAGAGAACAATCGTCAGAGAGATCAGGAAACTGATAAAAACAAAGTGATGGCCTCAGAGCTTTGGGCCTCTTGGTCAGGATCAGAGTCCCCACTCCCTGAACTGGCTGAGGCACAGTTATTTGAGAGAGAGAGCGAGTGAGCTCTCCAATTTGTTGGCCCACTCCCCAAATACTGGCAATAGCCAGGATTGGGCCAGGCCAAAGCTAAGAGCCAAGAACCCATGTGCATTTTAGGTCAGTATTACTCCTCCCTGTGCAAAGCAATATGGGTTCCTTTGACTGTGTAATTAAGCAAAAATGCCTATTAAACGTGGTCCAAAGAACTCCACTGGGCACAGTACTTAGATTTTCACAACAGGAATTCAATTCCATGTTTAGTCTCCCAATAAATGGCTCATTCATGGATTAAAATATTCTTCATAGTTTCAGGCCATTTGCTTAAAAAAAATGTACCTCCATCAGCTGCTCATCCAGTTTCACTTGTTTCTTTTTCAAGCCTTCATTTTCCAAGTGAATCGTTTCTAATTCTTGTTCAAGGGAATTCATCTGACTGACCTGTGAGAAAACACACAAAAAATCTGCTTAAACACCCAAGTTGCTCTCCTTAATTTTGACCAATTTGTCCTGGTCCTAAATCTCAACTCATGGAGGAAAGCCAGGGTAATTCAGCAATGGAAAACAACAAACAATGCGAGTCAATGCCTGGCTTCCATTTAAGTAATCTCATTTTAATCACCCCTTCTGACATAAGACAGATGCCTTAAGGCAGCTGGTGTTGAAACTTTGATGACACAGACTATAAGAGTTCATGAAAAATGAGTATTATGAAAAAACTATGCAATGATTTTTAAAACACCATTTGCATTCAAGTATCTTGTAATGACATTTCCCATGACCTTTAACTTCATGAAATAACATATCCTTGTCTAAGCCACGTTCTCCGTTGTCCTCTAGTGGTTTCCACCACATTGATTTCAGGATCTTCAGTTGGGACCACACTGTCACGAGGCCAAGTTAAAGGTTTAAAACAAAGTACATACAACCTCACTCACATAACTCTTTCTCTGCTTTCAGGATGAGACTGGAAGATTTTAGGATTATCCACTTCGGAATTTGCTGAGCCGGAGGACCCTGAGCTTCCAAAGTGTGGCAAGTAGAAAATAGACGATGCTACTCTACAACGCTGAATTTTTCTTTTTAATCAAAAAGAGCTGAGAAGAGCAGGGAGAATTGTTGAACTGAAGTGTCATCTTTCCAGGGCCAAGGTTATTTTAAAATCTAGCACCAGCCTTTTCCCTTCGTGATCAGCCAAAGAAACTCATCGCTTTCTGAAGTTTTCCTGAATGCATCTGAAAATAAATGGCATTTCAACTGCCCAGCCAAACCAGGCTTAGTGCAGCAAATGATCACGCTTTTACAAACTAAAAAGTTTTTCATGAGTATTTTGTGAGAGAAATACCGCTTGAGTCTTCTTTTTCCAAAAGGCTTGGGACTACAAGTATTTCCGATTCCAGATGTTTTTGGATTGGGTAACATTTACATATACATAATGAGGTATCTCAAGAATGGACCCCCCAGCTAAAGACAGAATTCATATATATATATATATATATATATATATAGAGAGAGAGAGAGAGAGAGAGTAATCTTATTTTTAGTACATGTTATGGTTTGAATAGGACTTGACGGCCAGAAGTTTCATAGTAACAGTCAAAGGACTGATGTGAATGGTTGATGGTTAACTTGTCGACATGACCCAGTTATGGTGTCTGAAGGCAGGGCCCTGGGGGAAGTGACAGGATAGGATTCAGTCGCTAGGGCAGTCCCGTGCTGGAATCTTGATGGCTTCAGGAGGAGAAACCACACTGGAGGGCGGATGAAAAGTGTGGCGTGTCTCTGTCTGCTCTTGCTGGCCATATGACCATCCCTCTGCCATCCTCTTGTCTCCCCCCAAGACTGAACCACTGGGCCCCCCTGACCTTGGACTGTGAATCTGCAAACAGCATAGCAAACCAAATCCCCTTCCTCCCTCGGCTATTATAAGTGATTAAAAAGCTGACCAACAGTGTGCCTGCATTTTGACTGTAACGCCCCCTCCTGTGAGGTCAGGTGTGGAATTTTCCACTTGTGGTGTCATCTCGGCATTCGAGAAGCACTTTCATATTTTTGAATTGGGCAAGCTCAACTTGTTCATTCTTCCCAGATCGGTAAACATATTTTTAAAAGAAAAAAGAAGGTAATAGAGAAAACTCATGAGTTTCAGTTTAAAGAAGAAAAGGAACAACAGTAACTCCCAGAATAACACTGGTCCAGGAATCTAACTTCAGGAGACCAAGTACAAGAAATAAAAAATCATGCTAGGTAGTGCTACGGAGGTCTGACTAGGGGGCCCCCAGGAACCCCACCTCCTGGTGTTTGTACCTGTGCATTGTCTCCTCCCACACTACAGAGGGGAAGTGTGGTGAAGAGAATAAAGCAGAAATTAAAGTATGTCACCTCCACGATTAGGTTATGACAAGCATTATGGGGGTTGGCCTGGTGGCACAGTGGGTTAAACCACTACTTGGGATGCCCACATTCCATATGGAAGTGCTGGTTTGCATTTTATTCTGATCCAACTTTCTGATCATGCACATTGTAGGAGACGGTAGCTGACAGCGCGAATGCTTGGGCCCCTGCTCCCCAGCATGGGAGACCCAGGTGGAGTTCCTGGCTCCCAGCTTTGTCCTGGCCCAGCCCTGGCTGTTGTAGGCATTTGAGGAGTGAATCAGTAGATGGAAGCACTCTGTTATTCTGACTTTGAAGTAGATGAAATTAAACAAAATAGACATTTTTAAAAAGATAGCATGGTACCCATCTTAGTCTTTGGGTTTCACTGTCTGCCTGGCATCACTGCCTTGTGGGGGAGCAGGAGCCCTATTCCACCAGAGGGCCCAGGTGGTGACGCAACTGAGGTCTTAGGCCATCAGCCCGTAAGAAACAGAAGCCTCCAGCTAACAGTCAGGGGAGGGACCTTGGGAAGCAGAACTCCAGCCGCCTGGAAGCCCCAAGGTGACTGCGGCCCTGGCGACCTCCGCACTGCAACCACACGGCAGCTCGGGCTGCGTCCACTCAGCCAAGCTGCTCTCAGCTCCTGCCTCATCGCCACGGTGAGACAGTAAAGGTCTGTTGGCATTTGTTGCACAGCAACATGTAACACAGACTGCCTTCAGATGGTTCTAACAGTCATGCTCTCTAAGAGGGCTCTTTAAACATTTGTGGGAAAATGGAATTTCAAAAATTTGAGTCAATTTTTTAAGATTTATTTGAAGGCAGAGTTACATAGAGGCAGAGAGAGAAAGGTTTTCCATCTGCTGGTTCACTTCCCAGATGGCTACAATGGCTGGAGCTAGGAGCAGCTGGGACTCGAACTGGTGGCCCATATGGGATGCTGGTACTGCAGGCCGTGGATTAACCTACAGCGCCACAGTGCTAGCCCCCAAAATAAAATTTTAAATTGCATTTTCCACAAACTTTGAGAAGCACCCTCATTTTTTTGCTAACTTATAAAAGCATGCAATACAAAAGGAAGATGATTCACTGTCATATTGTATAAAATCTTAAATTATGCCTTTTTTAACCATTAATCAAAACTATGATACTGTTGAGACAAGAAGAGAGAAACAAAGAGATACTCGGATGAACCAAAATATACCCTTGTGACCATTTCCTTAGGAGCACAGCTGGGAAGGAACTGCAACTTAGAAGCACAGTACATACACACACAGACACACACACATCTGCACACACATACATACATATGGCACATGCGCAGAAACTCACCTTCCTGGTGGGAGGGCACCGTTCCATGTGGCACTGCTCACTCTCCCGCTTTAAGCTCAACTTTTCTTGCTCTGTGAGTCGCACAGGACCTGACAGGTTCAGATGTTTCTGGTGCTTCGGGGGAAGAAGCTTGGATTCACCTTGATGGACCTAAGGAGAGCAGCAGTGAGAGGAAGCAGCACGCAGACACCAGCCAGGAAGAACAGCCAGCAGGCGCAGGGAAAGCTCCGGCAGCACTCAGGTTCTGCGTGTGAGCAAGACTTTGCCAGCCCAGCCTGCCCATTCTGCAAGCCTACTTTTGGGAATTGACAAAGGTCCGTTCTAGATCAATCCAGTTGGGTCTACAAAGCCGACGCTGAGTCTCCAGGAGTCAAGAGTGTGTGTGGTGTGGCTGCCCGTGAGACGGACGCAGAAGGCCCACACACTATAAGTGTGACTCTTGGGAGTCAGTGAGGTCCCTTCTACTCTGCACTGGACAGTGCAGACCTGAAACACTGTCTTCAAGTGGACTAGGTTCCATGAGGACAGGGGCCACACAGCTTCTGCAGCAGCAGAGTTTCTGGCACTGAGGAGGTGTTCTAGAGGACAAGCTTGAGAAAGTTCCTCCCCGAGGTGTTAGAACACAGGTTAATTATCTAACTGGGTAACTTGGTAGCAGAGGTTAAGTCATCAGTCCATCAGCTGGTAGTTGGAAAAGATGACATCAAAGGGCCAGCGCTGTGGCCCAGCGGGTTAAAGCCCCAGTCTACAGCGCTGGATTGCATCCTGGCTGCTCCTCTTCTGATCCAGCTCTTTGCTATGGCCTGGGAAAGCAGTATAAGACAGCCCAAGTCCTTGGGCCCCTGCACCCATGTGGGAGACTGGGAAGAAGCTCCTGGCTGGCTTTGGATCAGCTCAGCTCTGTCTATTGTGGTCATTTAGGGAGTGAAGCAGCAGATGGAAGACCTCTCTCTCTGGCTCTCTTTCAAATAAATAAATCTTTAAAAACAAAAAGATCATTCAAATCTTGACATTAAAACAGGCATCTGGAGTGGGGGTTTAGCCTAGGAGTTAGGATGCCTGCTGCCCACATGGGAATCCCTGAGTTGGCTATCTGGCCCCAGCTTCCTGTTAATGCAAACCCTGGCAATCAAAGGTAACCAAACAAGTCATCAGGCTCCAGGATTGAGTTCCTAAGCTCCTGGCTTTGGAGAAGGCATCTGGGTTGTGAAGCATGAGAAAGGCACTCTCGTCTCTCTCTGCCTCTGAAAAAAATTTTACAAAAGAGGCCAGCATTGTAGTGCAGCAGTGAACCCAATGCTTGTGACACAGGTGTCCCATGGCAGACTGCTGTTGTGAGTCCTGGCCTCCTTGCTTCTGATCCAGCTTCCTGCTAATGTGTCTGGGAAGGCAGCAGCAGATGGCCCGAGTACTTAGCCCCTGCCACCCACGTGGGAGACCAGGACAGAGCTCCTGGCTCCTCCCTGGCCCAGGTCTAACTGTAATGGTCATTTGAGGAATGAACCAGCAAGTGAAAGCTCCCTCTCAATCCATAAATATATATAAATCCTGGTAAAAGCGGTTCAGTAAAAAATTGACAAAAAAGGGGGACACCTTTTTCTCTTATAAGCAGATATTAAGACCCACAAGATAAGAGCACTACATTGCCAGTTTTATACTACTTGTCTTGGCGGCTAGCCTATGTGAGGAATATATGGTTCATAAAATTTCCATAAGTCTACGTTTTGGATATGAGGATTAAAATCCGATACATTTTAATATACACTGCTTATACAAAAGGAAAAATATTTTATAAACACATCAGGATAAAATCACATGTACGTAAATGATTATGCATTCTGAAAGTAAGTCTGCCATAGCAGGATACCAAAAGGCACAGCCCTGAGCCACTTCAACCCCATCAGACATCCATTTTCATCTCCAATGCATCAATTTCAACCACGCACCACGTGTGCCACTTTTCGACATACCTTCTCCCGGGAGTGTGAGAGCTCGGATTTGGTCTTCTGCACCGTGGTCTCGAGCCTCTCGTTCTGTTGCCAAAGCAGCTGCTGTTCCGGGTTCAGCAGATGATCTAACTTGTCCCAAGACAGCCTTTGCTGCTGGATATGGAATCCTGATGGACAGGTGGCTCCATCTGGGGCCCGGTGCTTAAGACAGAATTGCAGAGTTAATCCTTAGAACAGGTGGACGGGGGAACTTGTGTTTTGAAAAATGCATCTCACTTAACGTAATGACAACAATTCTTAATCAGTACCTTTCAGCCTATACCTGTCTGCTCATGGGAGTAGGTGTATGCAAGTATAGCTATAAACAAAACAATATTCCGGAAGTTTGAGTTGTAGAAAGTCGGGAATTCTTTGGCCTTGGGTGGAAGGGCCCGGTCAAGTCCAAAGGCAAGTATGGCTGTAGGGCAAGTCCTGGCTCCATGGGACCCAGTGCACAGAGGGTGGAGGCTTCCAAGCTGCTTTGTGCTGAAGAAGTCATCTTTAGGAAACAAAGGGATTCTAAGCGTTGCCAACTTGGAAGGCTTCCTCATCCGCAGTGGGAGCCTCGTCTAGAATCTAAAGCACATATTGTGCATGTAATTGAGGCCTGAATTCAGGAACACACTTCAAGCTACCCAAGTGGTTTTTTTTTTTTTGGATCCTAAAAATAATCTAAGAAATAAAAGTAACACGACAGGATAAGCCTCCTTTCAAGTCAAACATGGGGGAAAAAAAAGACGAACAGGCACAATATCCTGGTGAGAAAAATGTCAACCCAAAAGTAATTTTTAAAATGGAAACTTTTTTTTTTAAAAAAGGTATCACTGTGAAATAACTGTATTAGTACCTACTTTTTATTATGGGGCAAAAATCCTAACATCCACCCCAAGGATAGCTGTAGCACTGTTAATTGTACATAAATGAATGAGCTTTGTGAAAGGTTAAGACGAGACGCTCCTTCTGTAACACCAGCATAAGGCGTCCACCCGTTAGCACTTGAGCCAGCTCTCCCTGGGCTTTGTGATGTCTTAACAACCCGTTCTGTAATAGGAAATTATCTCCCAAATTCAGTACTGGTGTTTTAGGCTTTACTTTTGTGCAGCCTGTGTTGGGTGGGGGGGGGGGGGGGGCGCGTGCGCGCCTAGAAGAATTTCTTGCAATGTTTTTCTCTTCTATCATTTAACTAAGGCAATGTTTTAACAGTATGAATACTGAACAGCCCAGCCACACTCTTCTGGTTTGCTTGATATAAAAAATGACCTTTTGGTATCACTGGAGTTCCATTTATACGAAGTTTAGACACATGCATCCCTAACCTATGGTGGCAGTGTGTGTGGGGAGGTCGCTTGGGGTTGTCAGCTGGAGGGGCTGAGGCAGTGTTGCATTTTTTGATCCAAGTGTTAGATACACAAATGTACACAGGACAATGTGTAAACCACGAGTCTCATACATACGTACACATACACGTGTAGAAAATCCCTCTCCCTCAGTGGAAACAGCATTACCTCGTCACCAGCACTCTGCAGCTGCTTTCGTAAAGACACCACTTCTTGTTTGAGCGCCTCCTTTTCCTGCTGTGTCACGCGGAGGTCAGACTTCACCCGGGACATGTGCAGGTTTACACTCTGCAGGGTATCTTCTAGATTCTGCACCTGCATCGCGAGAACAACCACACACTGCTGCACACGACCTTGGGGGCTCAGCGCTAGAACATCTAGGGACGAATGAGCAAGCGCCCCCTGCATCTGTTTGCTATCCCCAGCTGTGTGTCCAGGAGCTCAGTGGAAACTCAGGATATTACACATATATCCATGGAACATGAAGTTATATTCAGGACAATGATGACGTGTGCCCGGTCACGTGCTCAATCGCCTGGGAGATTACCAAATGATGTGTGGGAATCTGTGTGCCACATAGCATTATAAAAGAGGATTTCCCTGAATTTTATAGAAATTGTATCACAGCCTGTGATGTTGGTTTGTGAAGGACCTCTTGGTTGAAAATAACATCGCCGCTATATGCTGCACAATGACGTTTCAGTCAACAGGACCACATAGATACAGGTCCTAAACGATGACGTAGCCTGGTGATGTCACAGCCGTGTTGGTGTGTGTGTGTGTGTGATGTTTGCACAATGACAAAGCTGCCTAATGATGTATTTCCCAGAATGCATTTCTGGTGTGAAATGATACATGATTGCATAGAGTAGAATCCTACTCTATGCTAATCTCTCATGTAAATTTCAATTAAAAACACTAAAATTGGGGGCTGGCGCTGTGACATAGAAGGTTAAGCCTCCACCTGCAGTGTCTGCATCCCATCTGGGTGCTGGTTAAGACCCAGCTGCTCCACTTCCAATCCAGCTCCCTGCTAATGGGCCTGAGAAAGCAGTAGAGGATGGCATAAATCCTTGGGCCTCTGCCACCTACATGGGAGATCCAGAAGCAGCTCCTGGCTCCTGACTTTTGATCGGCCCATTCACAGCCATTGCAGCCATCTGGGGAGTGAACCAGTGGATGGAAAATCTCACTCTCTCCTTTTATCTCTGTATCTTTGCCTTTCAAATAAATAAATCTTAAAAACATAAATTTATAACAGGAATATTGATAGAGATTTTAATTATAGTAGGGTGTGAACCTACTCTAGAAATCCCATTTTTAAAAAGATTTCTTTATTTGAAAGGCAGAGTTACAGAGGTAGAAAGAAGAGGTCTTCCATCTGCTGCTTCACTCCACAAATGGCTGCAATGGCTGGAGCTGTGGTGACCCGAAGCCAGGAGCCTGGAGCTTCTTCCCAGTCTCCCCCATGGATGCAGAGGCCCAAGGTCTTGGGCCATCTTCCACTGCTTTCCCAGGCCATAGCAGAGAGCTGGATCAGAAGCGGAGCAGCTGGGACTTGAACTGGCACCCATATGGGATGACAGCACTGCAGGTGGTGGCTTTACCCGCTACACCACAGCACCTACCACATAAATCCTCTTTTTTAAAGTGGGAACAAGCAGTCATTTTTCACACCATTCTCAAGCCTTCCTAAGTAGTAATCAGAATTAATGAGCTTTGAGGGAAGCAGTGCTTACATTATCGTGCTGTAAATGTGTCTCATTAGGTTACATGAATCACGCCGAGCCCTCTTGGATCCCTCTCACCTGGAACATTCTTTTCAGTGGGATTTGTTAGAAAAAGGAGGAAAATTCTAACTGTGATGATGGAACAAGAGCTGCCCCCGTACCTTTTCCTGGGAAGCCACCAGCTGGGACGTTAAGCTCTCATTCTGGTGCTCCCAAGACTTCTGCTCCTGCTTCATCGCAGCAATTCTGTGCTCCAAAAGCCTGGATTTCGCCAACTGTTTCAGCAAAACAAAAGAGTTAGCAGGTGAACCTGCAGAGGCCCAGCTCCCGTGGAGAACTGCACTCCCATTGCAGTGCACACGCAGGACTGGAGCACGTCAAAGGCACAAGAGTTTTCCTGACTCCCTCTTCTGCCTCGAACTGTGGCAGGGGCTTAGCATCTTTTTGTGACTTTTCACTCCTCACTGCTTGTATCTGGGGGCTAGGAGATGGTGGCCTGGCAGGCAGTGAGAGGTCTCAGGAGTGCAGCACAACAGGCCAACACAGAATGCCCAGGAAGGCAGGCGGGGGAGGAGGGGGGGTGGGGGAAGCAGTGTTTGGGGATCTGCTAGGGAAAATAGAAAACAAGTATCTATGAAATTTCAGAATAGAACCAATATATTGATATAAATAAGAACAGCAACATAGGTAAGTATTAAGTAGCATGATATATTAGGATGGGGCCAAGTTGATATTTAATAAAATTACTAAACAATGACTGTGGACTCCGGTCACACTCATGGGTGGAGATTCAGGGTCACACAGGCCAGCCGAATGCTGTTGCAGGGGCTTCTGGAATAATTGGGCCAACATGGGACACCCTCGGGCCCCTGTCTGTGACAGACATTCACGATGTGCTAGCGCCAAGAGGAAGGTGCCGTCTCGTTCCCCCCACTACCTTTTCTGCGCAGCTATTCAACTCCTCACTCAGAGCTGCTTTCTCTTCCAGTAGCTGCTCGTTGTAGCTTAGCACACTAGAAAGTTTCTGCTGGAAGTCCGAGAGATCGGAGCATCTGGGCAGCTGCAAGAGATAAACACATGGCCCTCCCATCATCTCTCACGGCTGCGTTGCTTGGCTTAGCATCTCTCTCTGTCGACACTTCAGAGGAGGTGCAAACTAGAATTCGCTTCGACAAAAGGTTCCCTTAGGCTTCTCTGCACTCCTCAGCTGTCTGCCGAACTGTGTGCTCGGACTCACCCAGCGGGACACTGTGAAATAATGATCCCGGCTTTCCATCCCACCTTCAGGGTAAAATCACATACTGCCACACCGTCATCCACTTCACCTGCACACATGCAGTGTATGACAGGTTCCTCAGGTTTTAAGTACAAAAATATTTTCTTGATAATCCTCAAGCCTGTAACATTGGCATGAGCCCTTAGAGGGTATGCGCACGGCGGCCAGTCTGGAGATAAAAAGCCATCCGATTTTCTGCTCGTTCCAGGCGCCCTTCCTTGTAGAAGATGCCGAAGTGGCCCTAGCAGCACTGCACTGCTGGTGTGGACACGGGGGCCCCCATCTCTATTTGCTGACATCAAGGCTGACGAGTCCCTTCCCAGCACCGCTGCTGGGTCCTCCTTGGCTGTGGGGGCCGCCCTGTACACGGTAGGATGTCTCATAGCATCTCTCACGTGACCCACCAGATGCCAGTGACGTCAGCCCCCAAGGTGTAACAGCCTAAAATGTCCCCAGGGACCGCGAAGTGAGCGGAGAGGGCGAGCCTCCATCACTGCCACCTTGTGGAGAGGCACGGCTTGCTTCTTCACCCCCAACCTTCCCCACAGTTACACGGTACTACCTTGCCTCCGTTTCAGTTGATTTTCACACTTTCCATCTTTATTATGATTTCACGGCCACTTTTCTATTTACTACCTGAAATTCTTTTACATTGAGCTTTAGGAATAACATAACAAAATAGACACTGAGGGTTTCCACTGGCAAGAAAACACAGCATAGCTTCCAGCTCTGAGCAAGCCCGAGGGCTCAGGGAAATGCGCTGGACTAAGAGCCTTCTCCCTTACCCACCACCTAGCTGCTCAGCCCCCAGACTCCCATGAAAGCCAGGCAGCACTGTGGGTGTCTCCACGCTGGCGTGTGGCTTCTGCTGCTGTGATCTGTGTTTCTGTTTGGTGCAACACAATTGCACACAAACATCCTCTGGGAACTATGAATCCTGGCATCACAGAGAGTAGCACAGGCTGTCTGGGTGGTCTAGGCTGTGGGACAGCAGTGACAGGTGACTCAACTGCTCCAGAGCTTTCTGCTGCTGATGTAACAGCCCCCTCCCCAGGGCTGAGGGGCTCACTGGTTTTCCATCTCACTCCTTGCACCAATGCCACTGTAAAAATGCGCCATCCCAGAGTGCTGCACGAGGCCCTCCTCCTGGTGTTCTTCCTCCCAACTCTACTCCTTTCCTTCTGTCTCCTAGCTTAGCACACGTTTCCCAGGCTACAGATTTGGGACTGATTATTACCTTCTTAGAGCCTGAACTGCAGACAGACTTTCAAAAGGTAAAGGGGGAAAAAAACCCCAGATGCCTGGGTTACTTGGGATGAATTTGCTAACAAGATCCTGGGAATACTTAAGACACCAGAGAAAGGCTCTGGGGGTTGTAACTTCAGACAAGTTTATACAGAACTAACAGCTTCTGCACTGATGGCACAACACGTACACCTGAAGTGTTTGACTTGCAAAGGTTCTCACAAGGCGCTTGGTAGGAAGCTGGGTAACACCGGGCATCATGAAACAGAACAGCCCGTGAGTCTGAGAATCCCAGCAGGAGAGCCAGACTCCCCTGTGTTCATTAGAGAGGGACACAAACAGGACAGCAGATGCTACAGATCCAGTGCAGATTCAGTGTGTGTGTGTGTGTGTGTGTGTTCAGGGAAGGAGACCTCTGTGCTTATAGCCTGAACAGACCCAAGGAGGAGGATTTTAAATCCAAGAGTATCATCATGTTAATCTAATCTAATCTAAATACATCAATACAACGGAACTGAATTCCCCACAAATTAGGACTGTTCCAATCGAAAGATCCTTGCCTATACTGAATCAATGAAGAATAAAATACGACAATGCGTAGGACCTGATTTTTAAGGTGCATCCTCTTTGAACTTAAAATGAAGCTTTTGTTTGAACAGGCTTCGGAAAGCCTAGTCCATAAGCGAGGCTGCCTCCCTGGCAACGCTCTAGAATGTAGTCCTCTGCCCAAGATCAAGTCCATACTTGCTACAAGGAGAAGGCAGCCCAGCCTCATCTGTGTCATACCACAGCGAACAGGGCTGTGGGTGGTGGGAGGCAGGAGGTCACACTCCTTTAGACAAACAGGGTGCTTTAGCACCTGGCTGGGAGAAAGTAGCAGAGCAAGTTTCTCCAATTATAAAGGTCGGGATCCGTGTCTAGGAGTTTTAGTTAGAACTCACACAGATGAGCTAAATAGCACAGTACACGCAGGATGAGCACACGCAGCCCTTACAAATGACTCACACTCAGCTCTACTCAGCAACAAGCCAGTGGACAGGACTCAAAGCCAAGGGCACCTGGGTGCTAGAAGCCCCAGACCGTCAGTTCCATATCGTTCTAGAGCCACCGAGCCATGGAGCAGCACGTGGCCTCACCCGTTTCGTTTTCTCCAGTTCCTCTTTGAGAAGGAGATTCTCCTGCTCCATAATATGGGACTGCAGTTTAACTTCAGAAAGCTCGGCTTCCAGAGAAGACACCAAAGTGGAGGACTGAGAGGGCAAGAAAATCCAACAGTACATCGTCACTTAGGCTGGGGGCGATTTACTACACGCGTAACAGACGACACGACAGAAATAAGAGCGCAAAATCAACAACACATTTTATGACCAGTTCTCATACGCAGTGGAGCCAATCAAAGCTATTTTTAAAAAGACTTTCCACTTAAAAGGCACGAGTATGATTTCTCAGTTTTTATACGGTTTTCCACTATACTGTTACCACCCTTCTCTTAGGGTAGCTATTTTGAGATTAAGCAAATCCTGTTTCTCCTCAAAATTCTGCTTACTTATTTCAGTATCTATCAGTGGAGTTTTAAAAATAATTTTTAAAAATGTTCATTTGAAAGATAGAGGTCTTCCATCCACTGGTTCACTCTCCCAAATGTCTCCAACAGCCAGGGCTGGACCAGCTGAAGCCAGGGGCCCAAAACTCAATCTGGGTCTTCTGCATACGTGGCAGGGGCCCAAGTACTCGACTCATGACCTTCTGCCTTCCAGGATGCACGTTAGTAGGAAGCTGGAATCCAGAATGGAGTCAGGACTTAACTCCGGGCATTAGGCCACAGGACTGTGGGCATCTCAACCGCTCTGTCCAATGCGTGCCCCTGTGCTGTTTTACTTAACACTGTGTCCTAGAAATTGGTTCATATATATCAAAATCTCTCCTTCTTCTTAATATCTGCACAGTAACTCCTCCATGGTGTACATGTACCTGCCACATTTACTCACTGCTCCTTGTATGGGCACATTTTGCAATTACAAACAACACTGCTCTCAGCAGCCCTGTGCATAGGGATTTTCGTATCATTGGAGTGTGCCTTTAGGGATATTCCTAGAAGACTGCCGGGCCTTTGTAGGGAGTGTCGTAATTGTGTAAGGCACTGCCAAATATACCTTGGCGAAGACAGCATGAGCGGACATCCCCGCCAGCCAGGTATCAAAGTGTCTGTTTTCCCGCAGCTTTGCCATACAATAGACTATCCTATTTTTAAATTGTTGCCGGTTTCACAGGTGAGAAATTATTTATTAGCACGGTTTTACTTTGCATCTCTCTGATTATGAGTGATTTTTCAACATTCTTTCGCAGGCCTGAAGGCCATTTTGATCTTTTTTAATGAACTGCTTGTTCATGTGTGTCTCCCCTTTATGCCTGCAGATTTTCTCCTGTGACTCCATTTTGCAGAGTTCTGTACCAGCCCTTCCCTAGTTCTATGTGTTGTAAATAGTCGCTCCCAGTCAGTTGTCCTGTGACACTTTTTATGGTGTTTATTGCCAGGTCAGATTTTTTTATAATTTATTTCCTTTATTGCCTCTGGCTTCTGGGTCATAATTATAGTCCTTTGTTCACCAGGGTGAAAGACAAATACAGCCATGTTTTTTTCTAGTATTTGTCTAGTTTCACTTTTTATATTTATACTCCTAATCCAACTGGAGTTTATCCTTGCACACGGCATGAAATACAAACCTAATTTTATCTAATTTCCAAATGCCTGCCCAGTTGCCCAGGCGCCAGCGACTTGAGGAGCCACCTTTGTTACATTCTAAGTTTCCATTTGTATTTGGGTTGAATTCTATGATTTCTAGTTCCCTTATTGATTTGTCTATTCATTTGCCACTCCCAGGCTGTCTTGATTACTAAGGCTTTGTGAACATAGTTTAATACAAATATTTCTCCCATTTCTTGAGATTTCCTCCAAAAAAATCTGTAGGGAGCTGATGCCATACCTGCACTTTACAGCGTTCCAGTTCTTCTTTGAGATTGGAGTTTTGTTGCTCCCAGTCCTTGAATATACCGTCTGCTGGCTCCTTTTCCTTTTGGCATAGGATTTCTGCCAGACGTTGATTAAGTTCTTGCATTTCGTCCTGATTTTGAGAGTTCTTTTGGCTAAGTTCTGTATTTTCCAAATCCAACTGTTGGTTTTTGGTTTTTAACTCTGAAATCTAATTAAAATCAAGATAAGTTTTAAAAACTTTTTACTCTACTTCTGCTGAAAAACAGATTTAGAGAGTAATTGTTCTCTCTCTTCATAAACTTTTAAAATTAGAAAAATAAAGGAAATAAAATATGCTCATTATTACCATTTAATCAGTTGAAACATGAATGAACAAGTGAGATACAGGCTAATCGCCCTCCACAGGGACCCATTCTGCATAGCTAGGAGCAAATCCCTCCATGTCACTCCCCATGCAGACACAAAAGCTAGAGACAAAGATTCTTTACTTCTTTTTAGTTTAAAGAAAAAAAAAAAGGATCATTTCATGTTTTGACAGCCTGCTTTTTCACTTACACTATCTCAATCTTCCAAGTCAGTGCATGCAGAAACTGCCACACACTGTATTTTTTAGTGACTACGAGATAGTCTCCATAATGAGACATCCCACAATGCATCACTCCATTCCAACACTGACAGAGCTACAGTTTTATCACTTCCTTTAATTGCAAGGAAACAAAAGGATCTTTTAGAAAATCTGTTTAAACATGGAAGCATTTTTTATTTAGGATTACTACTTATTAGAAGCAGGGTTGCTGAGTTAGAAGATAAATCTATGTTTGCATATGGAAACTGCAAAGTTCATAGAAAGTGGGAGCAGGGGATAAGTTTATTTTGGTGTAAAAATTTAAAAAAGATTTATGTATTTATTGGAAAGGCAGAGTTAGAGAGAGAGAGAGAGAGATATCTTCCATTCTCTGGTTCACTCCCCAAATGGCCACAGCACCCAGGGCGTGCTAGCAGGGAGCTGGCTTGGAAGTGGAACAGCTGGGGCCAGTGTTGCAGCACAGCCTATGATGCTGGCATCCCACATATATGGGTGCTGGTTTATGTCCCTGCTACAGATACTGGGAAAGCAGCAGCAGATGGCCCAACTACTTAGGCCCCTGCCACAGGGATGAAGCTTCTGGCTCGTGGCTTTGATCTTGATCAGCCCTGGCCATTGTGGCCACTTGGGGAGTAGACTAGCAGATAGAAGAGACCTCTCTCCCTCTCTTTCTCTGTCTCTCCTTCTAACTCTTTCAAATAAATTGATCTTTGGGAAAAAAAAAAAAAGCTGGGATTGAACAAGTATCCATATGGGATGCCTGTATTACAGGCAGCAGCTCAAGCTGCCAAGCCACAATGCCAGCCCCACAAAAATTTTTTTGAAAGACTCAAAGAGTTTTTTCATAATAAGCATTTTCTATGAACTTAATTTTTTTAAAAAATGTATATATTTGATAGCCTGAAAGAGAGTGAGGGAGGGGAGAAAGGAGAGCGAGAGAGAAAGTGCTCCTATCTGATGATTCACTCTCCAAATGCCAGCAGTGGCTGGGGTTGGGCCGAGGCCAAAGCAGGGAGGCAGGAACTCCGCACATGTCTTCCTCATGGATGCCAAGAACCCATTACTGCTGCCCTCCAGGGCTTCATCAGCAGGAAGCTGGAGTCAGGAGCCAGAGCCAGCAATCAGACCCAGGTACTCCCTTGTGGGACACCGGCATCTTATCCAATTAGCCTCCACACCCATCCCAGCCACAGATTCTCTGAAGGCCTCTCATATGCATGGATTTCAGAACCTTGTGACCAAAATAAACTTCTCTTTTAATTCCATTTTCTATGAAAATTTTGTTATTTTACTTTGATGTTCATTAACTAACAATAAGATTTCTTCCATGTAGAATAATGGAAGATTGAATTTTGTAACTACAGTACTTCAAATGGATTTAGGTATCTATTACTGTCATATATAGCTTTCAAAAAAAGTGGCATTATGAATTTTTAATGATTTGCATAAACAAATCATGCTGCTGGTTGGGAAGTCAATATCTTTCTTGCCTTTTTAATTTTGATTTTCAAATAATACATTTCAAATGATACAGAAAAGTATACAGAGCTCAGTGAGCACATGGAGATTTCACAATTTTTATCATTTTGCCCTATTTTCTTCCCCTGTAAATATTATTATACTCATACATACTATTGTTCTTGAAAGCATGGCAAATTATCATGAAGTTGGGGAAGGAAGGGTATATTATTATGTAAGCAGTACAGTTCATTGAAGACAATATTTATAAACATACCAAATAATATAGCATCCACACATTTTTATATGATATATTAAATTCCACATGAGAGAAAACATGCAAAGTTTTTTTTTCTGTGTCTGGCTTATTTCACATAGTATAACGATCACTAGTTCCATCCATTTTGCTGCAAATGTCAGGATTCTGTCCCTATTTATGGCTGAGTAATATTCCCTTATGTATATATACCATGTTTTCTTTATCCAGTCTTCACTGATGGACAGCTGGATTGATTCCCTACCTTTGCTGTTGTCAATCAGACTGTAATCAATATTTCACGCATCTTTTGAAGTACCCACATACGTTACTCTTTTAACAGATCTCCCAACAATGTCTTCCTCACCGTGTCACTGCTTACAATTTTACCCACAATGCACGAGGACACTGATGTCCTCACGCACTTTTTAATAGTAGGTGGTAGCAGTCTTTGATTTTTGCTCCATCAGTTGGTGGAAACTCATTTAATTTACATTCCCCTAATAACTAATGAGACTACTCACCTGTTTACATCTTATTTTCTTTTTTCCCTGTGACTTCGCCATTCATATTGACTGCCTGTTTTTCAGCTGGGTTTCATGAAAGTGCAAAATACATTCTGGATCTATGTTAAGTATTGGAAATACACTTTTCTTAGCAAATCCTTAGGTTTTGATTGTTTTGGATGAACTCTTAAATGGCCTTCCCTTTCTCAGCTACAAAGATTATACAGACTGACTACTGATTGTCCCAGCGATGCGAGTAATTCTGAGAGAAGGTGTGCTGAGTAACTGGCATTTTGTAGCCATGAAAATCTGCCCTGAGTTTTTGACTTGCAGTTATGGTGGCAAAATGAAGGCACATTAATTGAAAATACTCAAAGGGCAGAAGTGGTATGTTATGAGTGTGGTTTTAGGGGTGTTACCTCGTATCCCCATTGATTATAAAGCTTGTGTTACACACTTAGCATCTAGAAATAATATACATGTCACTTCACAAAACACGGGAACCCACTTTAGAGTTGAACTTAAGTGAGTGTCCATTTGCAAACTAAGAGTGTAGGTATATGTTCTGCCAGTAGCACATGCTACAAATTTTTAAATTTCAAAATAAATTTCAGAATGAGGAAATACTGGGAAATATTAAGCATTTCCTTACTTGTTTCTTTAAATTTTCAACCATCTTCTGAATTGCAGCTTTCTCCTGTTTCACAGTTTCTAGCTTTTGCCTAAAGAAACAATAAAAATGTAATTTAAGAGTTGAGCTCTAAAAGTTGAAGTAAAATAACTTTTAGTCCTTGTAAAAATGTCCTAAGAAAATTTAAATAGACCATGCCTTACCACATTTCTTCCTGAGATGCGTTTAATTTCCCTAACTTCAGGTTAGAAACGCTATCTTCTTCGCTTAAAGTAGTAATTTCGTTTCTCAAAATAGAATTTTCCTCTTGAAGGTTTTCAGATTCATATCTGAAGTAGAGAGATTAAAATAAAATGTTTTAACAAGGCAGTCATCTGTCATCTTTGGAAAATATTTTCTAGTGACTTCCAGTAAGACCAGCATTCCATGCCAGTTAGAAAGGGAAGCCGAAGTTCGTAGTCTCTTAGCACTTGGAAATCAAGTTATGACACACTGTGGGACGTAGGAGCCAGACTGAGCGTCCACTCTGGCTGCTGCTTTTCTCACTGGTAGCACTGAGCAAAGGACTCGGTGTTGAGCAATGACCTTCATTCGCTCAGTCTCAAGTCCATCACTCGGCGTACCCTCTGCCGTGGTCCCTGTCAGGTACCCTCAGCCACACTCGGGTGTACTCTGTGGCTTTCCTCCTCTCTCTCCATTCTGATCGTCAGAGCTAAAAATGGTCTGGGGGTGAGGAGGAAAAACTCCATTCAGAATAAATGACTTTGTTTCCTGTCATTAAGATACTTTAGACATGATGTAATATTTTCTAAGGCTTTTTTTTTTCTTTTGGAAAAACCCAATTTGTGGGGAGGCTCATGCCATCCTATTTTATAAAGTTCAAATGAGCAGTGCTTCGAATTAGTTCCACGTCTGTCTTGCCTTTTCAAGAGATTTATTGCAACTGGTAGCTCCTGGATCAAATTATACGTTCTCAGACCAACGTTCAGTGTGTACTCAGTGACGGAAGTGCAAAGCTGCAAGCCACAAGACATTTTTCCTGTATTAGTAAAAGGACAGAGTTCTTGTCGACCAAGTGGGTTAATGCACACAGAGGCATCCGCGCGCATACGTCGTGTTTTAACGTTTAGCAAAGACAGACAAAAGCGCCTATCCATTCCAAGGCTAGAACAGGGTTAAAGACACACACACGGGGGCCGCCCGGGGTTAAGCAGCGAAGTCTTGCCGGGGGCTGTGGGGACTTGCAGTTACTCAGCACACAGAGCAAGGGAAGGCCTCCTAGGCGAGGTCGCTCTACTCGTTAGTAGGACACGGAAGCGGGAGGACATGTACCGCACTGCTGTCTTCCGGAAGCCTAGCGGGTTAGTTTCTCTAGGGACAGCGTGCAGCCGGGAGGCGCCCAGCTGCGTACGTTACCTCAGCAGTTCAACTTTGTGCTGCATCTCAGTGCACGCCGCATGCAGCTCGTGCATCACGGCCTTCAGCTCCTCCTGCTGCTCGCCCAGACAAGGCCCGTCTTTTTGCTTGACCAGAGTGGCCACTCGCTCCCTCAGCCTTCTCGTCAGCTCCTGCAGCTTCTTCTTCTCCAGCGCCAACTCCGCTATGGTGGCCTGGCGCCGCAAGCGCTCCTCTTGCAGGCTCAGGCGAGCGGCGTTTTCCTCTGGCGGAGCCGGACCCTGTGCTCTCGGCTGTTCTGGACGCGCCTGAGCGTTGGCTCTGGGGCCCCGGCCAAGGTCATGTGTTCTGACTCTTCCCAAGAGCTGTGCGGTCTCCTGCTCAGGGCACTGCCTGGCTGGTTCACAGTCTTCCGTAACCTGGCGGACGCCTGTGACCTTGGGCACGCGCTCTGCCAGGGCCTCTTCCTCAGGTGCGGCTCCCAGGTTGTCCCCACAGGTGTCCCAGCAGGAGAAGCAGTCGCAGACGGCTCTTTCCCGCAGCGTCTCAATCTCCCCCTGCAGCCTCGCGACCAGCGCGTTCAGCTCCTCGTTTTCTGCTCTCACCTCGTCGTAGCTCCTCTCCAGGCTCAGCCCCGTCTCGGTCACCTCGCCCGCCCTGCCGAGCTCCTCCTGCAGCCGGAGCAGCTCGGCGCTGAGCGCCTGGTTGTTCTCCAGGGCCTCCTCGTAGCGCGTCTCCACGGCGCGCAGCTCCTCCCGCAGGCAGTCGTTCTCCCGGCTGGCGTCTTCGTACAGCGCCTTGTACCTGGGCGGAGCCTCGGGCAGCCTCTCGAGCATCCTCAGCTTCTTTCTCAGCACCGAGACGTGGCAGAGGAGGTGCTGCTTCTTCTCGGAGGCGCGATGGCAATCTGCGCGCAGCACCGCCAGCTGCTCCCGGAGCTCGCCGATGCGCACCTTCAGCTCCCAGGATTCCGTCCTGGTCCCTTCACTGTTTTCCAGCTCAGAAAAACTCTCCAGGGACGTGTCCGACTCCCCGACTTGCATCTCCTGCCTCTGGACAGAGCTCGTTCCGGCGCTTTCCTGGTCCCGGGCCCTGTCACCTGGAGAGTCACCGGGGAGGCGCCGCGTGGTTACACGGTCTCCTCGCTGCATCTGGTTTTGGGGTGCCAGTGACTCCGCTTGGTCCACACAGTCTCCAAAACACTCAGTGGCTGCCTCATCTAAGCAAGAGGACGCTACTGACCCCGGCTCTAAGGTTTTCAGCCTCTGCTGCAACCTGGAAATCTCTGTCGCCATCTTCACGTTTTCCTTCACGGCTCGCTCGTGAGCTCTCTGCAGGCTCAGGAGGACATCTCCGTTTTCCTCCAGCAGCTGCTGGCCCTGCTGGAGCAGGGACGTGGTTCCGCTTCCTTCCTCCGCCAGGCAGCCGCCCCGCGGCCCGGAGAGAGACGGTGCCGCCTGCTGCAGGTCCCCGATCTGCTTCTGGAGCCTGGAGATTTCCGCGCTCATCTCAGCCTTGTCGCGATCGGCCTGCTCGCAGGTCACTCTGTGCACGCTCTCCAGAGCCAGCAGCTTGGACATCAAGTCCTGCCTCTCGCACGCAGGCCCCCTTTCCAGCTTTTCCGGGCCCTGGCTGCCCAGCGGCTCGGCGGCCCCTGCCCGGCGCGGCACCTGCTCGCCGCCTCTCGCTTCTCTGCAGGGATCCCTCTCCAGCTCCAGGATCTGGTGGCGCTGGCGCTCGGACACCTTCCTGAGCTCATCCAGGTCTCGGAGGAGCCGCTCTCTCTCGACAGCCACACTATCCAGATGTTCCTTGTAGGTTTTCTCTAGCATCTCCCTCTCCTGGGTCAGGGCCAGAGAAGTGGCTTTCTCCCGCTGCAGAGTCTCCTGCAGCCGCTCGCGGGCTTCTGCGCACTCCTGCGAGAGCTCATCCTTCTCAAACTGCCACTGGGACCTCTCCTCCCGCTGCTGAGCCAGGAGGTCTTGCAGCTCCTGGCGGTAGCGGCCCTCCAGGCTCTGCAAGGCGTCTTCACAGCTCTGTGTGACTTCCTGCCGCTCGGCCTGAAACCGGGCTTCTAGCTCAGAGGTTCTTCTAGTACACTCTGTTTCCAATTTTTCCCTAAATGTGGTCAACATACAGCATTACTGGTGCTGCCACCAATGCCAGAGGCAAACAAAAACCATTTTTTCCTGTGCATACCGGGGGTTGCCAAGCAAGGAATGCTTCCAAAAACGGTCTGCACTTACTCCTCTGTGACTCGCGTGTACTGGGATGGCATCTTACTTAGCGCGGAGACTGGCAACCAAGGTTCCATGTAAAACTTACTGCTCTCTGGAGTGAGGGGGAAATTGATGCAACCAAAGTACTGGGCGTGCTCCTGGGTGTATTCGTTTACGGATTTTAAACCAAAGACCTAAACTGGTATTTCACATTGAAGAGTCACATGCCTAGGAACCTAAACTCTAACTTGGGAAGTGGAGTCCACGCCCTCATTTTAATGAAGCAGGCATGGAGGGATGGTTTTTCTGCACACTACACGGGTGTGCATGTAACAGCTTCACTCTGCTTTTGCATCTTATTTAATAAAGGGGCAGTACGTTTGTCAGGGTGTGGGGCTCCAAAGCCCCCAGGTGAGCCAGCCGGGGATCTCATGGGAGGGACGTGAACTTGAAGCAATGCGCCCTCACTCGAGGAGGAACTCCCACTGACCACAACATGCAGCTCTGGGGAACCTCACAAAGCGACCGGACAGAACTAGGAAGGAAGCACATTTCAGGTCATTGTGGCCTCACCTGGAGCCCGAGACAGCACCAAGAAGCAAATTCTCAGCTTTCTGAAAACAAAAGCCAGTTCCAGTAACGCCGAGGGAGGCTTCCGTCACAATGGTAGAAAGCTTGTCAATGCCTCTACGCAATCGCAGGGCTGCTAGGCCTTCTGCTGTCTTAAGTCCCCTCTGCTGACCGGAACCTCGGGACGCCCCGCTTCCGCTCCCTCCTTACCTTCCCTCCTGCAGCTCCCGCTGGTGCCGTTCCAAGAGCTCTTTCCTTAGCTCTGCCTTCTCCAGAGCGTGCGTCTCCCCCAGGCTTCTCAGCTGCTCCTGGTGAAGCTGCTCCAGGCCCTGGGTCAAGCCTCTCACCTTCTCTTCTGTCCAGAGCCCCTCCCTCTCCCGGCGAAAGCTCTCCTCGGCCTGCTCCAGCCTCGCCCTGAGCGCCTGCTCGTGCTCCAGCCGCAGCCTCTCCTGCAGGTGCGCCTGCTGCTCCTCCAGCTGCGCTCGCAGTCGGCCCTTCTCCTCCTCGTGCCTGCGGGTGGCCTCCCGCTGCGCCTCCGTCAGCACCTCTGCCCGCCCCTGAAGTTCTGCCACTTCCCGTTCAAGGTCACTTATTTGTTTCGCCAAGGTCTGCACCTCGTGCTCTTGCTCCTGCCTCAGGGCCTCTTGCTCCTTGGCATGGGCGGCCCTGCTTTCCTGCAGCTGCTGTTCGTAGTGCAGCACCTGCAGCCAGAGAGCAAAGTCACCACCAGGATGGTCACCGTGTGGCCCCGGGAAGGCTCTGAAACAGGGGCTGAAGGGCACCCTCCACCCCGTGACGTGCCTCGGCTTCCCCATTTTGTTTCCAGGCAATGTAATTCAAAAACACTTTAGGTAGGGCATGGAAGTGAGCTATCATTTGCTTTTCTTTTTTAACTTGGTTGAGTGTTACTAGTTTCTGAACAACCCTATTAAGGACTGAGCCAACTCGTCATCCCAGACAGCCTTTGTCTTTCCATGCATCCTTCCCCACTGCAATTTTAGGATCTCAAAGTGATCAATTCAATTCAAATATTTATTCACTACCTCTAAGGTACACCACAGACTACAGTTACCATGGTAATGCATAGTCCCCACCATCAAGGAGAAACCAATCTGGACATGCATAAGACAACAGTAAGTACACTACAGGGCAAAATGTAAAATATAAAAGCTATAGAAAATATATTGGGGCTGGCACTGTGGTGTAGTATGCTAAGCCTTCACCTATGGCACTGGCATCCCATGTGGGCACCAGTTCTTGTCCCAGCTGCTCTACTTCTGATACAGCTCTCTGCTTATGGCCTGGGAAAGCACTGTTAAATGGCCCAAGTGCTTGGGGCCATGAACCCACATAGGAGACCCAGAAGAAGCTCCTGGCTTCAGATTGGCTCAGTTCTGGCTGTTGTGGCCATTTGGGGAGTGAACCAGTGGAAGGAAGATCACGCTCTCTGTCTCTGTACCTCTGAGATAAATAAATTTTATATATATATATATATATATATATATATATATATATAAAATATATATATAGCAACTTCAGTTCCAAGGAGAGAACAGCCACATTTGGCTGGGGGGAATTCAGAAAGTTTCATGCAAGAGGCAGCACTGGATGTCAACTCTGAAGGTAAGGAGACTTTCAAGAGGCAGAGGGAAACAGTAACAGCATAAGCACAAGAGGACAGAGTTTTCTGGACAAGGGTGCACTACCTGGCGTGGTTGAAAGACAGGTAACTCTAAGGAATGGTCACAGACTGGAAATGGAAGTAAAGGCACATGGTGCAGGGTTTGGAAGCCAGTGTTCAGAGCCTGCAGCTAATGCAGAAGGCAACGCTATGTCAACGGGCCTTTGACGATGTTTAAGACATGTTGTTAACGAGTTGGAAATAACCATGGACTTCAAGTTCCCTGCTTTCCAGGGCTGAAGACCTTGTGAATAAACCCTCTCCCAGGAGGGAAAGGCCTTGTCTTCAGCCTGTAGAACTGTCCAGAGGCTGTGGGCCCCAAAATAAAAGATGAGGAAGGCTCTGCACACAAAGGCTTGTCACAGTGTGAAGAAATCGGAGCAGTCGGCCGGTAGGAAGGGACTTACTTTATCTTCCAGCTCCAGTCTTAGGCGACACAAGTCCCTGTGATGTTGTTCTTTCATCTGTTCGATGACCAGCTCTGCCTCAATGCTCATAGTCAACGGACGGCATTCTTCAGAGCCCAGCCCTGAAAACACATGGGACCATTGATCCTGCGGCAGGTTCAGGAGAGACTCCCGTTTATCTTACTTAAGGAAGACTCCTCAGCCTGAATTGCCACACATGTGATTGACTAGGAACCAGCAAAAGCCAAGAGAATTCTCCTCTCAAGCATCAGGACGAACAAGAAGACAGCAAGGTGAAGAGATTGCTCCATGTCCAGACAGTGAAAACAAACCTCAGTAGAATCCATCTTTGTGAAGAGTAGATGGGGACGGCTGTGGAAAGTGTTCCTAAGGGTGACCGACTCTTCATGGAAATGCTGCCCCATGAGTAGCTCAGTCAGATCAACCAACTTTTCCAGCCATATGAGAAATACTGAGTGACAAATTAGCAGAGGGGCAATGTGACAGGGGAATGAATGGCCAGCCAATTGGCTGCTATGCCTTGAAGACTTCACTTCCTGGGTCAAGTTATCCAACCAACATTACAGTTATCACTCAACATTACAGGAGACTAGATATTATCACATGAACTTCCTGGAGCATGGTGGAGTCTCCTCTTAAATTATCAACTAAAATAAGACCAAAAAAAGCTGGGAGGGGGCATAGGTTAGGAACATGGATAAATCTAGTCTTGTAGGGGGAGGGATGATTCTCAATTCATCCACTTGGGTTTACCTCTGCATTGCCCATGAACATGAGAAAAATGGTAAAGCCTATGTTGGGGGCTGAGCTAGCACACAGATAAACAGAATATGCCTAACACTCTTGGGATAGGGAGACCCAAAATAGCATTCTATGTGGGGAGTCACAGGCATATGAGAGAAAGGGATTCTTCTTGGATGGCTCGGATTGACATAGTTCTTTTTTTTTTTTTTTTCAGGTTTTGAATGCTTTTACTAGAGATATTCTTCTCCTGGGCTTTGTTGTCACATGCTATGGCATGTCCCCAACTGGGGAGTAACACATAGAGTACTGGCCACCTTCCTATGGTGCAGCACCACACACCCACAAGCAGCAACCTCAACACTTGCTTGTCTATGGAAAAGCCCAGAGAAGTTGCTGACACCCGTCATAGAGCCCGATGACCTCCATCCTTGCCCACAGTGAGCCAAGAATCAGAGCAGCGGTCTCCAGGCCTCTTTCTCTCCCCACTCCCCAATCCCTATGTATTATACAGTAAGTAGGTGAGAGGAGGAATAGACGGCCCGAGAAGAACTGTACTCTGTCCCCAGCAGCACTCGGAAAAGCTGCCGACAACAGAAGAGATGACCGATTCCTTCCTGAAGTTCATTCTCAGTGCTCCCAACGAAAGGCAGGATACGGGAAGGGCGGGAGAGGGCTGATGGTCAGTGTGGGTGGGCTCGTAACCAACTTGGCTTTCCAACATGGCCACTCCAAATCGTCCCCAAACACCAACCCTTCTTTATCTTATTTGTGTTGTCTTGCAGAGGCAATGCAGGCATTTAGGAGAGAAAGCTGAAGCAACCCAGCCAGGGACCATGTGGTCTGTGGCTGGCCTGCTCTCCAGAACCATCTTCACACCAGTCAGGCACTCTTGCAGGAAGGCAGGGGTCAGTGACAGCCCAGGGTCTGAATTCTAACTCTGAAGACCACAGATTTACAGCCAAGTTTTTGTTTGTCTTAAATAAATAAAGCAAATACCCCTGTGGTTTGAATTTTCCATTCCTTCCGTGATGCATATCAAATTCACATGAAAATACGCTCATAAAGACTTCAAAGACAAATGAACAACCAGACCACAAAAGAAATAGCTCAAGCAGAGTCATGCCAATTTTTTTTTTTTTTTTTGCTCCTTTTGGGTTGCCAAAGAGTCGTACTTTGCCGTGCAACCATGGTTCTAACAACAAAGGTCAAAGGCAGAGACTGAGAAGACAGTCTTGAATGTGTTTACCGTGGTCGGGCTCGGTGCCACTGCCACTGCCATCCAGCTCCTCTGCCAGCGAACTCATCACGGGCGCCCGGAGTGCCCTGCCTTGGGCGCGATACTCTTCCAGCTCGGACTGCAGTTCGTCCACTTGGTCTTGTAAAACCTGGGGTTTACAAACCAGCACCCAAGGCACCAGCAACAAAAGACAAAAAAAACAGATAAATTGGACATCTTCAACATCAAGACTTCTGTGCTTCAAAAGATACCATTGAGAAAGATAACCCAGAAACTGGGAGAAATGTTCTGCAAATATTACAAGTGGGTCTGATAAAGGACCTGTAACGAGAGCATTCAAAGACTATTATAACTTCACATTAAAAAGACAAAGAACTCAACACACGGGCAAAGGGCTGGTGTTAGGGCACAGCGGGTTAAGCCATTGCCTGTAAAGCCAGCATCCCATATGGGTGCCAGTTTGAGTCCCGGCTGCTCTACTTCCGATCCAGCTCCCTGCTAACATGCCTGGGAAAATAGCAGAAGATGGTCCAAGTCCTTGGGCCCTTGTCACCCATGGATTGAGTTCTAGGATCCTAGCTTTGGTCTGGCCCAGCCCAGGCTATTGTGGACATCTGTGGAGTAAACCAGTAGATGGAAGATCTCTGTGTCTCTCTCTCTAACTCTGCCTTTCAAATAAATAAATCTTAATATATGCAAAGGATCTGAACAGATTTTTCCAAAGATACACAATAATTATTAAGTCTATAAAAAGATAATTGGCATCATTAGCTATCAAGGAAATACAGATCAAAACCACAATGAGATACTATTTCACTGGGAAGACGTGAATTTAAGAGGCACAGAGTAACAGCTGTTGGTGATTATGTGCAGAACTGACAATGGTGGAACCACCTTGGAAAACTTTGCCAGTTCCTCAAAAATTTACACATACCTACAATTCCATGCGTAGGCATATGTCCAAGAGAGATGAAAGACTTCCACATCAATGTTCACAGCAATATGCATAGCTCCCACATCCCTAATGTCCATTACTTGATGAAACAAAATGTGAAAAATCTGTACAATGGAGCCATTAAGAGGGAACAAGGTACTGATTTGTGACACAAACATGGATAAGCCATGGAAAACTCCGCTCAGTGAAGGAAGCCGATTGCACAGGACCACAAGTGGTTCCACTCATAGGAAATGTAAAGAACAATTGGGGCCCATGCTGTGGCACAATGGGTTAACGTCCTGGCCTGAAGCACCAGCATCCCATATGGGCACTGGTTCGAGACCTGGCTGCTTCACTTCTGATCCAGCTCTCTGCTATGGCCTGGGAAGGCAGTAGAGAACGGCCCAAGTCCTTGGTCCCCTGCACGTATGTGGGAGACCCGGAAGAAGCTCCTGACTCCTGGCTTTGGGTTGGCACAGCTCCAGCCGTTGCAGCCAATTGGGGAGTGGACCATCAGATGGAAGACCTCTCTCTCTCCTTCTGCCTCTCCTCTCTGTGTGTAACTCTGACTTTCAAATAAATAAATAAATCTTAAAAAAAAAAACAAAAAACAAAAAACAAGCCAGTCTATGGAAAGTGTAGTAGTACAGGTGGGTGTTTGGAACAGTGGTTAAAACACCACTTAAGACAGCCACATTCCATGCTGGAGTGCCAGATTCAAGTCCCAGCTCTTCTGATTCTAGCTTCTGACTAATGTGCAAATGAAGAGGCAGCAGATGACGGCCCAAGTACTGGTGTCCCTGCCACAAAAAATAAATAAATAAAGACAAATTGGATTAATAAGGCTGTAGAGCATGGGAGTGGAGTAGGGGTTTCTTTGGGGGATGATGAAAATGTTCTAAAATTGAGTATGCATGATGAGTATATAACTCTGTGAATATAATAAGTCACTGAGTTGTACACTTTAAATGGGTGAAATATATGGTATAAAAAGCTGTATTAAGCACTCTGGCCTCAGAATCAGTCCTTAAGGAATTAGGATCTGGCTAAAGAGCCCATGAGAGTTTTTCAGGCATGGAAAGCCAAGACACTGTGGCAAAAAATGACCTACATGAAAGATCTCTGTGAGTGAGATTCCAGTGGAAAGAAGAGGCCATCAAAGAAGGAGGTACCTTTATCTGAAGGGAGGAGAGAACTTCCACTTTGATTACTGCTTGGTCTTTATAATGTCAGAGTTTGGAAACTCAAGAGGCTTCCATAGCCTTGGCAGCTCATGACAAGAGCCTCAGGTGATCGCTGATATCATAAATAAGAGTGTCAATTGTTAAATCAACAACAGGAGTCACTGTGCACTTGCTCCCCATGTAGGACCTCTGTCCTTAATGAGCTGTACTATGAGAATTAATGGTAAAATTTGTCTTCAAACAGTACTTTATACTTTGTGTGTCTGTGTGGGTGCAAACTGTTGAAATCTTTACTTAGTATAGAGTTGATCATCTGTACATAAAGATAATTAAGAATGAATCATAATGAAGAATGGGATGGGAGAGGGAGTAGGTGGTGGGATGGCAGGTATGGGGGGAAGAACTGCTATAATCCAAAAATTGTACTTATGAAATTCATATTTATTAAATAAAAGCTTTCCACAAAATAAAATTTTTTTAAAAAAAAGCTGTTTTAAAAAAAGGAAGTGGACAGATTGGGGAATTCTGGAGGCAGAGCTGAAAGGTTTTGCTGATGAATTAAGTTAGAAACAAGAGCTAAAATGTAATTTAAAGCAGGAAAAGGTTCAGTCACTTTTCTCAAACAAGCAGATAGAAAGCAGAGGCCAGAGAACAGAGAACGTCAGGAGCCGGTCACTGCCTGCTCACAGTTTTTTTTTTAAGCAGTTAGACCTCAGTTATACTGATGTTACTAAAATACACAATGTTTTTGGTTTAAGAAAATTAAGCATCCCGATTACTAAGCTTAGGGGAGTTCATGTTTTTGGTAATCAAAATTCCTGTTATTTATGAGAATGTTTATGTCTGTCCTGGTAGGAACTGCAGATGGCTGTACCAGCTAAAGACATGAGTACTTTCTGCATCTTTTGCATTTTGTAAATAAGGGAATATATTCAGAAAAAGAGAAAAAGAGTCCACAGGGGCCAGCATTGTGGTGCAGCGCGTGAAGCAATTTAAGCTGCTGCCTGCACCTGTGACGCTGTCATCCCATATGGGCGTGGGCTGCTCCACTTCCGAGCCAGCTCCCTGCTAATGTGCCTGGGAGAGTAGCAGGAGGTAGCCCAAGTACATGGGCCTTTGCCACCCATGTGGGACACCTGGATGGAGTCCCAGGCTCTTGGCTTCAGCCTGGCCATGGCGGCCATTTGTGGAGTGACTCAGCAGATGGAAGATGTCTCTGTCTCCCCCTCTCTGAATGTAATACTGCCTTTCAAATAAGAAATAAATCTCAAGGAAAAAAAAAGACAGAAAAACTAAATCCCATCTGACTAGTTCTGCAGTCAGGAAAGGCTAATTCTGGAACAAGCACATAAACATGAACACATATTCCCCACTAGGAATAAAACTGTGTTTTCCTCTGAGCACCAGCAATGTTCAATCCTAGCTATAGGAGACTGGCACGCAGTGAGTTCAAGGTGCAGGGTGGTAAGATCAGCAGCCAATGTTCTGTGCATGCTTGTTACTTGCCCGGTTGGCTTCTAAGCACACCACGCACACATCCACTCAAGAAATCTTCACCCCAATGCCACGTGGTGGGCATTCGTGTTTCTGCCATCCTCCAGATGTGGACTCGAAGGCCCCCCCCCCCAGCTGCCCCGCGCATGGTCACACCGCTGGGAAACAGCGAGGCAGGGACTGGAACCCAGCACCCCCCATGCACTCACTCCCCACCCCGCCCCCGCCACTTACCCTGCACTGCTGCTCATACTCATTCCTCATCTGGGCCAGCCTCTCCTCCTGCAGGAAGAACTCAGCACTGCTGGGGTCCAGGTCCCCGAACTGGAAGGGGGAAAGGTCAAAGCTGTCATTTTCTCAAGTGCCCTTCTGTGACCCAACACACCCAAAGCCCCAGCTTCTGGCAGCCAACCCGTCTCTCGAGTATGAAAGGAATGTGGCAGCTGGGAGACACACCACCAGCTGGATGTTGGAGAGAACATTCTAGATGGATGAGCCCAACCAAGGCAGAGATCACAGTGCCCGGCCATGGCTTCCCCATCCCCAAGGTGCTAAATGACATTCCTGCCGAAGTCACAGCTCCCTTTACCCACCCACATACGTTCCTAACAAAAATGTCCAGGCACTGCTTTCTACTCTTGTGCTGCTGGGAAAGCAGATTTCACAGATTTACCTTTTCGGCCAACACATTTTCCAAATTTCGCTGGAGTTTGTTGGTCAGATTCTCGTACTCCGCCAACTTCTCTGCATTTTCCAGCAGCTCTTTTTCCAGACGGCTGTTTTCCTGAAGAGGTTTGGGGAAATGGGATGTGGCACGGAGTTAGAAAGAAGCCAGCTGCAGTCCCATCATATGTGAAGCTCAAATCAGTGCTCTGGCTTAAGACAATGCCTGCCTCTGTGTTGAAACTCAGTTACAGTAGACTAGAGGAGACAAAAGTCCATGTGAAAGGCTCGCCATCTATCTCTTAACCCAGAGTCAGAACCAAGAGGTTTTTTTTGTTTTGCTGATCCTGTAGAACTGTGCTGCCCCCCATGACCACTGGGGGGCAGGCTTTGAGCCTGGCAGTAGAGATGCTGTGAGACACTCCTGTCTCCTATCAGAGTGCCAGGGTGCAGGCTCAGCTCTGCTCCTGGCTCCAGCTTCCTGTTAATGCAGACCCTCGGAGGCAGTGGACAATGCCATAGGTGGTTGGTTTCCTGCCAGCCACGGAGGAGACTTGGATGGAGTTCCTGGCCCTAAGCTATTGAAGTAATTTGCGGTGAGAACTATTTATGTCTCCCTCTCTCTCTGGCTGACTCTCAAAAAAGAAAAAAAAAACAGGGGCTGGCGCTGCAGTGCAGTGGGTAAAGCCTCCGCCTGCAGTGCTGGCACTGGTTTGAGTCCCAGCTACTGTACTTCCGATCTGGCTTTCTGCTGTGGCCTGGGAGAGGAGTGGAAGATGGCCTGAGTGCTTGGGCCCCTGCACCTGTGTGGGAGACCCAAAGGAGGTTCCTGGCTCCGGATCATTGAAGCTCTGGCCATTGCCGCCATCTGGAGAGTGAACCAACAGATGGAAGACCCCTCCCTCCCTCCCTCTCTCTCTCTTTCTCTCTTTGCCTCTGCTTCTCTGTGGCTCTGCCATTCAAATGAATGGATAAATCTTAAAAAAAAGTCTTTCAAATAAATCTTTAAAAATATATAAAACAAAACAACAGTATTGCATGATAGCCACTAGCAGCCACATGTAGATACAGAACACTTGAAATACATGTAGTACAGGAGTCTTCAAGAAATTTATGGAAAATGAGTCTTATCAGAAAATTATGCATGGGTTTCAAAGTTTTGGCACCAAAATTATCTTCTATTTCAGTTTCTCCAAAAACTTTTTGAAATGCCCTCATATAAACCAGGCTGAGCTGTAGGTATAAATTAGCATATTTTGAATAGTACAAAAATACAAAATAGCTCAGTAATATTTTGTGTATACTGATTACATGCCAAATGACAATGTCTTGGAGATACTAGATAAGATGAGTTAAAAATAATTTTGCCTGTTTCTTTTCACCTTTTATCAGAGCTATTTACAAGTTTGAAATTCCACAAGTAGCTTGCATTGTATTTCCTTGGACAACACTGTAATAGAATACTAAATGATGTGAAAGTATAAAAATATACTGTAAAATGAAAGAAAACTGGTTACAAAATACTTTGTTCAGCTGCCAGCAGAAATCAGAAAAGCTACAAAAAGTAGAATAAAACCAATTTTAACATACTGATATTCTAGTGCATTTTGTAAACTAATTCTGGTTAAGGATATAAAAGCTATACATGTAAGCTGTCCGCGATCTGTGCATGTTTAAATTCTTATCATAAAATATCAACTGAAACCCTCATAAAGTCTTTTTCTTCTTCATTTAAAAGGGTCTGAGGGGCTGGCATAAGGCCTCGTGGTTCAGATGCTGGTTAGACTGCAAGCACAGTGTATCAGAGCGACCATGTTTGGATCCTGGCTCTGTTCCCAATGCTACTTTCCTACTAACGTGGACCCTGGGAGGCAGCAGATGATGGCTCGAGTGCCTGGGTCTCTGCCACCCATGTGCAAGACCCGGACTGACTTCCTGGCTCCAGGTCTGGCCATTGCAGGCATTTGGAGAGTGATCCAGCAGATGGTAGCATTCTCTCTCCTTCCCTCTCTCTCTTTCTCTCCCTTTCAAAAAGAAATAAAAACTGGACCTGCATATACAATAGTTTTGAGAAAGATTTGCACCCACATTTGTTGAAGAAAAAAAATCCATATACAAGCCATTCGATATTTTCCCCTCCAGTGTTAAAGGCTGATTGGCACAACATTATTTTCAAAGATTATCTTGCCAAAAGAATATAGAGCCAGTACATTCTTTAATATATTCTAGTTCACACATAGCAATATGGAGCACAGAAGAATGTATCTGAAGCATTATTTTTCAAATGCCAACTTCTCCTAAGATGCCAATTCTATAAATTTAATTGTTCAAAATACATCTCAACTCAGATGCTAGGGCACTAAGATGCCATCGCTGCATATCAGGCATGGTGCTGGGGCTCAGACAAACCAGAGACCGGTGCTGAGCCCAGGGAGAGAAGTGGATGTGACCACAGCTGCCAAGGCTGTGCCAGGAAATGCACCATCCCCTGGTGACAAAGAATCGACTGAGATGTGGATGCAGCTGTCACTGGACCTGCAGGCTGGGGACAGCTGGGAAGGGGTCAAAGGTTTGGCCCTGAGGAAGTAAGAGAGCTGGTGGAGGTGCAGTGGGGATGTGGGCACGGGGCTGGCAGCTGCCGGCAGGAGCTGGGCGAGAAAGGCACAGGTGGGGGCGATGAGCCCCCTTTCTGTGGCCTGGACAGCTCACGTGTGGCTGTGCTTTAATAAAGCGCACCAGCCTCACCAGGATGGATCCCTAGGAAGGTCGCTGTGACAGCAGGGAGGGGACACACCGCAGAGGCACTGGAGAGCATCAGCGTGACTCTGAGATGGACAAATGGACCACAGGTGAGGGACACTGAGAACGCCAGCTCCTGGGATTTCAGCACATGGAGGTCACGCGGCTCAGGAAGAAAATTCCGGAGAGGAGGCAGTTGGCTGGTGAGGGAGTGATAATTAGCTCTATTTTTGATGTGTGATGTTCCAGGAAGCTTTCCTAAGAGCAGCCGTGGCAAACGTTTCATTTGTACTCACGGTTTTGCACAATGCACCGAATGAGATGAGCCCCACACCAACGCCCAGGGTGGACGTGGGTGTTAGCGTTACCATGGCACCCACGTTTGCATTCGGAAACGGGGATGAGTGACTTGGTCCAGGCTTCCCAGCACGTGGGGGATCCTAGACTGCAACCAGGCCAGCTGACCCCAGACCCCTACACCAGCTTTTCTGGTGAGGCAGTGTGGAAAACAGAGGGACCACTTCCTCCACGGAGGCCCGGGAGGAGAGGGAGGGTGCAGAGAGAAACAGCCTCCGTGTGGCAGGAGGTGAGCCAGCTGCTGGGTAAGGACGAACAGGGAATGAGGAAGGGATCTGAGGGAGAGGGACGGGCTTGGACAAGCGGCTGTGGGCATGAGGATGTCAACCAGCACCACACAGCCCTGAAGACCCCAAGCAACCGCAGGGGGTGACAAGGACAAGATCACTGCTCGTCAGTGCTGTCAGCACACCAGAAGCCTGGGTGTGCTTGCAACCCAGGACAGACACACAGCAAGGCAAGCTGGGACCGAGCCCTGCTCACACCTGTCCCCTGGCAGGCTGGCCAGTTCCACGGGGTGTCCCCAGCAGGGACGCAGACCCCAGAACCGACAAGATCATTACCTTCAAAGAGAGCGCGAGGCGGTCCCGGAGGTAGTTCTCTTCTGTTTTCGCCTTTTCGATTTCCTGCTCAAGTTCTCCACGCTGCTTGCCCACCTGCTGCAGGATCTGCTCCCTCTCTCTTTGCAGCTCATTCTTTAGAGCGGTTACGCGCTCCTTGTACTCTTCGTCCAGTTTCCTGCGAGGAGGAAAAGTCGAGAAGCTACCATCAAATCTTTCCCTGGTCCCTCCAAGCGTCTGCCAAAGATGGAACCTTAGTCAGAGAGGCGGACGCCCTCCTGCAGATACCTAGGGTGTCCTGCTTTCTTTTAGGCTTGGCCACAGCTAAACCACCAGAGCTAGCGGTGGCCTAGCAGGCCCAGCGCCCCTGCCTTTGCGGCCCTGTAGCTGCAGGCGCCACTGTGCGAGCCAGGGCGGTGGGAAGGGGTCGCACCTGAGGTTGTACTCATTCCGCCTCTCGATGGCCGCGTGGTGATCGTCCACCTCCGAGGCCATGAGGGACTTGAGCTTCTCAGCCTTGTCCAGGTCTGACCGCAGCTTCTCTTTCTCTCGGACCACCTGATCCACTCGTTCTCTGGAATCAGACACAAACGGAGTTAACGGGAAACGGTTTCCAGGCAGCAGGGGGACTGACAAAGCTCTCCTCTGGCTTGCTTCAGTGTGAAGCCAAAACCAAGACAACCCAAACTCTCCCCAACAAAGGGGCCTTCCACAGCCTGCGCGCCAGTCTAAGCTCCGCCTCCCTTTCCTACTGTGGTAGGAAGATCTGTCCCTAGTTCAGTGAGAGAAAATTAGCCACAGGTGCACCCAGAATGGAAGAACAGAACAGGGGACTTTGCTGAGGGCATCTGATGGCCTTGATGGGCAAGCAGGCAAAGGGACGGGGCAGGCAAACCTGCTCCACTCACAACAAGTGCCGGATCTCAGCCTTGAAGCTGGCCAGAGCCGCCTGGTGGACGCCGTTCTTGGTGACCAAAAGTTCATTTTCAAGAGCCAGTGTCAGTTCTGTCAGGTTGACGTTTCCATCAAGGCTGAAATCCAAGGCCTAAAAATCAGAACAGAAATTCAAGACAAAATGACAAGTTCTCTCCTCCGAAAGCAGAGAACGTGAAGGTTATACAAACTCAGGGGACTAAGTACGGTCTAGATCGGGATGGGTGCATTTCTTTAGTGACTGCTCAAGAACAATCCTTAGGGGCCAGCGCAGTGGCATAGTGGGTAAAGCTGCCACCTGCAGTGCCAGCATCCCTTATGGCCGCAGGTTCGAGCCCTGGCTGCTGCACTTCAATCCAGCTCTCTGCTACAGCCTGGGAAAGCAGTGGAAGATGGCCCAAGTCCTTGGGCCCCAGCAACCTCACGGGAGACCCAGAAGAAGCTCTTGGCTCCTGGCTTTGGATTGGCACAGCTCTGGCCGATGCGGCCAACTAGGGAGTGAACCAGCAGATGGAAGACCTCTCTCTCTCTCTCTCTCTCTCTCTCTCTCTGTGTAACTTTGACTTTCAAGTAAATAAATAAATCTTTAAAGAAAAAAAGAACAATCTTCACTCTAGAATTTAATGAAGTTCTCTTTAAGCAGAGTATAATATGGTTGTCAGTTATTTCCATGTAATAAAACTGTCCAGTACTGTCACTCAAAACGATGGTTTAATTCTAGTCTGTTCCAAGTAGAGATAGTTAAGAACATTTCTCACATCAATAATTTTGGGGTTATAAACAGGGCAAGTAATTAGCCACAGATGACTCGCTAGAGGTAGGAAAAGTTACTTACCTGCTGATCTCTGAGATCTTGTGAACAGAAGAATCAAGAAGTAAAATCAAGTCAGATCACAGAGTCCCGGAAAGAACTGGAGACGTTCAACCCTCCCCCAGCCTGCCACTCTCCTCCCGTTTTGGGGCCAGACCTTCAGGATCTCCTGGCTGTTCTCGATGCCTTCCTCCTGCCAGGTGTCCAGGATTCTCTCCACGGAGGCCTGGCCCATGCCGTCATCCAGGCTGGAGAAGACCCGGAAGCCAACGGTGCCCGTCTTGCCGGAGGGGGTCGTGGTGCGCCGGCCGCTCTCATCAAAGGACTACAAGGGAAAGGGACCGAGCAAGCTGAGCCTGGCTCTGAGCATCTCGACGAGCCCGGGCGTGGCCAGTGCTGACCACGACGAGCACGACTGCCGGCCACAGCTAGCGAGCAAGGGCACGCGGCTCTGTGCGCTCTGCTCCGGGCCAGGCAGGCTCACAGAGCTCCTCAGGGGGTGCTGTGACTTAGACAAGATGCCCTTCTACTTCGGGCTTCTTCAGACCCCGAGCTGACACCACAGGCCTGTGTAGTGGCCTGGGCTCATTTAGGATCATTCCTCAGCCCACACTCCCCTTCCCGATAGTTGAGTCTTCCTGACTCTGCACCTGACACGGCACATCACCTCCCTGGCAATGATCCAAAGGGTTCGCCTTTCACAGCCGCCTTCTGGCATTTTTACCTGCATGGAGAGGTGCCTTTTCAGCTGTCTGTACGGAGTCGATGCGGAGGGCGTAAGGGACTTCCCGTGTTTAAACAAACCGTAGAAAAAGTCTTCCACACTCATCGTGCCTTCAGGGTCAAGGTTATGGAATGCTTCCTCGAGCGTCTAGAAAAAGCAACCACTTATTTTACGCAAAACAACACAAGGCCCAAAGCACACTCCTGGCTAACAGAAGTCAGCACCGGCGTGGTACCCACAAGTCCATACGCTCGGCTACTACGTCCCTTTACTCTCACTTGACTGAGTTTACTGTCTCTTGCCACCTCACACCAATGACGTGAACGTCCATTTGCAGCATCTTCCTTATCTTATGCAATTTAGTCATTGCTTTCTCTCTTACTCACACTTCAACAGATGTCTTAAATTTTGCTACCTATTATTATAAATTTAAAAAGTAACTTTAAAATATCAAGATTTAGCTTCCCAGTATCAACAACAGAAACATTCATTATTTTATTTTTTTTAAAGATTTATTTATTTATTTGAAAGTCAGAGTTACACTGAGACAGAGAGACAGAGACAGAGAGACAGAGACAGAGAGAGAGAGAGGTCTTCCATCCACTGGTTCACTCCCCAATTAGCTGCAATGGCCAGAGCTGTGCTGATCCAAAGCCAAGGGTCAGGAGCTTCTTCTGGGTCTCCCACTTGGGTGCAGAGGCCCAAGCACTTGGACCATCTTCTACTGCTTTCCCAGGCCACAGCAGAGAGCTGGATCAGAAGTGGAGCAGCTGGGTCTCAAACTGGAGCCCATCTGGGATGCTGGCATTGCAGGCAGCAGCTTTATCCGCCGCACCACAGCGCCGGCCCCTCTTATTCTGTTATACTGTGATGCCACCAAGTGATATGTGGCATCCACGCAGTTTTGAAACCTGTGGGCTGGCACAGCACAGCGACGTGGTTTCAGGCAGATGGCAGAGACTGAAGAGTTCGGGTCTTACGCCCCTAACTAGGGCCTCAGGACGCCACAGGTGTGTCTGGGTTTTGTTCCAATGCTTTGGCTCAAGAGAAACAGACTGGAGGAGGAGGCTGTTGTGTGCGACAGGTGGGCTCCAGGAGCTGTAGCCAAGGGGGGTTTAGACAGCTGTCCTGCACCCTCTGACCACGATCTAGCAGTTGTCATCCCAGAACAGGGCACAGGGAGACTGAACACAGTCCCACCCAGAGGCTCGCCTGAGCCAGTCTGTTCCCCAGCCCCACAGAGGAACAGGAAGGGGGACGGAGCACAGTGAGTCGCTGAAGCTGCCAGCAGAAAGGGACAGCAAACCCGCACCCTGGCAGGCGGAGCCTCCGTATCTCAGGGGTGAACATGTCTGTCCATGAACAGCCTCCCCTGCACGGAGCAGAAATCACCTGGGATCTCTTGAACGCAGACTCCACTCTGCTCAGTCTGGGCTGGGCCTGAGTCTGTGTGTCTTTCTTTCTTTTTAAATATTTGTTTATTTATTTGAATGGCAGAGTTACAGGCAGAGGCAGGGAGAGAGATGTCTTCCGCCCACTGGTTCACTCCCTAAATGGACGCAGTGGCCAGAGATGAGCTGATCTGAAGCCAGAAGCCAGGAGCTTCCTCCATCTCCTGTGTGGGCAGAGGAGCCCATGGACTTGGCCCATCCTCTGCTGCCTTCCCAGGCACATCAGCAGAGAGCTGGACCGGAAGTGGAGCAGCCAGGACTTGAACCAGCGCTCACATGGGAGAATCTCCCATCTTCTGGCTCACTTCCCAAATGTCTGCAATAGCCAGGGCTGGGCTAGGCCAAAGCCAGGAGCCAGGAACTCAGTCTGGGTCTCCCATGTCAGGTCCAGGGGTCCAACGACTTGACTCATCACCTGCTGTCCCTCACAGTGCACCTGCACCCTCCCAGGATGTGCTTCAGCTGCAAGATGGGATCAGGGCAGAGCTGGGAACTCGAACCCCAGCACTCTAGCTTGGAATCTGGGCGTCCCAGATGGTGTCTTAACTGCTCTACCCAGCACTGGTTTCATCTTTCATAGAAACCCTTGAGGCATTTCTTTTATCTCTGTTTTCCACTTCACACCAACAAAGAAACAGCAGTCTCTATTTTCTCTCTCTTTTTTTAAAGTCAGAGTTACAGAGAAAGAGAAGAGGAGAGACACAGAGAGAGATCCTCCATCTGCTGGTTTACTCCCCAAATGTCTGCAAATGTAAGAGCTGGGCCAGACTGAAGCCAGGCGCTTCATTCAGGTCTCACAAGTGGGTGCAGGAGCCCAAGAACCTGGGCCATCTTCCCCTGCTTTCCCAGGTGCATGAGCAGGGAGCTGGATCAGAAGTGGAGCAGTCGGAATTCGAACCTGTGCCCACACAGGCATTGCAGGCTGTGGCTTAACCTGCCATGCCACACACTGACTCTACTTTTGCTTTGTTAACGCTTCCTCTGGAGATAAGAAATTTCCAGAGCATGGAAATCACGGGGAGAACCAAGAATTCCTAACAGAGACTCTTGTGATCAAATCAACAGAGAGGTATGCAAAGCACAAAATTCTTGGGTTTTTGTGCCTCCTCCTTATCATCCACAGGAACACGGTCATCAAGGTCATCCAATTGGAAGCTGCACTGGAAACCAGGTGCAGTGATGAGAATTAACAAGGCTGACTCTGGCACTAACCACAGATCCACACTGCTCAACCTTATGACCTTGGCCAAATCAGTACACAGCTGATTGCCTGACCCGTCACCTGGAGCAGTCAAAGCGGCGGGGCAGGTGAGGGCTGCAGTTACAACAGATGGCAGAGTGGCCTAGGGCTGCATAGAAGGATGTGAATTCAGCAGAGGGCAGATGGGCGGAATGCAGGTGAAATGGACAGCAAGGGCACCCCCTGTGCCCTGAGCAGGCGCTGCAGCTGGAACTGTGCGGACACCCGATTCCCCACAATCCCCTCGCCAGTTCTCTGGATGGCAGGTTTCCTGTGGCACTAGAATAGGGATCGCAAACCCAAACAGCCCAAGGAACCCAGAAGGTGATGCAAATGAACGAGGCAGGAAGGGTTTAAGACTTCAGAAGGCAGCAAGAGCTGGGGAATGGAGGCCCAGGTTGTGCCCTCTCCAACGGAGCCGGCTGTGTCTCACCGCCCACGGAATACAGACTCATCTTGGGAGTTTTGCAAACCTCTCCCGATTTAAAAAAAAAAAAAAAAGTAGCAGAAAATTCATTTACTATTAAAGATTTGAGGGGCTGGCGCTGTGGCTTAGTAGGCTAAGCCTCCGCCCGTGGTGCCAGCATCCCATATGGGTGCCGGTTCATCCTGGGTGCTCCTCTTCCAATCCAGCTCTCTGCTATGGCCTGGGAAAGCAGTGGAAGATGGCCCAAGTCCTTGGGCCCCTACACCCACATGGGAGACCAGGAAGAAGCTCCTGGCTTTGGATCAGCTCAGCTCTGGCCATTGCATACATTTGGGGAGTGAACCAACAGAGGGAAGAACTTTCTCTCCCTCTCTCCACTTGTAACTACCTTTCAAATAAAAAAGATTTATTTCAGCCAAGAGCTAGGAGCTTCTTTTGGGTCTCCCATGTGTGTAGCAGGGGCCCAAGCACTTGGGCCATCTTCTACAGCTTTCCCAGGGCTATTAGCAGGGAGCTGGATCGGAAGTGGAGCAGCCGGGACTGGAGTTGGCTCTGTGATACAGGATGTGGGAGGTGCAAGAACAGCTTAACCTGCTGCACCACAACACCGGCCCCAGAAAATTCTGTTGTTCAATAAGCACAGGGAAGCCAAATGAAAGAGCCTTTGGGCCAGATTTGGCATCCAGAGGGCCAGTTTGCCATCCCCACCCTGACACTCCCAGCCCTATGAGACGGCGACTGGAATGTCCCTTACTGAAGCGGGCAGCAGTGACCACACTTCCTGGGTATGCGAGACTGGGCGGTGACGAAATCTCACGTTGCTCTCAGCTGTCAAGTGTAGGACTCTGAGCTGCATGTTAAGGAGATCATCTCCAACACTCAGCCCCTCTGAGGTTTAAAGCTAGCTGGAGACAGTGCTGGAGAGAGGGCAAGAACGCCCTCTAGGAGGAAAGGCACTAAGGAGAGCTATGCTCAGTAGGGGACCCCCACCCCCAGCCACAGACCTGGGTTTCGGAGACCCCTGCTACAGAAGATCGTGCGGCTCCTTGCAAGTTCATTCCAAGAATTGTTTCTAGATAAATAATCTAAGTTTGTGCAATATTTCTTGGCAACAAAGCAACCCGAGGTTCTGCACACTGCACTGGTTTACAATTTAGGAGATTTTATGAGTCCACCACCACCACCGACAAATCAACTCCCACTGAGCTATTACATAGGTGGTCAAGGGGCGTGCAGTGGCCGTGTACACGAGTGAGAAGGAAAAAGCCCTTTTCTGCAAGCCGGGCTCCTTAGACGCTTTTGCTGAGAAATCTCCTTCTTGTTTAGGAAGCCGATACCACTTATCCTCTGGAGCAAGCAGTCAGCAGATGGCATTACAATCAGACTCCCGAGGCTACCACGGTGGCCCTCACTTCTAATTCTCTCTAATCCTCCTTTTCAGCCCTTTGCAAGATGCATCTTGGAATCATTTACCTTCCTGTGTTTCACAGCTACTCATGGGCCCGGTCCTGCAGGATCCCTCTGTTTTTTAGAGAGCATCACGCTTGGAGTTGCACAAATTAAGAGTCTGCTGGGCGCACCTTCCAAACTCTTCTTTGTACGTTCAGAGCAACCCACTGACACTTTCCCATCTCCCTGCGACCAGAGATGGTGACGATGATGGCTCCTGGCTGCTCGACCAAGGCTTCCTCACGCCAAGACATAAAAGCCGTGCAACCCATCCTTGACAACTCCATTTTTCTGATAAATGCTCACGTCTGCTGAAGGACCCGAGGATGCCATCACGAGCTTCCTAAGAACCCAAGTTTATCGGCCTGGTCTTCAAAATATTCCAACAAAAATCTACTGAACAACCTGCTGTTGTCTCCTTCCGGAGTGTTCCCCAGTCTTCTCGGTGAACGACACCTCTCCCGATGTATGTGGCATTGTGGCTGCAGTGAGCTGGTGCCCGGTGGCTGCCTGTGGTCCTGTGCTCCGTCAGCAGTGCTGGGCACGTGGCACGGGCTCCAGATGTGCCAACCACAGCGCCCCGCCCCCCACAACCCAGTGTGAGCCCCTCCAAGACAAATCCTCAGGTAGGACTTCCTAGGAAAGAAACCAATGGAGTCTGGCGAGCTGCAGGAAGCTACAGAGAGCAGACGCTCGCGTGGGGCCAGCTACGCTTCTCTCAGCAGTGCGCGCGTAAGAGGCTTACCTGCGCGTCCACATCCTGCAAGCCATACTGCTGGCAAATGGAGACCAGCTTCTTCCGGTTCAGGTGACCATCACGGGTGATGCCCAAATCCTCGCACACTTCTTGAAGTTTCTCTTCTATCCAGTCGGGGGGTGGGGCAGTCCCGCTGGGTGAGGCATTCAAATCGTCTGGGTTCCAAAACCTTAACTGGCCTGAAATGACAGCCAGTAAACTGTGCTGCCTCCAAAGGAATCACAAAGACAGACCGCCTACTCCCGATGGGGAAAAATGTGGCTTTGAAAATAAACACCCACGACTGAATCCATTTTGATACACGCCTGAAGGGCCGATGCAATGGAACACCCCATCCCTAGGCTGCTGCCAGATCAGACAGGCAGGGCTGTGACTCCCGGCAGTCGTGGCTGTGTGAGAAACACAATTTCTAGGGCTCCGCTGCACGGGACTCGCGGCTGCCTTTATCCCAGCTGAGCCCGTCGCCAGCTGAGCCTGTTGGTGACTATGAGGCTGGCTGAGAGCCATTCCTAAGTGCTTTATAAGCCCTGCTTCAACTACTGTTACCCATCTCCATGTTCTGGTCCAAATACAAAAGTAGCTTTTACTGGACAGAAAAAGAATTTTATATTTCAAGATTTTCACCATGAGCCTGCCTCTAAATCTGCACGTATGACTATCTGGACCTACAGACACCAAACAGACCAGCGTGAAAGAAGGAATGGTTTGCCAGGTGCGAGGTCCTGATGGTGGATGTATGCAAGGTAAGTTCAGTCTGGAGACTTAAGGATCAGATGACCCTATGTAAGAAGCCAGACTCCTTAGGTGTGTTTATTACAAGGCCCTACTGGGCTGTCATGCACTCACACATTAGGGATTCTGTAATGACATCACTTAAATGTGAGATAATCACTGGCTCAATGCGCGTGCTTGGAAGAACCCTGGAGGGAGGAGAGGAGCTTAGGGCTAGCCTACTACTTTGGGACAGCAAGCAGCTCTTACTGCGCATGCGCTGTCATCGCACCGCAGTCCTGCTGAGTCAGCTGAGCCACAGTGCCCTCTGGTGGCCAGAGGATCAACACGTTCTGATGCTTAATAACAATCGTTTGGTACTTGGCAAAGGATTTTAACACACTTAGGACTGCTAGCAAATTAATAGTCTGTCTCAAAGAGTCATTAGCCCGCAAGTAGGATCCTACATCTTAGGTGCCATCTCTTGCAGGTGTTAAACGCGAGGATTTTAAGGCTATGAGCTATCAGCTGGGGATATACTTATGTTGCTGTCTCCAGTAGAAGAGACCCAGGGGAGCGCCCTAAGAATAGCGGCCGCCCCTTCCCTCCCGGCAGGTCCTGACGCCCGCTGGTTCTTACCTTCAGCTTCATACTCCTCACCGCCTTGCGGCTTCCAGCGCTGAGGAAGGCAAGAGACAGAGTGAGCTGCAGAACTCAGAAAGCAACTGGAGCCCCTCCTACCCAGAAGGCCCTCTCCAGCTCCCACGCTTCGCCTGGGGGAGTCTCACGCTTTCAGGACAGCCCAGCGCTTTCCTCTGAGTGGGGTCTCTTCGCCCAAGTGGCCGAGCAAAGGCGACCGGCGGGCATCTGCGGTGTCACAGACAGATCCCTCTCATCTGTAAACCGAGCTACCGCAAGTACTCGGAGGAGGAGCAGTTGCTTAGGATGCTATGAGGAGCCTACACCGGACCCTCCGGACTTGGGAGATCAGGGCGCTCTTCCTGGAAGAAGCAATGCCTGAAGTGCGACCTAAGGCTGAGCTGCAGAGAAGGGAGGTAAGAGAAGGGAGCGCTTCTCCACCTGCTGGGCGAGGAAGCCAGAAGCCCCACGCGCTTGCGCCAGAGCAAGGAGAGAGAGGCAGCCCAGGTCCCGGCAGCTAGGAAGCTTCGTGAAATCAAGACACGTGACACCGGTGAGCGACAGCACGCGTGGTGAAGTCTATCTGAATTAGAGCGTCTTACGACTGGGTCTTCTCCAAGGTCACAGAGGGTGGTTGGTGTATTACACCAAACTACCCAACTGAGGGCGCAGTCAGGCCCGAAACGCGGCCCCTGCTCCGTGGTGTGGCCGGCACTGGGCTGCTTCCAGCCGATGGCCACGGAGAGGGGGCACCTATTCCTGCTGGGGGGGGGGTGTCTAGCACCCTCAAAGGCAACCCTTGGAGAAAAGGTGAGTGCCCCTTTAAAAACCAGCTGCTGTCTCCACCATTCTGAGAGTGAAGCTGCCACTGGTAACACACTCAGCTCCTCTCCCATGATTCCACAGCTCCCAGCCTGACTTGGAGCCCAAAGACAGCACCAGCTCAGGAAGTCTGGCACATTCAGCCACGTGAAAGTGAAAGCCCAGACTGACGACGCAAAGATGGATTTTTTTTTTTTAAAGTTTTATTTATTTGAAAGGCCTAGTTACAGAGACGAAGAGACAGAGAGAGATGGGTCTTCCATCCCCTGGTTCACTACCCAAAAATGACCGCAATGGCCAGAGCTGGGCCGGTCCTAAGCCATGAGTCAGGAGCCTCTTCCTGGTCTCCCACGTGGGTGCAGGGGCCCAGGGTCTTGGGCCATCCTCTGCTGCCTTTCCAGGTGCATCAGCAGGGAGCTGGATCGGAAGTGAAGTGGCCAGGACTCGCATTGGTGCCCGTAGGGGATGCTGGTGTCACAGGTGTGGCTTCACTCCCTCCGCCACAACACCGGCCCCAGAGATAGATAATTCTTGCCAGAGAGAAGACACCAAAAGGCTCTAACAAAGCATGTAAGTTCCCTCCAGCTCCTTCTGATGACAACTGAATAGGAAGATACTTCAAAAGTTCATGGAAAAGCTGAGTTAATTAAAAGCAAAGTCTGGGTGGGCTTGCGGCCTTTCGGTTAGAATGCCACCTGAGATGCCCACACCCTAAGTGACAGTGCCCGAGCCCGAGTCCCAGCTCTGCTCTGGAATCCAGCTTCCTGCTGACGTGCACTCTGGGAGGTGGCAGGTGATGGCTTGGGTGTACTGGGTCCCAGCCACCCATGTAGGAAGCTTGGACTGGGTTCCCAGCTCCTGGCCCGTCTTGGCCATTGCAGGCACTGGGGAGTGAACCAGCTGATGGGAGCTCTCTCTCTCCCTCTCTCTGCCTCCCGGATAAACATTCACTTGAAAGATGATTTTATTTCAGTACAAAAAAATTTTTTTGGAAAGCCTGGCAGTTTTCCCACAATGCACATTTTCCATGAACTTCGGAAGAGCCCATGCTTGTGGTCTTGATGGAAACGGAACCGGAGCACAGCATGGGTTTTGCTTCTGATGGCTCATCTCACCCCCCGTTCCTGCACAAAGATGCATCTCCGGATGGGAAGTGTGAGGCACGGAGGGACAGGAAGACGGAAACACCTGCCAGCCAACAAAGCATCACTTCAGAAGCGTCCTGCAGTCCTGCCTGTGTGGTCCCCAGCACAAATTCTTCATCCCACAGAACCAAATGATCCAAATGCGCACCCTATTCTGGCATCCGGAACTGTGAAACTCATTATTCAGCAAATAAATTGGAAACAGCCTGGAATGAAATCCATTAAATCCACCTACAACAAACAAATAGGGTTTTGTGGTCCAATAACTCTTGGTCAAGATTGAGACCCAGCACATCACAAGCAGGGGATGGTTTCCACCACCAGCACCCGATGGAAGAAATGGTGGGAGTCTGGGTTCCCACACAACCCAAACCGAGAAGAGAACCCCAGCTGGGACACACAGGAGCAAAAGTGCAGCTCACGTATCTTCAAAAAATCCCTAAAGCTACATCTGTTGTCTTACTGCATGCAATTTATTTCATACATTTGGTCATTTACTAAATTCATTTTTTAAAAATATTTATTTGTTGGGACCAGTACTGTGGCGCAGAGGGTTAACGCCCTGGCCTGAAGCACCGGCATCCCATATGTGCACCAGTTCAAGACCTGGCTGCTCCACTTCTGATCCAGCTCTCTGCTATGGCCTGGGAAAGCAGATGGCCCAAGTCCTTGGGCCCCTGCACCCATGTGGGAGACCTGGAGGAAGCTCCTGACTTCAGATCTACACAGCTCTGGCCTTTGCAGCCAACTGGGGAGTGAACCAGCGGATGGAAGACCTATCTCTCTCTCTCTGCCTTTCTTCCCTCTATGTAACTCTAACTTTCAAATAAATAAATAAATCTTTAAAAATTATTTATTTACTTGAAAGGCAGAGTTGCATAGAGAAGGGGAGAAGGGGGGGGAGGGATATATATATATATATATATATATATATATATATAAAGAGAGAGAGAGAGAGAGAGATTGATTGATCTTCCATCTTCTGGTTCATTCCCCAATTGGCTTCCATAGTCAGAACTGTGCCAGGCCAAAGCCAGCAGCTTGGAATTTCATCCAGGTCTCCCATGTGGCTGGAGGGGCCCAAGCCCTTGAGCCACCTGCTGCTGCTTTCCCAGGTGCATCAGCAGGGAGCTGTAAAGGAAGTGGAGTAGCCAGGATTTGAACCGGCACTCATAGAGGATGCAGTCTCACAGGCAGCAGCTTCACCTGCTGTGCTGTAACGCCAACTACCCTCGACTCATTTGGAAAAGCCATGAGTTCGAGAACCAAGAAGCTCCAAAATACTGTTTCCAACGCCCATGAGTCTCGGGGTCAGGGGCCTCTTCCTCATTCTTTCCAGGACAGTTCTCCCTGGCTGCTTTCTTCCTCCAATCCCCACCCACCCACGGGATCCAGTGTTGACCTGCAGCACAGGTTTGGCAGCCAGACCTCCTGGGGCTGGATTCTGATGTGGCCAAGTTTCTTGATCTCTTTCGCCTCAGTTTCTCTAGCTATACAATGGGAGTAAGTAGTACATATTTCATAGCATTAGGGTTCAAGTGCTTAGAGTTGTGCTTGGCACATAGAAGGCCTGCACAACTGTGTCATTTTTCTTGGACAATTGTTTTTGTAACACATACTAAATTTATATTTGTACAATTTTTCATCACCATGTCCTTTAAATTCAAAGCATAAATGTGGGTAGGCCTGAGGAGCCATCCCTTGTTCATTTAAGTTTGTAAGAAAAAATGCCCAAGACTGCAGCAGAGATGCTAAGAACACCAATGATTTATATAAAAGGCAGTGTGATTAAATATGGGGACCAGGGTTGGTGCCATGTGTAGGTTAAGCCTCCGCCTACAGTGCCGGTATCCCATATAGGCACCAGTTTGAGTCTTGACTGCTCCACTTCCAATCCAACTCTGTTAATGGACTGGGAAAGCAGTGGCAGATGGTTCAAGTCCTTGGGCTGCTGTACCCATGTTGGAGACCCCGAAGAAGCTCCTGGTTTTGGATCAGCCCAGTTCTGGCTATTGCAGCCGTTTGAGGAGTGAACCAGTGGACGGAAGACCTCTCTTTCTAACTCTACTTCTCAAATAAAAAAACAAATCTTTTAAAAAATATATGTATGGGGAACCAATGAAGTAAGGGTAAACTAACACCAAGGACTCACAGTGCTCTTGTTAAATTAGCCAGAGTTTTAACTCCTCCGGCCAGTGAGATTATGACTTAAAATAGAGCTACTTCCATGGTTTTGTTAAAAAGATCCCATTATTTTTAGTAAAGGAAATGGCTTTATAAAACAAAAGCAAATAAAAAAGTCTTTATGCTTGTTGACTCAGTAATTTCACTTGCTATCTGAAGGCAAGAAAATCAAACTAAGCAGGAAGAAATCATATGCATAAATATGTAAATCATAGCACTTTTTAAACAATGAAGTATTAGAAACAGCTCAAATATTGAACAACAGGGCATAACGTATTATGATTCACCCTAATGTAGCCATTAAAAGTATAATTAAAAAACCACAGAGAAACATCGGAAAACATCTCAGGAAACATTAAGTGAGAGACCGTAATGAAAACGCTGTCTTCACAATGATTACCGCTGGCAAAAATATTTACTCAATCAGACAAAGGCTGGAAGGAAACAGAGATCATGAAACAGACATTTTGGCTGAGACACTATGGGAGACGAGCTTCCGGTCGGGAACAGGCACAGCCTACACAGTTTCTTTTGCCCACCTGTCTTCCCATTCTCTGAAAGTTAACGCTGGCCCTGGTGGAGGGGGCACGCAGAGGGAGAGGAGGGAGACCCATTCTGCACCACATGCCTCAACAGAGACCCACGAGTGGCTGGGTACAGCCTGGGCAGGTGAGCTCCTCCAATGCCAACGCCTGCTCAGCTTAGTGGCAACCCCTGGAGATGCTAACCTGGGACCTGGCCTGGGGACGGAGACCACCCCCAAGAGGAGTTCTAGTACAGTCTGACCCCTCAGCGCCAGGCACAGCACAGCCTTCTAAGGCTCAGCCAGTGCCTCGCACAAACTCTTAAAGCAGGTGGGGGTGGGAGGGTGGCAGGGCAGGGGAGCACCCAGGCGTGGTCTAAAGCTTGGAGGCCCAATGGTAGCCCCTGCGCTGCTCCCAAGACCCTTCAGAGGAAACACAGGGCCAGCTAGGACTACCCTGCCAGGAGCAGACGCAAGCGCATGGTAACGGCCGCATTCTCATTCCAAGCCCACCCCCAGACATCAGCGGGGCCTCCATCAAGGGTCCCTTCCTTTCCGGGGGAGGGAAGCCCTTCCTCCACATTTGTTATTAAATTCCAATCTCGGGGTGGGGGTGCGAAGATTTAATTCATTCACAGCTCATTTATTTTCATTCTCACTGCCTGGAGCCAGTCATTCCACTTAAAAAAAGCAGGGGGCTGGGGCGGGAGGCGGGTTAGGAGGATGGCGGCTCAGATCCCCGGCTCCTGGAGCAACACCAGAGCAGAGAGGCATCATGTGGAACAGGGCCGTTCACTCGTGGCCGAAGCTGGCCAGTGGCCTCCATACAGACCCGCCAGGTGCACCGCAAGGAATGGACTCAGGACAACCTTTGGAGAAAAAGGCAGGGAGGACTGGATGTGGTAGAGTTTCAATTTCTGCCCTGGAAATCTTACGTAGCTTCTCACCAGAGGAAAACAAGTCGGAATGCACTGTAGTCCTTCTGCCGGGCTTGGGCTGCTCCCCACTCCAAGTTGGAACCCCTGAACCCCGAGGATGCGAAGGCGGGATGCAGCCTCCCATCTGTCTGCCTCGGCCCAGGGTGTCCGTGCCAACCGGAAGCCGCTGAATGGAAGGAGCGACATAGCTGGCCCAAGGTTCTAATCACCGGACACAAAGAAGCCATCTGCTTCTGCAGTAGATAAAATTCAGAGGCCAGGACCGAGCGGAGGGGTCCGTGTAGGCGAATTCCAGGTCCATACAGGGAAATTCCAGGACTGGGGCAGAAGGTGACTGCCACTTGCCTGTAACTTCCCCAGGTCAACTGGAGCCCACCTGCCCATTATACATTCCCTAAAGAGCACAGCGTCACCGACCAATCAAAGGAGGGTCACGAGCACCACTGACCAATCAGGAACTTGGACACAGCTGACCACGCCCCTCCCAGCCCCAGTGTCAATCTGTAAGAACCCTCGGCCCTAACTCCTTGAGGAGCCCAGGGACAAAGCAAAAGCTGCCCACGCTTGCAATAGACACCTGCATCTTCCAGCATCCAATGCCATCGATCACTATTCCGCACACTGGGCGAGCGGACCCACGTTTAGGGTTCTACAGCAACCCCTCCAACGAGTTTGGGGGTCATTTGGCAACAACTCTGGAGGGAAAAAAAAAAATCATGGAGTGGATAAGGGTTTGGCCCAGAAGCTGCCTGGGTGAGAACTGGCTCTGCTACTTTCTGTGACTCCTCAGCACTTTTTTTTTTTTTATAAAGGCATTTAATTATTCAAAAGGAAGAGTTAGAGAGGCAGAAGCAGAGATCTTCCATCCGCTGGCTCACTCCCTAATTGGCAGCAATGGCCAGAGCTGGGCCGATCCGAAGCCAGGAGCTTCTTCTGGGTCTCCCATGCAGGTGCAGGGGCCCAAGGAGTTGGGCCATCTTCCACTGCTCTCCCAGGCCATAGCAGAAAGCTGGATTGGAAGTGGAGCAGCCAGGACTCGAGCAGGCATCCATACGGGATGTGGGCACTGCAGGCACTATGCACAGCGCTGGCCCCTCCCTCAGCACTTTCACCTGCCAGGTGGGGATGACCCTCCAAGCCACCTGACAGTACCAGAGGTACACACTGGGCACTCAGGAAAGCTCAGCGACCACCTTCCTCACTTCAGCCAGAACCAGGTCAGGGTTAGAGGTTTGGACCCCTGGACCTTTAGCTCCCTGACTTACTGGCTGTGTGACCTTGGGGAAGTGACTTAAGCTCTCTCTGCAAGACAACAGCTGCTCTGAGGATGTGTTTCAGATCTGGGACGCCCTCAGAACAGTGCCTGCGAGAACCGAAGGGCCAGGCATTTGCTAAATAAATAAATGTAAGAAATACTCTTCCTACCACGTGGATGCCCAAGGCCAGGCCCAGGGCAGGACGAAGGGCAGCACTGAGCCTGGCGATGTTTCAGACGAAAACCACAAGAGACTCTTGAAAATCAACAGCTCCGACGTGGGAGTTGGCTTGACTTAATCATGGCACCAGGTATTCGCGGACCAGCACGTCACGCTGTATACCGCCAACAAGGGCTTCCTATTCACCAGCTATGCCTGAAAGCTGGGGAAATCGCCCCGGCTGCAGCTCTCAGCTTGGTGATCATGATGAAGCATTTGACTTGGATTCCACTTGGGAGCAGGGCTGGCCCTGAGGCCACGCCCCTGCAGACAGTGCCCCCTGGTGGCCACAGATGGCAGGGGCTGCCCTGTGTCTGCTGGTTACCATGCCAAGTGCTCTGGCCCTCAGCCCGGGTGACAGTAGTAGCAGGCGACAGGGTCAGAGGTTGCCTGGCTCCAAAGTGGCGGCTACAGAAGGAGTCTCGCCCCACACCCCCGCTGCCCCCCCGCATACCTCCAGATGGACAAAGGGAGCCCACAGCCGCCCTGTGGCCCGGGCATCTCCACATCACGCAGGCCATTGTGGTCGCTTCCTGGACTGTGCTACAGCTGGACGAGGGTGTCCTGCACACATCGGCGGGGCAGGCGGCACCCATTCCAGGAATGCTTTCTCTGTGGAGACACCTGCTCAGCTGCACTGTGGAGCAGATGGCTGGAGACTCTCAGAGTCCCGGCTTCCAGTCCCAGCCGGGCCAGCATCTGCAGCCTGAGGTCCCCCAACCCCTGCACTGCCCCTGGGCCACAATAGCCTGGCCCCTGCCCCCACCAGCCATCTGCCGCGATGTGGACCTCTGTGCCCGCAGAGTGCACGGCTAATTAAAATGATTACGGGGGCACACACGGGGCTGTTCTCTCCCAGCACAGGTTGCTGGGCCAACCTCCGCAGCCTTGGAGCCCAAAGCAGATTCTTTTTTTTTTTTTTTTCTTTTTAAAGGGGAAAGCCTCGGAAGCCCAGAGCAGAACAGCAGCTCCCAACAAACTGAACCACAGTGTCCAATGTAACAGGACAGCACAGAGCTACACGCAGCAAATGTCAGAGGAACCAGGGTGAGGACACTGCCTGTGAGCCTAACCCCAGGACTTGAGAAAACACAGCATCCCAGGCGAAGCGCACTCGGAATCCTCCAGATCTACAAAGCCGGAGCTCTGAGCCGGGCACTAGAGGCGAAGCGTGCCCAGGAGGGCTGCCTGTGGTCTCTGCTGGGATGCGCTTGCCACACGGCCGCCCCTGAAGGCACAAGCGACGGGGCCAGCCTGACAGCTCACCTCCCAACCTCTCTGTTCTGAACTCAGGGACAAGCCAGTCAGCTGCAGGGCCAGCCAGGACTAGAATGCAAATCGGTGCCTTCATCTTTAAAAGCAATTAAAAGCTACAAGTGCCTGCCGGGGATAACAGGAATTATTGCATGGTTTAAAATGCACAGGCATTTAGATGCGTCTGGCTACCTTGCCAACAAGCTTCTGTGCCACTAGCACTAAGCACTGTGAATTTAGCATCGCAGCCTTAACCCTCGTCTCATCCTGAGGTTGGGGACTGGTGTTGGTTCCTTGGATTTTAACATCCTTAAAGAAAAGAGTTAACAACAACAACAACAACCCTCTCCTGTCATCAGAGTGGAACTGCTATGTGGAAAATATTCCATGGCACAGCTGGAAAATGTTACTATCGTCATGAATCACCTTGTTCATTTGTGGGCTGCTGTCTCTTTTAGTTTCTAGTTAGAAAATGCCTAATAGCAATTGTGGGTCTGGAAGGAGGGAGGGGCAGGGCAGAGTCCAAGACCCCTCCCTCCCGGGCCAGGGCGGGAAGATACAGCAGGACGGACACCCAATTCCGGGCAGCTGTGTGGGGACAGAGCCATCTGATAAGCTTTGAAGGGGCTTCTTTCCATCACTTTCAAGTCACCCACACGCTCGTCCCGAGTGAGCGTTTCATCTTTTGGAATAGCCAGATGATCTGATAAGACTCAAGAAATACAAAGGCAAAGACTGGAATGCCATTATTAAAAAAAAAAAAATTATCATGGTGATGTGGAATCATTTGTGAAAAAGGCATTGCAAATAAACCTGCTTTGTCAAAGACTAGAGCAGAAAAAGTAACAGGAACGCTGGGAAGGCAGGTGTACCCCGCTACCAAAGTCTCGGCAGGCCTGTCCCCATCTTCTAGACGCTTGCTCTGAATTCAGTGTTGACTCTATATAACAGACAAGAATAATTCATCAACTTCAACTGCCAAGTTACACATATATGATAATCAGAAGTGGAAAAGAAGTCAGCTTCACACTTCCTGAACTTGGAGCACTGTGGGTAGTAAAATCAGTTCTATTTTTCTTTCTTTATTTGCTTTTAGCTGTTAAACAACTTGCCCTGTTCCCACACCCACACAAAGGCTGGCCCTGCCCTCCACCCTTGGGCCCAGGCAGCAATCAGCTCCAACTTTTCCCTCCGCTTCTCACTGAAACTGCAAGGTGCAAGCCACCGGTTTTGGCTTACGTGCCTATTGTCTACGGCTAGGGAGATCATTGTCCAAATCCCCTTGTTTTTGATAAGATCTCACTAGACGGGCTTTATTCCCTATGGAGGAAGCCAGTTAACAAGCTGTCTCCTGTTCCCAACCAGGCCAGAAAGCACAGCGCCTGCCCCAGTTGTATTCATTGCACCACCTTCCCCCCAGGTCTGCCTAAGAGAACAGAGTTGACAATCTGTCTGGTTTTGCTGTTCCCCCTCGCGTCCACCCTCAGAAGAAACGTAAGCATACAACTGAAGTGAACTCAGGAGCTACTGCATAGGAATGGGGAAAAAGTTTACTCTTCAAACCTAAAGCCCCATTTCTATTTCTACATGGACTCAGGCAAAAACAGCCACAACCAAAAGTTTCCCATCAACCACACCTTAGGCTGGAATCAACACTGTGTCCTTTGTTAGTGTGGATGCATTTAGGAGACAACATACTGAACTGGCTCCAGCGGGAAAGATGGCATGAACAAACAGAAACACGGCCACTTGCTGACACGAGAGGTCGGATTGCCCCGGGCTCCATCTGCCAGATACACACAGCAGGCTGGAAGGGACAGGCACACGGCCACCCGGCGGTGGATGGAGCTGACCCCCGGGCACCAGCACATGCTGCCCCAGCTTTTCCACGTGACATCTGGAAACACACATTTAGTACTGAGCAAGGCTACAGGCGTCTCCCTCCTGAGTGGCTGCCTCGCCCTGCAGTCCTGGCTTCCGGGGGGCACGCACTGAGTGGTTAGACTCGATAGTTTCTTTTGCAACAGGAAGAGGCTACATCGATAAAAGCCCTAGCGGTGAGAGGGGACAGGATGGAGGCTAGTTGGACACTAATGTGTACGAGCTGAAATGCAAGTCAAACACGATCAGAACCAACCAGATTGGTCCTCGTGGACGCCATCCAGGGGACACAGCCAAGGCGTTGCAACGGTTGCTACACCTGCAGAGACAACAGTGTAGGCTCCCAGCCATGGCACTGCATCCCGGAGGTGCGGGGCCAACCAGATGAGCTCCAAGTCGCTCGTGACTAATGAAGCCTGCAGCTTCACACGGGACTTACATTAAATATAAATTTAGTGGCTTCAAAGCCGTCTCTGTGACAGCCAGGCTGTCACTCGCCTGCATGACTGGATGTTTTCCTGAGTGGGCGACAAAGGGCGGAGTTGTAGATTCACTGCAGAGAATGGTCACCATGCACAGCAACCCAGCTCTCCTTCTGCTCTGGGAGAAGGCACTCCAGATAAGGAAGCAGAAAAAACCTTTTCATCTACAAACCCAGGAGCTCTCATCCCCTCCCAATGCGGAAGAAGCCCAGAGGGAAAGAGGAGGTGCTGTTGTTACTTTCATGAGCCACCTGGGGGCGGCTCTGAGAGTGCTTCCAGTGCATGGCCCACCCCCACAGGGCCAAAGGTCAAGTTAAATTAGGATTGGATTCAACCAAGAGCTAAAATCAGTCTCCTATTTGGTAGCAATAACCAAACTTCTTCCCCTTCATTTAACTTTTTTAAGGATTTATTTATTTGAAAGGCAGAGTTACCGAGAGAGAGAGATTGATTTTCCATCTGCTGGTTCACTCCCCAAATGGCCACAATGGCTGAAGCTGGGCCATGCTGAAGCCAGGAACTTCTTCCCTGTCTCCCATGTGGGTGCAGGGGCTAAAAGCACTTGGGCCATCCTCCACTGCTTTCCTGGGCACATTAGCCAGGAGCTAGATCAGAAGTGGAGGAGCTGGGACTTGAACCATTGTCTATAAGGCATGCTGGCACTGCAGGTGGAGGCTTTACTGGTTATGGCACAGTGCCAGCCCCTCTGACAACAGATTCAATTCCTCTACTTTCTTTATTGCTTTAGGAAAAATCAGGTGTATCTCAAAGCAAGAGAAACTGTAAGCCAACAGTCTCACGTTCCGTTAAGCAAGGATCCAGGAGTGGAAGGAAACCACAACCAAAACTGAGGAGGCTGCCTGGCCCCACCCAAGTATTCCCACACACCATTCAGCTTGGGAGCCAGCCAGTCCCATCCCCTCCTTCCACACTGCCCCCAGTGGCTGAGGCTGGTACTGCCACCGGCCAGCAGAGAGGAATGCCACTGTGACAAGATGGTAGGCAGCAAGAGTGACGATGCATGGACAAAGCTGACCAGCACATCGTGCACACCAGGGAGGGCGGCAAGTAACCCAGACACTTGCTGCGCGAAGCTGAGATTAGCTCTTTTAACCAGGGAGAGACATTAAAAACGGGATACGTGGAGCAGGTGTCTGGCCTCATGTTTAAGAGGCTTGTGTACACATCAGAATATCTGGGTCCAATTCCTGGCTCCAGATCCTGACTCCAGGTTCTTGCTTAATGCAGACCCTGGGAGGCAGTAGTGATGGCTCAAGTAACTGGGCCCCCGGCACCCTGGAGGAGATGTGGATTGAATTCCCAACCCCAAGCTTCAGCCTCTGCCCAGCCCTGGCCATCGCAGGCATTTGAGGAACGGATCCGCAGATGGAAGCTGGCTCTTCATTTCTCTAAGAAAAAAAAAGAATCACAGGGCTGGCACTGTGGCATAGCAGCTACAGTGCCGGCATCTTATACAGGCACCAGTTCAAGACCCAGCTGCTCCGCTTCTGATCCAGATCCCTGTTAATGTGCCTGGGAAAGCAGTGGAAAATGGCCCAAGTGTTTGGGCCCCTGCACCCATGTGGGAGACCTGGATTATGCTCCTGGCTTCGGCATGGCCCAGCTCCAGCCATTGCGGCCATTTGGGGAGTGAACCAGCGGATGGAAGAGCTCTCTTTATCTCCCTTTTCCCTTACACCCCTCCCCCTGAAACTCTGAATTTCAAATAAATAAATAAATAAATAAATAAAAATCACAAATGAAACTATTAATGTTTTAGAGATATGCTGATTTACAAATTGACAGGCTGAACTCAATTTCTGGAACATCTATTTTTAGATAAATAAGCAGCTGGATGAGCTTTGGTTGAGTCCACTTTCAGCAATAAAAGAGGCCAGGGATTATAGAAAGATGCTCTCCGGTACCCCTGTAGCTGCTCTGGCCTGGGATGTGACAGACTGTCACAGGCAAGTCCCCACTGAGAACAGAGATCCAGAGGAACAGCCGTGTGTCGGCCTCCATCGGCAGTGAACATGGCAGGGTCCGTACCCAGCAGCCTCTGCAGGATCTGGGAGAAGCTGGGCGCTGTGGGGTGAAATGGCCCTACGAGCTCTGTGCTTTCACTGAGACACAGCTGCGAGACCCGACCCACACCCAGGCCCCAGCTCTTATCTTTACTCATACGTGAAACCAACCGATGGATAAGATGCAACAGGATGTAAGCGTTACGGCTAGCAACAAGCTCAGCTCTGCCCAAGAACTTTCTGGATACTGCTGGAGACTACGAGATGAAAAAAATAAGCGCTCACTGAATTTCTTAGCAAGATAACAACACCTCGAGTATTGAAAACAGTGAGGGCAAAACGAAATGTTAGACTTACAAGTGTCTCCCAGATAACAAAACTTACGTCCTTCAAGGCTTGGGGCATTTTAGCCAGTTTTTTTTGTTTTGTTGTTTTGTTTCTGTCAAGAAGTCACATAAGGACGTAAGAACAGACTCAACGTAATACAAGACCCTGCTGACATCAACGCAGACACGAAGAGGCCTGTGCTGACCGAAGCAGACAAATGTGAAGACAGAAAACTGCTGTGCACGGACGTGTGTTCCCGGACAAAGGTTCCACTCTAAATTGTCAAGGGGACCTGGTGGGGTGGGGGCAGAGGCGACCGGCCCTGGGATGGGAGGGAGCTGCTGGCCCAGACTCACCGGCCCTGGGGCGGGATGCTGTGGGCTGCACTTCCCTTCTCCTTCCTCGCAGCTTTTTCTGTCTTCAGCCTCACTTCTCACCCACGCTGCTCCTAGCCCATCCTCTCCTGTGGCTTCTCTCTCTCCCCACCAAGTCCCTCACACATCTACCACTATTCCTCCACCTCTGGTGTGAGGACAAACATTACTTGGTTTTTCGTTTCTTTTTAAAACCATGATGCAAACTTCGGATCAGCAGATGGGTCGGGTGTCCCTGTCAATTTCAGCACTTACGGCGAGTTTCATTTCTGCTCAGTATCCAGGCTACCTCTCCTTACCTTCGGCTTTGTGAGTGCTTTGGAAGGCTTAGGACACACGGTGCCTAACTATGGGGGACATCGTGGGGAGCAGGCTTCCTAAAGACTTCAGTAAGTGGAACTCCAGATGTTAGCAATGCACACGCGCAGGCCCCCCAAACAATGCACCCCCCACTCTCAGCTGACAGTGCACAGACCGCTTTCAGAGAGCTGAGGTGCCTTGTCTCTTTGCTACTTGATATTCATATCTGAAATATCTGCAGGCCCTGTCTGGGCTGGGATTTGCAAGAAATATTTAGAGCTTGCTCAGCATGGTGTTTTCCATCAGGTTCTATAATTGGGATGCTGGGAAATGAGCCGTAAAGAAAGAATAAAGAAAAATGCTACTGCTTCCCCCTTGGTTGGGAGATTACGGCAAACGTGCAGAATGACAAGAAGGGAGCTCGAGGAGGTAGGCGGGTCTCTGCACGCAGGATGGCAGGACGGGCTCAGTACCCCAGCACCGGGCAGACACCGGGAGCAACCACCGAGCACCAGCAAAGCGCCCCTGCTCCTATCTCGAGGCAAGAACCAGTGTGAGAGCTGGCAGTCTCACCACAAAAGAGAAGACGCAGGGGCTCAGGACGTCTCAACACACTGCTTTCAGCCCATGCATGTCGTGGATGCCATTTCACAGGGGAAGGGGAGCTGTGGATAAGGTTTTTTTTTTTTTTTAAAGATTTATGTATCTGAAAGACAGAATTATAGACACCGAGGAGAGGTACAGTGCCAAGGAGAATCAGGAGTATAGCAGAACACAGAGAATACAAAAAAAGGCTGGATTCTTCGTGGATGAGCAGAAAGCATACCCAGAGAGATGCCACTTCGCGGAAAGCTGAGAGGCGAACACATTCCAACAACAGAAAGAGGAGCCCAGTATGTCCAAAAGTAAGTAATGGCACCAGCCAGGAGACAGCGAAGGGCCAAGGTCCCCGGCAGCCCAGAGCCGCCCACCGTGCAGGTGCAGGCGCACGTTAGCTACTTACCTCGCTGCTGTCCTCGGCGGGCAGGTGCGGAGGCGGGACTTCCTCATCCAGGGGCTCAATCACCGTCACCTCTGCAAACTCCTCCACCGACTCCTGAAACTCGGGCAAGGACCTTCGTCCATAGCGCTTGCCACCTCGAACATACTTGGGCTGCGCTTCGAGGGGGCAGTCTGGACAAGGAGGCAAGAGTTGAGGCCACATGCCATGAACGTCTCCTCTCCGAGCGTCTCGGCCCCGAGCTGACACACACACAGCCCTCGCGCCCGGCCTCTTATACCAGCCTCAAAATAAACCCCCACTGCTTGCCACTTGCGGTGGCTGTGGGCGTGTACGAGCCATCAGGTCACACGCAGAGCACGGCTTCTAATTCGGGGTGATTTATGGCACCCTGAATGGATATCTGCATAGGGTGGGAGACGTGCACCCACCGCAGCAAGCGATTTGACTTCAAAGCACATAACAGATCAGGAAGAGGTGAGGAGCTGTATTAGTTCTTCTGTTAATTAAGCTGGTGTTTCGAAAGCAGGTGGGAGGGGAGATAGAGAGAGTTGCTATATTCACAGACTGATTCCTCCCAGGAAGCCTTGGACACCGGATCCGCGCTGGGAAGTTGGTACTCACACCAATTAGTCTGAAAAGCCCTCCCTCAGCTCAGCGACTCCTTCATTAAGCTCGCCATTCTCTGATCTACCCGACAAGCAGGGGACACAGCAAGGAACCCAACGCCACAGTCTCTCAGCAACGCTGACATGGAACTGGGCATGGGGACCTCGTTATAAAATTCAGAGCTGTAGAAGAACACAGTAAGTGTGAAACCGCATCGAAAAAAATGGGATGTTTGCCTGCATGAGCTTCTGTGTTGTCCAAAATAAAAAGGAACACGCACAGAGGGAGAGCCATCTCAGGTTCAAGGTTCCCCATCACCTTCACCCCCAGCCTGGGCCACCGCTGCCACCTGGGCCACCACCAATGAGGCCAGTACCACCACCTCTGCCACCCTATCACTTCTAAACCCTCCGATACAACTGACAGCTTTAAAGCAATAAAACAAATCCTTCACTGTACTCAAATGTCACCTTAGACACTGATTTTTTTTTTTAGCACCTTGCCCAGTAATAGCAGAATAAAACATTCCACTAACATACAAAAGACCTGCACTACTTTGCTGTCTTGTGTTATCCACAGACACACATGGTCTCCCTGGGGAAGGCAGAATGTGCTCTGAGCATGATGGTCTCAGCAGGTGTGTCTCAACTCAGACACGTTGATTCTGAGATGAGTTCTGTGCACGTGCCATCAAATGACAGGGCTATTTAGACAAGAACTAAAAGACAACCCTTCTTTTTTTTTTTTTTTTTGACAGGCAGAGTGGACAGTGAGAGAGAGAGAGAGAGAGAGAAAGGTCTTCCTTTGCCGTTGGTTCACCCTCCAATGGCTGCCGTGGACGGCACACTGTGCTCATCCGATGGCAGGAGCCAGATACTAGGTGCTTTTTCCTGGTCTCCCATGGGGTGCAGGGCCCATGCACTTGGGCCATCCTCCACTGCACTCCGGGCCACAGCAGAGGGCTTGCCTGGAAAAGGGGCAACCGGGACAGAATCCGGTGCCCCAACCGGGACTAGAACCCGGTGTGCCGGCGCCGCAAGGCGGAGGATTAGCCTGTTGAGCCATGGCGCCAGCCGACAACCCTTCTTGAGTCTCCCCCGGAAACCACCACGCTAGGACTTTGCTGGGAGGATGGGTGCTCCTGTGTGATCATCCTCCTCCCCCATGCCCTTCCCCAGGCCCAGGCTCAGATTTCAAACCCTCACAACTGTGGCCAGAAGCACTCTGATGCTCAGCACAGCTCAGAGTGAGGTATTTATGCAAGCGTTATCACTGCTTAGCGATATTTATATCCAGCACTTGAAAAAGTCACAGCCACATCATTTCAGAAGGTCAAGCGATTCTCCGACAGGAAGTGCTGAGGCATACAGCATCCACACTGAAAACCGCACGCAGAGGGGAAGGTACCCTTCATCAGCAGAGAACATGTCAGCTTGCAAGTGCTCGGGGTGGCCCCGACACCCGAGCCCCTGGTTGGCAGCTGATACCCACAGATGCTGATCGGGTAAGAGGCAAGGCAGAGCCATCCTTAATGGATTACAGTTCTCACTTTTAGTGGCGCACCACAGATACACCGTTGAGTGACTAGGCGGGTTTGGAGAGGACCAAAAGGAAAACGTACAACCTTGGAAGATGGAGCATGGGATTTTCCCAGCGGGAGAGCAAAGTCACTTTCTGTGCAGGGAAATGATCAAGGAGCCCTGGTTGTAGAACGGGCTTTTTCAGAGGGAAACAAGCATGAGAAAACAACTCTCTCCCAGAAAATCCACCGGGATCTCTGCCCAGACCCTCTTGGGCACGACAGCACTCCCCAGCTATTCACTCACTCCCTACCCCAGGCAGTGGGGGGAGCAGCACAGCTGGGACACCTCCTTTTGAAGCAATGGAAGGCAGCAGAGACTGTGAACACCTGGAGGACACGAGTCTCGGTTTAGGAACTGACCTGCTGATGTTTGCATTGTCAGCAACTTCAAACTCTTTAATGTATTGAATTACACTGTATTATCATAATAATTGGTTTTAATCAAACGTTAATCCTACATGGAGTGCACTTAGAAAGGGTTTCCAAAAGATTGATGGAAAATATCTATTATGGAAAAGCTGGGAATGAATTGCAAACATTTGTTGCATCAACATAGATTCATTTTGGTGATAAGGGAAGAGGGAGAGGGAGCGAGAGAATGAGCCAGTGAGTTCCCATCCACTGGTTCACTTCCCATTTGCTCGCAATGGCCCTGGCTGCTACCAAAGCCAGGAGCAGGGACTCAATCCAGGTCCTTCACGTGGGTGGCAGGAACCCACGTCCCAAGGCCATCACTACTGTCATCCAGGCTCTGCATTAGTAGGCTATTGGAGTTGGAACAAGAACCCAAGTTCTCCAGGATGGGATTCGGACATCCTAATCGGCATCTTAACTGCTGGGCTAAACTTTTTCCTTTTTTCTTTTTTTAAAGATTTATTTATTTATTTGAAAGTCAGAGTTACACACAGAGAGAAGGAGAGGCACAGGGGGCGGGTCTCCCATCTCTGATTCACTCCCCAATTGGCCACAATGGACAGAGCTGCGCCAATATGAAGCCAGGATCTTCCTCCAGGTCTCCTGCATGGGTGCAGGGGTCCAAGAACTTGGGCCATCTTCCACTGCTTTCTTAGGTCATAGCAGAGAGCTAGATTGGAAGTGGAGCATCCAGGACTCGAACTGGTGCCCCTATGGGATGCCAGCACTGCAGGCAGCAGCTTTACCTGCTATGCCACAGCACCGGCTCCATAAACTTATTTCTTAATTCAATTTATCCAAGAATGTTTTGAAGTGCCCTCATATGTGACAAAGTCAATTTCTAGAGAACCCTATTAAACTGCATAATCTTCCAGAATAAAGTCATTAGCACGCACAGAGGAAAATGGATTACCCAGGCTTCCTCATCCCTAAGTTTCCCCAGTCGTGCATGTGACCCACAGAGGCGGTGGCTTGTCACAGCACTGAGAACACTCACCTCTTAGAATGACACCGGCACGCCCCTTCTCCTGTGCAGACCACAGCACACAGATCGCACGAGACGAGTGCGGCAAAGGCAGGGAGGTGCAGTGGTTAGTCACACGGAGCCGTCACCGCTGCGGGGAGTTGCAAAGTGTGAGCAGGCTCCAGGGCTTTAGAAGCCCCCAGCAGCAGTCAATCCCCCAAGCAGGAGGGCGCTGCTGAACTCAAAGGATGGCTCATTCGGTGCCCGCTACACCCAGCACTGCAGCTCTGGGCAAAGTCTGCTGCTTCATGAAAGCATCCAACAGATGGGACTCACATGTTTCCAGGGTTTCATTTTGTTTGGTTTCTTAAGAATGGAGAGGGGGCCGGCGCCACAGCTCACTAGGCTAATCCTCCACCTTGCAGCTCTGGCACACCAGGTTCTAGTCCCGGTCGGGGTGCCAGATTCTGTCCCGGTTGCCCCTCTTCCAGGCCAGCTCTCTGCTGTGGCCAGGGAGTGCAGTGGAGGATGGCCCAAGTGCATGGGCCCTGCACCCCATGGGAGACCAGGAGAAGCAGCTGGCTCCTGCCCTCGGATTAGCGCGGTGCACTGGTTGCGGCAGCCATTGGAGGGTGAACCAACTGCAAAGGAAGACCTTTCTCTCTGTCTCTCTCTCACTGTCCACTCTGCCTGTCCAAAAAAAAAAAAAAAAAAAAAAGAATGGAGAGGGGACAGGTATTTGGCGCAGTGGTTATGAGGCTGCTCGGGGTGCCTGCATCAGGTACCCAGGGGCCCAGGTCTGAGTCCCGGCTCCACTTCCAATACTCAGCTTTCCCTGACACGTCACCTGCGAGGCAGCTGGTGATAGCTCAGGTAGTTGGGTCCCTCCTACCCACCTGGGAATCCCACACTGAGTTCCTGGTTCCTGGCTTTGGCCTGGCCCTTCCCCATTTGAAAGTGAACCAGTAGACAGATCCTTCCCTCTCTCCCTCCTCCCTTCCTTCCTCTCTCTAATAAAATGGCTATTTAAATTTTTTTTAATTAAACAATAACAAAGGGCTGGCGCTGTGGCATAATGGGCAGAGCCACCGCCTGCAGTGCCGGCATCCTGTATGGGCTCCACTTCCAGTCCAGCTCTCTGCTGTGGCCTGAGGAAGCAGAAGATGGATCAAGTCCTTGGGTCCCTGCACCTGTGTGGGAGACACAGAAGAAGCTCCTGGCTCCGGATCAGCGCAGCTCCAGCCATTGCGGCCATCTAGGAAGTGAACCAGCAGGTGGAAGACCTACCCCTCTCCCTCCCTCCCTTCCTCCCTCTTTCTGCCTCTCCTTCTCTGACTTTCAAACAAATAAATAAATATTAAAAAAAAAAATAAGACATGAAGTTACGGGCACCTGATCTAACAGGTGAGACACTAGTCATGATTCCGCATCCCATATCAAAGCACCAGGGTTCAGTTCTTGGCTCTGGCTCCTGACGCCAGCTTCCTGCCAATGCAAACTTTGGGAGGTAGCAGTGGCCACGGCTCACACATTCGGGTCCCTGCCACCCACGTGGCAGATCAGGGTTGTGTTCCTAGAGACTGGCTTCAGCCCAGCCCAGGGCCAGCCAGTGTGGGCGTCCAGGAAGTGAACCAGAGGATGGGCGCTCTCTCTATTTCTGTCTCTATATATCTCTGCTTCTTAAACATTTTTTTATAAAAGAAAGGAAATTATTTGTGTCACATGTCTTTCTTTACCCTAAATAAACGCAGCTGCTCCAGTCATGGGCTCCATGCTGGTGAAACAAAGCACTAAGAATGGCAGTACTGGCAGCATCGCAGTTCCCTGGAAGGACACCCCTGAGTCCTCCTGGGTGGCCAAGCTTCTCAGCCATTGGCCCTTCTTCCCTAATTCTATTTCTCCTGCTTGGCAGCACTGCATAAAAATCAGCATGAGCTCTGAAGGGACGTACCAGAGCCCAGCCTGCCTCGAGGAGTCGCAGCCCCTCCCCGGAGAGCTGATTATAAGACGCACCAGGAGTAGGGTTGGCTGTGAGGCAGCCCTGCCTGACCTAGGCAGGGAGGTGTTTACATGATCTGGGTTTTATTCCATGAACCCAATACCTGGTTATGAGTGGCAGAACAGTCAGAAATTGATTGGGGCATAGTGGGTAAAGCCACCGCCTGCAGTGCCAACATCCTATATGGGCGCCAGTTCGAGTCCTGGCTGCTCCACTTCTGATCCAGCTCTCTGCTATGGCCTGGGAAAGCAGTGGAAGATGGCCCAAGTCCTTGGGCCCCTGCACCCGTGTGGGAGACCTGGAGGAAGCTCCTGGCTCCTGATCTGCGCAGCTCTGGCCATTGTGGCCATCTGGGGAGTGAACCAGTGGATGGAAGACCTCTCTTTCTCTCTGCCTCTGCCTCTCTGTGACTCTGCCTTTCAAATAAATAAATCTTAAAAAGAAATGAGAGAGAGAAATTGTCCCCTCAGGATTGCTGAAGTCACATGGAAGTGACTGACAGGCTCCATGTAGCATGCAGGGAACCCATTCAGGACATCCCAGATCCCATTTCTTCCTGCCTTGGAAATTAAAGCTTCGATGTGCAGGCACCACATTCTATGTTTAAAGGGGCTTATTTATTTGAAAGGCAGTGTGAGTGAGAGTGTGAAAGAGAGAGAAGAAGAGGGGGAGAGAAAGAGAGAGGGAGAGAGAGAGAATGAATCTTCCATCCACTGGTTCACTCCCCAGATGGCTGCAACAGCCTGGGGTGGTCCAGGCAGAAGCCAGGAACCCCCAGCTCCATCCAGGTCTCCCACATGGATGGCAGGGACCCAAGCACTTGAGCCATCTTCTGCTGCTTTCCAAAGACACATTACCAGGGAGCTCGATTGGAAGCAGAGCAGCCAGGACTCCAACCAGTGCTCGCATATGCGATGCCGGCACTGCCAGCAGTAGCTCAACCCACTGTGCCTCAACAGTGGCCTCAAGGACATCACATTCTTTACTCCACATCTCGTCTGTCCCAAGAAGAAAAACTGCACAGCTGTGCTAATATTCACTTTGTAAACCAGGACGAACCACCGTGCATGGGCCTGACTTGGCTCCTGCACTTACAACAAAAAGAAAACTGAAATGCAATGTCAGTGAGATGACTACTCTGGGCAGACAGGACAGGGGGAAAGGCAGTACCCTCCCGCCCCGATTCCTCTCCCACTCCCCACCCAGCAGCAGTGTGGACGGTGGAACTGGAGCTTCCCCAGCGCTAGCCGAAGCAGCACAGCACATGTTTCCCAAAAACCACCCAGAGCCAGTGTGCGCTGCAGGTGGCCACTGACACACTCAGCTCTCCCAAACCCACGGCGTAGCTAGCCAAAGGCAGGGCAGTGAGGACCTGGCAAAGCTGAAATAATCACCCAAGAGCCTCAACATCTTCGTTTAATCAACTGCTTGCTTTGCAAAAATGCAAGCCGAGATGTGGAGTGAAGAGGCAACTACATTGTACACACGGAGAGTTTAAGGTTTTCAAGGATGCCCTCCAGGTTCGTTTGTTCATTCGTTCATTCTCTCTCTCTCTCTCTCTCTCTCTCTCTGAGAGGTAGAGTTATGGGGGGGGACAGCAAGAAAGGTCTTCCATCCGCTGGTTCACTCCTCAAATGGCCACAATGGCCAGAGCTGAGCCAATCAGAAGCCAGGAGCCAAGAGCTTCTTCCTGGGTCTCCCACATGGGCGCAGGGACCCAGCAAGTACTCAGGCCATCTTCTGCTGCTTTCCCAGGCCATAGCAGAAGCTGGATCCAGAGTGGAGCAGCTGGGACAGGAACCAGAGTCCTCATGGGATGCTGGCATCGCAGGGGGAGTCTTAACCTACTAAGTCACAGCACTGGCCCCCACGGTCATATTTTTCTAAGAGCATTTCACATGTTAGAATTATCCACCCAGCTAGACTTTAACACCCTCCAAGGAAGCAAGGATTCATGGGAAGAGCCTAGGCTTTGGAATCAAATGACCGTGGACCTGGACACTTGGTTTATTATCAAGGTTACAAGTACTTAACCTCACAGAGACTTAATTTTCTTATTTGGAGGGAAGAAAATCAACAGGAGCTCCGTGGCTCAGGGTCACCACCCCATCTAGCAGCTCCTGTCCTGGGAGCTCCAACCACACTCCGGTCCTTCCACACAGACTCCTGTGGAGCCAGCAGCAGCCCAAAGCTATCAGGCCGGGGCGAGGCATCCGATGCCGGGCACCTTGGGGAACAGTCAAGAGAGCCTTGTGGTCCTCTCACCTCTCAGCAGTTTCCTCAACCTCATTTTTCACAGGTAGGACAGGTGGCAGGTGCATGACATCATCCAGTCTGTCACCTGAGAAACTGGAGCTGCTCTGATCTTACTCTCACGCTTGTCCCAGTTGCCTCGTTAGCTTCCTTTAAAGGGGCACACCTGTTCTAAGCTTCCCTCCTGAAACCATCATCCTCAAGCCCCCTGTTGGCAAACCTTCTTAACCGCCCAGTGGAGATGAACTAAAGTGTAAGACACAACTCCCAAATAAACTGTTGCACTATCACAATGCTCACCAGCCCTATTTTTTATTAAATTTTAAACAGCATATTTTTTGCACATATATATATTTTTAAAGAATGCCTTTTTATCCTTTGGACAATTAGCCTAAGTGTTCTTTAGCACAGTTAAATAGCTGATAGACTGCTTATACAAATATATTACAATCTGTCTACTGATACACTATCAATTTTTTTCACTTGTGTTATATGAGGGTACTTTCAAAAGTTCATGAACAAATGAAATGGAAAGATAAAACTATTTTGGGGCCAGCACCGTGGCTCAACAGGCTAATCCTCCGCCTTGCGGCACCGGCACACCAGGTTCTAGTCCCGGTCGGGGTGCCAGATTCTGTCCCGGTTGCCCCTTTTCCAGGCCAGCTCTCTGCTGTGGCCAGGGAGTGCAGTGGAGGATGGCCCAAGTGCTTGAGCCCTGCACCCCATGGGAGACCAGGAGAAGCACCTGGCTCCTGCCATCAGATCAGCACGGTGCGCCGGCTGCGGCGGCCATTGGAGGATGAGCCAACAGCAAAGGAAGACCTTTCTCTCTGTCTCTATCACTATCCACTCTGCCTGTTCAAAAAAAAAAAAAAGAAAGAAAGAAAGAAAGAAAGAAAGAAAGAAAGAAAGAAAGAAAGAAAGAAAGAAAGAAAGAAAGAAAGAAAGAAAGAAAAGAAAAAGAAAACTATTTTGGTGTGAAGAAATTTTGTCCAGGGCCGGCGCTGTGGCTCATCAGTTAAAGCCCCAGCCTGCAGTGCCAGCATCCCATATGGGCACCAGTTCGAGTCCTGGCTTCCCGACTCTGATCCTGGGGAAGTAGTAAAGGCGGCCAAAGCCCTTGGGCCCCTGCACCCGAGTGGGAGGCCTGGAAGAAATTCCTGGCTCCTGGCTGCTAATCAGCTCACTCTGGCCACTGCGGTCATCTGGGGAGTGAACCAGCAGATGGAAGACCTTTCTCTCTTTCAAATAAATAAAATAAATCTATAAAAAAAAAAAGAAATTTTGCCCATGCACAGGCTTTTCATAATATGCATCTTTCATGAACTTCTTGAAAACCCCTTACGTGCATGGATTTCCAAGTTTTGAGAGCATTTATTGTGAATATACATACAGCCACTGTCATGATTGCACACATCTGTGCCTCTCCATGATTTACACAGCATCAACTCATAGCATGGCACTGATCAGCCACGCATAGTATGATAGTCCTCAGTGTCTGTTATCTTACGTAGTTCCAGAAAGTTTCTGTCATTTTTTATGACCACCCGTGGCTGTGGATGTTTTCAACTTCCTGATAAACACACCTCTGTTGTTACTGGTGGTGGTGGGAATGTTTTTGGTTTTTGCTTTTTAGTGAAAACATCTAGTCTTCACCATTAGCATCTCATCAACACCAAGGGAAGAGGCACTTAACCAAAGAGAGGACAGCAGCAGTCTCTTGGGCCACCTGTGACTCACAGCTCTGCAAGACAGCCCTTAGGCAGGGCTCAGGCTCTGGCCCCAAGTCTGCACTATGGCTGCACAAACAAACTGCAAGCAGTGCAAACTGGGACCTAGCCCGGTGCTGGCCCACAGGACCCACTTCCATGCACCTTTACTGAGTGAGTGAAAACACATGTGTTAATTATATCCCGGCTTCTTCCAGATAAAGGGAAAATAATTACACTGCAGGAAGTTTCTGGAAAAGGTCTGTTACAAAAATATCATCTACAGGAAAACAATGCCTAGTTCTATTTTCCCAGTGAGTTGGCTTTCCCAAACCTGAGTTTCTCTTCCCACAATAAACAAAGGAAAGACATTTTCCATGAGCCACATCAGGGCTTCCCGCATTAACTAGCATCGACTACAGAACAGAAATCTAATGCAAGATGCATCAAAGAGAAAAAAAAAATCTCAGGAGGGCAGCCCCAGCCCGTGCGTTCACGTAGCTCAGAGCTCACGCCAACATTTCCATTACAAAAATCCTATAAGCCAAAGCCAACGCAAGTCGAATACATAGCTAATAATTAAGTTGTTGCCTGTCTTATTCCAGAAAAATAATTGAGAAATTAAATTGCACACATAGATAGGAGGGCTGTGCCCCTGGCAATGTTAATGAGCTTGGAACTGACCAAAGATGCCCTGTGTTTTCACTTTTTTTGCCCATATCTGAATTTCAGTATTTTTTACCATGTTTTCTTGTTGTTGTTGTTATTGCCTTTTAAGGGAAAAATCCCAAGCTTAGAGAATCACAAATATGAGCATTAAAGAGATACTGAAAAGAATCCAGGCTGTATCCTCTAGTTTTAAAAGTAAGAAACAGTGCGTCAGAGAGGTGAAAAATGGCAGGGCCCAAGACTGCAAATCGTGACTCCATCTCACTTCCTCCAAATCCCACTTGAGCTTCACTTTGGGATTGTTCACAAGCAGCTGCCTTTCTCCGAAAGCAGGAGACACGCTGGGCACCTGCCAGCAGGAAGATGACCTTGAGGGTGTCCATTTATGGTGGACAAAAATCTTACAAAAACACAAAGGGGCTTTCTTCATGGCTTAGCATCAGGGGTAGGGCACGTCCAGCCCACAGAATCATTCGGTCTAATCCTGCCAATGCAAACGCAGACGGGACTCAAAATTCCATAAATTTGTAGCAGGCTAAATTTTAAGTTGCTAATTATGTATGGCCTGCAAATGTTAGAAATACCCAAGGGGCTGGCGTGCTGGCCTAGTGGGTTAAACCACCACCTGAATTGTTGACATCCCACATGGGCCCTGGTTCAAGTCCTGGATGCTCCACTTCCAATCCAACCCCCTGCTAATGCGCCTGCGAAAGCAGCAGAAGATGACCCAAGTACTTGTCCTGTACCCATGTGGGAGACTGGAAGACATCACCTCTGGGAGCTGAATGGATTTTACGTATTTTCCAGCACAACCACTTTTATATGGGAGTTGACCACAACCACAGAGGAGGTGACATACAAGGTCTCCCCAACACACAGGCAGAGGTAGCATTCGCTAACTCCTAGCCCAAGACTCTTCATGTCACATCATGCTGACTTTCTACATTAAAGTCTGGTTTAGCACACCTGTCCAGCTTAAAAACAAACAAAAATCCGTTTTAGGGGCCAGAGTTGTGACCAGAGGGGTAAGCCACTGCTCGCAACACCAGTGTCCCATAGAAGAGCACCAGTTCTTCTGCCAACCCAGCTTCCGGCTATTGCACCTGGGAAGGCAGCAGCAGATGGCCCATGTGCATGGGCCCCTACAGCCATGTGAGAGACCCGGATGGAATTCCAGGTTCACGGCTTTAGCATGGTCCAGCCCTGGCTTTTGTGTCCATTCGGAGAGTGAACCAATGGATGGAAGACCTCTTGGTCTGTCTCCTCCTTCTCTGTTGCTCTACCTTTCAAATACATCCACAGTTACATGCATACACGTTCTTAAAAAGTCTCGGGTACTACAGAGTATCAGTCCCTGGCATTTCTGTTTCTAAGGAGGTGCCTTAGCATCTTTTTGCTTCTAAAATCTCCTTCAATAGTTGGAGGGGAATCTTTTCTTTCCAAGTTGTCTAAGTCCACCGATTCCAAAAGGCAAAACAGAAACAGTACAGACCTCACCCTGAAGCTTCAAGCAGAAGCTAGCATGGAGGCCCGGCACCTTCATCACTACCGATCAGGTGTGAATCGCTCCCAATGCCTCTGGCTGCCTCTGTGGGCCAGGCTGCATGGACTCAGGCCTGCCTCGGCCACTTCAAGGCTACAATGCTTTGCATGGGAGCCTTGTGGCATCACGGGAGCTCCCTGGGTGACACACTGTTAGCCTCCTCCACCGCCATCACCCTGAGACTCCAGGTCAGCCATGATCCTCTTTAGGCCTCAACTGCTCACTGATAGAACGGTCGCATTCCCCCCAGCCCTAAAAAGCCAGGGTCTGTGATTGAAGGGGTAACTGTTTCTTCAAAGAAGAGGGGGCCTCAGATGGCCTCTGGGATCTGCTGCCTCTGAGCCCCGTCCCTTCTCCTGCCTTCTCCCCAGCCATGAGAGGGGCTGCGGCCACGTCTCAGAGTGGGTGGAAGAACGGGTGGGTGGAAAGGATCGTGGGAGCCCCACAAGCAGCTGGAGGAGCCAGGGAGACGCTGACTAAGCAGGACTGCTGAGGAACCATGTGGGGAATGTGGGAGGAAGAGCTGACCCGCTGCATCTCCTGGGAGATGACACATCACCCACAGGATCCATCTCAGATCCCGGCAGGACAGACGCCAGCGGAGTCACACGAACGCCACAGAGAACGGCAGTGATCGGTACTCTTGCTGCTGCTTCCGCTCCGAGACAGGGACTCTCTGCAGCCCACGCGAGGCAGAAAGCACACAGCAAAGCTGAGACAATCCCTGCTGGGTGCCCTCCTGGAACCTGGACCAAACGGAGGTCTGTGGCCGCACAGGAGCGAGGCACACATCACGCAGCTCCAGCTTTGCAAACTTTACTTCCTGCCTACCGCCAAGCCCAGCCAACCACTCTGCTGTCTGGATCCCTGCACCACACAGCTCTAAGGGGCACCTGGTGATGAGCACACATCTGTGCGTTTATTAAGACAAGTTTCTGGCCGGTGACGGCACAGGGTTTGAAGAAATGGCAACCATGCAGGCGTGTGGGCGGGCTGCCCATTCCAACACCACATAAAAGCCCACGATCACTGAATTCCTGTGTGTATGAGGATACTTCAAGAAGTTTCTGGAAAATGGAATTCAAAGATAAGTTTATTTTGATGCCAAAAAAAAAATTTTTTTTGAGATCTGTGCATGGATTCAAAGGTTCATGAAAAATCCCGTTATGACAAAGCTATGCAAAGGGTTTAAACACTGAGTGAACCAAAATAAACTTATCTTTGAACTCCACTCTCTCCAAGAGCTTACAGAGGTGCCCTCACAGTACCTGTTTCTATTAAGGAAAGTGTACACCAGTGGTGACGTCACCATAGCTCTATTCAGAGTCCCCAGATCGTATCTAATTGTTACCAAGATGACAGACAACCTTAAAGTAGTATAAATCCCAGTAACATAGGTCATCCCATAGGTAACTGAAGTCTATGTTCTGGCAGTGGCCACCTACAGAAATTCTGTTATTAGTAAGGAAAATCTCCAAAAGGCAAGTGACCTGCCTCCAGGCCCCCACAGGCTTCCAGCGCATTCTGGCCAGCCCCAGCATTGACAATAAGCTTCCCAGAGGTGGCCACCCTTAGGCAAAAGTGAGAGGCTCAATCCAGAATCCACAGCATTACTAAAAAGAAAGCGTTCATAAACAGGATGCTAATCTGGAGCATTCTAGAAGGATAAGCATGCATTCCCACTGGTGCTTCATCTCAGAGGTCACAGTGAAGGACTCCCTGCAGCAACAAAACATGAACACCTCTCCTCAGTGCCAAACTGAGCTGTATTTGGGGGAAAAAAAATCATCTCCTTTTTAAAGTCAGGTTCACTACGGAGTAATTTACATCGAGTAAATTTCACAACATTCGTGCACGATTCTGTGGGTTAGAAAAGTTCAATCATGTAACTGTTATCACACATCAGATTTAAAAGTTCCATCAAACCCCAAGTCCACCTGTGTCCCTTTGGAGTCAATGTCTAGTCCCAGCTCACAGTGACCACGGAGCCGTCGAAGCCAGATTGCACCACCATTCCAATTTCTACCCTGTTTAGACTTCCCTTTAGCTACTTGCCACATCTCATTCATCCAACACACACACACACAGCTTTGAACACGATGACATTTGGTTATGTTTTAAAAACCAAGAAATACAAAGTTCTTTTCTTTCCCAACATTCACTGAACATTGAGCATTTCCAGGGCTCCTTGAGACCTTGGAGATGTACAAATGAACCACACAGTCCTGCAGGAACCATCCCCAGAGAGCGCAGACAGGTAAGCAATCCTAATACCGGGAGCTGATATTCACAGCAGAGAGTTACCCAACCACTAAATAAAATCAACTCCCACCCGGCCACCCTCCTCCTCCCAGGGAAGATGTCCCCCAAAGCCTCTCCTGCCACACGTGCAGCCAACAAGGACAAAGGCGGTCACCAGCTCCGCTGCCACCCATCCGACACGGCGCCTTGCAACAAACCCAGCGATTTTTTTTCCATAATGTGCTGCTGGAGTAAAGACGTCTCATTCGAGTGTCCAACAGCTGCAAGGCTTTTAGGATGCTATCGAGAGAGAAGGCTCTGAAAATAACAGCTGACTCCGAGAGAGGCAGATGCCCAAATCCCCCCTGCACATGCTTCGGGGTCCCCACATTCTTCCCTGGACAACTCTTAATGGAGGATGTGGAGCAGAGAAAAAAAAAAGAGGTGGCCTTACCTGGTTCTTGGAAGTGTTCTTCATTTGACAGAGTTCTGGACAAGATCAGTATCAACGCTTCTTTAAATTGATCAAAATGCACCTTAAAAAAAAAAAAAAGCCAACAAGATTACCTTTAAAATCACTTCCACAGCCCTGAGAATACAAACCTATCTAGAGGGTAGCAGATCTGTTCTGTTTGTTTGCTCCTGTCCCGACCACCTGGAAGCGAGTCACGACCCACTTCGGCTGCCCTGCATTTCTCAAAAGCACAGGAGGTAAAGTGGGATGAGCACTTCCGACACACAGGGCCAAGACACCAACACCGACAGGGGCGGTGATTCCAGTCCCCAGGCGAAAGCAATAGGGCAAATCCCTCCTTGCAAGCTCTGGAAAAGACACGTTTTGAACTCTGAGCTCCTTTTATTTGTCTGAACAAGACCAGAAGAGAAAGCTGTCGAGTTGGATGTTGGGGAGAAGTTCCCGAGTAAATGAAGCTTTGTCAAGGTGCCCAGAGACCCGCTCATCTCCTACATGTCCAAGCAGGCTGTCTTTTGGGGGTGACTGACACACGTTCTTGCCTGGGGCAGGCATATTTTCTTTATCTCCCGAGACCTCTGTGACTGGATAAACAAGCAGCAATCAATAGCAAACACAAGGGGCTGGCGCTATGGTGCAGTAGGTTAATCCTCTGCCTGCGGCATTGGCATCCCATATGGCTGCCTGTTCAAGACCTGGCTTCTCCACTTCCCATCCAGCTCTCTGCTATGGCCTGGGAAAGCAGAAGATGGCCCAAGTCCTTGGGCCCCTGCACCCACGTGGGAGTCCTGGAAGGAGCTCCTGGCTTCCAATTGGCTCATCTCCAGCTGTCGCAGCCATCTGGGGAGTGAACCAGTGATGGAAGACCTCTCTATCTCTGCCTCTCAAATACATAAATAAATCTTTAAAAAAGTAGCAAACACAAAGGATTAAAGAATCCGAGAAAGCACTTTCCTGAATTCCTAAAAATACAATCACCACGAAGGAAATGAACAAGAACCCAAGTGTTACTTAGGTAAATACTGATCCAAACTGGGGTATCATTATGGTTAAAAAGGTGAACCAGTTTTTTTCCAAGATTTATTTGAAAGGCAGAGTTTACAGAGAGAAGGAGACAGAGATCTTTCATCCACAGGTTCACTCCCCAAATGGCCGCAACACCAGGCTGGGCCAGGACAAAGCCAGGAGCTTCTTGTGGGTCTTCCACATCAGTACAGGGGCCCAAGGACTTGGTCCATCTTCCACTGCCTTCCCAGGCCATCAGCAGAGAGCTGGATCAGAAGTGGAGCAGCCAAGACTTGAACCGCCACCCATATGGGATGCCGGCACTGCAGGCGGAGGCTTTACCCACTGTACCACAGTGCTGGGCCCTTAGGTCTTCTTCCATTGCTTTCCCAGGTGCACAGCAGCAGGCTGGGATCAGTGCTCAGAAGGGATGCTGGTGTCACAGGTGGCACCACAACACCTGCCCATTAACAGTTTGTGACCAAACATATTCTTCTACAAGCTAAATTTATATGTCCTTTCCCTGGGAGAGGAGAGAGAGATGCTACTTTTTACCATTATAATTCTAGTTGGATCAAGAGGCACCTATCCATACAGGACCCCGGATGGAAATGCAGAGTTGACAGATTTGTGCCTTGTGCTACTACAGCTGTCTCTGGATGTTACAGACAACATATTACCTAGCTTTAATTATAGGTGACAGACACAAAGCACTTTCAGGGGCCCTTGATGTGGTGCGACGGGTTAAGCCACAGCCTGCAGCTCAGCATCCCATACGGGCGCCAGTTCGAGTCACGGCTGCTCTACTTCTGATCCAGCTCTCTGCCAGCATTCTGGGAAAGCAGTGGAAGATGGCCCAAGTACTTGGGCCCCTGCCATGCATATGGGAGATGTGGATGAAGCTCCTGGCTCTTGGCTTTGGCCTGGCCCATCCCTGGCTGTTGTGGTAGTTTGGGGAGTGAAACAGCAGATGGAAGATTCTCTCTATATATGTATCTCTCTCTGTCTCCGTGACTCGCCTTCTCTAACTCTACCTTTCAAATAAATAAACAAATGAACAAGTAAATTTTTACAAAAAAGAAACAAAAATTTAAAAAGCACTTTCAAGTTAAATTAGGAAAGGCAGCAAACCTTATTGATCACCAAAACAAAGGAGGGGGAAAAAAATCACACAACGTCTCATCTGTGCCAATCAAAGGAGAAAAACCCACTTCAATTTACACATCCTAAAGCCGTATTTGCTTGCTTATGCGATTTCTCCACCACCTTTGTTTTGTTGGATTGAAATTACCCTCCAAAATCATATCCCATTCAGATTGTATGGACTTAATTTTATACACAACTTGATGACTGGATCTACATAAACATTGCAAAATAATCTCCACATTTAAGCTAATTAATAGATCCATCACCTCACATAGTTATTTTTAAAAAATTATTTGTTGATTGTTTTTTGTTATGAGAACACTTGGCCAGTTTCAAGTCAGACTGTATGGCCTTTAAGGACCAACGTCAGCTAAGCAGCCAAGCAGATGCCTGTGGGGTAGGGGTGGGGGGGCACCTGCTGAAAACCTGGGGCACAATCCCTGCAAGGGTTAACACACAGCAGAAACATGAGCAGTGCTAATTAGGTCTCACAGTTGACAGCACATTACAGGCAGGAGGACCAGGGCCTGAGTTGGAAATGGGCTCGGGGCCTGTGCACCCCAGTCCCCGTGGGCCAGGCCATCCTCCCCAGCAGCCAATCAACCCACAATCATCACACGCCCAGGCACTCGCGCAGCCTGGCCTGCTGGACAGGTATCTCCTAATTCCTACTAGCAATGGCCCTCCTTCCCGGGGCAGGCAGCAGAAGGGAGCAAGGACATCTCAGGCTCTGGAGCAGGTGGGTCCAGATTCTAATTCTGCCTCCACTGCCCACTTCCCATCGTGAACTGGCTCCGTTACTAAGCCTCTAAGCCTCTGTAGTTCACGCATCTGGGAACATGAGGATATCCAGGAAAGGACATTCCTGATTCATTCCACAGATATTTATCAAGCAGCTGTCACATGCCAGCACTGCCCTCGGCTCTGGGGACAAGGCGGTGACCAAGGGGGACAAAACTCCAGCCACACAGAGCACAGACTCTCAGGAAGTGTCACCGGGAGTCAGGCAGGCACACTGCTGGCAGGGCAGCAGGGCAGTAATTTAGGCCTATGATAATCCTACTGCGCTCATGGCAGTGTTAGGGAGGGAGGTAAAAAGAGCATCAGGAGTCCGGCGCCGTGGCTCAACAGGCTAATCCTCCACCTTGCGGCGCCGGCACACCGGGTTCTAGTCCCGGTCGGGGCACCGGATTCTGTCCCGGTTGCCCCTCTTCCAGGCCAGCTCTCTGCTGTGGCCCCGGAGTGCAGTGGAGGATGGCCCAAGTGCTTGGGCCCTGCACCCCACGGGAGACCAGGAAAAAGCACCTAGCACCTGGCTCCTGCCATCGGATGAGCGCGGTGCGCCGGCCGCAGCGCGCCGTCCGCGGCGGCCATTGGAGGGTGAACCAACGGCAAAGGAAGACCTTTCTCTCTGTCTCTCTCTCTCACTGTCCACTCTGCCTGTCAAAAAAAAAAAAAGAAAAAAGAAAAAAGAGCATCAGGAACAAAGTATACAGAGTATTGCGGGATGCATGAGGGTACTCCAGAAGGTAGATAGAAAATGGAATTCAAAGATGAGGTGCTTTTTTTTAAGGCTTATTTATTTATTTGAGAGGCAGAGTTACAGAGAGAGGGAGAGACAGAGAGAGAAAAAGAGAGGTCTTCTACCCACTGGTTCACTCCCCAAATGGCTACAACAGCCAGAGCTGGGCTGATCCGAAGCCAGGAGCTAGGAGCTTCTTCTGGATCTCCCACGTGGTGCAGGAGCCCCAGCACTTGGGCCATCTTCCATTGCCTTCCCAGGCCATAGCAGAGAGCCGGATCAGAAGAGGAGCAGCCGGGACACCAACCAGAGCCCAGATTGGATGCCAGCACCACGGGTGGAAACTTAGCCTACCACACCACAGCACCAGCCTGGAAGATGAGTTTATTCTGATACAAAATAAATAAATAAATAAAATAAAGAGAAAAAAATCTAGAAATCCATGCCTAGGTGAGGTCTTCAACATGCTTCATGGAAAACAGTCTGAAAAAAGTCTGTATGGGCCGGCGCCGTGGCTCAACAGGCTAATCCTCCGCCTTGCGGCGCCGGCACACCGGGTTCTAGTCCCGGTCGGGGCGCCGGATTCTGTCCCGGTTGCCCCTCTTCCAGGCCAGCCCTCTGCTGTGGCCCGGGAGTGCAGTGGAGGATGGCCCAGGTGCTTGGGCCCTGCACCCCATGGGGAGACCAGGAAAAAGCACCTGGCTCCTGGCTCCTGCCATCGGACGAGCGCGGTGCGCCAGCCGCAGCGCGCCGACCGCAGTGGCCATTGGAGGGTGAACCAACGGCAAAAGGAAGACCTTTCTCTCTGTCTCTCTCTCTCACTGTCCACTCTTCCTGTAAAAAAAAAAAAAAAAAAAAAAAAAAGGTCTGTATGGATTTCCAGCTTTTGAATTCCATTTTCCACAAGCTGTTTGGAGCACTCTTGAATTGGGCACCCTGCAAGTGTGGTTAACACTCCGAAATGTACTAACGGGGCATATCTGCTCCCCTCACTCCCACAGGGAAATGAGGCCATACTTTAGAGCCAGGCAATTGGCCTTGGGGGAGAGAGACAGCAGAGGAGGAGGGTGGAGGTGGCAAGGGTCAGGGCCCCACCTGCCCCCACCCCACCCACCAGGGATCTGTAGATGCCCAGCTCCAGAGAGGTGGAGGGACCCCAGTGGTGCTAAACTTCTTTCCCTCAGGGTATTCCTGGAGGGGACATGAGTGAAACCCAAGCCTCCCCTGGTTACAGTGAGAAGGGAACAGAGAGAGGCTCCAATTTCAGAAGCGCTTGTCCTGAGAACTCCAAGTCCCTTATTCTTGACTCTGCACGTCTCCTGCCTGTGAGTCTTCTAAAGGTGGAAGTGTTCTCAGGGGCAACTGTGAAGAACCCTTGTGAATCTGGTCCCAGTAGAGCTCAATTCACCAAGAATGGGCAGTGACAGTCTCCTGTGGTCCATCTCCCTCAATGTTGCTCCCCAGGACATACGACAAAGACAGCTATAATCCAGAATTAATTCTAATCAACTTCCAAGGCTGTAGAAGAGGCCTAAGTATCCCTCAAATATGGGATAGTGAACACAGAAACTTTTGAGACTGTATAAGCCTCAACCACATGGAAACTTGTTTATCTCACAGCTTCTACTGCAGTCTCCCAGATAATCCACAAACAAGTGCATCAAAATCTGAGCCAGGCATCACAAGCCCCAGTCACTCTTTTCATAGGAAATGCTACAGGATCAACGTGGGGTCTGCCTACTCTTCCTCTTCCAAATCTATCATCAACTTCATTTTTCTGCTCCCCAACCCACTGCAGATCAGAAGCAGCAGATAAAAGACAAGGATAGCCCAAGGTAAGTACCAGAAGCAACTGCGGACATACTGAGACTGAGCAAATACATCGACCATCCTCCTCCAACCAAAACTAAAATAAAAAGTTTTTTAATGCTTTAATAAACTACTTCTTTAAAAGCTGACAGGTGCACTCAAAAATCTAGTAGGTTGGAGTTATTCAGTGTTGGGCAAAGATCCCTAAATGTCACCAAATGAATTCTGAGGGTATCACTCCTATAGAAGAATAAATGAGGGACCAAGAAGATTTTAAATGATCTAGAACAACAGAATGTTTAACACACTCTTGGATAGGGTGAAACTTTAAAAACAATATTTGAGTTTCCAAAGGGCAATGTGTTTTGTCTGCTGCTACCTGGGGTAAACAATCCAGTGACTAGAAAATTCTACAGTGTGGCTGTGGATGACACTACATGGATGGGGATATTATTGTCAGCTCATTCTCCCCCGGACATTTTGTCATTCGAATCTCACAACATCCATGGGAGACAGTCAAGTCAGGGATCCCATCTTGAAATCGAGGAGAGAGGCTTAGAGGAAGGCATGTGGCTCACACGAGGCTGCAGGTATTGGAAGTGATGGAGTTAGTGGGAGAATCAGGCCTTCCAAATGGATTCTTACTCTCCAGGGACATGCCCTGCTGCTGCTGAGACAACCCCTGGACTGCACAGAAGCCAGCAGGTGGAAAGCACACAGCAGTGTCAGGCAGCATCATCATGTGTCAGGATGCATTGGGAAGACAAAGAACTTTGCCTTTAAGGAGTTTGTTGGCTCTAGGCTAGATTCTAGAAAGCAGGGGGGTGGAATGGGGAAGGGAAGAAAGCACACTGGGAAATGCCTTGAGAGAGGCAAAATAGACAGGAGGGGCCTTGGGTGGATAGGCATATCCTTCTTGGCCAGGAGGGCAAGAAACAGGGACAGTTTGATGACACCTCTTCAATAAATGCACAGGCAGAACAAAAGGTTTCCAAGTGTGCTTATCAGGTAGTAAACCAGTCTCATTTCAGAAAAAGGGTTCCGCATGGGAGACCAGGAGAGGCACCTGGCTCCTGGCTTCGGATCATCGTGGTGCGCCGGCCACAGTGTGCTGGCTGCAGCGGCCACTGGGGGTGAACCAATGGTAAAGGAAGACCTTTCTCTCTGTCTCTCTCTCTCACTGTCCACTCTGCCTGTCAAAAAAAAAAAAATCTAATAAAAAAAAAAAGAAAAAAGGTTCTAGAGAAGATAAACCATGAGTATTAACTTGGAGGTTCTTCATAATTCATAATCAAAAAATAAAAAAAATTAAAATTCAGGGTAAGCTCTATGGCATAGCAGGTGAACCACTGTCTGCAGTGCTGGCATCCTATATGGGCACTGGTTCCAGTTCCAATTGCTCCACTTCCAATCCAGCTCCCTGCTGTTGTGCCTGGGAAAGCAGCAGAAGATGGCCCAAGTCCTTGGGTCCCTGCAACCATGTAGGAGACCTGGAAGAAGCTCCTGGTTCCAGATCAGCCCAATTTGGGTCATTTGGCCATTTGGGGAGTGAACTGGTCAATGGAATCTCAATCTCAATCTCAGTCTCTCTAACTCTGCCTTTCAAATAAATAAAAATAAATCTTAAACAATCCCAAAATCCAGATACAACTCAGCAGCTGATCCTAAAGGGCAAAAAAATCCCCATTTCTTCCCTTTTGTTGAGACCCTTGGTGCAGGAACCAAGCTCAACCTCCCTCAGACTCCTTGCAAGACAGAGAAGCTGCACAGCTGGTGAAGCAGATTAAGAGGAAAGTTTCCAGCAGCTTCTACGCGCCCCCTACTCCCTGCTCCCCACCAGCTGCAAGCCCCCTGCCTCCCACCAGTAGCAGCAGATCCCTTCTCCAGCCGGATGAAACCCCAGCCCTCCGCGCGCCCTGGGCACAACCTCTTCTGAACAGACTGTCACCACCTCTTTGCTTCAATAAAGCAGCCTGCCTCTGCTGAGGTCGGTCTCCAGCTCTTTTTCCACCTCTCTTTTCTGGGGGTATGGAAGGCCAGAACCCCTAACTATTCCAAACCTAACATATCCAAACCAACAGAACAACATTAAGCCTTAAACTAATCTCTAGTTTCCTTCTTGCAAGGGCCAGAGACACTGGGCCTTGGATTGAAATAGCAGCCAACGCCACATCTTTCAAGGAGAGGCCTCACCAGCGAGGCAGGTGATGGCTCATTTCCATCAGTGCTCATGAATACTGATGTGGCGGGAAAGCCCCCGGGGCCCCACGCAGACTCCCCCTCCCTTGTCACGAACCTCCTCTAGCGTGAACAATCGGGCATCCGTGGGGTGACCACGCTCAGTAAGTACAATTATTCAGTACCATTCTTCTCCAAGGGAGCTCTACTATTGTATTCTGTTAAAATTTAGAAATCTTCCCAAATATGCAATACAATCAGACCTCACCAAGTAACAGGCCCGGCTGGGTGTAGCCTCCTCATTTGAATAAGAATGCATACCATTCATCCTAAGAGCATCCCTGGAACTGGTGTGGCACAAACGGCAGTTCCCAGCAATGGGAAAATGACATGACTGACTAAAAACACACATGACATTTAAACTCAATTACCAGGAAGACGAGTCAAGTGTGATATTTTTTGTCAGGTGTCACGATGGCTGAATAGAGATTCACCTCACTTTGCCTCTCAACATTTCATGTCAGCACTTTTTTAAGACACACAATTTGCCTTTCCCAGAGAGTTTAAGCATCACATAGGACAAATGCTCTTTCAAACCACAGAAAATCTGCCACAGGAACTGGAATGCAGACGCTAATGGTGCCTCAAATCACCTCTCACAGACCTGGCAATCAAACGTGGGGACGTGCAGTGCTCAAACGGCACTAAAAGGAGAGAACGCAGAGACCTATGAGCCTGTCATTAAATTCAGTAGGTTTGCAATTATTAATACTTAGGGAAGTTGAGAAAAGAAAAACACAACGCATTAGCTAATATGGGTATAGGAACTCACGGGAAGGTCAAGGCACAGGAAAACCATGAGGACAGCACCTTGCAAGGAGAGATGACACAGGCTAACAAAGGCACGTGGTGTCTGAATGAAATTAACAACCAAGAAATATTTTCAAAAAGCATTTGGGTTACTGTAGCTTAGCAGCCATATTTAATGTAGATAATACACAGTGAGGTGCAGGCCACTTTTAGAGTTTATTTTTTTATGTATTTAAAAGGCAGAGAAAGAGAGAGATGGAGAGACAGAGACACCTCCCATCTGATGGTTCACTCCTCTAATGCCAGCATAGAGGGCCAGAGCTGGGCTAGGCTGAAGCCAGGAGCCAGGAAGTCCATATGAGCCTCCCATTTGGGTAGCAGAGACCCAAGCACATGAACCATCACCTATTTCCCCAGGATCCTATTAGCAGGAAGCTGGATTAGAAGTGGAGTGGCTGGGACTCAAAACAGGCAATCTGATATAGAATGAGGGCATTGCAAGTGGCGGCTTAACTCACAGCACCACATCTGCCCAAGCGAGGCTGTGTTAAAAGGCAGATATTTTTAGGGGCCAGCACTGAGGCACAGCAGGTAAAGCCATAGCCTGAGTCGCTGGTATCACATATGGACGCCAGTTCATGTCCTGGCTGCTCCACGTCCCATCCAGCTCCCTGCTAATGCACCTGGGAAAGCAGCGGAGGATGGCCTTGACTGTTTGGGCCTCTGCCACCCAACTGGGAGACCCAGATGAAGCTCCCAGCTCCTGGCTTTGGCCCTGGCTGTTACAGCCTTCTGTGGAGTAAACCAGCAGATGGAAGATCTAATTCTTTCAAAATAAATAAATAATTTTTTTTTTTTTTTTTTTTTTTTTTTTACAGAGAGGCAGAGGCAGAGAGAGAGGTCTTCCATCCTCTGGTTCACTCCCCAGATGGCCACAACGGCCAGAGCTGCGCCAAACCAAAGCCAGGAGGCAAACATCTGTGATGGCCACTGCAAAAAGTCCCCTTTGTGTGGGTAAGGAGCAAGTCATAAAAACCAAACCGGTGAACCAAACCCATGAGCATGCCTGAGCATATCTTGTCCGCACAGGGCCAGGTGCTACTGAAATAACGGAGGTGGAAGACAGAGGCTGTTTAGCTCTGTCTCCTCCTTGCCACTCCGAGCCCAAGGTCTTCCCCGAAGCGCTCCCCCTGCCCTCGCTTCCTGTTACACTGAACACCTCCGAGAGACTCAAGGATTTCCAGGACACAAAAGCCCAGTTAATTCTGGGAGGAGCTTGACAGCAAAGACTCAATACAGAAGAGAACCAAGCCTAGCAACTTCCTGCACGGAGGGTCTGCTTTCTATAATGGGGAACCACAGACCTACCAGAGTTCAAAACAACTCCTGGAAAGGAAGAGAATGATCATTTGCCTGGAGGCACAAGACCGACACAGGAATAAAAATAAAATGAAATAAAATAAGCCTAACCATTTCAGGTTAGATCACGGTGGTTAAGCAGCAGGATAAACAAAAGGGTCGGACATGGAGAGATGTGACAAAATATTTCCACCATTACCCGTGATAGGTTCAAGCGGCCTCAGATCAATAAAATGCGGGCAAAGCACAGTCGTCATGGGGTCTTTATAAATAGACACTGCGTGGTGACCAAGCATAATCCTGCACGCAGAGAGGAAGCCCGGGGAATGACTACCAGAAAGTACTTCTCTATTTGGGATTTACTCTCCCAATGATTACAGTGTATACTTTGAAGCGCCTTCAGTGAGTTGGAGACAGACAAGTAAGCAAATCCAACATAGGAAACTAATCATGACAGTTTGAATTGAGCTAAGGGAAAGCTGAGGAAAATTAAGTATTTGTACAGCTATCAAATTTTAACAGGAATATTTCCAAGTACCTTTGGTGATGGAGGTCCTGATACCCCCGGGACTCTATGGAAGCTGACAGTGAGCTTTGCTCTCAGCTGACTTGTGCTCATCTTTAAGAGTGCTGGACACCACAGTATCTCTGCATCCAAATTCATACTCAAGAGTTTAGCAACAGGGCCAACAATGTGGGGCAGTGGGTTAAGCCACCACCTGCAACGCTGGGTCCCAAATTGGAGCACCAGTTCAAGTCCTGGTTGCTCCACTTCTGATCCAGCTCCCTGCTAATGCACCTGGGAAAACAGCAAAAGATGGCCCAAATATCTGGACCCCTGCCATACATGTGTGAGACCTGGGTGGAGTTCCTGGCTCCTGGCCTTGATCTGGCCCAGCCCTGACCATCATGGGCATCTGGGGAGTGAGCTAGCCATTGGAAGATACTTCTGTCTCTCCCTCTCTTTCTCTGTAATTCTGCCTTTCAAATAAATAAAATAAATATTTATAAAAAAGAATTTAGCAACAAAACTCTTCAGCTATTTTGTTTCAAAGTTTGGGTATATTGCTTAAGAAAGGAAAATTCATTTAAATGATGTAACTAAACAGATATACAGCTGATGACTATAACTAAAGGATTCAATAAAACCAAGGCAAACTATTCCTTGTGTCTTGATTTCTAACAGAAGAGATACAGAGAAACATGCAGGAATGCTTCATGTAAAAGATACAAGAAATAGGAGGTATCTGCAATTGTTATCTATTGCTTGGGTAAAAATTTGATTCAAGAAGAAAACTGTTACCCTTTTCAGATTTGTATAGTATTTGCTACCTAGACTAGTCACTTGCCAGGTCACTACCCACTACACTAAGTTATTCGGTTCTTTTAAAAAATATTTATCTATCTAAAAGGTAGATTTAAAGAGAGAAAGGGGGGCAGGTAGAAAGGATAAGGGGAGAGAGAGATCGATCTTCCATCTGCTGACTTGCTTGCTAAAACCAGGAACCAGGAACTCCATCCTGGTCTTCCCTGTAGGTTGCACAGGCCCAAGCATTCGGACCTTCCTCTGCTGCTTTCCCAGGGGCATTAGCAGGGAGTTGGGTCAGAAATGGAGTAGCCAGGACCCAAACCAGCCCTCATATAGTATCCAGACATCTGACTAGGTTAGCCCAAGTTCTTCAGTGTCTTATGGAGCTGGTGTTGGAGCTTCATGCAACTCACAGATTTTTCTTTTTTGATCTATTTTATTTATTTGAAAGAGTGACAGTGAAAGGGAGAGACTAAGAGACTGACAGGTGTTTAATGATGACAAAGGCATGGGTGCAGCCCTTTAAATAAAGGAGTCACAACACAAGGACCCCTTTCCTTCAAATCAGGCATCTTCAAGCTTCACACATTTTCAACACTTGCATAAAACCATCATGCTCAGGGGAATGCAGCTTCCAGGTGTAAAGCCAGACAAATGAATGAAAACGTTACTCTGGGGGAAATGGCCTATCAGGAAAATGCATGAAAATGACATATGGTTTCAAGTTACCTTCCTTGACAATCATTAAAAGAATTAGACTTAAAGAAAAATCAAATGATTCAAGGTAGATGGTCAAATTAAAAAGTAAATAGATAATATTCATATTCTTGGTTAAGGAAAAATATTTTCTGGCTTCTCATCTTTTTTAAGATTCATCTACTTACTTGAAAGGTAGAATTATAGAGAGGCAGAGGTAGAGAGACAGAGAGAAAGGTCTTCCACCTGATGGTTCACTTCCCAGTTGGCCTCAGTAGCCCCAGCTGTGTTGATCTGAAGCCAGGAGCCAGGAGCTTCCTCCAGGTCTCCCATGGGGTGCAGGGGTCCAAGGACTTGGACCATCTTCCACGGCTTCCCCAGGCCATAGCAGAGATTGGATCAGAAGTGGAGCAGCCTGGACTCGAACCAGCATCCATATGGGATGTCGGCACTGCAGGCGGTGGCTTTACCTGCTATACCCTTATCTCTCTTTCAACAAAGAATGATGAAAGCAGCCTCAATTTCAATAAAGGTAAAATTTCCAAGTTTTATTTTTTAAAAAATTATACTTTATGTGTATGTACGAAATTAATGCCATAAGCATCCAGAAAGTTGATGGTACTAATGCATCTGAAAGCCAATTTAATGGAAAACTGCAGTTTATGGTAAACGTACATCTAACTGAGAGGCACCCATACCCCAGGACTACTGCGATGCCAGACACGCAGGCCACACCTAACACATAGCTGTTGAATAAATTAACATATAAATCTCTTCAGGTTGTTATGATGCCCTTTCTTCCTGCTTTATGATTATTATTAAACCGAGCTGCTCACTCTTACAAGTTTCCCCATAAATATTTCTATATAGAAGAAAGACGACTGGCACAGAAAATAATTTATAATTCAATTTAGCGTCCCTGCTCAATTTGTCATGAAGGGGCTAGCATTTGGACGGCCCCAGTGAATTCTATGGCTTTCTTTTTTCCTTATAATTTAAAATTATAGACCACTGAGAGTACCTTCACAGCAGATGGCCAAGTTTATGTGATCACCTGAGAACAACTCCATTCCACCAAACATGCAGATGTAGCAGTAGTGCATGAATTCACACCAAACCCGCTATCCAGACGAGCACCAGGCACCTCCCACATGGAATCAATAAGCCTAAATCTATTTAACGTTTATCCCTGGCTCAGTAAGTAAATATCATGCTATACACCACTCAGGTAGCCATTACTTGAGCAAACAGCAAACACAAAAACCAGGCTGACAGTGTCCAGTCATTAACAAACCAATCAATGGCCTGTCCCTTGTTGTAGCCAAAGGAAGGCAAAGATGTGCAACAGCTAGAAAGAAAACACCTGCTGCCAGGGAGCGACCTGGTCAGGCCAAGGACTCTGTATTTCTGCTGATTCTAAGACCTGAAGTTGGCCAAGTATTACGTCTTCTCAGGTTTTAGCAAGCATTCAGACAGATCCATCTCTTGGTACTACTATTCCTTCGGCACAAAAAGTCCTTGGATCCTGAAGCCCCATAACAACATGGGAGTGCACTACATGATGGAGAGCAAATGGTTTCAGCTTGCAAAGCTCCCGGTGCTACTACCTTGACAGCAAGACTGGCAGCATTTGATAGGGACCCCATGTATTCCCAAGCAGCTCACTCCCACAGAGCAGCCAAGAAAAGTCCCAGCTTTAGCAAAGAGCTGTCTTTTACTCCAGGTGTGAGCCCCATTTAACACTCCATTTGTGGTGCTACGCCCCGGAGGACACAGGAGGATCACAACTCCTGTCTCAGGTTATAGGGAGACAACACATCAAATTAGATCTGAGGCTGCTGATGGACCTTGTCAGCCAGGGGACAGCCAATATGCACCGAAGAAGAGGAAGTTCAGTCACCAGTGAGAAAGACAGCTTCACGCCTGCTTCCCCAGTGTTCAACACACAACAGAAACCACCGTCCACAAAGTGCCAGCGAAACGAGAGCGACAGAGCTCAAAGCACCACCTGTGTTCCCTCTTATCTCTTCTAAAAGCCAACAGCAAGAGACTCAACCAAGCCAAACACGCGATGTTATTAATTACAATTATGAGAATTTAAAGTCAATTGCAGGGCCAGCACTGTGGCACAATAGGTTAATCCCACATGGGTGCCAGTTCAAGTCCTGGCTGCTCCACTTCCGATCCAGCTCTCTGCTGTGGCCTGGGGAAGCAGTAGAAAATGGCCCAAGTGCTTGAGCCCCTGCACCCGCATGGGAGACCTGGAAGAAGCCCCTGGCTCCTGGCTTTGGATTGGCACAGCTCTAGCTGATGCAGCTGTTTAGGGAGTAAACCAGAGGATTGAAGACCTCTCTGTCTCTCCCTCTCACTGTCTGTGTAACTCTACCTCTCAAACAAATAAAATTTTAAAAAAAAAAAAAAGGCAAATGCAGGTCCTAACAGAGCAAATGTCCTTCCCACTATCAGCAAGAGAAAAAAATTCCTTCCAACTGTGACTTGATCTGTGGCAGAGTGTGACAATTCGTTGTCAAACGTGGAAGCTAACATTGGCACACACACACACCCCTGCGGGGAGCAAGGCGTGCTGAGTTTTAAATGAACCTGCACCGTATTTACCTCCTCTTCTGTCTCATTTCCTGGGTGGAAGGTTTAATTAATACTTCACCCAGAACCAATGCACACAAAACAGCTTTATTGAGAGTCAAAGTCACAACAGAAACCCGCTCTTCTTGGGAACGCTAGGTTCAGGCTTCTTTTTTCTTAGCGTGTTTTCTTCTCTACAATGACAATCTCACCCCCTCCTCCTTTCCATTCCAATGATGAAAATGGCACACTAGGAACCAGGAGAAAACAGGAAAACCTCCTCCTGTTACCTCTTTAAGATACTCAGATGCCGTGCCCGTTTGAGCACAAATGAGAGCAGGTCCCTTCACCTGTCACTGCATGCCCGGCACGGTCCTCTTTTGATTAGATCATGGCCAGCCAGGCACCCCAATAACAGAAAGCGCGCCCCGCCTCCCCCAGCCTGAGCTCCCCCCAAAAGCTTACCCTGCCCAAGAGGTTGTCCTGCAGCAGCGTCTCCTGGAGCACCGGGCCCACCTCCTCCAAGCTCAGCACGTGGCAAAGGTCGGTGAGCTCCTCCTGGCCCAGAGACCCGGTGCCGGTCGTGTCAAAACTGTCAAACAGCTCCTTGAGTCGGGCCTCATGCTGGTCCTGCTCCACCTCATCCATCCCATAGCCCAAAGCGCTCACCTGTGTGCGGGAAGGAGACAGGGACAGGGTGAGGCAGCCCCCATGCACACTCGCTGCGCTGCCTGGCCCGTGTGTGTCGCTGCCTGTGACACACACCCCAGCAAGCCCACAGGTCCCTTTAGGCCCCAGCCTAGGCCAGCAGGGCTCCCATCAGAAGATTCACGAGGTTGGGGTTACCAGAGTCAGGGGGTCATGTAGGCAGAAAGTCACCCTCCTCTCCTGCTCAGCCCTCAGGTGGATGGCCAGTCTGCCAGACTCCAGGCTGATGGTCAGTCTCTCTCGATAGGCTCCTCTGACCCAGAACTTGAAGGTCAAAGACCACTTGTGACAACCAGAATGTTCGAGTGAACGTTCCCTGGAAGTCAGCAAGCTCGGGAGCACCTGTCTGGATGTTGCAGGCTGGGATGGGCTGAGATGATGGCTCCACTTGGTTCCGCCTGGGTGCCCCGATAACAGAGACTCAGCGAGAGGCACTGCAGAAACACAGCTCTGGCAAAGCCAGCTCCTTGTTTACCTGAGGCTGAATGCTGCTTTTGACAAGAGTCCCTCACAAAGCAACTCAATTAACTCTGTGGGTGCAATTACCCAAGGTGTGACAGGAAGAGTATTCCCTGAAGGGTGCCTTAGTCCCAGGGAGCATTAGGTCATGCTCAGTTGCCTAGAGAAAGGAGAAAACACTTCTCCACCCTTTCAGGTGGTGAGGTTTGAAAGAGTCCCAAACCAAATGCCACAGACAACCTGCAGGCAACCTGCGCCACACAGCGTCCCACCCCTTCATGCCCGGCAGGGCCGCCTTCCATCTCTCTGACCCTCCCCAACCCTGGGCCCTCCATAAAAGACTGAAGGCATCAAAAACTCTCGGTGATTTTTGCAAGTGATATGCATCACCAAATTCCAGATACCGGTACCGAAATCTATTGTATTCTTTGCAGAATAATTCATCCATAATGTGCTGAATAGCCCAATGCAAGCCTGAAACCCGCACACGTGAAGGTCCCTTTACCATGATGCAATGGCTGCCAAACACCATCTTTGTAGGCCCTTGAGACAGTGATGTGAGCCATCTGCAGTGAGCCTCTCATCTCTGGGCCCGGGATGACGGAAAGAACACCTCGAACTGAACCAAGCTCTGGGTCAGAAAATGCTCTATTCCAGAGGCAGGGGTGCACAGAGCAGAGCACTGCCATTCGGGAAACACATCCACAGGGATGTGGACCACGGCCAGAGCTGGAAACAGCAGCGCTCTCCATCAGCGGGCATCCCACTTCCGTCTTTCCAGACACAACAAGCCAAACAGAGCCACCACTCCCCAAGGGCTTCAGCAGTGTTCAGTGGACTTAGGGGATGAACCCAAACAGCTCTGCCAGGCAGCTCCAAGTGTACTGGGGTTGCTTTTAAAGGGACATGGCACAGGTGCGGGCCAGGCCCCTTGTCTGGGACAGGGATCTCTCTTAATTATCAGGGTTTCCACTGCTAAGGTGCTCCTGGCCCTGGCAGCCTTCCTGAGGTTGGTCTGTTGGGTTAACTAATCACTATGTAAATATTTTCAAAATAAGTAGAGAGTGCTATGTAAACATCACCCGCATCAGAAAAGAGGCACCAAGGTGTTAAGTCAGGCTGTGAGGGTTAGGAATTTAGACAAAGCCAAGGGCTGGCTAATGAGACTCACCTAGGGTCTGCCCATTGTCAACCAAAACCTGCTGAGAATCCCCAGGGTGCTCTGGGATTTCCAGGGTTGCCATAGCTCTCAGCCTCACTGACTCCATAAAAGCCACACTATTCTGCTCTTGCCTACATTTGCATCCACAACTGTTCATCAGAAAGTTCTCAGACAATGAAGAGATAACTGCTGAAATCCACGCAGAAAGTTTTTAGACAAACAGAACTAAGAGATCAATTTATTGAAATCCATGCTTAGCTTTTTTTTTTTAACATGCCTTTTCCACAAACTCTTTGAAATGCCCTTGCGTGTGTTAAAAAAAAAAAAAAAAAGGATGAATTCCAACACTGCTCCTTTATAAAAATTAAAACTAAGGGGTGGGGATTTGTACCTCTAAACCAATGAAAGCAGCAGTAACACAGTGCACCCAGAGGTGCGATCTCATGGGCTGCTTTGAATTTGATCAGCAGTCACCTCAAGCTCTTCAGAAGGTCACTGCGTTTTCATGAAATCAAACCTCTTTGATTTGACAGCAGCTTTCTTTTCTAAAAATCTCTTATTTCATAGCCCTCTTCCCCCAAGGCACCGTGCTAAGGAAAACATTCTGGCCAAGGCAGGGAGTGGGAGGGTGGGCAGAAGAGGTTGGGAAGAAAGCCCCACCCTTGAGGAACATAAGCTCACTCTGCAAACATCCAGAAGATGTTACACATGGTGACAAGTTGTCAGGACTCACCTGGCACAGACGCATTTTGCTGACTGATACGATTCTCAAACGTTCATCAGTAATTTCATGAGCAAGAATTTGTTCCTCCCCACTTGGAAGAAACGCCTTTCAGGGTGAGTTGCACACCTTCTATTTCTTTTCTACCCTGTCCCCCTCCCCCCCCCCCCCCCCCCCCCAATGCACAGGGACTCAGGAAACACCATGGACTCAGTCTGGGCATATTCCTTGCACGTGAGCTGGAGAAATGAGTGAATGAAACTTCTGACATACCTGTTTCTTCTCCCCTCTCTCCTCCCCTCCCTCCAGCCAGCCCTCACTCAAATGCAGACATAACGAAGCAAAAGCAGAGAGCTAATAGCGACTGCCAAACTGTACTATGTGGAGCCATCTGAAGTTTAATTAAACGGGTTCGTAATTAAGCCAATGGATTCATGAATCTCAGCCGCATTTGGTGTTGTGACGATGGTGGTGGTTGTGGGATGAAACTGCAGGAGAATCTGTGCTGACATGCTTTCTCAAGTCCCTTCATCTATGCATGAGGACAACAGCACCCACGCAGAAGGGCTGTTGTGAGGGCTGAAGATGGCAGGCATGGGAGAGTAGCTAATCAGAGAAAGCTACTATGGGAGGGCAACTGAGAAAATCCTGCCGACTTACAAAGGAAGCATAAACTTAGGAGGGGTAACTTAAGTCAATCATAGATTTACCTTCAAGAAAGCAAAGCATGAGAATGGGCAGGGGATGAATATGCAGACAGACAGCCCTGTATTAGCAAATGACAATGGCAACAGGCAATGCTCCATGCTGCCTTGCTCTTAAAGGCATATCATTGGGGCTGGTACTGAGCTGTAATGGATTAAGCTGTCGCCTGTGACACTGGCGTTCCATATAGTACCATCTCCAGTCCTGATTGTTCCACTTCTGACCCAGCTTCCTGCTAACATGCCTGGGGAAGCAGCAGAAGATGGCCCAAGTGCTTGGACCCCTGCCACACACATGGGAGATCTGCATGGAGTTTCAGTCTCCCGGCTTCAGCCTGGCAAAGCCCTAGTCATTGCAGCCATCCAGGCAGTGAACAGGTGGATGGAAGATCTCTCTCTCACTTACCCTCTCTGTAACTCTGCCTTTTATGTAAATAAATGAACTTATTTTTCAAAAAAAGGCAATTCATTAATCATTAATGTTAAATAAAAGCAGAAAGGCTAAAATGTAGTTAGGAATTTAGAAGGAACTTTCAAATTTTATTATTTTTAACTTCTCAGCATTTCCTGAGTCTGGCCTGTGCTAAGTGCTTTATGTACATCATCTCACGTAATCCTTCAGATTGTTTATTTTATTATTTTTTTTTTGACAGGCAAAGTGGACAGTGAGAGAGAGAGACAGAGAGAAAGGTCTTCCTTTGCCGTTGGTTCACCCTCCAATGGCCACTGCAGTCGGCGCGCGCTGCGGCCGGCGCACCGCGCTCATCTGATGGCAGGAGCCAGGTGCCAGGTGCTTTTCCTGGTCTCCCATGGGGTGCAGGGCCCAAGCACTTGGGCCATCCTCCACTGCACTCCGGGGCCACAGCAGAGAGCTGGCCTGGAAGAGGGGCAACTGGGACAGAATCCGGCGCCCCAACCAGGACTAGAACCCGGTGTGCCGGTGCCGCAAGGCGGAGGGTTAGCCTGTTGAGCCATGGGACCGGCCAAATCCTTCAGATTCTGTGAACAGTTATTACCATATTCCCAGTTCAGATGTTTTACCTCGGACTTAGGAAAATCAGGCAGAGTCCAAGGACATAGCACTAACATGGGGGCAGAAGTGAGATTTGAATTCAAGTGAATCTGAATTATATTCTGCCTCAATCTTACACATGCACATAGACCATATGAATGGGACCACAGAAAAGACCCCACCAGCAAACTTATAACCACTTTTATAGGTTAGCTCGCTAAACAGTACAGAATATCATGTCCGCTAACTTTTCAAGTTAGAAAGGAGAGGTGGGTAATCCTCCGCCTTGCGGCGCCAGCACACTGAGTTCTAGTCCTGGTCGGGGCGCCGGATTCTGTCCCAGTTGCCCCTCTTCCAGGCCAGCTCTCTGCTGTAGCCAGGGAGGGCAGTGGAGGATGGTCCAAGTCCTTGGGCCTTGCACCCCATGGGAAACCAGGAGAAGCACCTGGCTCCTGTCATCGGATCAGCGCGGTGCACTGGCCGCACCCATTGGAGGGTGAACCAACAGCAAAGGAAGACCTTTCTCTCTGCCTGTCAAAAAAAAAAAAAAAGAAAAGAAAAGAAAGGAGAGGTGGGGGCCAGCGCTGTGGCATAGTGGGTAAAACCGACACCTGCCATGCCAGCATCCCATACGGGCGCTGGTTCGAGTCCTGGCTGCTTCATTTCTGATCCAGCTCTCTGTAATGGCCTGGGAAAGTAGAAGGTGGCCCAAGTCCTTGGGTCCCTGCACCCATGTGGGAGACTTGGAGGAAGCTCCTGGCTCCTGGCTCGGATCAGCAGAGCTCCGGCCATTGTAGCCAACTGGGGAGTGAACCAGCAGATGGAAGACCCCTCACTCACACTCTTTCTGCCTCTCCTTCTCTCTCTGTGTAACTCTGACTTTCAAATAAATAAATAAATCTTAAAAAAAAAAAAAAGAAAGAAAGGAGAGGTGGACTCCTTTCTTCCTACCTTGACCTACTGAGTGACTGATGATGGCCTACAAAGGATACACAGATAGAATAAATATTTTCTTTTTTTTCTAAAGCAGCTTTTTGACTTAGGGCACAGAAGTAGTGAACTTTTATATAAAATTGATCAGACAGCATCCCATATCCTCCATAATGAGCATAGCCCAGGAACTGACAATTGCTAACTTCCCCACGACAGATACTGAAGCCTCACCTGTGGGATACAATGCTTTCCACAAAGCCCAAGGAGACCCCATTAACAGCAGGAGGAAGAAGGCTGGGTTTTGAGTGACAAAACCTCCTTCCAATTCCAAAGAACAATTCCAGTTTTATGAAGCCTGCCATAAACCTGGGCCTCTTTTCACCATTTTCCTTCCCCATCCAATTGTCTCAAGTCCTTAGGAGTCCTCTGGAATAAAAAAACCCAGTGTGTGCCATGGCTTGGAATTCTAACTAGGGATGGTCAAAAGAGACAGATGCACACAGCCATTAATCAAAACATTTATCCCCAATCACCACCCATAATGACTATGATTCTGAGCATTTTCCTTCCAAATAACTCAAAACAAGGCTGCCAAAACATTGCCATACACCCTGACAGGAAGCCCAGTGCAGATCTGTGTCCAGTGCCCCCCTCGGCCACCCTAGCTCATGACCTCACAGCGCCAACAGAGACTGCAGCTGGGACAATGAAGTCGCCAATCAAAGGGAGCTCAGGCACTTTCCAGCATCCAGGGTTCGAGGAAGGAGCTTGTAAGAACAGCACCCTGGCCAGAGGGGGACGTCTGTTCTGGGCTGGAGACAGTGAAAGGGGCCAAAGTCTGGCAAGTGAAAGCCAAATGATAAATAAGCACGAGGCCAGATTCCCCTGGCCTAGGCCTTTTATTTCCCCTCCAGATGGCCCAGCAGCTGAACAGCTCTGCGGAATTTCTGGAAGCCCCTCTCGGCTCGGCCGCCCTGCTTGCTGGGCAGGAGAATAGATGTGTTAGGGCTTGTGTTCAGACAGAGCTGTCGGGGGCTCACCGAGCAGGCAGTGACCACCACACAGCTAATTTAGTTACTTCGGAACTGAAGGGATGCACACAGAGAGTACTTTGGCAAAACCTTTCATTCATGCTGTCGCCTTCCTCATTTGGCAAGCCAGGGCCTAATAACGCCAACGATCACATTACACTGTTTCTTCTGTCTTTGCTGCAAACACTTTAATCTGCTGTAAGGGTTTCCAGGCTGACCATCTTGGACCCAGTTCTGTATACAAGGCAATAGTGTCAAGAAAAAAATTCAAATTTAGCCAAAGCTCAACAATACAAGAGCTTGCACCCCATCTGCATGTTTACAAGGGAGTTAACTTCTGCCCAATGCTACTGCCACCCGGCAGCACACCAGGTACTGTCCAGTGTGGCCTCTCTGCTCAGATAGCCCTCCGTTCCTAGCTGGGTACCAGAAGCATGGCAGTATCACTGGTGTAAAAATTGACCACAAAAGCCTCAGAGCTAATGCACAGGGAAAAGGTCAAGTTGCACAAATTTAAAATAAAATAGCAACCTTCGCTAGTGCACTATAGAATTTAAGTTAACTAAGGGTACGCTTTAGCATTTACTCTAAAATGCAAACAAGACTTAGTATTTTATATCCTGAAGGATGCTGTCATCCCAGGCTGTTTGTTAAACCTAACAGCAGGTGGATTACCCAATCAAATAGTTAACTCAGGGTAGCTGGAGGAAAAATCATTAGCCTAGCCGAATGTGGACTCAATAACCTGTAATCAACTAGGGGAAATTACAAAAGCCGAAATCAGAGCTCTGTGATACTGTTTTCTAAAACAGAAGGCTTGTAACAACTTTCGCTCCTGAGCCCTATTTATTCAAATTAACTTAGGATGCCTGAAGCTGGGCTCACAGTTCCAGGTGTAAGTGAAGAGCTATGTTCGCTCACATTTATAAACATTGTTTCCCCAACTTCGGTTTTAAAGCAAACATCAGTGCTTAGATGGTCTGTAATGTTATCCAACCAAAAGCTTGAATAAATGGCTAATTGCTGGTACAAGCTGCTACAAAGCAGCATCCTAATTTCAAAGTTGTTCACTTGCAGAATGTCATAATCTTTTAACAATTCTGCTTTATTTGTTAATAGGATAAAAATATCTTTTTTTGCAAGCTTCAGTGAGTCTTCCCATAAGGCCTTGTGGAACAGATGCAAACTAAATAGCCAGAATTCAAGCTGCATTATTTATTGGCTTACAAATGAATTGGAAGCTACAAAAATAAGCCTCCTCAAATGGCTTTAGGCTAATGAATGTCTCTCAAACACTCTATAGCTAAACCTACCAGCCCTTTATCCACGTAAGACTGATAAAATGCATTTTCATTATCAACATAAACTGGAAGCATCAAGACTGGTGAAACATTAGTTTAGAAAGTCATTTGCAGTGACATTTAAAACATGCTGTTTCAACATCTGACCCATAATATTGGCTGCTAAATTAAGATCACCTGTTAAGAATTCATTGGCGCCCTATTCTCCGTGTGTGTGACAGCATCTTTTGATACTCAGGGTCATTACATATTAAAAATGGGGGATAAAAAGAACAAGAAAAAAGAAACTCAGGTCGCTCTGAACAAGTGCCTGTTAACTGATTCCTGACATTTCAATGCCAAGGCCACGCTGAGGGCGGCTTTCTCTCTGCCGCCCCCCTCCCTCACCCCCACCCCAAGCCCGTCTCTGTGCTGCTGTCCGACCCGTTTGCTTTCTCTGCCCGGCAGTTTAGCGTGCTTCCGCCGCAGAGACGCGGAGAGAACAGGTGAGATTCTGCACACGAGCTGCCCCCGCCATTCGCATCACCTCCGGGAGGACAATGCCACGGGCGGAGGAGACCCCAGTCTCCATTCTCAGCCGGCCTGTGCTGTGCTGTCTCTGCAGCCTGGCCATTTTCACAGCTCCCTTCAACTCTAGAGCAAGGATCAACCCCATAACCCAGGTCACTCGCCAAGCTAATAAGCTCATCGTTAGAGAGCCTTTAGCTAAAGGGGAAGGGGGAGGGAAGAGGAGGAGGAGGAAGCCAATCCCTTGGCGCTGGAAAAGCCTCAGATGTCACAGTATCTGCAGGGACCCGGCTGGCCACTGCCGGGTACCCAGGGGCTCGGCTCCCGCGCCCCCACGGACTTTGCTGGGAGTCCCAGCAATGTGTGCCGACTCAACGCAGTCAGGAGCCGGGCGGGACGGCCCAGCCCGCAGCCTCCGGAACCTCGGGGGCTCTGGCTCCGTCGGGCCAATGCGCTCAAGACGTCACCGTATCCCACCCGCCTGGACTCACCGCCCACGGGCGGGACAAGCCCCCACTTTACTTCCACCTGAACCCCGGTTGTCGGGCGGAGGCTGGGAAGTCGCCTCTTTCTGTCTCGCTCTCTTTCAATTTCACAGGAAGAGCTGTAAAGCGGCGGCGACTACCCGCGCCGCTGTCCCCTTGCGGGGCCCACCCGGGGACCCCAGCAGCTTCCGCTCCCGAAGCTGCACACTCCCAGCCCGCAAGTGTGGCGGCCGGGGCTTTCCGTGTTCTCGCGCCCCTACCCCACCCCCGCCCCCGGCATGACGCTGGCAAAGTCGCATTCGCGCTCCCCCTCCACCCTCGACGGTGCAGGCGCACACCCGGGGTTCCCTCGGCGGCGGCTCCTGCGCCGGGCTGCCCCGGGGGCGCACGCCTCGGCGACCGCCACCCTCCGAGCTCCTGGGCATCCAGGTCTGCCCGGTGCACGCCCTCCCACCCCGCCAACCACGGCAGCTCCAGTCCGGGGCTGCCGGCGGGGCCCGGGGCGACGCTACGGGGGCAGCCGGGGGAGGCGCGAATGCCGCCCGCGTCCCTGGCAACCTGCACGGCCACCCCGGCGTGCTCGCGCCGGCCGCAGCCTACCTTCCGCGGGCCTCCGGCGGCGCCGGGCGCTGTGCAGAGCCGGGGAGGACGCTTTGTTAGGGCCCGGGACGCGGGACAATACTTAGCAGGCTGCGCCGCGGCTCCGGGCGCGCGTCCTTCAAAAGGACGCGCATCGAGACCGGCGCGGGCGTCGTTTCCACATGTAACGGGCAGCGCTCACAAAAGCGCGGCTCCCGGGGCCTCCGGCAGCCCCCGCCAGACCCGTCCCCGCCCCGCCTGGTCCCCGGAGCGCCCCGATCCCTGTGCGCGGCCACCCCCGGCGCAAGAGGCCTCCGCGCTCCCCAGGCCGCGGCCCGGGGCCCCGGGGCGGGCTCCGAGCTTACCGCGTCCCGGGGCTTAGGCGCCCGGCGCCGCTGCGGGGACCATGGCCGCGGGCGCACTGGGGCTTGGCGGCGGCGGCGGCGGGACGGCCGCGCCCAGCGCGCTCGGCTCCCGGCTCCGCCGCGGGCACCCCGAGCTCTGCACGCCGGGGAGGAAGCGCTGGGCCCGCGCGGGGAGGAGGAGGAGGAGGAGGAGTCAGGGCGACGCCGGCCGGGGCGCGGCTCCTCCTCCGCGGCTCGCGCGGCTCCGGCGGCCGAGGGAGGAGCGGGAGGCGCCGCCCGGGCCCTCCCGGATGCTTCGCCCCCCTCCGAGCCCCCGCCTCCGACAGTTGAACTTGGAGACGCCCGGGATCGGGCTGCGGGTAGAGGAGGCCTGCGCCCCCGAGGTCGCGGGACGAGGCTGGATTGTCCCCCACCCCTCACCCCTGCCTGTCTGCCTGTGCTGGCAGAGGCTCCCGCATGTACCCCGCATCCCCGATCTCCCACCTTCCTCATCCCCGCCGACGCGGGGCATACCTCGTCTCCGGCCGGCGGGACCTTGAGATGGGGGGGGGGGGGGCTTTTTATGGTCCCTGGATTTCCTGGAAGGGTCTTTGGAGGCGGGACCTGGATTTCCTGGAGGGTCTAGCCCCGAGCCCTGGAGAGCGAGCGAGCCTCCCACCAGGTCTAGCCCCGCCGCCGCACCTGCCCGCGGCGCAGCCTCCGGGGGGAGGGGGGTCTGTGGCTCAAGGGCCAGCGGTATCTCGGTGCGGACCGCCTCTGCCAGCCGCTACTCCACTCGCTCCCCCGACGTCCCAGCGTTCTCACTCCCCCTTCCCTCCGCCCCTGCGCCCAGCGCCATCAAAGCGGGTCCCGAGCGCCGGGTGGGTGGCGCGGCGGCTGGGGTCCGCGGGTCACGCCCTCGGGCCTCCGGAGCTGCGGGGTTAAGCGTGAGGCCGTGCAGAAGGGTTCGCGAGCTTTATCACAGCCCGCGAGTCCGTGATTTTCGCAGGAGACCGGAGAAAGCCCCGCTGCGGCTGCGAGGCCCGGCCTCGGACCCACATGGAAACCTGGGTTTAGGGAAATCCGGGGTGCTGGAGACAGAAGCGAGCTGACCTCACCCTCACACCCCCACACCGCCCTGGGGAAAAAAAGGCGTCTCCCAGAAGTCAACGAGATTGCTCTGGGTCACACAGCAAGGACTTGCTTGGCAGAGCTGGGGTTCAAAAACAGCTCACGTCCACGGCAAAATTGAACGGACCGAAATACACACTCACGGGAATGAAAGGATGTGAACCCGGGGGTGGGGGTGGTGGAATAAGGCCGGCGGATCGTAGCCCTGCCAGGTTCCTGTTCCTGACGCCCTGGTACAGTTATGCAAACTGCTACCACTGGGGAGAACTGGGTGAAGTGTCTCTCGATGTCACTGGTTTGTTTCTTATACCTTGATGTGGATCTACAGTTGTCTCAAATTTACAAAAAAAAAAAAAAATTAAGCAAATCAGTCCTATTTTAAAAAACTCAACCTCTCTTCTCACGATAGTGTGCCAGGAGAGTTAAGACAACAGCTTCAGGCTGCTCTCCCCTTTTTGGGAAAAAAAAAAAAAAAAGTCTTATTTGACCTGGTTCACTCCCTAACAGCCTGCAGCTGGAGCTGGGCCACACTGAAGCCAGGTGCTCAGAACTTGGGTGCTTGGGCGCCAGGGGCCCAAGCACCTGAGCCAGCACCTGCTGCCTCCCAGAGGAAGCTGGACTGGCAATGAAGGAGCCGGGACTAGAACCCAGGCACTGACATGGGATATGGTGTCCCAGGCAGCATCTTAATCACTAAACTCTCTCTCTGTGTGTCATTCTGCCTTTCAAATGAATAAAGGAATTTTAAAGCAACAACTTTGGTCTTTGTCCCTGAGGAATTGATCATTCTCCCTTGGGGAAGCAAAACTGCACAAGTGAGAGACTAAGGGCACCTGTGAGGTGGCAGCGGATTCTAATCAGACCCTCCAGCTGGGGCACTGACACATTGCATAGCTCAGCCCGGAAGAGAGCAGTGGGTTCCCAAACACAGGGCTTCCATCAGGTGAGAACAGCCATTGCCTTTTGCATCTGATCCAGAATCTCCTTCCTGGCCTGCCAGTGTGTGCGCCCTCACATCAGCAGCCGAGCCCTGCTCCCTCCTCTCTGCTCCGAGCCTCCTGCTGCTGCTCTTCCTGCCCACATGCTCAGTCCTGAGGTCTGTTTGGAGCCTGGCCCGTGCCCAGCAGTTGGGGCACAGTGGGGAAGTCAATGCTGAAGCCGTGTCTTCTGGCTCTCCAGGGCTGAGCATGCAGGCGCCCTCCATGGAGAAGACAGGTCGCATGTATCGCATGTGTGTGCCTGTGAGGGGTGATCTTCTTTTTTGGAATTGTCCTTTCTCACGTGGCTGGAATCTGGAAATGGTCCCCTATTCTACAGGTTACAAGGCCAAAAGACCACCACGACAGCTTCATTCAAAGGAGAAGGAAGTGCAATCTTCATGTAGGAAACACTGTGTTCCTTCCCCTAAACACTTAGCCAACACGACATGAAATCTTTACCCCCCCCCCTTTTTTTTACATCTCTGAGGGGAAAGTGATGCAATATTTCTGCTCTAAGCAAGATGACACTGAATTCTCTAGAATTCAATGTACAAAAGGAGATGCACAAGCATAGATCTTAAAAACAATTCTGCCCAAAAGAAATACAATGGGAGCTATACGGTTTGTGTAATTCAACATTTTCTGGTAGCCACATGTCAAAAGGTAAAAACAAACATATAAAATTGCTTTTCATATTCAACCGAACTTACCTCCAAAATCCTATCATTTCAACATGTACTATTAGCAATAATGATATATTTTATGTTTCTGTACTAAGTCTTCAAAATCTGGTGGATGTGTTTTTAAATTTTTACTTATTTTCACTTTATTAGAAAGGCAGAAAAAGAGAGAAGAGAGATCATACATCTGTTGGTTCACTCTGCAAATGCCTGCGACCATCAGGGTTGGGTCAGACCACAGCCAGGAACCTGGAACTCAGTGTGGGTCTCTCATGTGGGTGACAGACACCCAAGTAGTTTAGTTATCATCTGCTGCCTCTCTGGGTGCACATTAGCAGGAAGCTGGATCACAGGCGGGGTGGCTGAGACTTGAGCCAAGCACTCAGGTATGGGATGTGGGCATCCCAAGAGGAGGCTTAATCCCTGCCCCAAACATTCACTCCTAACCACCACCTTAATCGGGGGGCTAAACTCTCACTTCTCCGTGAACTTGGTGAAGTACCTCAATATCAGACCGCTAAGCCTGGTCTCTTCCACCCTAGCATTTGGCCCCTGAGTGGATTTAGGGCTGGCACTCCCTAAACAGCTGCTTCAGAATGAAGCACAGTGTTGACAATTGTTTTTTAAAATCACACAGTATAACCTCTTTAGTCTCTCAAATATATTTTTAAAAATAAAGTTTCAGGGGCTGGCATTGTGGCATAACAGGTTAAGCCACCACCTGCAACACAGGCAATCTTATATGGAGACCAGCTGGAGTGCTGGCTGCTCCACTTCTGATCCAGCTCCCTGTGAACACGCCTGGGAAAGCAGCAGAAGATGGTCCAAGTGCTTGGGCCCCTGCATGCATGTGGAAGACCCAGATGAGGCTCCTGGCTTCTGGCTTCATCCTGGCCCAGCCCTGGGCATTGCAGCTATTTGGGGAGTGAACCAGCAGATGAAAGATGGATCTCTGTCTTTCCTCTCTCTCTGTAATTTTGTCTTTGAAATAAATATTTAAAAAATTTTTTCAGAAGAAAATGGCCCAATGTATACTATCTTAAGACAGAAATGACAGCCCAGGGGCTAGAACTTGGAGAAGTGGGTAGAGTTGACATCTGCAGTGCTGGCATCCCCTATGGGCACTGATTAGAGTCCCTGCTGCTCCAATTCCAAACCGGCTCCCTGCTCACAGCCTGGGAAAGCAGCAGAAGATGGTCAAAGTGTGTGGGCTCCTGCATCCATTTGGGAGACCCAGAGGAAGCTCCAGGCTCTGGGCTTTGGCCTGGCCCAGCACAAGCCATTGTGGCCATTTGGCAAGTGAACCAGAGGATGGAAGATCTCTCTCTCTCTTTCTCTCTCTGTAGCTCTGCCCTTCAGATAAATAAATAGATCTTTGCAAAAAATATTATAAAAGACAGCCCATTAGGCCATTCATGAAAATGCCCCCTAACTACTAGTTTTCTGTTTAGCTATGTCAGTGCCTGCAGGGGACCCAGCAGAGAGGGCTGGGAGCCAGAAGGCAGTGGCTGCTGTGCCCTGTTTGTCCTCCAGGGCCAGTGATGGTGCGGTGCCTCACCTCCCTCCAGCCCTTCCCCAGCCCTCCCATGTCAGCTCCTGCCAGGATGCTGAGGACTTGTGTCATTTTCCACAATTAATCTCAAAGGCCTTGAAATAACTGGGTGACCTTTTTTCTTCTGCTCTGCACACTTTTCAGTGCCTTATGTTCTGAATCAAGCCAAGGCTAAAATGCAGGAAAAGCAGCCATTTCAAAAGCGGAAAATGAGACCAATGGGAACAGAGTCTTTGCAGACATTGGGGAGTAGAGAGACGAGGGCATCCTGGCACCTGGATTTATACAAAAGAAATTAGAGACAGCACATCAGAAAGTGACATCGAGAGATTTGATTTGCATCTTGTTTTCATTTGGTTGTAGCTCTCTAAGGTTATAATTTAGATCTCTTTGCCCCAAAATGCTGAGGTCAAAGTGATGATAACATTTATGGCAATCAGCTGTGTCAGTCATTTTTCAGCCTGCATGAAATTCTGTCTTAGAAGGTGAAGGTCTGCAGCTAACACAGAGATGTCCAAACATTCAGACTTTAACAAAATGTATTGCATCTAATTCTTGATTGTTGAGGTTTCCTCTCTCCATACCATGCAGCTCTATCTCTGGATCCTCCAAAGTGCAAAGAAGAAAGAAGAAAACAATGTCAGCAGAGGTGAAAAGTAGTGCCTAACTATGTGTATCTGGCCACAGATAAAAAAGAACAGGACAGTGTGTGTGTGCATGCACATGTGTGCACATGTGTGTCTGAGTGTATGAAGATAGGTAGATGTTCTGGATAGTCTCTGCTTGTCCCTCCGAATCCTCTCTGTGCCCTTCTCTATGCCTTAAGAGGCTAATCTATATTGATAGGCTCCTTGAGCCCTGGCCTCTCATAAGTTCAGATGATGGGGTCATTGGCAAAAGACTGGAACATGGGGCCGGCGCTGTGGCACAGGGGTTAATGCCCTGGCCCGAAGCGCTGGTATCCCATATGGGCACTGGTTCTAGTCCCAGCTGCTCCTCTTCCAATCCAGCTCTCTGCTATGGCCTGGGAAAGCAGTAGAAGATGGTCCAAGTCCTTGGGCCCCTGCACCCATGAGGGAGGCCCAGAAGAAGCTCCTGGTTCCTGGCTTCGGATCAGCACAGCTCTGGCAGTTGTGGCCATCTGGGGAGTGAACCATTGGATGGAAGACCTCACTCTCTCTGCCTCTCCTCTCTGTGTAACTCTGACTTTCAAATAAATAAATAAACCTTTAAAAAAAGACTGGAACGTGAATCTGGGATGTTTAGTTACCTGCTCAGTCCCAGTAGGGTCTCATAAGCTGCCCACAATCTTCATGGCTCCTCTCACACAACCCTCTCCACCCACCACCAGCTCCCAAAGCCCTGTCCACCTCTTGCCATACGGCCTAGAGTTGGTAATGGCACTACCACCTGCTACCAGGCTTGCTTCTCTGCACCCAGCCCACACTTGCAAATCATCCCTATATTATTAATTTTTCTGAAAATGCTGGATTTTTCTTTTGGGCCCTTGACTGATGAAGGGGACGCCATCTACTCCCTACTCCAGAGGGTTTGCCCTTTCCTCCATTCCTGTGACACTGCATGATTTTGCCATTGTCCGGAATCACCTTGCTCAGCTTCCCAGAGGCAGATCCTGAGATGAGGATTTGTATGCAAGAATTTTAGCAAAGAAACTTGGACTGGATGTGTTGGTGGCCAGGAGCAAGACAGTGAGAGAAAGAGGGAAGAAGTCAAGCAAGGGTGTCATTTTAGATGAAGTCCCAGCCCCAGTCTTGGCCTCCTGTTGAGCAGAGCTCTGGCAAACCGTGGTTGAGTCAGGATCCTGACACACTGTGGCACCAGGTCTGTGAGCATCCCAGGCACTCCCAGCAGCCCAAAGGGTCCAAAGTCAATCCTCTTAAGACAGAAGCAGAGGCAATCTTAAGAAAGCACACTGAATCTGGAGCGCGGGCACTCAGAACCAGGGAGAGGGATCCAAGGGCATCCGGACAGAGCACCATTAATTAACAGGTCACACCCATCCCCTGTAATTGGAAAGTATTTAGGGGAGGGCAGGCACACTGGGTATTCATTGGCTTAACAATGGAGCTCCCAGTGGAGAAGAAGGAACGTTTAGGATGCTAAGGGGACACACCCTGTGAAAAAGCACTGCGTTCATCAAATCCTATTTATTTTCAGCAGCCTCTGTTGATAGCTTCAGCAGTAAAAATTAAATCAGGCTCTGCAGGCTTCTTAAAAAGCAAAGGCTCCACTGTGGGCATCTGAGCTCCTCGGGGCAGGGGGTAGTCCCGCGGCAGGGGTGCATGTGGTTGGTGGCAATGGCGAGTGGCTGGTGGTGGGCAGGGTCTGGGGGGAGTCCATCCACACTTGCCATTTTCTCTAAAGCTTATGATGCTTGGAGATTTGTCACAGGAGCTTTTCTCATCTGCAGTTCACACGCTTTTCTGCAGGAATGTAGCTGAAGTCGCAGTCACCATCTGGCAGCTCATATTGAACCAGGTTCTTTGTGTGCCAAGAACTTTTTCTTTTGGCAATGAGGTTGACTGTGATCTTTCAAAAACGTTTCTCGTGTTGGCATTCCTGACTGAACAGAGCGCGCAGCCTGTCATGGAATTCAGGAGAAGATGTGCTGAGCAAGTCGTTGTCCTGGGAAGAGAAGTGCGAGGTGAAAAGTTGAACCTCGGCTTCTGAAACTCCACAAGTCCCATCTCGTGTGATGCAGCTAAAGGCAGCGAGGGCCACACACTTCAGCAAAAGGAGGACCACTGCCAACTGTTGCACAAGGAGCATGCAAGTCAAGGCGGTGAAGATATGCAAGCAGGTCCCAGGTGCCAAGCGTGAGCCCACCTGCTTGGGGACTAAGGATGAGAAGAAGCAGGCTCCACTCCCAGGCAGTTCACCATCCACAGCTGGGGGAGGGGATAATTGGGCCCGATTCAGCGGACACAATGCAAACTACACCCAGGCACAGGATGAACATTGTCTGTCTCCTCCCTGATGCCCTCCCGTCAGCTCTGATGTGCTTTTTGCACCTGTGCCCTTCTGTGGTGGCTGCCCTTGGCCTGCTGTGCTCATACACGGGGAGTGGTGAGTGCTTGGGATCTGAATTCCTAACCAGAGACTACTGAGCATGGGCATAAGAAAGCCCAGCTCCCTTACCTTAGAAAAGGGCACAAATCTACAATTGCCCAGGGTTTCCCTTTAGAAGCATAGTCAGCTACTCCCTTGGGACTATGACTAAATCCTCGCCTTTGCTTTGCCTCTCTTGTCTCTTTCCCCTCCTTGTCCTGCTTGCCCCATTCACTTGTTGGTCTTCTCTGCAAGCATTTCCTTAATAAGAACCCTCCCCCACAAACAATCCTATTAGAACCTGCTTCTGAGAATCCGACTGAAGACAAGGGGCTTTATAAGAATGTGAACATAATGTTATGAGGGTGCAAAGCAAATGACAAATTCTGCCTAGAGATCAAAGAAGTGCCCATCAAAGAAACAGCCAGGTAAGTAGGGCCTGGCAAGGTGATGTGGATTTTGCCATACAGATGAAATTGAGAAGCATCGAGACGAATCTGGTGAAGGCACACATATGTAGGAATAATGAAGGCAGTGGTTGGCAGTGATGGTGATGGGGTTGCTATGTAGGAGGAGAGCTTGAAGGCCAGGACTGAGTTTTGGCTTTTTTAAACATTTTATTTGAAAGTCAGAGTTACAGAGAGAGAGAGAGAGAGAGAGAGAGAGAGAGAGAGAGAGAGAGAGACTGACCTTCCATCCACTGGTTTACTCCCCAGTTGACTGCAATGGGCAGAGCTGTGCCAATCTGAAACCAGGAGCCAGGAGTTTCTTCTGGGTCTCCCACATGGATGCAGGGACCCAAGCACATGTACCATCTTCTACTGCAGAGAGCTGGATTGGAAGAGGAGCAGCTGGGACTCGAACTGGCATAGGGATGCCAGCACTGCAGGCAGCAGTTCTACCTGCTACACCACAGCCCCAGCCCCTGAGTTGGAGCTTTTTAAACATTGGCACTAGTGGCTATTGTAGGTTTTTGAGCAGGGAAGAAATATGGTGAATTGCTTTCAGGAAAACAATGGAATGGAAACATAAAACATGAGTTGGAAAGAAGAGACAAATAGTAGAAGCCAGTTGGGTGGGAGGTCATTGCCATATTCCAGGAGAGGATGATGAGGGACTGACTTAAGGTGCTGAATGTGAAAATGGAAAAGAAAGGGTGGATTTACAGACTGAGTGATCAGACTTGGCAATTAACTGGATATAGGTGGTGAAAGTGAGGGAGATGGAGAGCAGCTGAGGTGATAAGTTGGATGAGAGTGGATGATGGTGCCATTGTCCAAGAGTGAGAACCCAAGAGAAGACAGCCAGGCTTGGGGAGAAGTCGTTGAGTTAATTTTGGATGTGTTAAAATTGAAGGAGATACTTGAAAAAATCCCCACTAATTCCAAGAAGTTTGGATGCAATCTGAACATAATCTGAAAGTGAGGAACAGACAAACAAGAAATTTTGGGATATTTTGACTCACAAAGTTCTAGTTCAAGATTAGACCAAACAGGGGTTGGCACTGTGTTGAAGTGGGTTAAGCCTCCACCTGCAGTGCTGGCATCCCATATGGGGACCAGAAGACATCCCAGCTGCTCCACTTCCCATCTAGCTCCCTGCTAATGCGCTATGAAAGCAGCAGAGGATGGCCCAAGTGGTTGGGCCTCTGCACCCACGTGGGAGACCCAGAAGAAGCTCCTGGCTTCTGATTTTGGCCTGGCCCAGACTTGACTGTTGTGGTCATCTGGGTAGTGAATCAGTGGATGGAAGATTCTCCCCCCCCCCCCTCACCTTCTGTCTCTTTCTCCCTCTGTCTCTGTAGGTCTGCCCATAAAAAAAAAAAAAAAAAAAAAAAAAAAATCAGCTCTCTGGATAGGAATTAGAACAGCAAAATCAACAACAGAAAACCTGGGTATTCTTTACAGATAAGAGCTCTTAAAATACACTTATGACAAATTAACAGTTTCAGTTTCACTACAATTTTACCTTTCTGATTAAAACCAGAGCAAGCTGCCAGTTGAGACACACTACCCATATCAGAGAACCTAGGATCCATATTCAATGCTGGCTTCTGACTCCAGTTCGTTGCTAATGCAAACCCTGGGAGGCAGTGGTAATGGCTCAAATAATTGGATTCTTGCTCCCCAGATGGGAGATCTGGATGGGTTCCAGGCTCCTGGCTTTGGCCTGGCCCAGGTTTAGCTGCTACAGGTATCTGGGGAGTGAACAAACCACGGGAGCTCTGTCTCTCTCACACAAACAAAAAACCAGAAAGTCTTAGACTGGGACATCCAATGATTAGATCTAAATTTGCGTGGAGCAACCTCTGAAAGCAGAGTCCGATGACAATGGGGGTGCAAGCAAGAAGAAAGAGAGCTGTTAGTGTTCACAGCCCCGGGTACCGGTCTAATGCAATAATAACCTCTCTAGGAGGGATGCTGGAGTAACGGCTCCATCAACTCACAGCAGCCACTTCCCCGCCCTTCATTATTGCTGCTCATTTGCTTATGGCTTTAGAGAGATGTTTTTTAAATCAAATCAATAGGCAGGTGCCGGAATTGGCATCTCTGCCTTGCATGGACATTTCAAGCAGCACACAGTGAGAAGAAATAGTACCTGTCTACATTCTTAAAAATATGTATCACACTGAAGAAAAGGCTACTTGACACAAGACACATTGTTTCAAAAAAAAAAAAAAAAAAGCTGGGTGAATTCTAGGGCAGCACAGAGGCCTTCCTGCTGGGTAACAATGTTACACTTCTGGTGGAGAACCCTCAAGAGAGCCAGTCTAGCATTTCCTCCTACCTTGCAGAAAATGTACACCCTAGAATCAAAATTGCCTATGGAAATAATGGTGGAAGAGAAGGTAGGACAGAGCAAGAGGAGGTTTACTTTTGTTTATTCAATTTTTCCTTTCTTCTTCCCTCCTGTCCTTCCTTCCTCCTTCTCTCGCTCCTTCCTTTCCTCCCTTCTGCCCTCTCCTACTTCATGGAATATTTGTGCCAGCAACTGTCCTAGGTGCAAGAGATATCAAAACGAACAAGGGAAAACCCCATGATCTCTAACTTCTCTTGGAATCTCACATTAGTCTGCCATGACTGATTCCAGACACTGCATGTATGTAAAAGATTCTATCACTCATTCTTTGTCTCTGTTCTCTCCCCACTCCCAGCTGTACATTAAAGTGTGTTAAGTTCACCCATTTGTTGGGCAAATGTGCCAGACATAATCAGCTGAGCTGCTTGCATTGTGTCATCTCTCTCACTTATGAGTCACATACATTTGGTCAAGTGACTTCTAACTTTTTGTCCTTCTAGCTCTTCACCCAGAAAACACAAATTACAGGGGCATGTTGCTGTGCAGCAGCATCCCACGTCAAAGTACCCGGGCTCAGCTCGCATCCCACGTCAAAGTACCCGGGCTCAGGTTCTGCCTCTGTGTCCTGCAAATACACGCCCTGGGAGTCAGCAGAAGGGGGCTCAAGTGCTTGGTACTTGGGTCGCTACCACCCCTGTGGGAGACCTGGTGAGAGTTTCTGGCTCCTAGCTTTGGATTGGCCCAGCCCTGGCTGTTGTAGTCACTTGGGAGTAAACAAGAAATGAAAGGTTGAGTGCCCTCTCCTCTCTCTCTGGATGTGTGTCACTGTCTTTCAAATAAGTAAAAATAGACATTTAAAAAATAACACATGCCTGGGGCCAGTGCTGTGGTGCAGTGGGTAAAGCCGCTGCCTGCAGTGATGGCATCCCATATGAGCACTGGTTCGAGTCCTGGCTGCTCCTCTTCTGATCTAGCTGTCTGCTATGGTCTGGGAAAGTCCATGGGCTCCTGTACCTGCATATGAGACCTGGAAGAAGCTCCAGGCTCCTGGCTTCGGATCAGCACAGCTCCGGCCACTGTGGCCAACTGGAGAGTGAACCAGCAGATGGAAGACCTCTCTCTCTCTGCCTCTCCTTCTCTCTCTGTGTAATGTAACTCTTTCAAATAAATAAATAAATCTTTAAAAAAAAAAAAAAAAAAACACGGCCAGCGCTTCGGCTCACTAGGCTAATCCTCCGCCTTGCGGCGCCGGCACACCGGGTTCTAGTCCCGGTCAGGGCACCGGATTCTGTCCCAGTTGCCCCTCTTCCAGGCCAGCTCTCTGCTGTGGCCAGGGAGTGCAGTGGAGGATGGCCCAAGTGCTTGGGCCCTGCACCCCATGGGAGACCAGGAGAAGACCTGGCTCCTGCCTTCGGATCAGCGCGGTGCGCTGGCCGTGGCGGCCATTGGAGGGTGAACCAATGGCAAAGGAAGACCTTTCTCTCTGTCTCTCTCTCTCACTGTCCACTCTGTCAAAAACAAAACAAAACAAAACAAAACAAAACCACACACACATGCCTTAAAGGATGCTGTGAATTTTACAAGAGTTCATTCATTGAGAACTTAAAATGGCCTCTTATACACAGTGACTGATTAACCCATTTCAGACCATGCTGGTTTTCTCACTCACAGAAACAAAAAGATGCAACAGCCTGCAATTTCAAGGAGCCCTCAGTCCTGCAGGTGGAGACACAGAAGTACACAGATAAAGGCACTAAAAAGTGACATGATGAGGAATGTTTAGGATATCCTGGGCGTGTGGGGAGGGGATAACCAAGGAGGGAGGGTGGATTTTTCTGGTCCTCTTTTGGAGGGATGTAATATCAGCCCCAAGCAGTCTCCTATTTCCCTGACTCCTAAAGAAAGTGACGCTTCCCTGTTAACTGCCTGCCCTGCCTGCTTTATTTGCCCTTGGTTGTTCCATCATGAGAAATCATCCAAGTATAAGTGACGCTTTAGGAGGCATTGCCACAGGCCTTCTTCATTCACACTCGGAACAAAGGGCTTTACCATAATCAGTGAAACAAAGTGAAATTTTCCCGATTGCCTATGTTCAGAGCTGTATCTATTACAGAACCAGAGTTGTTTTTACACAGAGGAAACAAGCCTTTTCTCACCCCAGAAGGTGGTCTTATTCTTTTTGGCAGTGACTAAGTCATGGACATATCATTTAATCCTGGCCCATAGGACTCAAAGGAAAGTAGGTTGGGGTTGGAGAAAGATTTTTCTTAATCATGTGGAACTAATGGGAGGAAGCACCATAGTCTTCTCTGGATGTTATTGGTCTGTTTGTGATGCCTGGCACTGCTGCAGCCATTTTGTGACCATGAAGGGAGACAGTGCCCATATCTGAAGGAAGGTAACACAGAAAGATGGCAATAAAGTCTGGTTCTACTGTGACTGTCAGGAGCAGAGCCATCCTGTCTCACCCATGATGGATTTGGGGCATGGATAAGACACCAGCATTACCAATTTAAACTGCTAAAATCTGCTGTTAGCACAGCCAGCCAGTCTAGAAGTTGCAGAGACTAAAAGCAACCAAAAGGCAAGAGCTTGGGATGCAGGATTTTAACTTGAGCTGCTGGGGAACCAGAGGCAGAAGTTCACAGGGTCATGGGAAAGTTCATGGGAAATGCGTATAATGCAGGTACTGTGCGTGGACTTCAATTTTTTTGGATTAAAAAAAACTCCTCAATTCCAGTTTCTCATGAACTTTTGGAAACCCCCTTGTCTACATGCAGGGTGAGGGCAGTTGGCAAGGACAGAGCCTTGTCTGCCCACTGCACGCACCGCCTGGGACCAGGAGTGTAACCCTAACAGGGTCAGCAAACGCTCTCCTTTCAATGCATTATTCAGAGGAAATTAATCACAACTTATTAAATGTCTCTGTCGGTTCTGACACTCACCTCAGCACCCCGTCCCCCCCACCCTTTGGTTTGTTTGCTATTGGAGTGACCCTGCTGTGTGCTGTGCACGCTCCTGGGAACCCACTCCACGGATCCCTGCCAAGGGGATTTCGGGTAACGGCTCAGGGACCACGTAGCTGAGGCACTGTTGCACAGATATGGAACAAGGATGACGCGGAGGTGGTTGGCATAAGCGATGATGACCGTGATGGTGGATAAAACTCAGCACTTGCTCTCTACTCCGTGTCACAGCAAACACTTTAGGTACAGTAACTCAAACTGTGCCTTGTGAGAGGTTCTTACTATTATTATTATTATTCATCTTCTTTACAGATAAAAAAAAGAGGCACAGAGAGATGAAGTAGCTCGAAGGTCATACAGCTAAAACCTGGTGACACTCAGAGTCCACTCCAGGCCATCTGGCTCCAGCTTTCTGCTCCAGCTGTGGTGCTTAACAGGTGTGCAGTGGGCAGTGTTGTTGGGCAGCGGAGCTCAGAAGTTACGAGCCCAGTCGAGTCCCACCTGACTTAAATCCTAGCTGGATGTTGTCTCGCAATTTGCAAACCATGTCTGCACACGGGTCTCCCGGCTGGCACCGCTGATGGTTCCGTGCTCTAGGAATTGTGATGAGTAAAGCTCCTGAGGCATGGAACACCCCAGGGCTGACCTGGGCCCTCCAGCCACGTGCCAGATGTCGCCAGGGCTGCAGAAGCATTCTGGACAGCCCCTCGACATGCAGACGTCTTGGGCAAGTGATGCGGCGGGCACAATTATGACATGAATCTCTCTCAGAGTCTGTAGGGTGCAGATGGTCAGGCCTGGGGAAGGCTCAAAGGAGGGCTGCTGCAGGGCCTGCAGACACGAGGTGCCCGGGAACCAGCGGCCGGGGAAGCCCATTGGCCCAAGCAAGTCTGCAGAGGGCAAAGTGCCTCCTTTGGACTCACACGTCGGGTGTGCAGATGTATGTGTAAGGAAGGAAGGGAAGACGAGGGGCTTGGATCTGAAATTGTTTCAGAGACACTTTGGAAATATAGTTCAGGAGAGATAATATTTGGGAATAGTGAAATTATCCACCACACAGTCCATCCCGTAGGCTTCAACCTGCACACCATTCACCACCTCCACGGTGGCTACTGCCATCACCAACTTAAGGCCACTTTGGTCTCTTCTGGGCTCATTTGTCAGTCTCCTTAGTGATCCTCCTCTTTCCTTCCTTTTATTTAGAGAAACATGGATTCATTTTTTAGAGAGAGACAGGTGGACAGAGCTCTCCCATCCACTGGTTCACTCCTCAGTTGTCTATGATGGTGGGGTGGGGCTAGTCCAAAGCCAGGAGCCAGGAGCTCCATCCAGGTCTCCCCCATGGGTGGCAGGGCCCCACCCACTCAAGCCCATCTCTCTGCTGCCTCCCAGGGTGTGCATTAGCAGGAAGCATGAGTCATGAGAGGAGCTTGGGATGTGGAGATCTCTAAGTGTTAGGCAAATGCCTGTCCCACCTCGACTCGTTAGTACACAATCTGGCCCTGCCTACCTCTGGAATCACCCCTCTCACTCTATTCCCTACTTCCCCTCCTCTCCCCTCCAGTCCTACTAACTGTGGCCCCCACCTCTCTGTAGGGTTCCTTCTTCTCCTCTGGTCTTGACCCTCATGTCCCCTTTGCCAGCGGTCTGACCACCTGGTCTCCCGTCCACTGCGCCCACACCCTGCCATTTTCTCTCAGCCCATATGGATGCCACCAGCAGATTTCATCTTCTCCATGCACTCATCACTGTCTGAAATTGCCCTATTTGCTCAGCAGCCTGTTGATGAGCTCAGCTCAGTTGCCAGTTTCCCGTGGGAGACAGAGCGGGCCTCGTCTGCCTGCTGTATGACTGTTCCCGGCATCTAGAGCAGTGTCCAGGGTACAGAGGCTCCGTAAATTAAGAAATAAGTAATTTACATTTGATTTCCCTCAGTAATATATTTCAAGAAATGTATTTACAGGCCCCAGTGGAAAAAAGAAAAAGGAGAAAAAATAACTTTCTTTACATTTAATTGAATATTGACATGTTCATTGGATGGTGGCAATGGAATAGCAATATTTGAACATGATTTTGTGAGGCCAATCTATCCCCAGAAAATAGGACATTACATATGGCTTAGAATAAATTAGTTTTATGTAGAAAATTAAAAACTCAGGAGCCATGATTGACAGGTTCCTATTTTTAAGTATTGTGAAAATATAAAATTAAATATTATGAAAATATAAAATACATGCTAGAATATTTCTGCACTAAAGAGCCTACACTAGTGATGACACAGAATAAGATATTAAAATATAGCTAACCATATTTACCAATTTCTTTGAAAAAAATGTATGGTAGCAAATGTTTACTTGGAGTGCAGTAGTATATTAACATCATACCTGGGTATTCATTGCATTTGCTGATTTGTTTAATGTCTGGATTCAGTTCGACACGTTTGTGTTTAAAGATTCTTGATGGGGCGTCCTCTGAGATCTAACACTTTTCTAGTCCATATGACTAAATTTGGTCATCCTGGCTGGCTGGGTGAAGAGCCCCCGTCTGAGAAGTAAATATTAATTCTGGCTTGGTTTGAAATAAGAGCCCTTGGGGCACCTCTTCTGCTTTCCATTTATAGACACCCCTGTTAGATGCTTTAACACTCGGGTGGAAGTGTTTTCGAAGGAGCCTGTGAAGATTTGGAAGAGATTTTATTTTTAAATACCCCAGATTGCATCCTCTGCATTTGGTTGGTTTTGTTACAAGGCTCCATCTGTCGTGGAGATAGGAAAACCAGGGAGGGGAAAACTGCAAAGGGAAGAATTATTTCCCTGCTTTCAGAAAATGTCTGAAAAGGACTTCCCATCAGGCTCCAGTGCATTCCTTCACTTCTAACTCCCCAAACACTAGCCAGGTGCCTGGCACTCTGCCCGACCTGTCGCACCCGCCGCAGAAGAGTCTGCCTTCCAAAGCACAGAAGGTGGAAATGCTTACTGCCTGCTTAGCAAGTTTGCAGGGCAGAAGGACTTTCGTGTGGCTTCCCCTCTGCAGTGCTTCTGGAAGCTTCTTATCACTTAGGTGAATCTAATGACACACACAAATGGTTTCTTTTGTAGCAAATGTCCTTAAAGGAGAAGGCAATCTATTTACTTGATGGCTACAGTTGGTCTGGCATCATTTCTCTCCCTATCCCCTGCTAGACTTGACAGTGAAAGAAGGTGAAATCATACTCCCCATGGCACAGGACATCCAGTTTCAAGCTCTTGTTACCTTTTTTTTTTTTGGGGGGGGGAGCCAATGGACAATACCTAGTCAAGGCTTAGTGGCTCTGAAAATCAGTTGTTTGTATTGGTAATGGGAATGCTTCAAAGATTGGGTGTCTGGGAGCGAAAAGTGCTTTTCCCCATCATTGCTTAATGTTTACTTAGGGATTTATTGAGAATCTCGTAGCCCTACATCATGAAATTCTAGAGACAAAAGGATCTCTTATGATATGCATGCCACCAAGTAGAACACAGACCTTCAGGGTTATTGCAAAGGGACTTCATCCTAGAGCTATAAAGTAGCACATCTTTTGTGTGTGTTTAAATGGAAGTGATTCTTTGAGCAGAATCAAAGCTATGACAAACAGAACTCACAGCTTCCAACTTTTTGAATCTACCGAAGTGAGGTAATGCTACTGTTCTGGTTAATTTGGGGCAGCTCATTAGTTTAGAATTGTGATAAAGTGGTTTCAATCAAAAGTGGATTGTTGCAAGAGGTGATGGTTGAGTAGGTGGTGTACACAGCTGGCTTCACGGGCTGCAGGTTTCCAGCGGACACGCACACCCTGCAGTGCCCATCCCACATACTATCAAATGTTCTCGTGCCCTGGGACTCACCCAGAGCTGCAGTCGCTGCTGCCAGATATCCTGTTACAAGACCTTCGTGTCACCTAGACCCGCTTCACCCCTGAAATCGCCTTTGAGACTCCACTCTGTCCTCGACCTCACACCCTCCCCTCCCCTCCCCTCCCCTCCCCTCCCCTCCCCTCCCTTCCCCTCCCCTCCCCTCCCCTTCCCTTCCCCACTCCTTGTCTTTCCTCCTACCACGCTTCAGGCTTCCCAAGGCATCTTCTCAAGACCATCTGAGGTTGTTTGACCATTCCTATTTGCTTCCATGAACAAGTTACCAGCTCTGAGACATGTGGTGCTATGAATCATCAATACTCAGGAACCAGCTAACTACAGCCTTCAAAATATATTTAAAGTTCATCTCCCAGGGCAGGCATTTGGCAAGCATTTAAGATGCTGTTTGGAAAACCCTCGTCTCATTGCAACGCTGTGGTTCAAGTCCCAGCAGCACTCCTGCCTCCAGCTTCCTGCTAATGTACACCCTAGGAGCCTGCAGATGATAGCTCAAATAGTTGGCTCCCTGCCACCCATGGGGGAGACCTGGGTTGAGTTTCCAGTTCCTGGCTCTGGCCTGGTCCACCTCTGGCTGTGGCAGGTATTTGCAGAATGAATTAATGATGAGAGATCCCTCTTAGTAGCATGCACACTCTCTGTCCTTCACATAAAATACATACACACATACATACAAGAAAAAGTTCATTTTTCTCTTAGATTTCATGTGGGTCAACCTTTTGCACATGTGTTTATACATGTGTTTCCTCCCTTTCTGGTTTTTTTTTTTTTTTTTGCAGCTTTCCAAAGAGATTACTTCCAAAGAGGGGGTTGAAAGAGTTTAATATAATCACAAAAGATTCACTATACAACTGCTACGTGCCGACATAGAGACTCTGACCTCACAGAGTTTACAGGTTAGTAACAGGGGACAGAAGCAGGTAAATTAGCTGATGACATGCAGTTGGCCTCTGCAACCTAAGGTTCTGTGTCTCAGTTTGTACCATGCACAGGTCATGAGCTATGCAGTTGGACCTGTCCTGCACAGGTACAGATTTTTTTCCCTGTCATTATTCCTGAACAGAACAGTGTAATAACTACTTACCTAGCACTTACACTGTGTTAGGTGTTATAAGTCACCTAGAGATGACGTAAAGTGTGCAGGAGAGTGTGTGTAGGTTATATGCACAGTTTATACTTGTTTCTAAATGGGACTGCAGCATTTGGCTGACTCTGGTAGCCATGGGGTTCTAGATCCACCCTCCCCCCCGACCAGAGGCTCAACTGTAGTGTCCCAGAGGGTGAGAGGCAGGCCTGCAGAGTCCTCGAGTGGGGGAAGAGGCTGCAGGGCCCCTGCAGAGAATGTACTCAGGGCACACCTGAGCGGGAGGCCTGGGCTCAAGTCCCAGCTCTGGCACACATTACATTTGTGACCCTGGGTGAGTTTGCTAAGCTCCCCTATCTGTAAACTCAGGGTTAGCAGAGCAGAAGACCATGGAGTGTGGCATAGTTGATTTTGCATTGCTCTAACACAACACCTGACTCTGGTAATAAACAAGGAAATGTGCTGATTTGACTCATGATTCTCGGGGTTGGAATGCACAACAGCATGGTGCTGGCCTTGGTGAGGGCCCCCTGGCTGCATCACAGCCTGGTGAAGCTGAAAGGGAAGCGCCACATGTGGGCAAGGAAACAAGAGGTCCAGAGGTCCCCCCCACCATTTCTGTCCTCTATGAAATTCTCTCATCACTGGTTGCTATTCTCACCGTGTCTTTTATACTACCATGTCTATTTAAGTGTTTACAGGAAGTGAAAATGGAACGAACCAAGGCCTTCACCAGCCAGGCAGTCAATCAAGTGCTGCTACAGGGATATACTTGGCTCTCCAACCAGAGACGGCAGTTGAGACATCGCCCCATGCCAGCCGGGAGTACCTTGTCACCCCATGTCAGCAGGAAGTAGCGCTAAAGACAGATCATCATCCCTCTACCGCTCCTCGACTTTCAGGACTAATGTAATCGCATACAATTCTTGCTTTATAAAAAACAAAAGAGGGGATGCTAGTAAAATGGCGCGGTCTTATCTATGGCACAATCTACACCTTGGACACCATCCTAGGCTCTAGCCCCCACCACCATTGTTGGAAGCCAGGTGACCACACGGCCCAACCACCAATGTCAGCTCCACCCCCATCCTAATGGGTTTCGCTGCTCCTGCTTCCTTGCCCGCCCCTGGCAAAGGGTTAACAGGACCTGTTCCTGAACCTGTGGCTTGCTCTCTCCCTCTCCCTCTCTCTTTCTTGATCTCTCACTCCCTCTCTCTCTTGATCTCTCTCTTATGCTCTTTTCCTTCTTTGCCCCTTCCCACTGGTCTGACAAGTTTCTCCACCAATAAACCCTTTCCCTTACTCCAGTGTTTAGTGTGTTTTATGGTGGCTTTACACCAAGTACCTGGGTCCTTGTCACTCACATGGGCAACCTGGATGACACTCCTTGTTTTGGCCTGGTCCAGTCCTGGACATTGTGGCCATATGGAGAGTGGGACAGCATATGGAAAACTCTGTCTCTCCTCTGTCTGTAACTCTTTCAAAGAAAAAAACAAAATCTTTTTTTTTTTTTTTTTAAAGAGAGAGGCTGGGGAGGGGCCAGACTCAGTTCCCTCCCAGGAACTAACCTGGTCCTTGGAGAACCACATTACTGTCTCCCGAGAGTGGCACCCCCGTGACCCAATCATTATCCACTAAGCCCCACCTCTTAAACATTCATGCCTTCTCAATACTACGATGTCAGGGAGCAAGCTTTCAGCACAAGAACCTTTGGGAGACACAGACAACCTCCATCCAGGCCACAGCAGGGAGGGTTGACTAGCATGTTCTATACAACACATGTCTCTGGCAGCTGTTATGTAATTGTCAACTCTTTTTTATAATCTTTTAAAATTTTATTTGTTATTGAAATGCAGACAGAGGCTACAAACAAAAAGAGATCTTCCATTTGCTGGGCCTCTTCCAAACACCTACAACAGCCAGGACTGGGCCAGGCCAAAGCCAGGAATCCAGAATTGAATCCAAGTCTCCTATGTGGGTGGCAGGGACCCCAGTACATGAGCCATCACCTGCTGCCTCCCAGGCTGTGCATTGGCAGGAAACCAGAATCAGGGGCAAAGCTGGGACTTGAACCCAGGCACTCTGATGGGTGATGTAGGTGTCCCAGATGCAGTGTTAACTGCTGTGCCAAATGCCTGCCCAAACTCTTCTATTTCTTTTTAAATTTAAAAAAAAAAATTATTTTCATGAATCACACACACACACAAATCTTCCATCCTGTTTCACTCCCCAAACACCTATGATAGCAGGACTGGGCCAGGTCAAAGCCAAGAGCCTGAACTTCAGTCTGGGTCTCCCATACGGGTGGCGGGGACTCAAGTACTTGAGCCACATCTGCTGCCTCCCAGGGTGTGCACGAGCAGGAAGCAGAGAGGGAGGGAAGGAGCTGGGACTTGCACCAGGCCCTCTGGCGGGGGCTGCAGTTGTCCAGAGCAGTGTCTAAGTGCTCCTGCATTTTCAACAGCGGTGTTACCACGGCCCCCACATCCGTAGCACAGGCCCTAGAAGCACAGGTGGACTCACCATGAAGGTAAGGCCCCTCCCCTGACTGGCACCTTCCCGAGAGGCCCTAGCGGCGTACTTTGGCCAAGCTGGCAAAAGCAAGAGATTTTAATGGCAGAGGCATAAGGTGCCATGGGTTTCCTTACATTAGCAGGCACTGAGGTGCCCGGAGGCGCTGGGGATGTGGGTGAGAGGAAGCTGAGGTGGGGCACACTTGGTCTGGGCTTAGAGGGGAACAGCTCCGCTTGTTCACTTCCTAGCAAAGACACAGGAGGAAGGCGTCAGTCTGCAGGCCGGGCAGGGAGCCCTCCCCAGAAGTCCGCCCTGATCCTGGACTTCACAACTTCTGGAACTGTGAGAAAGGAACATCTGCTGTTGAAGCCACCCAGTCTATGGTATTTTGTCGCTGTGGCCTGCGCTAAGACGCGTGTACTACATTTTTCCTGGGAATCACAGGAGACAGAAATCCACCGCCTGTGTGACAGAACCTCAGAGCAGAGCTACAAGCCACAGGGAGATCTGTGTAGAAAACTGCAAGCTCAAGGCATCCCAGCGATCAACATGAAAATGCAAATTCCCACCAAGTACACTAGAAGGAATAGTGAGTTGCCCTTCTCGTCGTTAGGAAATATCACAACATACGGGCATTTAGGGAGATCGGAGTATATAGCCAACAACGCAGGAAGAAGGACAGCACTACTGAAATGTGTCCATTGATTAATATGAGTCTAAACCACATTGCTGTCAGAATTTCTTAAGACTTGTGGTATTTGTATGCTTTTAAAAAATGGATCATTTGGGCCGGCGCCAAGGCTCAACAGGCTAATCCTCCACCTTGCGGCGCGGGCACACCGGGTTCTAGTCCTGGTCGGGGCACCGGATTCTGTCCCGGTTGCCCCTCTTCCAGGCCAGCTCTCTGCTGTGGCCAGGGAGTGCAGTGGAGGATGGCCCAAGTGCTTGGGCCCTGCACCCCAAGGGAGACCAGGAAAAGCACCTGGCTCCTGACATCGGATCAGCACGGTGTGCCAGCCACAGTGCGCCAGCCGTGGCGGCCATTGGAGGGCGAACCAACGGCAAAGGAAGACCTTTCTCTCTGTCTCTCTCTCTCACTGTCCACTCTGCCTGTCAAAAAAAAAAAAAAATGGATCATTTGTGTGACTGCTTTCATCATTCTAAATAAATATCCATCTTGCCCCTAATTTTGGTTTGGTAAGTTCTGTGGTCTTTTTCTTACTCTGGTCCTCCTCCCCACCTGCACACATGCTGGGCCCCCCAAGCCTGTGCCCTGCCCTGCCTCCCAGCCTGGAGCAATCTGAAACGGAGGCTGCTGGCTGTGTTCCTTCTCATCTGGACTCACCATCCTGGTCAGTTCCACCTGAGGTCTCTCATCAAAGAGGAGCAGACAGGTGTCTGCTTGTGCCCACCCCTCCGTGGCTAGGGCCCTGCTCTCCCTCCCCACTGGCTTCCCTGTCACCCCACAGCCATGGCCCCAGACACCAGCCTGCATTTTGCAGCCCCTACTCCGCACTGACCTCTTTTCAGTGGCTTAAGAATCTCTCCACCACCCCTGTTCTGTGCGGAAAGGGTGGCTCATACTCTTCAGCTTCTACTTTCTCACTTCCAATCAGTTTAATCAATTCACCCATTTTACTGGGATGTTTTCTCATAGCTTTAGTGCACTGTTCCCTAGAGTGGCCCTTGGCTGACCATGGCCTTGCCTGTGACCTCATCAAACTTGGCCTCTGCAATGCACCTGACAACGTTGACATCACCCTTCTCTGAACCCCTCCCTCCACTTTCCCCCACTCCCACAATGCCCGTTTGCCTGGTTCTTCTCCCATCTCCTCCCCCTCCCCACACCGGCTGACTGTGGTCTCTTCACACACCCCCTCTCCAACTCCCTGGGACACTCGTGCCCCCAGTCCAGCCCTTTCTGGTTCTCAGGTTCTTGCTGGAGGTCCTGGCTCATTAATGCAGCTATGGCCGAGGTGAGCTTTCTGTGCCCGCGGTAGCTCCTGAGCAGTGCAGTGCTGTGGCCAACTTGCCCAGGGCAGCTGGGATTCAGTCCTTGGCCTCTCTGTGCCTCTCCTCCCTCCGTGTTCGCTGTGGCACCATTGTTCACGCTGTCACTCAGCAGGTGTTCCTGTGGGACACCTCGTTTTCCTCCTTCCCTTCACTCCTCATCATTAACACGTGCAATTTATTCCATCTTTAAGGGAGGTGATCCTAATGTTTAATTTTATATCATTGTATTTTTTGTCAGGCCGATGAAGACTCTTCTTCTTATTTTTTTTTTCAGAGGCAGAGAGATAGAGAGCTCCCGTCCATTGATTCACTCTCCAAGTGCCCACCACGTCAGAGCTGCTCCATGCTGAGGTCAAGAGCCAGGAGTGCAATCCAGTTCTCCCACATGGATGGCAGGAACCCAATCATGGAGCCATCATGGCTGCCTCCGAGGGGCTGCACTGGCAGGAAGCTGGAGCCAAGAGTTGGAGCCAGGAATCAAACCCAGGCACTGGGATGTGGGACGTGTCTCAGCTGGTGTCTCAACTGCTGGGCGGGATGCCCAGTCCCCTGCTGAAGACGGCAAGACCTCTTAAAGTGAGACTTTTTAGGGCTGCTGGGGTTCAAATATGGCCCGAGTGTCCCCAAGGCTTCATTGCTTGAAACCCAAGAGAGTGGAAACTTCATCCCTGTGGAGTTCAGAGCCGAGGCCTCTGGGAGGTGTGCAGGATTGGGTGAGGTCGTTGTGGTGGGCCCCATGATTGACTGAATCCTGGTGGCTTCATGAGAAGAGAGGGAACAGGCACAAACCAGGGTACTTCCACAAGTTCAGGGAAAATAGAATCCCGTGACGTTTACTTGGGTGCTAAAAGGTCTGAAATTCGTGCATAGATTTTCATAACATATTTTTAAGTTAATTCATCAGAAAAGCAGAATGAGGGGCTGGCCTAACCAGTAAAGCTGCCGCCTGCAGTGCCGGCATCACAGATCCTGGCTGCTCCACTTCCAATCCCGCTCCCTGCTAATGCACCTGGGAAAGCAGCGGAGGATGGCTCCAGGCCTTGGGCCCCTGCACCAACAAGGGAGACCCAGAAGAAGCTCCTGGCTTCTGGCTTTGGCCTGGCTAAGCCCTGGGCCATTGCAGCCATCTGGGGAGTAAACCAGTGGATGGAAGATCTCTCTCTCTGCCGCCCTGTAACTCTGCCTTTCAAATAAATAAATAAATCTTAAGAAAAGAGAGAGAGAGAGAGAAATGTCTTCCATCAGCTTACTCAGTTCCTGGATGCCTGCAATTGCCAGGGCAGAGCCAGGCTGGAGTCAGGAGCCAGGAGCTCCATCTGGTCTCCCACATGGGTGGCAGGAGCCCAAGTCCTGGGCTACGCTCTGCTGCCTTCCCAGCTGCAACAGCAAGAATCTGGAGCAGAAGTAGAGGATCTGAGGCTCAAAGCAGCACGCTGATATGCGATATTTGGGATGTGGGGAGCCCAAGCAGTAACTTTACCCCCTGTACCACTATGCCTGCTCCACAATACACATCTTTCATGAGTTTTTGAGGCTTCCTTGAATGCGTAATTTCAAAAAATTTAGTACCAACATAAACTTATCTTTTATTTTTTTCATGAACTTTTTGAAGTCGCCTCGTATAGACACATGTGCTCCTGTCCCTTGTCACATGATGCTGCAGGCCACCCCAGGTCTCGGCTAGCACCACATGTGACCCTCAACATTGTGCCTGCTGCACCATGAGCCAAGACAAACATCCTTTCTTTATAAAGCCGCCTGCCCTGGGTATCTCATTATAGACATGAGAAGCAGACTGAGACAAATGTATACAGTAAATACAAAGGCTTACAAAGGAAACCATAGTTCTATAATGTATTTTTCAAAACTATAAAATGTTGATGTGTTAATATATGCGAAAAGGCATGAAGGTGGAATAAAATACAGTACTCAGATCCAGTGTCAGGTCTAAGTGCCATCACTCTGAAGTAGCGAGAAACACAAGGGATGCTGGGAGACACCTGCAGCAGCTTAAGTGTGATGCCGAAATAAAATGTGACGCATCAGTGCCTTCTGCTGGTAACAGACTCGTAGGTATTGCTAGTGCTACCACAGCAATTTTTTTTTCAGTATTAAGTGAAGAATATGTAAGCCTCAGACGGAGGACAGAGGAGTAAAGATACAGTGCTTTTTTGGGGACCAGCACTGTGGCAGAGTGGGTTAAAGCCCTGGCCAGAGGCGCAGGCATCCCATATAGGTGCTGGTTCAAATCCTGGCTGCTCCATTTCCGATCCAGCTCTCTGCTGTGGCCTGAGAAAGCAGAAGAAGTTGGCCCAACTCCTTGGGCCCCGCACCCACATGGGAGACCTGGAAGAATCTCCTGGCTGCTGACTTCAGATCAGCTCAGCTCTGGATGTTGCGGCCATTTGGGGAGTGAACCAGCGGATGGAAGACCTTTCTCTGTGTGTGTCTCTACCTCTCTCTATAACTCTTTCAAACAAATAAATCTTTTTTTAAGACACAGTGCTTTTCCCATTCACATGTGAAGATACCATGCGCTCCCTGCAGGTGGAGAACACCTGCCTCATCCTCACCTCTGGCATGGGTCTCCCTTTTTCCACTCCTCCTGCCTTGGCCTAATTATAGCTCTTAGCTCCTCGTGAAATCCCACAGGCACCTGAATTGACTCCTCCCTTGCCTCCCTTGGAAGCCTGCTGTCCTAGGTACACCTGGGAACAGCCTCCACACCTGTCGCCCCAGCCATGGGCCCAGCTCAGACAAAGGACCTGTCCGTGTGCCCGCTCCAGCCTCTCCCCACCGCCTGCTTTCCCCGCTTGCTTCTCTGTGACAGCGGCCTCACTGCGCTCCTAGCCCAGCCCCGGCAATCCTGCCTCTTTTGAAGACACAGATCTGTCTAGAACCCAAACCTCATCAGGACATGCCTTTGTGCCAACCCCACTGCTGTCTGCAGCACAAAACTCCAGGCCGCTGTGTACAATGGGGCTCTCTGCTCGCCTTTCCGGTGCTGCTCCTGCACCTGTGCCCCGCCACCCTCCCCTGCCTGCGTTGCCAAGTGGTAGGATGGATGGTCTAGGGGTTAGAAGTGGTGGGGAGGGCTGAGAGACAGAGGGCCTCTGTTCAGACCCTGGCTCCCCGACTCACTCGCCCCCCCCCCCATGACTCAGCCTCTCTGGGCTTCAGGGGTCTCAGCTTGCAAATGGGAGCAGCAAGGGCACTTTCCTCCAGTACCGGGAGAATTCCGCAGCAGGAGATGTTCAGGGCTGAGCCATGATGTGCAGAAAAGCTGCGGGGGGGGGGGGGGGGGGGGGGGGCTGGGATCCTTTCTTGTCTTTCTTGTGTTCCTTCCTGGGGAACAGACAGGCAGGGCACATGAGTCTTTTAAGATCCAAGTTCCCCCTCTCGCTGAGAACCCTCTGTGGGCTGGGCTGGGCTGATCATGCAGCCCCCCTGGCACACCACTGGCTCTTCTCTCACTGGGTCCTGCACCAGGACATGCAGTCCTCTGGGCGGGGACTATGGCTCTCTCCTTTGTAACCTAGGGGCTGCCTAGGGCCAAGCCCCGCACAGGTGTTCAGCAACTGCTTCTCTGTTAGTCCCCCTGGGCTGCTGTAACAAAACACCATGGCCTGGTGGTTATAGCCCGCGGAAATGCTGGGGCGCTCACGATGAAGGTGTGGGTAGGCAGAGTGTCTGCTGAGAGCCGCGTGTCTCGGAGCTGATGCCCTCTCTCGGAGGGCAAACAGGCTTCCCGTCAGGCTGGTCTTTGAGGGGGCACTGACCCCACTCAAGAGACAGCTAATCAGCCCAAGGCTCCTGCCTCCTAAGAGCTCGCCTTGGGGGTTAGGGTTTCAGTGTACAAGTTTGGGGAGGACACAAACACGCAGACCACAGCAGGGGCTGAATGGAAAGAGCAAGCAGGAGCTCCCAGGACAAAAGCAGTGATAAGAAGCCGCCTTATTGCTCCTCATGAGTGTTTGGCAAGCGTGTGCTTATCTTAGAGTTCTCGCGATTTCTCTGAGCCCTCCAGCCTGTGTGGCGTCTCTCCTGGCCAGCTCTTAGGCCTGATAGAAGCCTGAATTTACCGAGGGGAGAAGTCGTGTGTGGCCACGGGAAGGAAGCCGGCAGCCTGAGGCTCAGGACAAGGGCACCCAGGGACACCAGCGCCATCTCACACTCTTGCGCGAAGGGGATGACAACAGAAGCAGGGGGTTGAGAACATTCTGGGAGCCAAGCCCACCTGCCCTGCTGGGCTCTGGCTGGGAGCCCCACAATGACCACGCACCTCCTGGGCGGAGTCAACAGCACCAAGAGTACGAAGCAAAACTGCCTTGCCCCCCATGCCTGCACCCCACAGGCCACCTGTCTCAGGGCCCCGGCTTCACCCAGGCTGACGTTCAAACAGCAGAAACACGAAAACGCAGCCCGGCTTCGCAGCGTGCAGCTGGATGCAAGCCCTGCAGTAAACACGTCTCTTACAGAGAAAGAAAGAAATTACTCAAACTGTAGTACCCCTGAGGGCTGCTGGCTGCAGAATCCAGGGAGGGCTCCGAGCTTCCCCATTCGCCCCGCTGCAGGTGGGCCCCGCAGGGCAGCCGCCACTGCACCCCCACCCCCGCCCCGCATCAGAAGCCCGCCTGCCACAGCGCCCACCGATGCCCAGGGAGTCACCCACAGACAGCCCTCGGAGCGTGGACCTCCACTTGGACAGGTCGGTGAGTTGGTCCAATTCCTCCTCGGATTACAAAAAAGAAATTCACCAAAAGGAAAAGATAAAGCAGGGAATTTAGGAAGCAAGGCACCAAGCCTGGGAAAGAGACTCGCCCTAATCTTCGATGCCAAAGTCTTAAAAAGGGAGTTTCTGTCCGATACCGAGGCTTGTCAACAGCGCCATCCCTTAGACCCGTGTCCAGATTCAAACTCCGGCAGGAAGACGTCACCGGGTGTGTGCGGCTTCCCGGCTCACTGCTGCCCCCGCGTGTCCGTTCTAGAGATTACAACACAGAGCTCGCCCTCAATTTTGAGTCTGGCAATCGTTCAGTACAGGGCGACAGCTGGCTACCATGACAACGGGTCTGGAATTAAAGCCATGCTTTAGCTCGCTAGTGAGACCTGCAGAACCCACGTGAATATTAACCAACCTTTGATTTCAGGAGACATCATTACATTGCCTTTTTTTTTTTTTTTTGCAATTTGGTGGGTTTTTGCAGAAGGGCTAAGTTTAATCCTGGAGGGAGTGATTGTGATCATATTAGTGATGTAAGTCCCACTAACATTCATCCTTCCCGCAAAGTCATATGACTTATTCATTGATCTACATCATATTTATTCTACAGCACTCAGTAAAAATCCTGCATGAGGCTGATTGGAAGTGCGGAGAGTCTGCAGTATGAGATAATTCTTGACAAACAGTTGAGACAGAAATTCATCAAAGCATAACTTCCATGGGCTCACTGGTCCCTTAGTCTTTAGGGTACAGATTGGCTTTCCATTTTTGTGTGAAACTAGTTGCTGCTGTAGTTTCTATTAAAATCCGATTCTTCCTTGTTGCTTGCTTGTCCACATAGCTCATCGGCTTCTAGCTTCATAGCACCTGGGAGCCACACAGGATATGACGCTGTCCTAGACAGAAAGGACGCAATGTCCTCTTCAACACGACCTGTACGGGGGAAATGGCTGCCTCTTCCCAAGACTCACCCAGGCTACTCCAGCACTGCACTGACACTCTCCCAAGTCACCTGCTAAAGTCTACGTGCTTCTCTGTGGATCGTATTGGTCTATTGCTGTTCAATCCAGAAATAGCCGGGGGCAGGGGGATGTGGAGAGGGCTCCGGCTTTAGCTCCAACAAGGCAATCAAACAGGTCTGCTTGAGGTCAGAGTCCACGTGACCTTGGTGGGGGGTGCATGTTTTCTTAGACCCAACCCCATGTCAGCTCTCAAGCAAGGCAGTGAAGGGTGTGGTCTCAATGAGTGGCCAAGATTGTATTCACATCCAGAGAGCAGGGAGGAGCCAAGGATTTACCTTCAGGGGCACGTCAATTTACATGATATGGCCACGGAGAGAGACCTCAGGAAGTGGTCTGTACTAGGGCGGTTGTACACGCCCCTGAAATCTGATAGTCTTGTGGCTAGAAAAGGGGCAATGGAGACTGAGGGTCATTTTTAGTAAACCTGGGGGTGATGTCGATGGAGCTGATCTGTGGACCACACTTTGAACAGCATGGGGTGTGGCCCTCTCTGACTTTGCCTCCTCTCTCACCCTCAGTGCCTTTGACTACCAAGCCAATCTAGGTCCTCCCCAGGAGTCTTGATCTTGCTGTTCTCTTTAGTAGGAACTCCACTCTCAAGTCTCATGAGAAGATCTCAGGGGAGGATGTTTAAGATGCCCACACTGCATAGCAGAATGCCTGGCTGAGGCTCGGATCGCTGCCTTTGGCTCCTGACTCACTCTTCCTGATAATGCGGAACCTAGGAGCCAGCAGTGATAGCTCAAGTAATTGGAACTCTGTCACCCGTATAGGAGACATGGATCACACTCCCAGCTCCCAGTTTTGACCCTAGCCCAGCCCTGGCCACCAGGGGCATTTGAAGAGTGAACTGGTGGATGGAAGCTCTCTTTATCTCCCTTAAATAAATACCTGTTAAAAAATAGTTTCGCTGTTTTCTGATTTAGTTTTGATACTTATCTGAATTTTTTTTTTGACAGGCAGAGTTAGACAGTGAGAGAAAGAGAGAAAGAGAGAAAGAGAGAGAGAGAGAGAGAGAGAGAGAGAGAGAGAAAGGTCTTCCTTTTTCTATTGGTTCACCCCCCAAGTGGCCCCTACTGCCAGCGCGTTGCGACCATCGCACTGTGCCAATCAGAATCCAGGAGCCAGGTGCATCCTCCTGGTCTCCCATGTGGGTGCAGGGCCCAAGGACCTGGGCCATCCTCCACTGCACTCCCAGACCACAGCAGAGAGCTGGACTGGAAGAGGAGCAACCGGGAGAGAATCCGGTGCCCCAACCAGGACTAGAACCCAGGATGCCGGTGCTGCAGGCAGAGGATTAGCCTGGTGAGCCATGGCGTCGGCCTAAATTTGTAGTATTGATTCATTTGCTCAAAGAAATTTTTTTCTCTTTGCTTCTCTTCTCTAGGTTTTTGCATCACACAAGCAGAGAAGTTGTCTGTTTTGGTCAACTACGACTCAGTCTGCAGCACTTAGGAGAGTACTGAGCACATGCAGTCCATAGACATTTGTGGCATAAAGGAAGAGTAACTAGAATGCGCATGAGCTCAGGGCTGCCCTACATCTCCGCTCTCCCACTATGGGGGAACGCACACAGCTGGCTTCTGATACCTGTGTCTTGAGTGAGCTGCATGAGAGAAGGATCACCTGCCTAATTTTTGGCTGGGTAAGAGCTAGGATAGGGCGAAATCCCTCCTTCACGCAGAGCATGGTGTCTGTGCTAGGTGTGGAAATTGGCTGTGGGTGGGAGAGCTGGAAACAGCAGTGGAGCCTCAAACAGGCCTGCACAGTCCACCGCCCAGCACCTCTGCTGGCCCTGGTTCCTTCTTCCCCACCACCCTGCAGCTGTGGATTTTATAGAAGTGAGCCAGAAAATGCCAGATGCACCCATGGCAAGTGATAAGGCATGTGCAAGAACTTCATGGGAACTGTGCGTCATGAAAAATCTATGCATGGATTAAAAATTGTTCACATCCCCAAATAAATTCATCTTTTATTTTAAAAATTTTTATTCATTTATGTGTTTAAGAGGGAGGGAAGGGGGGGAGAGAGAGAGAGAGAGAGACTGAGAGAGAGAGAGAGACCCATTTGTTGGTTCACTCCTCAAATGCCTACAACTGCCAGGACTAGGCTGGGCTGAAACCTGGAGCCAAAACAGTCCTGGCCTCCCAGATGGCTGGAAGGGGCTCAGCCACCTTCTGCCTTCCAGGATCCGCACAAGCAGGAAGCTGGCGTCAGGAGCTGGAGCCAGGCATCCAGCCCAGGCATTTCAATGTGGGAAGCCAGAGTCTCCACTGGTAGGCCAACTGCCCAAACCTAAACTCATCCTTTCCTTCATTTTCTGTGAATGTTTTTGAGGTTCCTTTTGATGTGGTGGGGAGATTGGAGTTTTGTGGTACTCAACTGGGTCCTGTAGAGATTCAAGTTTTTAAATTACTCCTTTATTTTGCGAAATATTTATTGAATGCCTTCTTGGTGCATTCAATACAATGCATAGATCCCAAGCAAGGTGCAGAGGGGACCCACATAAGCTGTACGCGTGAGAGTCTTCTCTCAACTAGACAAAGCGATGCCAGGCACGGAAGGGATTCCTGATTTGGATACTTGTGCTAGAGGGTGATGGCATCTCCCGGGAAATACTACAGAAATCACTCCAGTGCCCACTCCACAATGCTGCCCAACAGCCACCTCCCTCCCATGAGCTGCACTTTGCTAAGTAGTTTGTGATGTCTGGGTTCCGAGTGCTCTATTCACTATGACATTTCCTGGGCTGGAGAGGCAACAGCAGCTGCCATCCCCGCCCCCACACGGTGTCCTTTGTCTCTCACTGTAGGGTTGGGAGGCAGTCTGCCACCACACCAGCCTTTAACTCCTTTTGGAAGGCAGCAAAGTAGAAGACAGAGGCTGCGCAGACTCCTGGGGACATCCGTGTATGTCTCAGTATTTCTCAGTAATTAAACATCCGTGTTAGTCTTTAAACCCTAAATCAAGCTGATGACTGTCTTTTTAAATGAGTACATGCAAATATGATGCCTAGGAGCCTGGCAAAGACAGTATCAAATGCGTCCATTAATAAATAACGCGCATCCGGAGGCTGAAGCCTTTTTGAACTCCAGAGCAGAGCTCTCCTGTCTTATGATCTCATTTCACCCTACATATTATTATTTTACAACTCGCCTCTGGGGGCAGCTTGTTCTGGGCAGACAGGCTCAGGCTGAGGGAAGATAATGAAGACCCGCCTCGGGCTACCTGGCATCGGTTGCCCCGGCAGCCAGCAGCCGCCTCCCCTGGGGTCTCTGCCCGCTTGCTGGAAATCTGAAGGCATAGATGAAAACAGACAGTAATGTCCAGCTGTGTGGAGAGCATGCGTACAGCAGCACGAGCAGGGAACAGATGAAGAGGGGCCACCTTCAGCACCATCGGTGGAGGCTCCAGAAATGACCGGGCGAGATTCCCTCCCATCGATGACCGCGCAAAGCCCAGAGTCCACAAACTTCCTCTCTCGGACTCGGCAGCCAGTTCCTGTTTACTTTGTCGACATCTGTGACTTTTCCCCCATGCTCCCTCCCCATTTCTTCAAGTGTTGGCTTCCATTTTCAGGAAGCTATTTTTACACCTGCTCATCGAACCTTTGAGTCTTTCCTGTTTAACTGCCTCTGGGGTTAAAAACCCCACGGTCTTGTTCACCCTAAGGCTGGCCTGCGTGGACCATGGGAGTGCCCAGACTCTCGCTTTAGTAAGGGAAGAGTTCAAAATATATTAATAACTCGAGTAGAAGTCAAGGAAAAAAAAGCATGCTGGGTGGGGAGACTCTTCCTGCCTCCCGCCTCTACTGTGCTAAGATCACCTGCAGGATTCCCACCTCCCAAAAATGCAGGCTGTGTCACCGTCCCTGGAGCATCCAGCCACTGGACGGTTGCTCCATAGCTGTCTTCCTGGATGTCTGTATCTTCAGATATGACATGAGTGCACACCGTGGGCGGCGCTCAGTCCTCCCTCCCTGTTTACTCAAACAGCAGAGATAATTAGTGCCTACCCAGCCTGTGACTGACTGCCTTCATCCTGCTGTGGTCCAGGACGAGCAGTGTCCAATTCTCAGCGGGTCCTGCCACCTCCCGGTCCTCGCCCTGGCCCTTGGGATGCTTCATCACGGGCTGCTCTCTGCTCCATAGTCTCACCTCCTTGCTCTGTTGATGAAGTGCATCCAAACCTGTGTCAGCCACTCAGTGACTACTGAATGAATGTGGCTTACGGCTTCTCATGGGGGCTGTTTGGGTCTCAGCTTCCTGGTTGTAAAACGAGAGCCAACAACTGCTTCTGTGTCTTCCAGTTGTAACTTTTCTGGGGCTCTTTGGTTACCCGATGGAGAAGATCTGCCACCAGCAGGGCTGCCTGTGAGCACAAGGAGTCCTCCTGCCACACTTGCCTGAGCTCCTCGGCCCACAGAGATGTGCCCTCCGAGCCTGCAGGGATATGGCCTCCCTGTGCTACATGCTTATTTAGTCATTGGTGGTGCCTCGCAGGTTGCAATATAACTTTTCCTAGGGGTAGGTCCTGTCCTTGCAACTAGAATGTTGACATCCAAAGCCAGACACAATACAAAAAGTGTTCAGTCAATATTGGTCAAATAAGGACTGCGGCGAGGCATAGTCATATTTCTGTCTAGAGGGATTCTAGCTTAAGGAAAACAAGAATCAATACAGACATCAGGACTATGGTTCGGAAACCTTGGCTTTGTTGATGCTGTGTGCCAAGACCTGGAATCCTGCGAGCAGAACAGATTTGTAGGATGGAGGGGGAAGGGACCTAGTGAAATGCTACACTCTAGAATTCCTTCTTGTCTATTCTTGAAGAACATTAGCCAAGCAAAGACTTTGAGAAATGCAACCCTGGCCAAAGGAACATGCTTGACTTTCCTGAATGGTTGAACTTGGTTTTGGAAATCTTGGTCCAAGATTTCCTTGGAAGGACCCTGGGGAGCAACTCCCTTTTAAGGAATGCTGGAGAAATTTGGAAAGGAGCATCCAGGGAGTAGGGGGGAGCTGTAACCCAGGCTTTGATCCCCCCTGAACCCTTCCACAGATACCAGGGACTGAGTCCCATCTCTTATCATGGAACAGCAAGGGGCCCCATGGGCCACATTGGGCATGTGAAGAATTCTTTCCAAGGAAGAAGGAATCCAAGCCCTCCCAGTTTCTACTCAAAGGGACCCCATTACTAGCTGTTCTCGGAGAATCACCTCTTTAGCTAAAAAAAAAAAGGCTCTCACCTCCAAGCTCTCAACACTAACCCAACATCTACTCTTGCAACCATAAGAAATCATCTTAATGTAGATCAGATACAGGGAAAGACGTCACAAAACTTTCACGTAAAAACAAACGATGTGAGTGAGGTAGCTACTGCACTCATTCCCCACTATTTGAGCTTATAGGAAAAGGCAAGGTGGTGGCTCACTGAGGCTGGTGGGATCGTACAATGATGTGGCCACCTGGAAAAGCAGTGTGGAAGTTCCTCAGAAGCTTACCAGACCCAGCAACCTCATACAAGACAAATGAGACCATATCCATATCAGAACTTGTATGCCACATTAACAACAGCATGATTTACATCAATGAAAAGGCAAAAGCAACCCAAATACTCATCAACCAATGAATGGACACATAAAACACTGCCTACCCTTGCAACGGAATATTACTCAGCCACAAAAATGAGTGAAGTATTGATTCACACACCACACATGGATGAACTGTGCAACCAAGCTCAGTGAAAGGAGCAAGAGACAAATGACCACGTATGATGGTGCAATTCCATCAATATGAAATGGGCCACAAAAGAGACTGGTGGTTGCCCAGCACAGGGGGAGGGCAGAATGCTGAGCAACTACTAACGGGGGTGGGGTTTCCTTTCAGGGAGATGAAAATGCTTTGCAATTAAACATCGGTGACGGTGCGCAATTCTGTGAGTACACTAAACCACTGACTTGTACACTTGAAAATGCAAATTCTAGGGCCGGTGCCGTGGCTCAACAGGCTAATCCTCCGCTTTGCGGCGCCGGCACACCGGGTTCTAGTCCTGGTCGGGGCGCCGGATTCTGTCCCGGTTGCCCCTCTTCCAGGCCAGCCCTCTGCTGTGGCCCGTGAGTGCAGTGGAGGATGGCCCAGGTGCTTGGGCCCTGCACCCCATGGGGAGACCAGGAAAAGCACCTGGCTCCTGGATCCTGCCATCGGATGAGTGCGGTGCGCCGGCCCCCAGCGCGCCGGCCGCGGCGGCCATTGGAGGGTGAACCAACGGCAAAGGAAGACCTTTCTCTCTGTCTCTCTCTCTCACTGTCCACTCTGCCTGTCAAAAAAAAAATAAAAAAATAAAAAAAATAAAAAAAAAAAAATAAATAAAAAATAAAAAAAGAAAATGCAAATTCTACACTATGTGAATTCTGTCCTAACAAAGCTGTATTTAAGAAGAAAGGGAATGGAAGGGGGATGGATACCTTCTTGGCATGATAAAGCATGCTCCAACAGGCAATGAGCAATGCAGAGTTTGCTGGCTCTTCCCTCCTGAGCTGCGGCATCACCAGCAGGTGGCCTCTACAGCCCTGTGGTGAGCTCGGGATGGTTGGTCTTATGCCCCTTTCCTTCTCCTCAAGGGTAAAATTAATCTGTCTCCAGTAGAGATTTCTATCGGTTTCCAGTGTATTTGTACCAGCAGTTTCGTTTTAACATCTGTACAACATGACATAGGACATGCCTATATAGTTTATCTGTATGGTTAGTTTTTTAAAATAGCCACCTTCAAATTATTTATTTTAATTTATTTGAAAGGCAGAGTGATAGCGGGGGGGGGGGAGAAAGAGAGAGAGAGAGTGAGTTTCTGTCTGCTAGTTCACTCCCCAAATGCCCACAGCAGCTAGAGCAGGGCCAGGCCAGAGTCAGGAGCCCAGCACTCAGCCTGGCTCTCCCATGAGGGCGGCAGGATCCAGCACTTGAGCCATTACTTGCCTCCCAGGGTGCACATTAGCAGGAAGCTGGAGCTGGAAGCAGAGGCAGGGTGTGAACCTGGGCTCCCTGATATGGGATGTGGTGTCCCAAACAGCATCCTAATCCCTGCAGCAAATGCCCACCCTCACCCATACATTTCTTAGGTGGGAAAGTCAAGTTCATTGAGGTATAATTTATATTCCATCAACTTCATTCTTGAAAGGTTTCCAGTTCCGAAATGCTGGGTCGTACAAACTCCGCCATCGCCTTTTCATGCCACTTGCACACCGCTCAGTAGCCTCTCCCTCTCCCAGCCCCTGCTGTCCCCGGATCTGATGCCTGTCCCTAAGGCACTTTTTCCTTCCCAGTCTGCATCCTCACCATTCATTCTGAGATGAATCTGTCTCCCAGGTGGGATCTGGTTTGTATTCCCACAGCACACAGGTGGTGCCTGCCAGCTTCCCGGTGTCAGGGAACAGGTGCACAACAGATGAACGAATGTTTGGCTTTTAGTTCTGCCAAGTCACATCAGGGATGGTGCATTCTGACTTCTAGGCTGTGCCATCTGAAGAGGTGCTTCTTACAGTGGGACAAGTCTCTCCCTACAGGTTTACACACAAGTCAGCACACAGGCTGGAACTGTGCAACTTCTGAATTTTTGAGGACCTTTCAGACATTTCCCTAGACAGCAGGTGTAGGCCCACAACTTTGCTCAACAGGCAGCTGGACCTCTCTCCTTTCCACCTGAACAGACGGGAAGAGACTCTGTCTGCAACCCGGGTTCCTCCGCAGCTGCTTTTGTCCCCTCTCTCCTCTGATGCACCTCTCAGATCCCTCCAACTTCTCAAGGCATGGCCCAGAGTCTCATCCTGAGCTGCTCAGAACAAGTTCTGTGAGATTCCAGACAGTCTGCACAAACAGCTCCAGGTGTGCAATCAGCCATCTGCTTGCACCTTTCTCATTGAACAGGGTGTGGCCCTGGGAAAACCCACCCCTGCCTGATGATCCGGCTGCAGGTGGGCTTTTGCAGGTCCTTACTTATGTCATCCTCCTCCTCCATGGATGTGAATCAGAAAACAGACATTCCCAGTGCCTGGGGCCAGTGTACAAAAATCTCCTCGACCTGCCAAGGCTATGAAAGGGTCTAGGCCTTGCAGAGAAATGCCCTTTCCTAAAACATGAGGGCCTTTTCCTCCAAGCTGTCCCCAGCAGATGGGGTCCCCATGCACGTCCTGGGGGTGGCAGGCCCCTGCTCTGCCCTCTGCCCAACTGGCCAAGCCCAAAGAGGTCTGGCATCACTGAACACCTCCACCCCCGCATCCTGGAGATGCAGCACCTTGCCTCCAAGGCCAGGCCTGGATGCTGGCATCCAACTGCACCTGTCTCTGCTCCGCCCTCTCACCTGGGCAGAGTGGCTTTCCTGCAGCAGCTATGAGAAACACACAGTGCCTGCTCTAGGAGCCAACTGTACAAGGTCAACTTGTAGCAGGTGGGAAGTCCTGGGTACAACAGTGGGCCAAGTAAGCAAAAACACCAATAAGATTCTACATATGGCTTCAGGGAGTCATTGTGCAGTTTGTAACTCTGGACAGAGGGACATTAACTCAACTCAGGGTGTCAGAGAAACCCTCACTGCAGCAATGAGTGCAGGGTATGTGTTTGCCTCCTGCAAGCCTCAGAAAAAGAGGAAAAAAGGGGAGTCGGTACTGTGGCATCATGCAGGCCTGTGTCACGCATGCGGAGCGTGCTCACACGGCTGCATGGTGGAAGCAATTTTAAGAGGGCTCTGAATAGCGATAAGACACTTTTGCGTCTATGACCCAGCTCTGTGTGTGCACTGACGCCTATTGGAAACCCATTTAAAGGGAGAGCAGCGCTCAGCGAGCGATCAGACACTGGAGTCGCTGCTGCACGTGTGCGTGCGCGAAGGAGCTGTGAGCAGTGCACATCCCAGGCTGACGCGCAGCCCCTGGGGCCCCGCACCTGTGGCACCAGTGCCTCGCTGTGGGGGCGGAGGGCGGGTTCGGGCGGGCACTGCAGGGGCGGGGAGGGCGCAGGCCGTAGCTCCCCCGGGCGGGCCGAGGCGGCGCCAGACCCAGACACGGTGCGGGATGGAAGCGCAGGACTGCGAGGCGGCTGCCACGCCGGAGGCCCCCTGCCGCCGCTTGGTGGCCGAGTGGTGGGACATGGTGGGGCGGAGCGTGAGGTGAGTACTCGCACCTGCGCTCCTGCACCACGGTGGGGCTGCTCGGGCAGGGGCGAGGGTGGGGGGAGGCTCCGAGGGTGCAGACCCCTACGCGGAGCCTGAGCCCAAGATCTGTAGCCGCCAGAGCCCTGCCATCCTCGCGGCTGTTTGGGACACTCGGATGCGCAGCCTCAATCCTTGGCCGGCGAGACCCCCGGGTCTGACTTTTCAGGACCTTGAAACCTCGCGGGGGGAAGGGGGGCGACCTGAAACAGATTTTCCAAAGATGGCTCAGGATCTGCCAGTCTCTTTGCTGACCGTTTCACGGATTTGGAATATTGCTCACAGAGTGACGACAGCACCGCGCTGTAATCTCAGATGGAATTCCTCTTACAGGGGCCCCCCAAATGGCCACTATGGCCGGTGTGCTGTGGCCGGCGCTCTGTGCCGATCCGAAGCCAGGAGCCAGGTGCTACTCCTGGTCTCCCATGTGGGTGCAGGGCCCAAAGACTTGGGCCATCCTCCACTGCACTCCTGGGCCACAGCAGAGAGCTGGACTGGAAGAGGAGTAACTGGGACAGAATCCACGCCCCAACAGGGATTAGAACCCAGGGTGCTGGTGCAGCAGGTGGAGGATTAGCGAAGTGAACCGCGGCACTAGCCAAACAGTGATCTTGAAAATATGGTTAGATTTGGGCTTCATAAAGCTGCTTGGCAGATACCTCTGAGCCCGAATGGTTCTGCAGCAGCTCAGGCTCTGCCAATTGTCAACAGTGAGACTCATCCAGGCCGTGCTGATCAAAGGGTGAGCGACGGAGCACCCAGGCCCCAAGGCACCCTCTGGTGTGGCTGGCTGCTAGCTGGCAGGAGCTCAAAGTGTGACCTGCGCTCCAATGATGTCTGCGAGCTGCTGGTGACTTCTGATCTCCTTCTGATCTTGGGGAAGTCATGTTGACAGCCCCCTGGTTAAGAGAAGCGCCCTGCATTATGGATGCTCGGAGGAGTCTGCTCGCTCTGCCCTCTTCCTGCAGTGCTGCTCCCTGCAGAAGCGCGCCGAGTGCTTTGAGAGAGGCGCCTGGGTGAATTATTCCCTAACAACAGGTGCATAGTCCTTCTACTGCCTCTGTCCCAGTCGGACCTTCAAAGGATAACTTAGCGGGAGTCCGCCCTGCCCGCCTTCACAAGCGGCCCCAGCGGAGATCAGAGGCAGGCTGGGGGACACGGTGGGGGCTGCCAGGGAACCGTCTCCATCTCCGACACCTGCTCAGTTCTGTGCATGGGGCCTTCACCCAGAGCTCTCGGTGGCTTCTCTGGGATTTGCTTTCTTATCTCTAAAATCAGAACCCTGTCCTCTCTTTGCTGCCACCTTTATGGAGCTATTCTGGACAATGAGGCCACCATGATCCTGCCTTGTGGATTTGTGAGCCAGCGGCTTCCCGAGCGTGAGGATCTGAAGACCCGATGAACCTTGGGTCACATCTCTTTCCTGCTTCTTGCAGAATCGCTGGGAGCCCACCGTCTTCTCCCTTCCTGCCTCTCCTCACACACAGAAGTGCCTTCGCTTCTCAGTCATTAACACTTGGGGGGTGGGGTCCTCCTTTGAAGCCTTTGTATTCTCAGGAGCCGGTGGGGGTGGGGGTGGGGGTGGGGAGAAGAGGGAGAAGGCACCCCCCAGAGGAAGCAAGGGTGCAGAACGGGAGCTGGGGATCCTAAATCAAGATTCCCTAAGAGCACAGATTATTTTTTTCCCTAGAGGCCAGCCTTGATCATGGGCTTTGTTTTTGCTTACCTGGGTGGCAGGCAGATGCACCAGGACTGGGCAGCTCCTTGACGACCATCACAGGAGGCTGGGGCAGACAGACCTGGGGCTCTGCATTCACGGGCTTGCAAGCTTGGAAAGGTTGCTTAATGTTCCAGACTTCTCACTGCAAAGCAAAGATGACAACAGCTGTCTTCCAGAAATGCCTCTGATCTATCAGAAAAGTCAAGGCAAGGATGGAGGTGGGGGTGGGGGCAGTGACAGTTTATCACAAATGCTTTTTAGCCCCTACAACCTCAGTCTAACATGGACCACACACAGTAGGGAAAGACACTTACCTAGGGGATTAGATGCACACAAACTGGAAGCAAAAGACACTGACACTGACCTCCTCTACCTTCTGTCTCTTTTGACCCTCCTGAGAGATGTGGTTTGAGATAGAGAGGGCACGAGTGACCCTCAATGCACAAACCATCACTTGTCTGCTGTTAACACGCACTTTGGATGCTTTGTTTCGCTGGGAAAAACAGAGCAAGCAACACATGTGGCCCGTGCCACTCCCTACTTGGGCCCTGGTCCTGGTGTAGCCACTCCGGGTCTCCTCTCTCCCTCACTCCCCTCTCTGCACCTCCTGCCCTCCAGGAGTGTCACCTCTCCTCTGACTCATTTCTTCCTAAGGCTGGGTCAGAAGGGAGGCATCTAATGATGCCTTGCTCCCTGCTTTAGATGACTAGTAATAAGAGCCAACACCCACGGGGCTGAATTGTGATATCATTAGAAATGTGGTGACTGTAAGCTCTCTGCATTCTGTGGCCTGCTGACGCTGGGGTCCAGCCTTGGCCATGCGTGGGGCTTGTTCCCTGGCATAGCCGTCGTCATATCAAGCCCTGGGTTTTTCAGCGACTGGTGGGGGCTCAGCCTTGCTGCTTTCTCTATCTGTTTCCTCCTTGGTGCCCAGCTCTGTCCAGCAGTACAGACTGTCAATCATATACTGTTATGTAAAGAATTTGCTTAATTGCCAAGTTTAACTGGGATGCCCAGCGTGCATCTCTGAAATTTAACTTGGACTTCAAGAGAAAAAAAAGGAGACAAAATTCAGACATATGTTGACAATTTTGTTTGTTTCCCAATATCTTTCAGATCTTTCCCACATTCCTGTTCAACACTTGGAAGAAAAATTGCTGCTCTGTACAACAGCTTTACTAGTAAATCATTAAAAGAACACATTTTCCCTCCTCTGATGGAAATGCTAATTTATTTTAATTTTTGTAAGTATTTCTCTTCCATGAATTTACTTACAAATAAAGAACATACAGCCCTGGAAGCTGCGACATGATGATACAGACCTGTCAGTTATAACATTGTGGCTATGCTGAAATGGTCTTAAACATATTCAGTATTGACTCTGGGGTCTGGCATGGGTCTTTGCAAACTGTAGGGATAGAGAGAGGGGCCTGGTCTCAAAGGTGAGGTTTATGTGAACACTGAACTGCTAATTGCATTCTCTGCTTGGCCCACCCTCTTCTTCTCTTTTTTGAAACAAAGAGTGACAGGAGAGAAACTGATTTTCCATCTGCTGGTTCATCGCCCAGATGGCCACAATGGCCAGAGTTGGACCAGGCTGAAGCCTGGCACTCCATCCGGGTCTCCTATGTGGGTGGCAGGGGAACAAACACTGGGGCCATCTTCTGCTGCTTTTCCCAGGCACATAAGCAGGGAGCTGGATTGGCAGTGGAGCAGCTGGGACTCAGACTAATACTCTGACAAGGAAATCTGGCCTTGAAGGCGATGGCTTAACCCGTGGTACCACAATGCTGGCCATCGCTTCCTGTTCTTACCCAGATTAACTGAGTGAAAGAGACAAAGAGGAAAATGTGGTTTTCCCATTTTTTTTTTTCCTACTGAACCATGTGTTGGTCCAACAGAGTCTTTCTAGCTCTTCCCAGCATGCCTGCTGCTGCATGTCCATCCTGCTCATGTCTGGGCTTATGACTATTAGGTGTGACTTCAGTTGTAAAATACTTGTTATTTTCTTCTAAACCCTCTTAATTTTTTAAGGAAATGGTCGCCTTTGTTTTTAGCTTGAGACAAGGATAAGGGTGGAACAAACTCTCACTGAATTATAGGCTACCACACTGCTGATATTTTTCAATCATGCTTGAGTTTTTTTTTTTTTTTTTCCACTCTTCTACATGCTGGCCCTGGTTGATAAAAGAAACTGCTGAATTAGGAGTTTCGTGTAGTAGCTTGTAACTTGGAAACATGTTATGCTACAAAGGCTCATTCCTTCTTTTTTTTCTGGTTGTGATTAAAAGACAAAGATGGACAAAAACCGGAAGCAAGAATGATGGCACTGACCTCCTGTCCCCCTTGTCTCTTTGACCCTCCTGAGAGCTGTGGCTTGAGATAGAGGTGGCATGAGTGACCCTCAGTGTGGCTGGCACTGATAACGGTTTCTCCTTTCCAGACAAAGCCCCATTTCTTGTGGATTTAAAGAATCCAGAGGCAAAGATCCCCCACACGGTGAACTTTTACATCAGCTCTGAGCCCGGGGTGATTCTGGGAGTGTGGTGAGTGCAGCAGGTGACATGGGGTGGCTGGGGGGAAGGGTTTTCCTGTTAGGGGGGCACAGGGATTGGTGCTGTCACCCACCTTCCTTTACACAGAAGTGTGGCCTGCTTGGCGCGTGATGTCTCAGACAGCAGCCTTTGTTTCTGGCCCCGCCCACCCTAGCCACACCCTCCCAGAATGTGCTCTGTTCCCAACACTTCCTTCCCTGCTCCCTGGCTTCCCTTGTCCTGGGTAACAACTGCCCACCCACCTTTGGGGTCTCACCTGAACCTGCACTTTCAGCAAGCTTTATTCTCACCCCCGCCACCCAGTTTTAGGTGTGTGCTCCCAGGGCCACTGGAGCTTCTACCTTAGGACATTTCTTCCCACTGTGTGATGACTTGGTTAATGTCTGTCTTTGGTGGCAGGTTTTCATTCTTGGCACATGGATTGGGTCACAGAGGGCATGCAGTGACTTTGTCCAATGGGCAGTCTCATCTATTTTGTTTGTTTTTTGTTTTGGCTCTACTAATCACAAATTTTCTTTTTTTGTGGTTCTACTAATTATAATTTTCTTTCTTTCTTTCTCTCTCTCTCTCTTTTTTTTTTTTTTTTTGTGGTTCTACTACTTGCTCTTGACTGCCAAGCTTCCAGTATCCTGTTTCTCTTTCATCTCCCTGAGTTTAATTCTCTGATCATAGAATGCTCAGGGACCAATATGGCTGCACGTACTTTCTTCCTCATCTGCCAGCTACAGCTGAGCTAACAGTTGGAATTTGAAAACCATCTTGCTCTTTTCTCTCCCATTTGGTCTTTGGTTGGGAGTCAGTGGTCCCCAGCAGCAGCAGTGCGTCTAGTGGGCAGTGCCCCTCCAATCTCAGTACAGAGGCCTGTGAGGATGGCAGACTTCCTGTCCATCAGTGTTGAGAGGACTGCTGGTTTGTCCCCTCTTGTCTGGTCTTTCAAGTCCCCGTAACTTGTCATAGGAGAGCCTCTGCATTTTCAGGCTTTCTTCCTTGGTTTAAGAGGACAAGGAAACTGAAGGTCACAATACTGTTTGAAATAACGAGGTCACGTGGTTTATTGCACTGGGAAGCTTTGTTTCAAGGTGAGGTTCTTTCTCCCACAGAAACTAGGTTCTCTATAAATTCTTTCCAACTTATCTCTTTAGCCAAAGCAATTGTACAACTGCTACCTTTTGCTTGTTTTTACCCATTTGTTTTCTGTCATTTTAATGGATTACACCTTAGAACTGCAGCCTGGGAAGGTTAGTAGACGCAGAAATGGGACTCACAACAGGACATGGTTAAAGGCATTTTCCTCTGTGCTTGGCGTGGAGGGGTAGGAGAGTGGCAGCAATGATCATAACATATTTTTGTGGCATTTGATTTTTCTTTTTACAAGGAGCACACATTACTCAGATAAAATTCATAAATATATGAAGGTATTTCAGAACATTCATGGGAAATGCAATTAAAAGGTAACTTCATTTTGGTACCAAAAATTTTTTGAAATTCACACATAAGAGGTATCTGCAAAAAGTTCATGGAAAATGGGCTGGGAGTTTGGCTCAGGCATTAATACACCATGTAGGATGCCCGCATCCACCATCAGAGTGCCTGGTTCAAGTCCCGCATCCATTTCTGATTCCAGCTTCCTGCTAATGCGCAGCCCTGGAGGCATCGGATGATGGTTCAAGGACTTGGGCTCCTGCCTTTGGCTTGGCCCAGCTCCAGCTGCTGGGGGGCATTTGGGGGATTTTAAGAACTTTCTCTCTATGCCTTTCAAATAAAATATTTTGAAAACTTACAAACTGAAAAAAAAGCTCACAGAAAATGCATATTATGAAAATACAACACATGGATTTCAAAATCTTTTTATACCCTAATAAGCTTATCTTTTCATTTTTCCAGAGAATTCCTGACTCTGTGCTTGTTTGTCCAAAACCCCTCCTTTCTCTCCAGGCACACAGTGCCCAGCTGCCGGGGGAATGATGCCAGGGGCAAGGATCGGGGCTGGTATGAAGCGGCGTTGCAGGATGGGAACCCGATCATTGTCTATCTCCACGGCAGTGCAGAACACAGGTCGGTGTCTCTGCTCAGGTTTTTTTTTTGAGAGTGAACGCAAGAAGCCCCACAGGGGACACTAAAGGCATTGCTGAGTCCTCCTCTCTGCATGCCTTCGTGTATTTAGGTTGTTACAGCAGCAGGCTTCCCTTTAAAAAATATTCTATACGTAGGGTAATGTGGGCCCTTCCCTGAGAAGGAGAAAAGAGTAACTCTTCCCAAATGCAGATGCTGATCTCAAGAGGACAGGGGCTCCTTTATTCCCAAGGAGTGTTGAAATGATGAGCTGGACCTGTGGCAGCTGGGAGGCGTGGAGTGAAGTCTCTCTAGTCCAGCCCTAATCAAAATGGAGATTATGAGGCAGGGGAGTCTCATGCATGACAGCTGTTCATAGAAGACACTGCCAGAGCCACTGCCCCTTACAGAAAAATGTTCCTGCTGGGGCATCTGCCCACGAACTGTGTGTTCAGCCTCCGGAGGGCACCACGCTGGTTACGGGTCCTCCTAGCTCAGATTACCCTTCCTCCCTCCCTCCCTCCCTCCCTTCCTTCCCTCTCTTTCTCTTTCTTTCTCTTCTCTATCTCTTTCTCTCTCTCTCTCTCTCTCTCTCTCTCTTTCTTTCTCTCTCTCTTTCTTTCTCTCTCTCTCTCTTTCTTTCTCTCTTTCTCTTTCTCTATCTCTTTCTTTCTCTCTTTCTCTTTCGCTCTCCCTTTCTTTTTCTTTTTCTTTCTCTCTTTCTCTTTCTTTCAAAGCTTTATTTATTTATTTGAAAGTCATAGTTACACAGAGAGAGGAGAGGCAGAGAGAGAGAGAGAGAGAGAGAGAGAGAGAGGTCTTTCATCCAATAGTTCACTCCCCAATTGGCTGCAATGGCCGGAACAATGCCCATCCAAAGCCAGGAGCCAAGAGCTTCTTCCAGGTCTCCCACGTGGCTGCAGGGGCCCAAGGACTTGGGCCATCTTCTACTGCTTTGCCAGGCCATAGCAGTGAACTGGATCAGAAGTGGAGAAGCTGGGACTTGAACTGGCGCCCATATGAGATGCCAGTGCTTCAGGCCAGGGTGTTAACTTGCTGTACCACAGCCCCAGCCCCAGTTACTGTTTCCAAAACAAAAGTAAAACTTCACATTTTGCCCTTAATGACTTCCTTTGCCTCAACCTCTTTGAACACGCTCTTAGTTTACTGGCTACATGCACCAAGGTACTTAAAAAATTCATGGAAAATGGACTTCAAAGACAAGTTTAGGGGCAGGCATTGGACACAGCAGTTAAGACACCAAGTGGGTTGCCTGCATCCCCTGTCAGGGTGTCTGCGTTTGAGGCCTCGCTCTGCTCCCAATTCCAGCTTCCTGCTAATGTGGTCCACTGGAGGCAGCAGCAGTGGCTCAGGCCACTCCTATGTGAGACCTGGATTGAGTCCCAGGTTCCTTGCTGCAGCCTGGTCCAGCCCTGGCTGTTGTGGGCAGTTGGGAAGTGACCCAGGGGATGGAATCTTTTTTTGCTGCCTTTCAAATAAATAAAAATGAACAATCAAAAAAGAGGATCAGTTTATTTTTGTGCAAAAATTTGAAATCCATGCAGTTTTTCATAATATGCATTTTCCATGAAATCTTAGAAGACTCCTCCTCTTCCTATTGCAATGCTCTGCTCTTTCCAAGTCAATTCAATCTGTGAAGCAAAGTTAGGACTTCCTACAAGGGGTCCCCTGGAATGCTGACCGCAGGTCCTCTGGCCCCTCCGACTATTCGGTCTGAGGTATTCATGCTTCAGCCCTCTCTCTGTGGTCCGACCTTGCTCTCCAGAAGCCAGGCTCTCCTCTCGTGTGCTGTCAGAGCCTTCAGCAGGCCTGGGTGCTTCCTCAGAGTGTGTGTGTTGGGGGGGATAGGGAGTGGTGGCATTTTTTTGCAAGCTCACAGACCCCTCTCCATTCCTGGGGACACTGCAAACCAGATGACAAGCTCTGGAGTGTGCCTCTTGGCCAGCGCCCATTTGTCTCTCTTCCCTGCCAGGTGGAGGCTTTCTCAAGACCCTGCCTCTTCTCAAGGGGGCTTCCTTGAGGTGTGCACTTTAGGATCAGGGTTGCTGAGATCTCCTGGGAAACACAACAGTTTCTGACACTCCACAGTGTTCTCACTGTGTGAACTTGGGCATGGTGTTAGGCTCTGCTTACGGAAAGACCCTGGGGGGCTACCCAGCCATATCTGTCCCTAGCAAGTCCAGATTTCCTGGCTCTGGGCTAAGCCACAGCATCCTCTTCTCTTCTGCCCTGAAGTCAGTCTCAAAATTGCTGTCAGCCACACTTAGGTGTAACTGTGAGTGGACAGGGCACCTTGCAGGCACATCAGAAGTTGTGGTTCTAAATTGGGGTCCATGAAAGCCCCCAGAGGGTCCACAAACCCCCTCCTCAAAATCTTCTATTTAAGATTTGAAGTGTGGGGGCCAGAGTTGTGGCGTAGTGGGTTAAGCTGTCACCTGCAAGCCAGCATCCCATATCAGAGTGTTGGTTAGAGTCCTGGATGCTCCGCTTTGAATCCAGCTCCACGCTGACATAGGTGGGAAAGCAGCAGAGGATGGCCCAAGTGCTTGGGCCCCTGCCACCCTTGTGAGAGAGCCAGATGGAGTTCTGGACTCCTGACTTTGGCTGGATCCAGCCTTGGCTGTTGTAGCCATTTGGAGAGTCAACCAGGGATGGAAGAACTCTCTCTCTCTTCCTCGCCCTGCCACTGTGTCACTCTGCCTTTCCAATAAGTAAAAATAAACCTTTAAAAAGGTCTGAGTGTAGGTTCCTGTGTTGGTAATGGATTCATTGCTTTCAACGACCTACTGAAGTTTAGGAAACTTGACTGTAAGATAAAATTCAAATGGCTTTTCAAAATTCTCTGCCAGCTCCCTGCTAATGTGCTTGAGAAAGCAGCGGGAGATGACCCAAGTACTTGAGTACTTGGGCCCCTGGACCCATGTGGGAGACCTGGATGAAGCCCCTGGCCCCCAACTTCAGTCTGGCGCAGCCCTGGCCATCGTGGCCATTTGGGGAGTGAACCAGCAGAGGAAAGATTTCCTTGTCTCTCCCTCTCTCTCTCTGGTACTCTGCCTTTCAAGTAAATAAGACAAATCATGAAAGAAAAAAAGAATTCTCTGCCTTGTGAGTCATCTTTGATTTTCCCTTATTAATAGGTTCCTAGAAGTAGACAGTATTATCCTTTTGGTGACAGAAATGTCCTCTGTTCCTCCCGGGCTCTGGGTCTCTCTCCTTCACTTCCTGTGCCACTGAAATGCAGAGGGCACAGGTGCAGGCCCTCTTACTTTAGTGCAACTTGACGAGGTCACCCCTTGTCATGAGAAAGCACTTTCTAGAACTTCTTTTCCTTTAGCTTCTGAAAGCATCCTTGGAAATTAATTTTGCTGCATAGAAGTGAAAGGAGATGGACTCTGAGGAGTTCATCGTTCATCAAACACGGATGCTGAGCAGCACTGAGAAAGCTGGGCAGCCATGGCTGACCGAGAGGCAATGCTACATCGGGGAGCCACCTGTCATTCTCTCGGACACATCCAAGCTGGTTCCAGCCTTCAGAAACATTTCCGAGTCTCCTGGCTATTTATTTCTCTCACCTCAGACAGACAGGTGCGGGATCTGATGCCAGCAGCAGGAAGATGATTTTTGCTGGATTTGTCATCGTAATTCCTAATTCTTGCTCTTTTTTCCCACCCGACCTCCTCCACAGGGCAGCTTCTCACAGAGTCAGGCTGGTGAAGGTATGTCTGCAAGAGGCTCAGAGCACCGATTTGTGAAGCCCTGGGCAGGTTCTGGCCAAGGCTGCAGCTCCAAGGTCTTCCTCAAGCCCTGAGTCTGGTTCTCTCGTGAGGAGCCTGGGGCACGAGTCAGGATGGGCTGCTGTTTCAGGGGCCCGCAGGCACACAAGCAGATGTTTCTCCTGTGCCACCTATGGGGGACTGAACAGATGTGGACACATCTGGGTCCCCAAGTTTCATGAATTTACAAGGGGACTTCAAAAAGTTCATAGAAATATGGAATGCAAAGTTATGTTTATTGTAGTTCAGAAAAACTCTGAGATTTGTCCGTGGTCTTTTCATCATATGCATTTTCCATGAATATTTTGAAGACTCCTTGTAAATACAATTTCAAAATGTTCTGCATCCAAATAAGCTTTTTTTTTTTTAAAGATTTACATTTTAAAAAAAGATTTATTTATATTTATTTGAAAGACAGAGTTACAGAGAGAGGTAGAGATAGATAGAGAGAGGTCTTCCATCTGCTGGTTCACTCCCCAAATGCCTGCAATGGCCAGAGCTGCGCTGATCTGCAGCCAGGAGCCAGGAACTTCCTCTGGTTCTCTCACGTGGGTGCAGGGGCCCAAGGACTTGGACCATCTTCTACTGCTTTCCCAGGCCATAGCAGAGAGCTGGATTGGAAGTGGAGCAGCCGGGACTAGAACCTGTATCCATATGGGATGCTGGCGCCTCGGGCCAGGGCTTTAACTCAATGCACCACAGCTCCAGCCCCTAAGCTGATCTCTGCATTTCACTTCCATGATCTTTGGGAAGCTTTCTCATATCACCTCCAGTTGCCAGAAGAAGTGAAGACTATTATTTATCTTTTTGGAGAGCTGGGGGTGGACTGAAAGAGTTCATGGTGCCAAATGGGTGCCTAGGCAAATCTATAGTGGTCCAAATGCCTACTCCTCTAAGTTGTTTGCTTCCTGGCTTCTGCCCCCAGCGAGACCTCCATCCTCTCTGGGCTGGTCCTGTAAGAAGTGCTTAAGGAAGTCCTACACCAGAAGCACAGATAACCACCACCACAAAAATACAGGGAGGCGTGAATCTCAGCATGACTACAGATACGCAAAGGAGAAAGCAGAGTAATCAGAGAATTCCCATTTTATCATTTTTCTTGGATTTGATTTTCTGAGTATTCAAAGATTTTCTTCACCTGCAGTGATTATGACTCAAGTTCCATGATTTTCTTAGATACATGAGTTTCTTAGATACATAAAATGTAATTATAACTTTTTTTCTTTCCATGCTAGTTTTCTGAATCTGTGTTTTTGGAGTAGTATGCGCATGTCACCTAAGTTACCAGAATTGCTGGCATAAAATTGTTTTACATCCTTAAAAAAATAAAAACAGAACTAACCTACAGTTTGGTCGAGCCCTGGCCATTGTGCCATTTGGGGAGTGAACAAGTGGACAGAAGATCTCTCTTTCTGTCCCTCTGTCTCTCTATCTTTAACTCTGACTTCCAAATAAATAAATAAATCTTTAAAAAATCAAATTGTACCCTATACATATGGATAATTACATGTCAATCAAAAAATAAAAAATTGGGGAAGGTATTTGGCACTTGATTAAGACATTACTTTGGACACCCGCATCCCATATAGAACCCAGGTCTGAGTCCTGACTCCACTTCTGATCTCAGCTTCCTGCCCCTGAACACTGGGGAGGCAGCAGGTCTCTAATATGCATGTGGAAGACTCAGATGGGGTTCCCATTTCCAGGCTCAGTCCTGGCTGTTACAAGCATTTGGGGAGTGACCCAGGGGGTTGAAGTGTCCTCTCTTTCTCTTTCTCTCATCTCTCACTCTCTCTGCCTTTCAAATTTTAAAAAAAAAAATGACAAATTTAAAATAGAATGCCAAGGTATAAAAACATTTACTATGTGATCAGGAAATCGAATACACCACCTCATCTTTTCAGAGTTACTCCTGTTACACACTTTCCAGAAACATATACACGGTTTGCATGTGTGTCACCTGGCCATGGTCACACGGCCAGTGAGTGGCAGAGCCAAGGGAGCAACCTGGGCTGCTGACCTTCCAAGTCCCAGACACTCTGCTCTCAAACTTGGAGTCAAACACCAAACTTCCCAGCTACCCCTTCTCCCCACTGTTAAGCCGCCACAGCTAGGGACGGGGCTGTGTTGGAGGTGCCTCTGTGGGTCACATCTCCTAACTCAGGTGCTAACAGCTCCTTCATTATGCAGGTGCTCAGCGATGGTGGCTTTCACGTGTTGTCTGTTGACTACAGAGGTAAGTGCTAAGAAAACTGCATGAATTTGTTTTCTGTAATTGGCTGGAGGCTATGGAAGACCCCTTACTTTGGAGATAGTGGTAACGCGTTGGCATTTTCTTGCTGCCAGGGTTTGGAGACTCCACAGGGAAGCCCACAGAGGAGGGACTGACTGTGGATGCCATCTGTGTCTACGAGTGGACCAAGGCAAGAAGTGGCATGACCCCTGTGTGTCTCTGGGGCCACTCTCTGGGAACAGGGTGAGTGAGCCATGAAGGTGGGTTCTTCAGGGGAGGGTCCTTGGGGCTAGAGTGGGTATCAAAGGCAGCAGCCAGCAGTGGGAGGAGCACTGGGCTGGGAGACAGTCACTCTTCTCTGGCCCCTCTCGAACTCCGGAAGTATCCAGAAACCTTGCCATGTCAGTGTCACTTTCAAGTCTGTAGTTACCTGTGACACTGAAGTCTGTGCTAAAACACTCCTTGAGAGTTTTAAAGGAAAGGAAGCTTAACGGAAGTTCTGTGGAATCTCTTGAAATCCTGTGCATAATTTTGGGTGTATATGAATTTTCTACCCAGAGAGCCCAGAGCTTTTATCCGATGCAAGTTCTGCATGTTACATGCTGCACTGCTTACTTGACTGTTCAGTCCTTGCTTCACATATATGCCAATCTTCATTGCTTTACAGAGTTGCCACAAATGCTGCAAAAGTATTAGAAGAGAAAGGTAATACAAGATCCTTCAATGGTATCCTCTTTTGGCTTCAGTGGGAAAATATAAACAGTGTGTACACTGGTACCCAAAGCATCCCAGCTGGACAGAGAGAGGTCTTCCATTTGCTGGTTCATTCCCCAAATGGCTGCTACAGTCAGGGCTGGGATGGTCCAAAGCCAGGAGCCAGGAGCTTCTTCCGGGACTCCCATGTGGGTGCAGGGGCCCAAGCACTTGGGCTGTCCTCTGGTGCTTTCCAAGGGTCACCGGCAGGAGTAGGAAGTGGAGCAGCCAGTACTTGGAGCAGCACCTGTTTGGGATGCTGGAATCGTAGGCAGCGGCTTTACCTGCTAAGCTACCATGTTGGTTCCTGTATATCATATTGATATCAATGTTTCTCAAAATGATCTAACAACTGCTTGTATCAGAATCTACTGGGGCAATAGTTAAAAATGCAGGTCCTCTGGATCCCAGCTGGTTTCATGAATGAGATTCTGTGATTTGGGCCAGATAATTTTTTTAGATAAAAAAATTAGAATTCACTTCATTTATAGAGATGGTAGAAAAATACAAAAGTTCATTACACCAGTGCCATAGAATTTTATAATTCCAAAGCCAGTTATCTGCTGGGCTTTGTGTTGGGGGTGTAGCTGTATTTTCGTATGTGTAGTTACTTTGGACTGTGCAGTGCATCTGACACATGGCGGCATGATCTTCTTTTACAAATAACTCGCTTTTCTTTCGGCAGGCAGTTACGGCAGAGACAGCTCACCTTAATCCAGTCAGAGACTGACTTGCTCTGTAGCTGGGCTTCAGTCTCTGTGAGGCTGGTGTGCTTCTGGCTCACCAGTAACCCTAGTGTGAAGTCCTTCGAGGCTGTGACCAAAAGCCGGCTGTGTACCAGGGTCCTCCCTTGTCCGACCGTGAATTCTTGTTTCTGTCCTTTAGATTCTGTGAGAAAGTTCAAAGTCCCTCCGAGGTCTACTCCTCTCTGCCATCATCATTGCTTTCAGGGCTTCCAGTGCTTGGGAGGGAGGGGCAGATCAAACTCTGAGCTTTGTCTCCTAGCTCTGCAATTCTGGATTGGTAGCCCTCACATGCCTCCAAACATAGCCATATATGCATGCATGTCTCATACATGTACATGTATGGACCTAGCTGTGCTCTGTTACATCCTTTTTTTTTTTTTTTTTTTTTTTGTGACAGGCAGAGTGGACAGTGAGAGAGAGAGAGACAGAGAGAAAGGTCTTCCGTTGCCGTTGGTTCACCCTCCAATGGCCACCACTGACGGTGCGCTGCGGCCGGCGCACCGCGTTTGTCCGATGGCAGGAGCCAGGAGCCAGGTGCTTTTCCTGGTCTCCCCATGGGGTGCAGGGCCCAAGCACCTGGGCCATCCTCCACTGCACTCCCGGGCCACAGCAGAGGGCTGGCCTGGAAGAGGGGCAACCGGGACAGAATCGGTGCCCCGACCGGGACTAGAACCCGGTGTGCCGGCGCCGCAAGGCGGAGGATTAGCCTGTTGAGCCACGGCGCCGGCCCATCCTTTTTTTTTTTAAGATTTATTTATTTTACTTGAAAGGGTTACACAGAGAGAAAAGAAGGGGCAGAAAGGGAGGTCTTCCATCTGTTGGTTCTCTCCCCAACTGGCTGCAATGGCTAGAGATGTGCCAATCCAAAGCCAGGAGCCAGGAGCTTCTTCCGGGTCTCCCTCATGGGTGCAGGGGCCCAAGGACTTGGGCCATCCTCTACTGCTTTTCCAGGCCACACCAGACAGCTGGATTGGAAGAGGAACAGCCAGGACCCGAACTGTCACCCATATGGGATGCCAGCACTGCAGGCAGCAACTTTACCCACTATGCCACAGTGCTGCCCCCCCCTCTGCTACATCCTTAACAAAGGTCTTCAGACCCTTCTTTCCTCCCGTATTCTTTTGTTTAGCTTATCCAGGCCATGAAAATCTGGCTGTGTTCTTAGAAGAAGGTAGTGGTTTTGGGGGTGGGTGGTCTGCACAGCAGTTAAGCTGCTGCTTGCGATGCGTACATCCCAGGCTCTGAATCCAATTCCAGCTTCCTGCCATGCACACTCTGGAAGGCAACAGGTGATGGCGCAAATACTCAGGTCCCTGCTACCCACGTGGACCTAGATGGAGTTCCTGGCTCCTAGCTCCAGGCTGGCCCAGCCCCAGCAGCTGTTTGCATTTAGAAACCAAACTAGCAGATGGGAGATGTCTCTGTCTCTCTCTCTCTGCCTTTCAAATAAAATAACTTTTTTTAAAAAAGAAAAACAAGGTGGAAATGTTTTCAACCATCATGTGTATAAGAAGTTTGTTAACAAGGCACATTCTCAGCCTCACTCTGAAGATTCAGAGTCATCTGTATGGTGTGGGGCCCTGGAATTTACATGGTTAATAAGCTTCATGAATGATGTTCATTCAGATAGCTCATGTGCAAGACCTAGAGGACCCCTTGTTTATTTTTTTATTTATTTTTATTTATTATTTATTTATTTATTTTGACAGGCAGAGTGGACAGTGAGAGAGAGAGAGACAGACAGAAAGGTCTTCCTTTGCCGTTGGTTCACCCTCCAATGGCTGCCGCGGATGGTGCGCTGCGGCCGGCGCACCGCACTCATCTGATGGCAGGAGCCAGGTGCTAGGTGCTTTTTCCTGGTCTCCCATGGGGTGCAGGGCCCAAGCACCTGGGCCATCCTCCACTGCACTCCCGGGCCACAGCAGAGGGCTGGCCTGGAAGAGGGGCAACCGGGACAGAATCCGGTGCCCTGACTGGGACTAGAACCCGGTGTGCCGGCGCCGCAAGGCGGAGGATTAGCCTGTTGAGCCACGGCACCGGCCGAGGACCCCTTGTTTAAGGAAGAAGATTTTGACTAAGGAAGTTACTGATTTTTAAAAATGTTATTATTTTTAAGGATGCCCAGTTGATGCCATTGTCTTGGAAGCTCCATTTACCAACATGTGGGTTGCATGCATCAATTATCCCTTGTTAAAGGTGAGTTTCTGATTCATTGTTGCAAGACATCAAAGTATACACCACTTCCCCACATGTTCTGTTATTAATTACCTTCTTTTTCTCAACTAGTTCTATATGTTCCTAACTCATTCTAACCTGACAGTGTATTAACCTGTTACAATTCAAGAGGAGATACTATGACTTTGGATTTGGTAGTTCTACGATTTTCTTCTAACAGAATAGGTAACTTACTATGAGTGAAAGCTTTATCTACTTATTTTTAAAATTTTATTTGAAAGGCAGAGTTACAGGGTGGGGGAAGTGGGGGCAAGAGAGAGAAATCCTCCATCTACTGGTTCACTGCCCAAATGTCTGCAACTGCCAGGGCTGGCTATGCCAAAGTCAGAACCTGCAGCTCCATCCTGGTCTCCCACGTGGGTGCAGGGACCCAAGGACTTGGGCCATCTTCCACTGCCTTTCCAGTTGCACTAGCAGGGAGCTGGATCTGAAGTGGAGCAGTTGGGACTCCAGCTGGCACTCACAGGGGATGCTGGCATCCTAGCTTCACATGCACCACAATGCTGGCCCCGAAAGCCTTTTTTCTAAAAAAATTTTTTCCAAAGCAACTTTACTACTTTACTCTTCTACCAAGTATGTGAGTTGGTTGCTTCACATGCTTGTTTTCCTACTGATAGGTTATAATAGTTTTAATTTGTGCTTCCCTGATGACTAATGAGGTGAGGCAATTTTGCTTGGGTATCATCACTTATGAGGTGTTCTTTCATGGCTTTTGCCCATTTTTCCATTGAATTTTTAAATTTTTTAAAAAATTCTTAATAGATGCTGGACATGAGTCATAAAAATGTTTGGTATTGCAAATGCATCCTATTATTTGGATTTGTATTTTTACTCTCAAAATGATTTAACACACTGCAGAGGTGCTCCTAAATTTGAAGCAGACCAGTTTACCAGCATGCTTGTTTATGTTAGTTCTGTCAACTTTTTGTTGTAGATTTTTTGAGGTTCCATTATTAGGAGGTATATGCCTAATAATTTAATGATATAGTTTTTATATCTTCCAGGTGGATTTATCCTTTTTTCATTATGAAATTTCTTCCCTTTGTGAATAGTGGTTCTGGAATTAAAATCAGCATTGCCCAACATTAGCCAATCTTCTAGATGTCTGTGTGGTTTATCTTTTTCTATTCCTTGAGTCTCATATTTTTTGAATTCTTACATCTAATGCATGTATCTAATAAAAACCAGATGGTAGAGTTTTGATTGCTTTCCCAGGATGGGAGACTTGGGCTAATAACTGCAGTAATTGATCTTTTTATATTTAATCTACTTTCTTCTTTTCCATTCATGTCATCTGTGTTCTCTCACTTTACCCTTTTGCTCTCTGACTCGGCAGCCATGTCCCAAGGAGGACAGCGCTGAGGGGCGGGCTAACCTCTCTGCTCTTCCCTTCTTTCTTGGAAGGAGTTCTCTCAAGACATCCCTGCCTGGGTAGGTGTCTGATGAGTTAAAAGAGTTTAAAAAAATTTCCCCCCAGTGTTTCTAGTTATCGTGGGCACAAGGCTTAATCTCTAACTATCCTTCTATTATAAGAGTTTGGAATTTAATTTAATAATTAATACATACAGGTGTTCCTCAAGTTACTATTGGTTACATCCTACTGCAAGTTGAAAACACCCCAAATCAAACTCTAGTACAAGAAGTTTCAACAAGTTCAGAGAAAATGTGTATTATGAACAAATATGTATGGGTTTCATTGTTTTTGTTCCAAAGCAGACTTACTATTTAATTCCATTTTCCATGAACTTCTCTAAAGCACCCTGGTACACCTAGCCTACCACACACCCAGCTGAGCCACACAGCACACACAGAGGTGGGAGACTTTTTTCAGCCAAGTGCCATTTGGATATTTATAAAATCACTCGTGAGCCATACAAAATTATCAGCTTAAAAATCAGCCTGCTGAAGGTTAAACTGAATTCCGAGCCCTCCTATAGCTGCCTTGGCAGGGCCAGAGCGAAAGGCTTCGTGGGCTCACACGGGTCATTCCCCACCCCTGTGTGTACAGCATTAGTGGTTTCCCCTTATGACTCCACAGGGCTGAGAGCCACAGCTGGCTGCTGTCACCCTGCCAAACAAGACAGTACTGTGCTAAGTATCTCCAGCCCAGGAAAACACGCCATTCAGAATTTGAAGTACTTACGGTTTCTACTGCATGTGCATGGCTTTTGCACCATTGTAAAGCTGAAATTCTCTGCACATCGTTGGGAGCCTGCTGTAGTTCAAGGCCTTCTCCAGTCTGGAAGTGTCAGAGTCCTGGAGTGTGGCATGGTCTTTGGGAAAGCTGGCTCTGGCGTCTGACTTTCTGTGTTTGATTTCCAGGGCTGGCGCGTAGCAGCTGCGTCACCTGTTACTAATTGCTTTTAGTGCTTCTACTGCCTCATCTAGAAAGTGGAGTAATTGCAGCCAGTTTGAGGTTGCTGTGATAGCTAAATTAATGAAAAGTACCCACAGCCGTGCCTGGCCTGCAGGAAGCACTCAGTGGAGTTCAGCTGTTTTTCTCCGGGATGCAACTCTGATCATTAAGGTTGCATGAGAGACTGTGAGGCTGGGAGCAGTCAGGATGTGGTAAAAGGCTGGGGTCCCCAAGCTCGAGGCATTTTCTGCTTGTTTGGAGACATGAGGAGTAAGTGGGAGACATAAAGCATCATCAGAGGTTTTCCCAGGGCATCTTGGGAAGAACTTGGTTACTCAGAACAGGAAGGCAGCCTGATGTAGTGGGAAAAGAACCCGGGCTGGGAAACAAGACAGGTTTGGGGTCCAAGCCAGCCTCTGCCACCGGCCCTGTAGGACCTTGGTAAGTGGTTTCCCTTCTCTGAGTGCCCCCATGTTTTAACACTGGCGTTGACAATGGCTGGTGCCTGGTGTTGTGCAGGTGGAATTAAGATAACGTGGTACCCAGCAGGTACTCAAACAGTACTTGCTCCTACTGCCCTCTCTCTGTGTTATGAAACACAAGGGAGGGGTTGGGGAGGACCTAGGACCATCCTTTCAGGGCTGAGCTCAGGCATGCACGCAGGTGTTTCTATGTGACAGAAACTGCGCAAGGGGCAATTTCAAGTTTCCGTAAAGGTCCACCACCCTCACTGTCCTCTAAGGAGTCTGGCGCCACTGGGTTTGCTTAGAGGTGGGGCAACCGAGGATTAGAGACTTGTGCGATTGGCACCTCCCTCCATGCTGGGTCTCCTAAGCTCAGGCACACAGCCTGAGCAGCAGTGGCTTGGCCACAAAAGCCCGGCCAGGGGGGGATGAGCGCCCGTGAAGCTGGGAGTTGTTGTCTTGAGCAGATGGCTGGGGCCTTCCCAAAGTAGCAGCAGAGTTCCTACAGCTGGTACTTGCAGTTGGTATCTGGTGGTGTTCCAGCAGAGAGAGGAAGGCAGGAGCTCGCTACCCTGTGCTGGCCCCGGGGGGATGGCGTGACTCTGGAGAGAGTGTGGAGTGATGAGTGGGCTGACTTGCCTCCGCATGCTTTCTTAGGATTGCACACGGTCGCCACCGTGGGCCTCTCGGAGACGTGTCCTCAGAGGAGTTGTTATGACAGGTGTGGGGAAATCCAAGTTGAGAAAAAGAGAAAAGCAACCAAGACACGTGGCCCTTGGCGTAGGAGAGGAGGGAGAAGAAAGGAGGAGGAGAGGCCCTGTGGGGACCGTGGAACCGCGGCTGAAGGCGCGTCCTCCAGGGGGACGGACGAGGTCCTGAAGCCAGCCCAGCCCAAGGGAAGAAAAGGGGGCAGTCGCGGGGCCAGCCCACCTGGCTTGCCCACGGTGCCTTCCCAAACTCCCTGCAAGGTCGTGAATGCCTTTGTAAAGCCAGAAAAAAGTTTTCGAAATCTTTTTATGTTTGGAGAGCCCCCATGTCCCAGTTCTCTGTATGTCTACGGTTAACAGAGGGAAGCTGTAACAAATGATGTGATGACTATAGGGCAAGTTTCAACGCCTTTTCTTTGTAAACAATTAAGCAGAGGTTGGTAGTGATGAGCCTCAGCTGACCCATTCTGTACCATTCCCTTCCCTTGGCAAAGACCCATCTTCTGCCCTGCACCTCCTTCACTCTGTGTGTGGAAGTCCACCACAAAGACCTGTAATGCTTTGAGCTCTTTGCAAACTTTATTAAATCTGAAATGTAATTAATAGGATGTTTTTAGGGTATATGAACTCAATTATTGATTTCAAAATATTGGGAAGGTGGACTTAGCTAGCCTTCTATATACTGGAATTTTCCATTGAAGAAGAAATTCAGAATGTTTTGAATGATAATTGTTAAGTTTTGAGACGTATGGTCATTGTTAAAACCTAAAATGTCGGCCGGCGCCGTGGCTCAACAGGCTAATCCTCCACCTTGCGGTGCCGGCACACCGGGTTCTAGTCCCGGTTGGGGTGCCGGATTCTGTCTCGGTTGCCCCTCTTCCAGGCCAGCTCTCTGCTGTGGGCCAGGGAGTGCAGTGGAGGATGGCCCAGGTCCTTGGGCCCTGCACCTGCATGGGAGACAGGAGAAGCACCTGGCACCTGGCTCCTGCCATCGGATGAGCGCCGTGCGCCGGCCGCAGCGCGCTGACCGTGGCGGCCATTGGAGGGTGAACCAATGGCAAAGGAAGACCTTTCTCTCTCTCTCTCTCTCTCTCTCTCTCTCTCTCACTGTCCACTCTGCCTGTCAAAAAAAAAAAAAAAAACCTAAAATATCTTCTAAAACACCATAATACTAAAATCATATTTAAAAGTGTATAATGTTCAAACTCTCTAAAATGAATTCTCCATGAATTGCATACTTTAGCCAGAAATTTTGTCTAATCAGAATAGTCTATCCCTCAACTCAACTAGTTAATCATGTTCATGGCAGAAGCAATGTTTAGATTTTGCTGACCATTGCTCCCTTTTGAGTATTTTTATTTATATTATTATTTATATTTAAATATTTATTTGCAAGGCCATTTGAATTGTTTTTAAAAGGACAGGATGTATAAACAACATCTTTACAGTTGTTTGCTGTGAAGGTAGGTTATGTACGACTTATTTCCCCTTCATTCCTTTCTGTTTTTTTTCCCAAAATTCTCTATGATAACATAAATTACTATTTAAAATCATAAAAGTTATGTTTAGATTTATTATATTTCTATGCTACGCTGGTTCATAGTGGTTGACTATATCTAATGGCATAGCTATGGGCAAGTCACTGTTTTCTTTTTAAAAACTAGATCTGCCGGAAATTTCCACGATGTTCACGTGCACTCATGGATGCCATGAAGAAAGACAGAATAGTCTTCCCCAGTGATGAAAAGTAAGCCAGCGCCGACAAGGTGACATCACGTAGAGGGGCCTGGCTGACCAGCCTGGGGTTGACTGGGAGAAGAGCAATCTGAATACCGTTCTCACTTTTCTTAGAATATTGTTCCATCGCTCTTACCTGGGTCCTCGGGTCTGGAAGAGGCTATCTATGAATTTCTGTTACTTGCTGTTTTCTTCATTTGTCATCCAGGGACTTTCACAGTTCAGTGCTCTCTGAAGTCCCACGGGGAGCTGTGTGTCTAGGCCTGTCGGGACCTTGCGAAGGTCCTGCAGGGCCTGGTTTAGCACGCCTGGGGGACCCCTCACTTCTAGGCGTTATTCCCCGTGGAACAAACATCCCCTCCTGCTGCTATCCTGACAGTGAATCCAGCTACTAGAATTTGGCACAATAGCTTCTCTCACCTGGAAAATTTAAGAATGCTTCCAAATGGGCAGTTGTCAGTATGCTGCCTTCACCACACTTGAGGGAATCCTGCGTGCTCAGGAGTCACTGTGACAGGGATGCGTGTTGGAATTTGGGAAGGCCAGGGAGGGATGGCTTGAGAAAGTTCTGGAGTGGGAGACAAGACATTCTACCTCCCGTAGCTGCTCTGAAGTACCAGGCTGGGAGGTTGACCAGGAAGCCGATCAAACCTGCTCCCTGCGCATCCCTCCTGCAAATTTGTGGGGAAAGGGAAACGCATTGCTGCAGAGAGGTCACTTTGGTTCTGTGGCAGTTTCTGTTGTGTTGAGCGATTTATAGTCTGCTCATTAAAATGTTTCAGTATTACGAAACAACGTAGAATAGAGAAGATGCGGTTTTTTAACACGGTCCGGTTCCGTGTCTCAGTGTTTCTTCCCCAAAATCACATAGAACGACATTTCATTAAACTGTGTGAGCACCTGGAAGCCGAGGGAGCCTTGCCTGGGAATCCAAAGGTTCCCACGGGAAGCTATCATATTCGCAAGGAAGCCAGGCGACTCTGGCGCTGGGGGCAAGCCCGCCGCGTCTCGGTGTGTGATTCCGGAACTGAAGGCTCTCCTTCCACCTGTCCCCAGTGTCAAGTTCCTGTCCTCCCCGCTGCTCATCCTACACGGAGAGGACGACAGGACGGTGCCTCTGGAGTGTGGGAAGAAGGTAAACGCAGAGCCCAGCACCACCCCCACGGCGGGCCTCGCTCGCTTCGCTGTCGGCCACTCAGCTGCACTGGGGTCTGACGTTCCAGGCGTCCCTAGGGCCTGACTCAGCCGCCCTGCCTGGCTTACACAGCCAGCCACCGTGTCCTTGGCCATTCAGCTCAAAGGCCCCTGTGTGTGCCGGGGCCCGGTTCCTCCGTGGGGTCGCGGCTGTTGTGGGAACCTCCAGGCAGTGTCTGCTCCAGCAACTCTAAAATCCGAGCGGGCAGGCCCTGGCCTAGTGGTTGGAACGCGCACGCCCCCTGCCGGATGCCTGGCTCGACCCCCGACTCCAGCCTCCTGCTAGGCGGGCTCTGCGAGCAGCAGCTGACGGCTCAGTAGCTGGGTTCCTGCTTCTCTTCTGGGTGACCTGGGTTGAGTTTCCGGCTCCCAGCAGAGTCCCTGCTGCTCCGAGCATCGAGGAACGAACCAGTGAGTGGGAGCTCTGTCTGTCTCTGTCGCTTTTCTGAAATGTCAAAGGAACGCTGTGGTGTGGGGCTTTGCTTTCCGCACATCTCTGCGGGAGTCGGGTCCCCAGCAACTCCTTGTGCCTCCGCAGGGCACTGCTGGTGAGGAGGGTGAGGTTAATCCGTGTTCCCTTCCAGGGAGAATACCCTTGGCTTTGACTCGCCAGCCTCTGAGTACCTGTCTCCCTGTCTCGTGCAGCTCTATGAAATCGCATACGCAGCATACAGGAACAAAGAGAGGGTCAAGATGGTTATCTTTCCTCCTGGCTTCCACCACAACCTCCTTTGTAAAAGCCCCTTCCTGATAATGACCGTGAGGTAAGAGTGGCCCTGCTAAATGTCAGTATCGTCTCGCTCCAGGTTTACTGAGCCCTGGAGGTGGGGAAAGGGTGCGAGCTGACCTTGGTGCTTTCTCCCCAGGGATTTCCTGAGCAAGCAGTGGGCCTGAGGGCTGAAGCCGGCAGGGAAGACTTGGTCCCAGCGCCACCTGTGATGTGCGTTATTTTCATGCAAGGCCATTTGGATGAGCTGAGGCCATCTGCCATTTTAATAAGGCAGGCGTGGGTGCTGGGTGGATGGGATGTCCTCACTTAGCTCTGCTGTGTGAAGCGTGCAAAATGTCTGAGTGGGGAATGAGAACTTGGTAGAATGGGGATGTCATCTGTGTAGTGATCCAAGATTCCCGGGGATGCTGTGCATAAGGTGGTAGCCGTGGCTGGAATGTCCGTGTCTGTCCCAGAATTCCTGTGTTGAAGCCCAACCAGCAGTGTGATGGTCTTAGGAGCCGAGCCTTTTGGGGAGGGTGTTCGGTCACAGGGCTGAGCGCACATGGGTGGGACTGGTGCCCTTACAAGACAGGCCCGAGTCAGTCCCTTACCTCTTCCACCGTGTGAGGACACAGGAGAAGGCGCCATCTGTGGACCAGGATGTTGCCCCTACCACACTCGGAATCTGCCAGCACCTTGCTCTTGGACAGCACAACCTCCAAAAATCGTACTGTTTGTCAGCTATCCGGGTTAGGACATTTCCCTACCTCGGCCTGAATGGATTCAGGCAGTGATCTCAGCTTTGGACTTAGCTAGCAGTGGGAGAAAGGTGTTCCGATGTAGCTAAAGGATTTGTATTTGAGCTTAGTTCACTTAAAGGGTCTTAGAAAGTCCCAAGTAAGTGTCTAGTTTTCTGATTAGTTTTGGGGGAAGTCCTAGGGGGCTACTAATTTGTTCTAAAATAATGGTTTGTCACTCACATGGCCCCTGGAAATTGACACTTTATTATCAGCCCTTTTATCCTTCCTTCCTCTTCCCTTAACTAGATCATTAGCTAACAAAATAAAATCAGCGAATGTTGTAAAAATCTTCACATTCAGTTAAGAAGCTATTTTTCGTAGAGACAGTTTCCAAGTCATTTCCCATTAGCTGTGTTCAGGCCACTGCTGGGTTCACTGGCTAAGGAAATCTTGAGATCCGAAGGCTCCATGTCCCAGATGTCCCTGGCGTACTCTTTAATGGTTCGGTCGCTGGAGAATTTCCCTGAGGCAGCGATGTTTCTGAGTACCATGGTGTTCCAGGCCTTTGGGTTCTGTAAACAGCAAATGCAAGACAGACATCAAACCACACCCAAGCGCCAAGCGCCTTTCCCAGGGAGATGGGAAGAAACCAGGAAGCTGCAGCGAGTTATGGGCACGCTGGCTCCACAGCCGAAGAGCTTGGGTAGGAACGACTACTTCTCTCGTCCTCAGAATATACTCCTCTTGGGAATGAAAGAAAGGATTTTCCATTAAACGAAAAGGCACGGGTGTGAATTCTCCAGTTATTCACTGCTACAGTGATTCCAGTGTTGGGACAGCTCAGCCATGTTTCCCATGCTTCTGTCGGAATGAAGGTACCTGCCTATAAACCAGGGATGGGGAGCGTCCAGCCCACAGGCTGGAATCATTTGGTCTGGCCCTGCAAGGCAGCAGTAGGTGGGGCTTGAAGTATGGTGGGCTAATGTTCAGCTGACAAATTTGAATGGCTCATTAATATCCAAATAGCCCTTGGCAGAAAAGCAGGTTGCCCACCCTTGCTCCATGGGGAAGAAGGAAACCAACATTCATTGTGGGCTGGGTACCATGTCAAGAGACTGAACCTGTGGCTCACAGGTTTGAAAAGCGCTGCTCTGCCCCTGAGTTACAATGCAGGCAGACAGTGCAACGAGAGCTCCGACCGACTGCTCAGCTTTGCTCGTGCTTCCTCAAGGCACCTGTCCTGGTACGTTCACACTGGATCTGATTCTCCACTGTGGTTTCTTTTTCTTTTTTTTTTTTTCTTTGACAGATAGAGTTAGACAGTGAGAGAGAGACAGAGAGAAAGGTCTTCCTTCCATTGGTTCACCCCCCCAAATGGCCACCACAGCTAGTGTGCTGCGCTGATCCGAAACCAGGAGCCAGGTGCTTCCTCCTGGTCTCCCATGGGGTGCAGGGCCCAAGCACTTGGGCCATCCTCCACTGCCCTCCCGGGCCACAGCAGAGAGCTGGACTGGAAGAGGAGCAACCAGGACAGAATCCAGTGCCCATATGGGACACCGGTGCCGCAGGCGGAGGATTAACCAAGTGAGCCATGGTGCCGGCCCCTCTGCTGGGGTTTCAAAACAGGGCCAGTGAGGGCTTTATAAGAAATGATCATGTCAAAATCTCATAACTTTATGCAAAAGAATATAAGAAACTTTTATAGTCTCATGATTTTTTGTAAAGGACTCTAAAAGTTCATTGGGAACGATCAGGACATTATTCAAAGCCAATAGGAAAGCGTTTAAGAGAATGACTAAAATTACCATCATTCTTTAAGGTATTACAAAACAGTCTTGAAATTAGTTCATTCAGATTTGGAAACTTAGCATAATGAGAAGAGAATAAAAGTTTCCTCTCCTCATGTTCTGTAACTGGTTAAGTGGAGAATGAATGAACTTCCCAGCTGTGTGGGTCACGTTTATGAAGCCTCAACAACACATTTACTGTGGAGAGCGAAGACTGCAGCGTGCATCAGTGAGCGGGAAAGTCAGATGCCACACTGGGCTTCAGGATGGGCTTCCTCGGATCTGGGCCCTAATCCCACAGAGGACTCCCTGCGCCAAGCTCACACTGCCAGCCTTCCTTCCCCTAGTGCATAGTTCCCTTCCCTGGTCTGCTTTTCTGTCTTGACACTGTCTATATTTCTTGCCATTCTTTTTCCTCTGTCTCTGTGGCTGCTCTCTCCAGTGCTCAGAAAACAGGCAGTGAGCCATTTATTAACTGCCATGAACTGGAACTTACTGTTCAAGTAAGGGGGGGACTGGGTATGAGTCTACCAGAGGCGTTGTAGTCAGCACAGGTTTTTAAAATGAGATTTATTTATTTTATTTGAAAGGCAGAATGAGAGAGAGAGAGAGAGAGAGAGAGAGAGAGAGAGAGATAAAGAGATAAAATATCTACCCTCTACTGGTGGACTCCTCAAATGGCCAAAACATTTGGGGCTGGGCCGGGCTGAAGTCGGGAGCCTGGAACTCCATCTAGGTCTCCTATGTGGATGGCAGGGGCCAAAGCACCAGGGCCATCTTCTGCTGCCTTCCCAGGTGCATTAGCAGGGAGCTGGATCAGAAGGGGAGTGCACCTGATACGTGAGTCGGTGCTCTGTTATGGGGTATCAGTGTTGCAGGCAGTGGCTTAGCCTGCTGCTCCACAGTGCCACCCCAGCACAGGTCTTTAATGATCCTATTTTAAACCCCCAATAGGACACTGGGATGACTCTAGGAACCACCCTGTGTGGGCCGGTGCTATGGTGCAGTAGGTTAAGCCTCTGCCTGTGGTGCTGGCATCACATATGGACCCCAGTTTGTGTCTCAACTGCTCTTTGATCCAGCTCTCTGCTGTGGCCTGGGAAAGCAGCGGAGGATGGCCCAAGTGCTTGTGCCCCTGCACCTGCACGGGAGACCCAGAAGAGGCTCCTGGATCCTGGTTTTGGATCAGAACAGCTCCGGCTGTTGCGACCATTTGGGGAGTGAACCATCAGATGGAAGACCTCTCTCTGTCTCTCCCTCTCTCTGTAACTCTGTATCTAATAAGTAAATAAAACCTTAAACAACAACAACAAAGAACTACCCTGTCACGGGAAAGAAATAGAAAGAAATGTTAGTGAGCTCGTGGAATCTACCTTCCTCCTGAATCTGTTCCTTTGGCATAGCTGAAATTCACTAAAAGCCTCTGCCCACAGAGCTGACCAGCCTGTGCACATGTTTACCAGATCCACGTAGAGGGCTATCTGATGGAGGTGTGTAAGTACATGTGAAGGCTGACTCACGTGGATCTAGCCTTCTGTTTTTCTGGTAACGGTAACGTCTTTTCTTTCTTTCTTTCTTTCTTTCTTTCTTTCCTTCTTTCCTTCTTTCCTTCTTTCCTTCTTTCCTTCTTTCCTTCTTTCCTTCCTTCCTTCTTTCCTTCCTTCCTTCCTTCCTTCTTTCCTTCCTTCTTTCCTTCTTTCCTTCCTTCTTTCCTTCTTTCCTTCCTTCTTTCCTTCTTTCCTTCCTTCTTTCCTTCCTTCTTTCCTTCCTTCTTTCCTTCCTTCTTTCCTTCCTTCTTTCCTTCCTTCTTTCCTTCCTTCTTTCCTTCCTTCTTTCCTTCCTTCTTTCCTTCCTTCCCTCCCTCCCTCCCTCCCTCCCTCTCCCTCTCTCTCTCTCTCTCTCTCTCTCTCTCTCTCTCTCTCTCTCTTTCTTTCTTTCTTTCTTTTACTTGAAAGTCAGAGTTACACAGAGAGAGGAGATGCAGAGAGAGAGAGAGAGAGAGAGAGAGAGAGAGAGAGGTCTTCCATCCACTCGTTCACTCCCCAGTTGGCCGCAATGGCCAGAGCTGTGCCAATCTGAAGCCAGGAGCCAGGAGCTTCCTCCAGGTCACAGACACAGGTGCAGAGACCCAAGGACTTGGGCTATCCTCAACTGCTTCCCCAGGCCAAAGTAGAGAGCTGGATTGGAATGGAGCAGCCAGGACTTGAACTGATGGCCATATGGGATGACAGCACTGTAGGTGGCGGCTTTACCCACTAAACCACAGTGCCAGCCCCTGTTTTTTAAAAACTCAAATATGAAACCTGTCCTCTTATGTATGGTTATGTCTATTCATACAGACTCTACTCCATGAGTTGTCCAGGAGAGGTACTTATTCTTGCAAATTTCAAAGAGTAAAGGGTCAGCCCTTATGCCAATAAACTAAGGCCCAGCCTTAGTCATCTTGGGTTTTTTGGTACAGGGGGTGAGCATGCCCAGTGCTGGGTCAGATCCTTGGTGGGGTGGGCAGTGGGGGGCTGGCATCTGTACTATGAGGGAGCCCTGCCTTGGAGAGTCTGGGGTGCACCCAGCACTATGAAGGCTGCTTTAAGGGGGAATCTTGATTTTGCTCAAGCTGTGGTCTCGGTGGCTGACATGGAGAGATCCCCAGTGCTCTCTGAGGCAGGAGGTCCGTCCTTTCCTGGTCAGACCTGCTATCTGGCAGGTGCCCAATAAATACTAAATTATTTGTGATTGTTTTGCTTGACTATTAAATAATTTACAACTGCTACTGAAATCTCACATCCTTACCTCCGCCTGAATGGGGAAGATCAAATTTTGATTATAAGAGCCTGGACAATTTCCTCACTTTTATTTAAAATAATTGGTTAATGGGTCCCTGCTATTTAGAGTTAATAAAAAATAAAAATCTTATCGAGTTCCTTTATAAAACTCAGCAACTTACTCACCATGTACAGCTCGCTGACTTTTTCTTGGCACTTGACATATGCTTCATAGTCTGCAAAGACTTTAAACCTGTTGTGCATGGTTTAGGATTGGGAGGAAAAACCGAAAGGGTTAATGAACAGACACACGCTAAGATTCCATTTAAAGTTCCCTTTTACATAGCGTCAGGCATGGCTGATTGACAAAATTCATCTTTCTCTTGTCAAGAATTTGACCCAACCTCAAGGTTTTCAGGGTGCTTCCTCCAGGTAAGAATGTCATCATCGGGGGGTGTCTGGAAGTTGGGTGTATCAGTGGGAGGAAGCACGTGCCAGGTTTGTGCGTCTTATTCTGAACCCTCACTGGCATCCTTGACAGAGGCTGCTCTATTTTTTTTCCCCCAAGCCTAGGTTGGCTGATGAGATCCTGGATCTATGCCAACCACATGATGGGATGTAGTTGGTTTAAAATATCCTCGTCCCCTTTGCATGGCTCGGGTAGCATCTGCTTCGAGAACGTACCTGTCATGGTGAAACAGCATGTTCACGAGGTCTTTGAAGAGGTCCGGCTGCTTAGGGGAGAAGAAGCCATTGTCGATTTGGTCAATGACCAGCTTCAGTTCTGGAAGGGCCTCGTAATACTCTTTGGCCTCATACCTGCAGGGGAGGGTGGGGGGGATGGGAAGGCAGCACTGTCCGTGTGAGCAGCGATACACGGCACACTGCGTCACTGTGAAAAGTGCATTCGTGGAAGGCCTTAAAGATCTCAGTAGGGGATACACTTCTGACTGGATTCTCGGGGGTTTTATCCTCCCTAAGTTGCATTTGTTCCTTATCACACCAGACACTGAGAAGAGCAGAGAACGACTATTTTAGGCCCAGAGTAATAGTCCAGTCCAGAGGAACACAGCAAGACCCACTGTGAAGCAGACTGAATGGCTCTGAAGAGGCACTGCACCAAGGGGACTGGTGGCTTTTGTCCTCACAGGCTTATTTATTTGAAAGGTGGAGTAGAGAGAGAGAGGGAGAAGGAGAGAGTGAGATGTCCATCTGTTGATTCACTCCCCCAGATGACTGCAGCGGCTGAGGCTAGGCCAGGACAAAGCCAGGAGCCCGGACCTCCGTCTGGGTCTCCTGCGTGGCTGGCAGGGGTGCAGGTACTCGAGGCCTCTGCTGCTGCTGTCCCAAGCCCCTTAGCAGGGAGCTGGGAAGAAGTGGAGTCATCAGGACTTGCCCAGGGGCTCTGACGGGGATGTGGGAGTTGTAGGCACTGGATTTGTCTGCTGTGCCCTATCACTATCCCCTGCAGGTTCTTAGGATTTGTTGTCACCGAGTGGGACTTCATTCTATCAGGAAATACACTCAACACCTTCCAAATCTGGTGATCCCCGTAGCCTCTCTGGTCAGTGCTCTTTATTTCTTCCCCGAACTCCGGTTAATAAACCAATCTAGTTCCTGAGTGAAAACAAATGTCCCTCAGTGCCTCCCTACACCTGTATCTATGGTCTGCCATCTGTGGGCTCATCTCTTTGGGATCTTAAAGGAGCACGAGATAGTAGTCTACAGAGTAGACACACACTTCCAACGGGGTTATCTTTTGGTCAAAACTGACAGTCATTGAGAATTGAGTACTCACTGAGGCCAGTGCTGCAGTGGCTGATACCAATATCAACACGCCCATGTACCTGGGCCTCAGCTCTCTCTGTTTGCTGGGTCTGTGGCTAGGAGGCTCCCTGACTCCTCCTGTAAGACTCTGTGCTGCCCCATCTCACGTGGCCCCTGGCTCAGTGGGATGGAACCCGTGTGGGCGTGAGGCCCTCCGAGATCGCACTCCCCCCCGGGAGTCGCCTACTCAACAAGGAGGAGATCTCTCTCACCCTTTCTTGTCCAAAGCAGCCACATCCTCCACCCTCATGCCAAAGATGAACAGGTTCTCTTCCCCGGCTTCCTCCGCCATTTCCACGTTGGCCCCGTCCATGGTCCCGATGGTCAAGGCCCCGTTCAGCATGAACTTCATGTTCCCTGTTCCCGAGGCCTCGGTGCCTGCAGTGGATATCTGCTCCGACAGATCTGTGGCTGGAATGACTGCAGGGAAGGCACACTGAAATCAGTCATTCTGGCCCTCTAGGTATTATTTTTCTCAATTAAATGAATTTATTTGAGAGGCTGAGAAACAGAGACAGACAGAGTTCCCATCTGCCGGTTCACACCCCAAATGCCTGCAATGGCCAGGGCTGAACTGGGGCCAAAGCCAGGTAACTCAATCCAGACCTCCCATGTGGGTGGCTGGAACCCATTTATCTGAGCCATCACCACTGCTTCTCAGGGTCTGCATTAGCAGGGAGCTAGAGGCAGGAGTTGGAGCAAGGACTTGAACTCGGGCACTCCATGTGGGATATGGGAGTTAACTGGAATCTTGAGCACAGGCCAAGTGCCTGCCCTTAGGTCTGTCTGTGTTATATCTGAGCGTTTATCTAGCTGGCCTGTTTTGATAAAATAACACCTGCACATCAAGAATCACATTCAAGTGACAGAGATGTGCTATACAACTCCATGCTTACACCACTCTTGCTTGATCTATAAACTTTTTAAAGGGCATTTATGGATTCTGTGACATAAATGTTGACTCTACATTTCTCTTCCCCTTTCTTTTTTCCAATTTTTGCTAATTTCATTTTGATTTCCCTTACTCCGTAAGATGTATTGCACCATCTTTCTTGATCCATTAGATTCAGAGCATCTTCCAACTCCTCTTTTTTTTTTTTTTTTTTTGACAGGCAGAGTGGACAGTGAGAGAGAGAGACAGAAAGGTCTTCCTTTTGCCGTTGGTTCACCCTCCAATGGCTGCTGCGGCCAGCATGCTGCAGACCAGCGCACCATGCTGATCCGATGGCAGGAGCCAGGTGCTTCTCCTGGTCTCCCATGGGGTGCAGGGCCCAAGCACTTGGGCCATCCTCCACTGCACTCCCTGGCCACAGCAGAGAGCTGGCCTGGAAGAGGGGCAACCGGGACAGAATCCGGTGCCCTGACTGGGACTAGAACCCGGTGTGCTGACGCCACAAGGCGGAGGATTAGCCTACTGAGCCGCGGTGCCGGCCCAACTCCTCTTTCGAAACCTGACAAGATAGGATCCCTCCCTGTCTCAGCTCCCACGGACTTTTCACAGCAGAGAAGCTTTGCAAGTGAGATCTGCCTGGGGCTGCACAGCAAGCCTCTGCCCTTTCAGCCCAATTAGAGCAGCCTGAATCCTGCCCCCAGCCCACCTTAGACTCAAAGGTCAAGACCAAGTCTCTGCTTTACTCTTGAGAGTTTGCATTCCTAGGAACCTGGCTTTTTTCTCTTTATGCAGACAGTTCTTAAACAGTAACACAGGGGGCCCAGAAACACCAAGGAAAGGGAGAGTCCCCGGTCTGTCTTTCCAGTTTGGGAAGCAGGTGAAGTAGGCGAAGCTGGCATTTGCATGTGGATGGTGTCTGCCAGCATGTGATGCAACCAAGGATTCCAGCCTAGGGAAGGCACCGGGCTGCTTGCCCGCCCAGTGCACAAGGGCAAACCTGCCTGAGACACATCTCAGCCTCCTGACGCCTGCCCTCGCTCCCTGATGCTAAGTGCATGGCCCTGCCTCCCCCGCAATAACCAGGGGACTGGCTGGGGATGTGGGAATTGGCATTCTCTTGTACAGCCAGGCTAGGAGTTGGAGACTCCCCCAGCACACACTTTGTATAGAGCACCACCGGCACCAGGTCGACACCTCAGGGCAGCCCGCCCCAGCACCCAGCTCTCCCTAGCTAGGAGGAAAGTGCACTTGCAAATGTAATCCTGCCACAGGGACTCTGGCAACCTCAGTCCCATTGTCACCTGAAAAATCTCTTGCCTTTGGCCCTTATTCTGCCCAAGAATGATGCCTCAGGGAGTCACTAACTCCCTGAGGTTGCCACCGCAGTTTCCATAGCACACAGCTTCTAGTATTTTCCCTGGCACCTGCATGCTTCCCAGAGAGGGCAGTCAGTACCTTTTTCTGCAAGAGACACTCTGTAGTTCTCCAAGAAGATGACTTTCAACTTGCTTCCAACCACAGGGTCATTGTTCACCACGTGTGCCACTGACGTAATCAGCTTTATGATCATTTTGGCCATGTGATATCCCGGAGCAGCCTTGGGGAAGATGTCAACAAAGACAGAAGGCGACCATGATGAATTGGCGACACAGCAAGAGATCAGAACTCTGCTGTTCCCGTTGAACAGAACCAACTTACTTTGCCACCGATTATGACCGTCCTTGGCACGAACAACTTCTTAGGGTCTTTCTTAATGCCTGAAAAAAATGGAGCAGTGGAAGGAGCAGAAGACCACCAGTGGCCAGTGTGGGGACACCTACGCCTGGGTGGCCGCTTCACCTCGGGTACAGGTGGACTCACGGTTGTACATGGTGATCACGTGCAGGCAGTTCAAGAGCTGCCGCTTGTACTCGTGGATCCTCTTCACGTGTACGTCAAACATGGAGGAGGGGTTGATCTTGACTTTGTACTCCTTTTCCAGGAACTGGGAAAACTTCAGCTTGTTCTCCTGTTGAGACAGTGCACGGTGCCAGAGGCCACTGGCTCAGAGGCTCTGGGGGGTGGTGGGAGCGGAGACATCGGGAGCGTAAACCCTCAGAGTGAGTGCCGCCGAGGGGGACTGCACCGGAAGCCTCACCTGTTTCACGTTGGCAATTTCCCGCAGGAAGACATCGTCGCCCAGGAAGCAGTGCAGCCTGGTCAGCTGGCTCAAGTCTCTCACGTAGTCTTCCCCGATTTTCTTTCCATGTCAAGGAAGAGGTGACTTTGACTCAGGGATGCTTACCAGCCCCAAAGCAGCAGTTTCTGTCGCTATCTGGTGAGTGGCTCTCACGCGCCTCCAACAGTACAAGGGTATTTCCAAAAGTTCATGGGAAATTGAGTTTAAAAAGCTAGGAATGGGCACTTGGTGTAGTAGTTAAGATGCCCATGTCCAGAGCTGGTGTCGTGGTGCAGCCTGTGACACTGGCATTCCTATACATGCCAGTTCTAGTCCTGGCTGCTCCACTTCCAATCCAGCTCCCTGCTAATGTGCCCGGGAAAGCAGCAGAGGATGGCCCAAGTGCTTGGGCCTCTGCCACCCATATATGAGCTCTGCATTGAGTTCTAGGTTCACAGCTTTTTTTTTTTTTTTTTAAAGATTTATTTATTTTATTTGAAAGGCAGAGTTATGGGGGTAGTGGAGGAAGAGAGAAAGATCTAGAGATCATCCATCTGCTGGTTTGCTCCCCAAATGACCGGGATGGCTGGGGCTGAGCCAGGCCAAAACTTGGCGCCAAGAGCTTCTTCTGGGTCTTCCATGTGGGTGGCAAGGGCCCAAATATTTGGGCTATCTTTCACTAATTTCCCAGGCCATTGAAAGGAGCTAGATCAAAAATGGAGCAGCCAGGACTTGAAGGGGCACCTACATGGGATGCTGGTGTCACAGGTGATGGCTTAGCTTGCTATACCACAACACCAGCCCCTGGGTTCCCAGCTTTGAGTCCTGGCTGGAGCCATTGTGGGCATTTGGGGAGTATATCAGTGGATGGGAAAATCTTTCTGTTTCTCTCTCTCTCTCTGTGCCTTTCAAATTAATAATTTTTTTTGAAAAGGTTAGTTTCCTTTTGTGCAAAAAACTGGAATCATGCCCAAATTTTCATAATATGCATTTTATGTAAACCTTTTGAAGATCTCTCATATGAATGGATTTCAAATTTTATGCAATCAAAGTGAACTTATCTTTTAATTCCATTTGTCTATGAACTTTGTGAAGTTCCCTTGGATAGTTCATACATCGTATGGTACACGGAACAGTCTGACTCACAGAAGAGGTTAGGAATTCCATGTCGGAAGAACACTTTTGCTAGTCTCTTATGTGTAGTTTCATGAAATTAAAGTGTGAAAAACAAAATCTACTTAAAAGGATGGCCAAGAACCAAGTTTATTCATTACTCCTATGTGTGCTGCACATGCTGTTAGCCAAGACCAGCTGCAACATTCGCAGGGCCGCTTGTGGAAAAGGGGAGGATTTCTGCTGGGAAGTAAACCCAGCATGGTGCCCTACGCCACTGCACAAGCCCACAGGGGTGAGGCCAGCGTGGCTGCAGATGGGACTCGGAATTATGAGTGCACTCGCATCCCTCTAACCTTGCAGCGGTGTCTCCCGGCGCTTCCCAGTTACCTCCGCTATGAGCTCTGCGAGCCCCGGGTTGCAGAGTAAGAGCCAGCGCCTCGGAGTGATCCCATTGGTTTTATTCTGGAACTTCTCTGGCTCTAGTTCACTGAAATCCTTGAATCTGGAAATGGAAGAGACACGTCACTGCACCTGGCTGAAATAGCAGGATCTTTCATGCTGGATAAAGTGCAGAGTTGCATTCAGGGAGCCAAATGCAGGCTCAGCGAGAGTAAGTCAGGTGGAAGAAAGGGGTGTTGGCTGCTGTGCTGTGACTCTAAACAGAAACTCACTTGCAGATCCTAACAGTTACAGGAGGGGCTGGCATTTGGGCGCAGCGGGTTAAGCTGCCGTTTGTGACACCGGCATCCCATATCGGGAGCCAGTTCAAGTCCTGGCTGCTCCGCTTTGGGTCCAGCTTCCTGCTGATGCTGCCAGGGCAAGCAGCGGATGATGGCCGAAGTATTTGGGCCCCTGCCTGACCCAGTCTCTGGTATTGTAAGCATTTAGGGACTGAACCAGCAGACAACTGATCTCTCCCCCTCTCTCTCCCTGTCTCTGTCACTCTGCTTTAGAAATCAATCAATAAAAGTCTTTAAAAATAATTACAAGATGGCCGGCGCCACTGCTCAATAGGCTAATCCTCCGCCTGCGGCGCCGGCACACCAGATTCTAGTCCGGGTCGGGGCGCTGGATTCTGTCCCGGTTGCCCCTCTTCCAGGCCAGCTCTCTGCTGTGACCAGGGAGTGCAGTGGAGGATGGCCCAAGTGCTTGAGCCCTGCACCCGCATGGGAGACCAGGAGAAGCACCTGGCTCCTGGCTTCGGATCAGTGCGGTGCACCGGTGGCAGCGGCCATTGGAGGGTGAACCAATGGCAAAGGAAGACCTTTCTCTCTGTCTCTCTCTCACTGTCCACTCTTCTGTAAAAAAAAAAATAATAATAATTACAAGAAAAATTCCAAATTTGATCACCTTTATCTGACTTCCTGGCACTGATAGACCAGATTTTTCAGCATACCAGGGTTTTGTTTTCGGAGTTCTGAAGTCTAGAATTAGATGGTTCAGAGAGTAAGGAATTTTCCTACTTAACAAAAGGACACTTGTGTATACAACATTAAAAAGATTATATGAGAGGCAAAGAGCTAGAGAGCGATAGTACCCATGTGCTGGTCAGTCTTCAAATGCCCTCAAAAGGCAGTACTGGCCAGGCTGAAGCCAGGAGCCGGGAATTCAATCCAGGTCTCCCATGTGGGCGGTGGAGGCACAACCACTTGAGCCATCACCTGTTGCATCCTCGGGTACGCATCAGCAGGACGCTGGGGTGGAGAGCAGAGCCAGAACCAGAGTGGAGGCACTCAGAATTGGGATGCAGGGGTCCCAACTGGCACGGCAGCTGCGGGGACGCATGGCAACCCTTGCACAGACCACTCTAACAGGGCCTTTCCTGCTCGTCCCATGCGTCCCTGCGCACAGCAGCAGTGAGCCCACGAGCAGGACAGTGGCGGACGCACAGCCACAGGCTGGAGACTCACACTTGCGTCTTGATGATGTCCGAGTGGATTTTAGCCACGCCGTTCACGGCATGGGAGCCCACGATGCAGAGGTGGGCCATGTTGATCCTCTTGCCTCCTTCCTCTTCGATCAGAGACATCCTCCTCAGGCGCTCAACGTCTCTAGGGAACAAGGCCATGATTCTCTAGCCAAAGGAAGAGAAAGACCTTGCTGGTCACTCGGTTGGAAGCAATATTGGGGGTTACTCTTTCCCCAGGCAGAGGGAATCGAAAGCTTGGCTGTGTCGCAGGGAGGGGTTGCGATAGCCCTAGGAAGACGCCCTTCCTGCATTTTAGCCCCATTAGGAAGGTGCCCTTAGTGGAGCCCTCCTCCCACTCGAGTATGTTCGATACATCCCTGATGGAAAGACGTTGGGCCTGGAGCTTGGTGAAGGGGGACCCTGTAGCCACCCTTCACATGCAAAGATCTCATTCTCCTAAGAGCTATGGCTCTCTCAAAATGACTTACGTCTAGGTGTTTCTGGTTTATCTCGTAGATGATCTGCAGGTGTCGTGGGAGCAGCTTCTCCACCAGCTCCACGGGCCAGCGCTCCAGCGCTTCCGGGAGCACCGTGTGGTTGGTGTAGGCGAATGTCTTCCGGGTGATATCCCAGGCCTGTGCGGGGAGAGGGCTCCGCTGATTTCCCCTGCAGCTGCAGCTGGGCACCCCACCCAGGGCTGGGCCCGTCTTCAGCCCGGCCTGTCTGTGACAGTCAGACACCCCCAGTCATGAGGCTCCGAATGGTGCAGATAACAGGAGCGTGTGTGGGAGGAGGAAAAACAGCTGTCTGATAGAGATCGAGAAAGCGTTCTGATAAATCTTCTATCCTTACATGTCTTGTACTACATACATGCGGGTTTAGGATTAAAAGCTGATATAATACTCTCAGCAAAGTATGCTTACAGTGTTGACTTACAAAGCCATGCCGACACTGTTAATGAGCTGTCTTTTGAGGTTAGAGAGTTGAATTTCAAATCCTTTTACACACACAAACAGTACACATAAGCTCAGCACAGCTGCTGATCTGTTTCTTCCCACGAATATATTCAGTTACTTTTAAGTGTCACTTCCTGGAAGGTGCTAAGGAAGGAGGAATGGAAACTTCAGGGCAAAATAGACCTTTAGCTGTTCTGAGTGAGCAACAGTGACTTATTTTAAAAAATCGAAAAAAGGAGCTTTTTGCACAATCTTTCAAGCACAGATATTCTGGTTCCTTAGAAGAAAAAGAAGAAAAAGAAGAAAAAAGAAGAAAAAGATCGAGACCTTGGCCCAGGGCAGCTTTTCAATATCCACAAAAATCCTCATGAGCTCGGGGATGGCGAGTGCAGGGTGGGTGTCGTTCAGCTGGATGGCCACCTGGGGAGAGGGACAGCAGCGTGCAGGTGAGTGGCGGCCAGGGTCAGGCCTTTTGCACTTGCCCATGCCCGGGGAGGCGCCCGACAAGATGAGCCCCAGCTACAAACCATGCAAGGCTCCCTGTGCCTTCTCCATGGCTGTTTGTGCTGGGCGAGAGGAGGAAGTCTGGTGGTGGTGGGAATTGTGCGCCCTCCCCGTGCCCCACCTACGTCCACAGGCTGCTGAACACTTGCCTGCTCCGGGAAGGCGTCAAACACAGCTCCCGCACTGCTGGAGGAGCTGAACTTGGAGGCTTTGAAGCGTCGGATGACGTCCTGCAAAGTGGCAGCCACCACGAAGTACTCTTGCTTCAACCTGAGCTCCTTCCCTTCAAAAAACTTCAAACCAGGGAGACACCGTGAACGTGGGTCAAAAGGGGACCCACGTCTCCTTCCTGGGAAAGGTTGGCAGGAGAGCCCACTGGACAGGGGGGTGAAAGACGGCAGCCTGAGGGCCAAAGCCAGAGCTAGTGGTCTTTTCTAAACTTCATTACCATGACAGCAAGGGGATTCTTAATTTTTTATTCAAAGGCCAGAGAGATAGAGACAGACAGTGAGTTTCCACCTGCTGGTTCCCTCCCCAGATGCCTACAATGGCCAGGATAGGGTCAAAGGCCAAAGCCAGAAGCTGGTAATTCAATCCAGGTATCCCACATGGGCGGCTGGACCCACGGCCTTCAGCCATCACCACTGCATTTGAGGGTCAGCACTGGCAGGAACCTGGAACCAGGAGCCATGGCTGGGAATCAAACCAGGTGCTCCAATACAGGACTTGGGCATCTTAGCAGGTGTCTTAAGCACTAAAGGCTTGTTCTCGAGTCTGGTAATGTTTAAGATCCTGGAAGTAAAATGATTAGTAAAACACAGTCCTTGACCTTGAGAAGTTCAAAGCAAGTGGGGGAGAAGGAAAAGTACAAGCCAAGCCTAAAATACAGCGAGATGAGTTTTAAGAATAATTGCATTCAGGTAGATTTGTACTACTTTGGAGACTTGGGTAGTGAGGTGATTATCTGAGGCCTGAAGATGACCGTGAATTTGTCAGATGGTCACGGAATGTTCCCTGCAGGCAGAGAATGCCTGCGCAGGGAAAGAGCCGGGGAAGAAGGGGGTGGATGGTGCTGCATGGTGTGGGCCGCAGTGACAGGGCAAGGCCAGGGAGATGACTCAGGCGACTGCTGACCACGCCAGTGAAGAACCTGGGCAACATTGCTAAGATCCTGTCCTCCTCTTACGGGTGATCAGAAGCCCCCCAGGGTTTCTAGGGAGGGAGCACCAACCACAGAGAGCAACAGGTGTGAAGCTCCCAGAAGACAGTAATGATGCCTGGGCAAGGGCCAGGTTAACGAGAGGGAGTGAATTTCTCCTGGAAAGTACATCACAAAGATGATTTATCTACTTGTCCTTTAAAAAACAAAAAGCTCAGATGGGCACGGTGGAGCAGTCACGTGGGACACCTGCATCCCAGACAGGAGTAAGTGCCAGTCTGAGTCCCTGTTCCTTCCAACTTCCTGCTAATGCTTTCTGAGAGTCAGCAGACGATGGCTCAAGTGCTTGGGCACCTGCCACCCATGTGGGAGACCTGGACGGAGTTCCTGGTGGCTCCTGGCTTAGACAGGATGTTTGGAGAGTGAGCCAGCAGATTGGAGATCTCTGTCTCTCTCTTACTCTGCCTTTTAAATAGACGAAAATAAATAAACATATTTTAAAAATTAGGATAATCACCCATAGAAAAATTGAGAGATGCAAGCAGGAGGTAGCTGGAATGGGTATGTTTGTTCACGGATCTGCTCCAGTGTCTTTGACCCCACACAGCCTAGAGGCCAAGGTGGGAAGAGCCCAGTCGGCAGGGAAAGAGGCGGGCAGGATCTCTGCAGGGCCTCGCAGAGTTTGTGGATGAGATTTCCGCCTGGCGGGAAGGACTGCTTCCCTAGTACTCGTCGCTTCGGTTCCAGACAGCTTTGGTTCTGCAGAGCTGCCCCACTTATAGCCAGGTCACTTACCATGGGCAAAACGCCCATTTCGGTTCCATGAGTTATACAAGTCTGTTCCCTATTTGGCTGGGAGGGGGACTCTAATAACCCGGGAGGCGATGTGGGGCTTATTCTGCGTGCAAAGAGAACCTCTCAACAGGAAGTGAGAGTTGGACAGGGCTACTGAGTAGATGCTGTGGAATAGTGGACTAGTGGCTTATATCTCAACCAAGGAGCAAGCCCCCCACTCACATTGTCGTTGGGATAGAGGACACGGGAGATGTTCTCCGCCAGGTTTCGGTCCAGCACAGCCTGGATGTAGTCTCCAACGTTAACTGCAGGGAAGGTCAGAAGAACAAGAAAGAGAGGAGCCAGGTGCTGCTGGGGGAAGCCCCCCGACCTTCCCTGGTGTCTTTCTGCATGCCCTGTGAGATTCTTAGCATTCCTGAAAGTCCTAAAGGATTTCAACAAAGCTTCCTGTGAGAGTCGATGAGGTTCCAGAAGGAAGGTAAGCCTTAAAAAGAGTCTCCCTACTTGCTCCATCAAATGGCTGCTCGTCACTGAAGAGTTCACATCAGAAACCCAAGGCTGTTGCTCAAGTTCAATGTGGATCTAACTAGAGAACATGAAGATGTAAAGCATGCACAAAGAAACCAGAGCCCAGGCTGTACTCACAGTCTCTGAGGTTAAAGTCGTTGGGCGCCCGAGCAGACCAGAGGCGCATGGTGTTGACGGTGTTGTTCATATAACCAGGCACCGGGGTGTCATAAGGCAGGGCCAGGACCACCTGTGGGGTCAGACACAGCAGCTGGTCATTGTTCTGCAAGTGTGACGACATCGGCTGAACGACATTGGCTGAACGATAGGCTGGGAGAGTGACATGGAAGTCTGTCCCTAGCTCCACCAACTCAAACCGTGTGAGGCGTAAGCCAAGGAGAGGAACCCACACAAGAGGTGCTGGAAGAGGCCCTGGGGTTCCTCCTCCGACTGGGACACCCAAATGGCTCAAAACACCCAGTTTGATGGTCCTCTATAACACGTCCATGTTGATGGCCCATGTGTCCTTCAGACACAGAGTAGTGGGATAGAGCGCTGTGGTACCAGTATCGGAAAAAGTCTACCTCTCATGTTTTAGCTCTAATGATACAAACATACGGTATGCAAAGAAAATGACAAATGGGCCTGGCACTGTGGCCCAGTGGGTCACGCCCTCGATGGCTATGCTGGCAGCCCATTAACAGGTGCCAGCTGGTTGCTCCCTGCTAATGAGCCTGGGAAGGCAGTGGAAGGCAGCCCCTGCCCATCACGTGAGACCCCTGGATGGAGCTGCTCATCCTGGCTTCAGCCGGCTGTGCGTGGCCATTTGGGGAATGAACCAGGCGACGGAAGATCCTCTCTCTCTTTCTCTCTCACTTTCTCTTTCTCCCCTTTTCCGCCCCCATCACTCTGCCTTTCAAATAAAGGGAAAAAAATGCGACACATGGAAATCTGAACTGTACTCTAAGAGACCAAGAAACAACTGGACTGAGTTTTGTATTTGCTACTTAAAGATATGATTGTAAAATATGGTGAAGTTTTAGGCGTAAAACTCTATATGAAGCACTTGTCAGTTTCATGCCAAATCGATGTGTCAGTTCTTTGGGTTTTACTAATGATGTCTGTTTGCAGCTCTCCTGTTGATTTTTGTCACCAAGCTCAACTCAGATTATGGTCTACGGTTTAAAAGAAATGAGGATGGCAGAACAGAGCAGGAACTTATTTTGAAATCGCAGGGCCAGTTTATTCCTTACATCATTCTACTTTAATTATCTATTTTAGCTTCCAATTCTTTATTTAACCTGCTAAATAAATTCACATGCAAATAGGGAACACGTTTTAAAAAGTATGATTTTTCTGAACTGTGAATAGCTCTTACATGCAGAACAAAGTAAGCCAGCAGTTTTAAAAAATTAGCTTCTAAAATTTTATTTCTTTGAGGGGTGGATGTTTGGCTCAACACTTAAGCTGCCCACACCCCATATCAGAGTGCCTGAGCTGAGTCCTGACCCTGCTCCTGATTCCAGCTTCCTGTAGGTAATGCCTGGGTCCCTGCCACTCTCATGGGAGACACAGAGGGAGTTCATGGCTTCTGGCTTTGGACTTGCCCAGTCCTGGGTGTTATGGGCATCTGGGGAGTAAAATAGTAGATGGCAGACCACTTTCTTTCTCTCCCAGGTAAAATAAACAAATAAATATTTTTTTAAAAAAAGATAATACAATTCATTGTCATAGTCAAGTTTTTGAAAATCTGTATATCTGCAGGGCAGGAAGACAGACAGCATAGATATGGAGAGAGCACTCCCATTCATTCGTTTTCTCTGCAGCTTCCTGCAGTAGCCAGGGACTGAAGCCAGGCTCAGTGTAGGTCTCCAATGTGGGTGACAGGAACCCACATTGAGTCATCACCACTGCCTCCCAGGGTCTGCATCAGCAGGAAACTGGAGTCTGGACCCAGTTTTGGCCAGTTTTAGGTAAAATGAAGCATTTGTTTATGGAGCATAATCCACAAACAAGTATAATATTATGATATTGAATGTCACTCCCAATTTTCATATATAAAAACATCATTTACTTGGTTTTTACCATTTTAAGTTTTTTTTATTTATTTATCTATATCTAAAATGTAGAGTGACAGCAGAGAGGGGGAGGAGGAGGCAGTAGTGGGGTGGGAGAGACAGAGAGAGGTAACTTTCATTGCTGGCTCACCCTCAGATGCCTGGAATAGCTGAGGCTTGGCAAGGCCAAAATCAGGAGCCAGGAATGCCATCCAGGTTGGAATCCAAGTATCTGGGCCATTAGTCATGTCTCCCTGGTGCATTAGCAGGAATCTGGACTGGATGCTGGAACTCGAGTTGGCACTCTGTTACGGGGTGTGTTGGCCTAACCTTCTCTACTACAGTGCCCAAGCCTTCTTTAAGGTTTTAAAGAATGGTCAGTGATGACTACAGTGGCACTTGCAATGACAGGGCGGGGCAGTCCAACAGCTAATGGAGGGAATGTGACAATGAATGCAAAGTCAGCAAATTGTGAGCCAGCCCTGGGGGCGCTGTGGCTTTGTGACGAGGTCACACCCAAGTCTAGGGGCAGGCTACACACACAGCCCCCGAAGAAGACTTGAGTTGATACCAGGGCTGGTACTTTAGAAATCGTTTGACACAGAATAGCAGGGTACACTGTACAGGTACAGTGCAAATTCTTTTTCTGACTTCACAATGGATAATAACACAGGTAATCTTTTGAAAAAACGCTTCTGCATTAAAACATTTATCCCCAAGAAGTAGACGTGTGTGTGTATGTGTATGTGAGTGTGTGTATATGTGTGTGTGTATGTGTGTGTACATGTGTGTATGTGTATATGTATGTGTGTATATGTGTGTATATGTGAGTGTGTTATGTGTGTGTTTGTGTATGTATGTGTGTATATGTGTATGAATGTGTGTAGATGTGTGTGTATGTGTGCATGTGTGTGTAAGTGGCAGGAGGAGTGACATTCAGATTTTTTCAGTTTTGGTATCCATGGCTTTTTACAAAAGTGGAGAGCCAAGCATGCTGGGTGTTACAGAACCAAGTAAGCACCAATACTTCTCACTGCAAAATGACCCAGTCAGTCACTCGACCTTGAGGAAGTCACTTCTCTCTTGGTCTCAGCTCCCTAGTCTCCAAAAATGAGTGGACTGCAGTAAGAGGAATAACAGATTTATTTACAAAAATATGCCCAGTGACTCAACACACAACATACTCTACTCAATATCACAGGCTCATTTGACAGATGATTGACATATTGAACGCACCCCCCGCTGGGCGGTCCTACACGCATGCTCCTCACAAGGACACTGGCATACCTGGGTGTCGACCCACTTGGTCCCGGTCTGGGTGTGCTCCACTTTTCCGTAGAAGTGCACGGGCAGCATGAACTCAGGGCGGGCCTTCTCCCAGGGGTTTCCATGCCTGAGCCAATCATCTGCCTCTTCCACCTGTAGCGAGGATGTAACTTAGAAAGGAGGTGGTGGAAGGTGCGACCCAGCCCTTCAGTTCGTCACAAGAGCAGTGTTTCACTGCAATGACACAGGAACACCGTCCTGGAAAGTGTGTGTGGGACCTGTCACTCTCCAGTCATCTCCTCTAAACCAACCACACCACCAGCTGCCAGCACTGCCCTAAATGTTTTATACTCAGAGGTTTTAGGTATCATTGTACTTATTCCTCAGGCGCTATGGAGGAGCTACAGGTTCCTCTTTTCTCAAGGTGAGGACACTGTAATTCTCAAGGTCACATAGGTAAGTGGTAGAACTTAGGTGTGTCGTTCCAGAACCTGTGTCTTAACATCTGTGAATCCCACTGTCCAGCTTGAGCTAAGGAGACGTCTCCCCAGGGATGTTTACAGTTGGATACTTAGACCTGATGGGTCTTACACCAAGGTTTCAGGCAAGATTCTTGTGCCTGGAATACACAGGATCTCAGACAAGAAATGCTGCTCACAGAACACTTTAAAAAGTTCATGGCAGAAGCCAGTGCTGTGGCGTAGCGGGTAAAGCCGCCACCTGCAGTGTCAGCATCCCATATGGGTGCCGGTTTGAGTCCTGCTCCACTACCAATCCAGCTCTCTGCTATGCCCTGGGAAAGTAGCTGGCTCAAGTCCTTGAGCCACTGAACCCATGTGGGAGACCCTGTGGAAGCTCCTGGCTTTGGATCAGTGCAGCTCTGGCCATTGCAGCCATCTGGGGAGTGAACCAGCAGATGGAAGACTTTCTCTCTCTGCCTCTGCCTCTCTTTAACTCTGCCTTTCTATTTTTTAAATTTTTTTTGAAGGTGACAGGAGCATTCTAGTGAGGGGGCCGCCTGTGCGTGAAGCCGCTCTGACCCGGAGAGGAGCAGCTGAGGAGTAGGGTGAAGGCACTTGGCTGCAGGAGATCGTGTGAGGCCTCCTTTTCATTTTTTTTTTTTTTTTTGGTCAGGCAGAGTTAGACAGTGAGAGAGAGAGAATCAGAGAGAAAGGTCTTCCTTCCGTTGGTTCACCCCTCAAATGGCCGCCACGGCCAGCGCACTGAGCCGATCCGAAGCCAGGAGCCAGCTGCTTCCTCCTGGTCTCCCATGTGGGTGCAGGGCCCAAGCACTTGGGCCATCCTCCACTGCCTTCCCAGGCCACAGCAGAGAGCTGGACTGGAAGAGGAGCAACTGGGACAGAACCTGGTGCCCCAACCGGGACTAGAACCCAGGGTGCCGACACCGCAGGTGGAGGATTAGCCTAGTGAGCTGTAACTCTGCCTGTCAAATAAATAAATAATCTTTTTTTAAAAAAAGTTGATGTCAGTGTAAGCACAGGTCACTAGTACATTGTTTGCCTTAATCATTACATAATTGTGATTTAACAATGAGCTATAAATTACAGTTCATTATGAAAATTACATATACTAAGGGGAGAGGAATTTAATTTCTGACAATTTCAACATTTCCCAAGGTGTTGATGTTAATTTACAATAAAATATTTATTGTTTACATATTCATTTATTTTTATTTGAAAGGTAGAGTAGTAGAGGGAGCGAGAAAAAGATAGACAGAGAGAGAGATCTTCCATCCACTGGTTTATTCCCAGATGCCAGAACAGCCAGGTCTGGTCCAGGCTGAAGCCAGGAGCCAGGAACTCCATCCTGGCCTCCGACATAGGTGACAAGGGACCGAACCACGTGAGTCATCTGCTGCTGGTACATTAGCAGGGAGCTGGACAAAAAACAGAGCAGCTGGGACTCAGACTGGTGTTCCAACAAGGGATGCTGGCATTGCAGGTGGCAACTTAGCTCACTGTGCCACCATGCTGGCCCACCCCCCAACGAAATATTTCTTATAATAAGTTTTGAAACTATACTTTCTGTCAAGGTATCTTGGACATCATAGGAATTTTGGCTGGTCATAGACAAGCACACCAAAACAAAAACAAGAATAACAAAAAGCACTCAGGGGAATCTTCTTTAAAGTACATGTATGGTACAGGTGTCATGGCATTGTGGGTTCAGCTGCCACTTGGGACATTCATATCCCACATTAGAGTGCCTGGGATAGAGTCCCACCTCCACTTCCCATGCAGTTTCCTGCCTGTGTACACTGCAGGGTTCCTGTCACACACGTGGGCAACCCAGATGGAGTTCCTGGAACCTGGCTTTGGCTTGGCCCAGCCCCGGCTTTTGTAGGCATTTGGGGGAGTGAATCAGCAGATAGAAGGTCTCTTTCAAATACTAAGCTAAAAAAACTCACCTTATAAAAACAGTGAAAATATTATTAATGATCCCTTTATAAATATCGCATCTATATTAAAAAGTGGAATTGAATTCTGGCAAAAAAAAAAAAAAAGAGCTAAAGCACCTTTGTCAATGAGTTGTCCCAAAATACTGCTATTTTACCTATTTGATTCCTCACCCTGGCCTCTTGGAAAACTCAGGTTCAGTGTTAGAAGGTTTTGCCTAAAAGTTATGGCAGGGGCACCTCATGATCACCTAAGTGTAAGTTTGATGCCTGCTACAGGCACGCTGCAATGAGAGAAAAATAAACACAGCTACTGTTCTAGAGATAGAATACAAACAGCGATGTCAACAGCCAGGCCGGCCAATGCATACACACTCACTCATTCAAACATCAATCATTGCATCAAGAGCCAGGACGCTGCTCACTGAGGATGGCTACCAGCACCACAGGAGATGAGAAGGGGACTCCCAGAAACATTCGTTGGCAGAAGAGCTGGGGCTGAGAGCGGAGCTGGGGCAGGAGGAGCTGGGAGGAAGCCTAGGAGAGGCTGCAGGGGGCTTGCATGGACCCGCAAATTCCAGCCTGTTGAGGGCAGACCCTCAGGAGGCCGGGGGGAGGGGTCTCAATGTTCCACTCTTTTTTTCTTTTTTTGTAAGATTGGTTTATTTATTTGAAAGGCGGTGTTACACAGAGATGGAGGCAGACACACACACACACACACACACACCCATCTTTTATCCACTGGTTCACTTCTCAAATGGTCGCAACAACTGGGGCTGGGCCAGGCTGAGGCCAGGAGCCTGGAACTCCATGCGGGTCTCCCAAATGGACTGATTTCCCAGGTGCATTAGCAGGGAGCTGCCTGGGAAAGTGGAGCAGCCAGGACTCCAACCAGGCCTCATATGGGATGCTGATGCCCCACAAGGCCAGCCCCTTGGGGTGGCGTTCCAGCAAGTTCCTGGGACTCCCTGATGCTGCACGTCCCCACACTGCACAGAGCAGCCAGGAGCCACAAGGTCATACCAGTAAGCAATCCTGCTGTTTACAATTTGAAAATAAGCTGCTGCCTCCCACGTCCTAAGGAAAACGAGAAACGCAGTTCTAAGAAGGAAGCAGCTGAAGTCTGCCAGCTGAAGAGCGGCGCACTACTGTGTCAACAACTGGAAGCCTGACAGCACCTAACGGCCGGCTCGGCGCGCACTGGCCGCTGGGAACACTTCTACCTGTGCCCGGGGAGGAGCCTAGGCCTGTTTGCGTCATTTCAGCGCTGGGGGCTGTTGCAAAACACAGCTGAAGGCATCACACGAAACAGGAGAAGGCACGGTGCTCCTCTCAGAATCACGGGCAGGGGGAAGGGAGACCTATGTTCTGCAGAGAAAGATAGCCAGAACACACACTCCACCTCCAGGCAGCTTGCCAGGCTCCTGGTCTGGGACGGGCTCGGGGGCTCCCCCTGCTGGGCTACTCCCGGACTCACAGGGAGGTCAGAGGCGGCATCTGCTCTTTGGAAGATGTGCTCTGCTCTTAAGTGGCAAGGGACCAGCTGATGACGCTTATTGCCGTCAACTTTTCCCTCGCCGAGTGATGGCTGGTTTTCATTTTATGGGGTTCACAAGTTCTGTAGGAAACCTTATTTGCTTACTCTTCTTTGAGTGTCTGGCTGCTCTGTTATAGAATCAGTGAATGAGTCTCTGTTTTACAAGGATTGTTTTACAGTCAGATTGAAAAGAAAAAAAAAAAAAAGGCCGGCGCCATGGCTCAACAGGCTAATCCTCCGCCTGCGGCGCTGGCACCCTGGGTTCTAGTCCCAGTTGGGCACCGGATTCTGTCCCGGTTGCTCCTCTTCCAGGCCAGCTCTCTGCTGTGACCCGGGAGTGCAGTGGAGGATGGCCCAAGTGCTTGGGCCCTGCACCCTGTGGGAGACCAGGAGGAAGCACCTGGCTCCTGGCTTCGGATCAGCACAGTGCGCTGGCCGTGGCAGCCATTTGGGGGGTGAGCCAACGGAAGGAGACCTTTCTGTCTGTCTCTCTTTCTCACTAACTCTGCCTGTCAAAAAAATAAATAAATAAAGTCAGATTGGAAGGCAAGTACAGTCAGTTGTTCCTCAGTATCCATGGCAACTGGCTCTAGAATCCCAATTCAGGTACCAAAACCTATGGATGCTCCTTTATTCAAAACAGTACAGTCTTTGCACATAGCCTACAGATCTCTCATATTCTAAATCATTCTAGCCTATCTCAGACATTCAATACGACGTAAATGCTGCGCGACCGTTGATACACTGTACTGCTGAGGAAATAACGACCACTACAAAGTCTGCACGTGTGCACACAGGGGCCGTAGTTTCTTATTTGCCCTGCACACTGGGCTGAATCCATGGATGCAGAACCCACAGACAGAGGGCCGGTGGTGCTTCATAACCACAAATCGCCCTGAGCAGATGGAGGAGAGCGAGCCCTGGCCGCCCTTGTCTCCACTCCATCCGCAGGAGCTGCAGGATGGGGCTACACCTGCTCTCCACCTGGCTTTCTTCCCTCCCATCAGTTAACAAGCTTCTCTGTGACCTGAGCCCCCGCGGAGCCCGTGACCCACACATGCGCAGTCACCTACATGACAGGGCAGGTAGGGAAGAGTTTTCATTCGTATCCAAGGCGAGTGTGAGAGCCCTCGCACCCCAGAGCACATAGGGCTGACCCCAAGGGAAGGTGACTCCCTGGAGTGGGGATGCCAGCAGGGAGCTCCCCCGGGGGAGGGGGGTGTTACTCAATGCAATGGGTCTCCGAGCCAGCAGGGGGCAGAGGTCAGCTGGAGGACTCTGCAGTAGCTCAATACTAGGAAATGCTTTTCCTCTCCATCGTGGGGCAGAGCAGGAGAAGCCTGCTGCCAAGCCTCCGCAGAGTCCACAAAGGTTGCTTTCTGATGACACAAATAGCTGAAAATGTTTCTGGGGCATGCCAAGAATTCAGAGTACCACAAGCAGCTAGCAAGGTTAACCCGAGCTGTATGGCTGGCTCTGAACCATGGGATAGGCTTGGCCCATTAGAGAGGGGAGAGGGGAGAGGGGAGAGGGGAGAGGGGAGAGGGGAGAGGGGAGAGGGGAGAGGGGAGAGGGAGGGAGGGAGAGGGAGGGGGAGGGAAGGAGAGAGAGAGAGGGAGGGAGGGAGAGGGAGGGGGAGGGAAGGAGAGAGAGAGGGAGGGAGGGAGAGGGAGGGGGGAGGGAAGGAGAGAGAGAGAGGGAGGGAAGGAGGGGGGAGGGAGGGAGTTGGGGAGACCTCATTTGATTCAAGCTCAGGACACGCTCCGTGGGCGTCTTTCCACCCAGACCTGTGGAGCGACTGCTAAGCATTCAGGTGAGGTTGCGGCAGTGGCCTCGTCCCCTCCTGCTCGCCGGGGCCAGCTCTTCTCTCTGAGGACTATGACCGACAAGGTGTCAGTGACCCCATTAGATTTCATGCTAAGTCTAGATTTGTAGCCATTTTAGCAAAATTTTCCCTAGAAGGGTTCACAACCAGCACTCGATGGCTGCCAATCTTCCCTGAAGAGACTTAAAAGTTCTCAGTCCATCCCCATCCCCAGATCTGCCCAGCTTGGGGGATTTGTGGCAGCCTGCTCCGTGCCTGCTCCGTGCCTGCCCCTGGACGGGCAGCGGCACCTGTGAGGGTCACGGCCATGCTCCAGAGGCTGCTCCCTCCTGCCACGTGCCTTGTGGTTTTGATGGAAGTGGTCTCTTCTCAGGGTAGGATCTGTTTTATGTTCTCTCTTTACCATCCAACAGAGCGACATGTCCTTCCGCTTCTATCTCAAGTGCTCACTGAAGACGGATGCTGGCCAAGGAGGCTGGCTTTCGAACACCTCCCAGCCGCAAAACCCTACCTGGCCTTTCTTTTTAACCCTGGAAATTCATATTTCTGTTGTCAGAGAGAAAAGGAGTTTCCTGGATTAAAGAGCATATAACAGGAACAGAGCGAGGTGTGATTAAGAGTGACTTTTCATAAAATTGGGGGGGGGGAGGATGTACTTGAGAAAAAAAGTGGGGAAGTTGATTTCTGAGTTTCTTTTAAATCTTTCATACAATAGTAGTTAAGAGATAAGAAGTAGGGGCTGGCGCTGTGAAGCAGTGGGTTAAAGCCAAGGCCACGTATGGTTAAAGCCAGCATCACATATGGGTGTCGGTTCCTGTCCCAGCTGCTCTTCTTCCAATCCAGCTCCCTGCTAATGTGCCTGAGAAGGCAGTGGAGGATGGCTCAAGTGCTTGGGCCCCTGCACCCATGTGGGAGACCTGGAAGAAGCTCCTGGTTCCTGGCTTTGGATCAGTTCAGCTCCAGCTGGTGCGGCCATTTGGGGAGTGAACCAGCAAATGGATGATCTCTCTCTTTGCCTCTCCCTCTCTCTCTCTATAACTCTTTCAAATAAATGAATAAATAAATTATTTTTTTAAAAAAGCAGTGAAATGCTTCAGCATGCTGAGATGCAAGCAGCACCACACACCAGGCCCCAGAGACTGAGAAAGGGGCCCTCAGGTTGCCGGGCAGCTTGGCTCAACATGGCGGCCTTCCTGGCAGAGCTGCCAGGCCAGGCTCCCAGCCTGGAACTCAATGACGTCAGCTGGGAGGGGAACCAACTCTTTCTCTGATTAGAAACACACACTTCTTATGTAATATGAGGCATTGGGAGAGCAAATGCAGGACAGTAATTCCATCTCTGGGTCGATGACTATTAAAGATATGACATATATTTTTCCTAGTAATTTCTCTTTATGCTCCTGGCTGCCTCTGGATCGTTAAGGATATCCTACTTTTAAAAATTAACCTCAACAAGTTCCCAGTTCCCTAAACTAACTAAACTTGTAATAGCAATGACTCTATTCATATGTCATTGTAGAATACTGGGCTTTCTCAGCTTGTCTTCCTTAAGGAGAATCAACAGTGCTATTGAGCACCCATTTGGGGGCTGTATATTTTAGGTATTTTCACAAGAATTCTGCAAAGCTGGTGTCTCCATTTCCGGATGAGAAAGCTGAGGCCCAGAGTGGCTAGGAAACCATGTGCTATGTTGAAACGAGGTCTCAAGGAGGAACTAGGGCCCAAGCTTTGCTTCTGCACCCAGCTACCTCCCGATTGTTGTTTCTTTAGGCATGGCAAGACACACACAGCACTGGTCCATAGCAAAATGTAAGTTTTCCTCCTCATATGTTCCTGGGATTATCCATCTGAGCCTTTTTTAGTCTGTCATCATGCCAAATCTTTTAGATCCCCCCTTCCTTGGCCCAAAGGGTGTCCAAATCCTGGAGGATGGGATAGAGGTGGTGGAGGGGCGAGACACCACTCTTGTTCTCAATGGGCCAAAGCCACGCCCTTAGATCCAGCCACGCCCCCCCACCCTGTCCCTGAGTGCTCCTCTGTTGGATTCAGTCTTGGAACGGGGAGCTTGAGAGCTCTAGCTTTCTGCAGGTCACACCCATAACTGTTGTCAAATAATGTGTACACACAGACAAAAATGCGGAGACAGAAATCCTACACCACACCAGCACCAGGCCGAAGTGTCCATACTAGAGCCACCTACAGACTCCAAACGACAGGAAAACCTAACACTTAAGAAAGTGGTTTGGTCAGAGAAAAGTGAAAGTAGAGGCCTTTGTATGCATTTGTGCGGATTTCTATGTAGCACTACAACTTTAAACATAAATGTATGCCAGATTTATTGGATAGGACTGTTAACAAGATTTCCCGATTTCTTCTTGTAACACAACCAGGACGCTGAGCTTATGTATCAGGTAAGACAGGCTTGTTGAGGAGGGCAGGGCTGCAAGCGCAGAAAACAGTGAATTGTGCACACGGAAATCTGGGACTGAGACCCAGAGCTGCCAGAAGGGCGATCTGGGGTAACTTTGCTTCTTAAGAGTCCCAGTTTCCTCACCTACACAACATTGGCATGCTTTAGGGGTATTAGAGGCTGATCGTGCATCCAAGGATGTCCTCCTCCCGTTTTCATGTTGCAGAGAACAGGAGGTCACATACTGCCTGGGCAACACCCAGGGGAGAGCCCCCACGAGGTACCTTGCATGTGGTGGTGAATGACACCAGCAGACGCCGCTCAAAGGGAACTGTCACTGCAAGACAGGAAGACTGGTGGTGTCCACCGACCATCAACCAAATGCCACCGAAATGTAAAAAGCTCCATGTTAAAGGTCCCCCCATTATTCATCACCCAGAGTGCTCTGACGAGAAGTGCTTCAAACACACAACTGAGGAAGATGCTCACACACCTGCCACCCATCTCGGATCTTCTGGTTAAAGATGCCGTACTCATATCGGATGCCGTACCCGTAGGCTGCGAGCCCCAGCGTGGCCATGGAGTCCAAGAAGCAGGCTACCTCAGCAGGGCACAGACAAAAGACAGAGCCATTATGCTTAGTTAAAATTGCAAGTCTTTCCCCTAAAAAATACGGCAGCCATGAAACAGCTTTCTACGAGAAGCTACATCTACCTTAAAGCACTGAGACCACTGAACAACAGGCATTGATGTTTAAATAATATCTTTTCTAATTATAATAAAAGCGCATCTAAAAATGCACAAAGAATAAACTAAATATCAATGATGTCACCACCTAGAAGTAACCTCTGTGTTCACACTGGTAAATGGTCTGAGAATAGATTAAGGGAGCTGACCACGTTAGCTACGTTAAGTATTGTCAGCCATGTGGTCTTTGCTTTGTTTTTAAAAACTGAGGATTGAAAAAAAAATCATTTGTTTATTTTCATTTTAGTTGAATGGTAGAGAGTGGGAGAGACAGAAGAAGAGAGATCTTCCGTCTGCTGGCTCATTCCCCAAATGCCTGCCACAGCCAGGGCTGGGCCAGCATGCATATGCATCAGCTGGAAGCTGGATTGCAATCAGAGGAGCTGGGACACAGGCACTCCTACTTGGGATGTGGTCCTCCCAATGGCGGCTTCACCTCTGTGCCAGACACCCCCTCCCACACTGCCCCGTGGAGGGATGCTGTCTCCAGGGCCCCTGCATGAAGAGGCAGCCCCTCCAGGGCAGGCATCCCGTACGGGCCCAGGTTTGATTCCCGGCTGCTCTGCTTCCCATCCAGCACCAGTTAGTGCGCCTAGGAAGGCAGCAGAGCACGGCCCAAGTACCTGAGTCCCCGGCACCTACATAGGAGGCCTGGATGGAGCTCCAGGCTCTTGGCTTCATCCTGACCCAGACCCAGCTGTTGTGGCCATTTGGGGAGCAAACCAGCAGATGGAAGACTGATCTCTCTCTCCCTCCAACTCTTTCAAATAAATAAATAAACAATCTTTAGAAAATGAAAAGGCAGCGCCAGGAAACTGAGGCTCACATGTGCGTCCTTCCCTCACGGCTGAACCATGTTCTGCTAGGTTTTCTGTTACTTAATGAGAGGCTGATCCAGGACAGGCACCCACAGGCTGGGTGGGGATCCATCGTGGGTGGATACAAACCGAGGGGTGACACTAATCATTGTAATCGCAGGAGTCTGAATGGAGAAATACACAGAGAACAAGGATGTGCACCCTAGGAAATAATGTGGAAAAGAGTGGTGAGAGCTGGAGAGAACACAGCAAGGTGACAAGCTCGCGTCACGGTACAGCCCTGAAGCAGATCCACAAGTGGAAGTGGCCAAGGTCTCGAAGCTGTGCTACCCCCTCCAGCACCAGCTCTCCCCGAGCCGTGGTCCTCTGGGTTTGCCCTGGACCTTGGACGTTGGGGCAACCATTCCAGATTCCCTAAAAAATCCCGGCTGTGCACCACACTGGCCCTGTAGGCCTTCCTGGAGCCCCATGGGATGACTGCTCACGTGGGGATCAGTTACACCAGAAGGTGGCAAGCGTACCGTAGGCAGTGATTTTGTGTTCTGTTTTGTTTTATTACTAGTGACTGTGTTGAAGCACTGTGACCAGTGCAGTAAGGGTTAAATGATATGGACCAGATACAAATGGCTTTCCATAACTTGGAAGTGTGTGCAAAATTCATAGATTTCTGAATCAGTTCAGAGAGAAAAAAACATAAGAGGCCAGCGCTGTGGCACAATGGGTAAAGTTGCCACTTGCAGCGCTGGCATCCTCTATGGACGCCGGTTCAAGTCCTGGCTGCTCCTTTTCCAATCCAGCTCCCTGCTAATGTGCCTAGGAAAGCAGTAGAAGATGGCCCAAGTCCTTGGAATCCTGCACCCACATGGGAGACCTGGAGACCTGGAGGAAGCTCCTGACTCCTGGCTTAGAACCAGCCCAGCTCTGGCCATTGGTGCCATGTGGGGAGTGAATCAGTGGATGGAAGAGCTCTCTCTCTCTCTCTCTCCCTCTCCCTCTTCCTCTCTCTCTAACTCTGCTTTCAAATAAATAAATATAATTTTTTAAAAGATTTATTTATTTATTTGAAAGAGTTACACAGAGAGAGAAGGAGAAGCAGAGGGAGAGAGAGGTCTTCCATCCATTGGTTCTCTCCCTAGATGGCCACAATGGCTGGACCTGGGCTGGTTCTAAGCCAGGAGTCAGGAGCTTTCTCCAGGTCTCCCATGTGGGTGCAGGGGCCCAAGGACTTGGACCATCTTCTGCTGCTTTCCCAGGTGCGTTAGCAGGGAGCTGGATTGGAAGAGGAGTGGCCAGGACTTGAACTGGTGCTGATTCGAAGGGAGGAGCTAGGAGCTTATTCCAGATCTCCCATGTGAGTGCAGGGGCCCAGGCACTTGGGCCATCTTCCACTACTTTCTAAGGCCATAGCAGAGAATGAGATCAGAAGTGGAGCAGCTGGGTCTTGAACCGGCGCCCATATGGGATGCTGGCACTGCAGGCAGCGACTTTACCCACTATACCACAGTGCTGGCCCCAATAAATATACTTTTTTAAAAAAGAGAAAAAAGCATTTACTTTTCAGGGATTACAATCTGACACATATATAGTAACAACTTTTCATTATTTAAATTTAATAAGGAATATACTAATATATCTTACTTAAAAATGTAAAATGTTACAGACAAAAAAATTAAAATGTTTACATTCCTTTTGACTGCTACCTCCAATCCTGCACTTCCCCTAGAGAGAGCCACTGCTTGGTATTTAAAATTCTGGACCTTTTCTTCCCGTGTCTCTATACATACATACTTTAAGACAAATATTTAATTTTTTAAAAAAAACACAAATGGTATCACACTATATACAGCTTTATTTCCTCTGAACCTATTGATCTACTCAGGGAAGTACATATAGATTCATTTTATTCTCTGAAAATGGGGTTATAGTTAACATTTTGTATCTACAAACTGCATTATAATATTTTTTTCACCACATTTCTCCTGGTACACATTGTTGAGTATTTCTCTAGGGTAAATATCAAGAATTACATGATTACAGGGTTAAATATTTCTAAATTAATGGAGCTGGTATTATATTCTTAATGTTTTCCTATTTATTTGTTGGATAATCCTTCCCCGGATAAAGCAAAGAACTTAAATTGCATTTACACACATGATATTAATTAACCAAACTATACCAATAATATTAACATATCACTGGCAGCTAGTGAACCAAACAGCGAGCTACCAAGTGCATAAAGCAAGACTTACAACTTAGTTCATGCCACACAAACACGTGAGCTGGGCAGCTGTGAACACACAAGGGAAGCAGAGGGGCCTCTCTGGAAGCTCTGTAGCTCACGGGAGGATCTGGTGAACGCTGGGGTCTTAAGCAATGTCTCTTCTGTTCAAGCTCCCTTCCACTACAGACAAAACTGTTTGTAATCAACCAAATCACAATGCAAACCCAACACGAAGGCACACACAGTCATACCTGGCTCTTCTGAGACCCCAGTCTTGTTTTTCTAAGCACGATCACAAGAGGCATCTGGGAAGGAATCCACTGGCCAGATGACCTAACACACTGATGATGTCACTTACCAGCCAGCCTTCCGAGACCGCCATTGCCAAGTCCAGCGTCTTCTTCAATTTCTTCCAGCTCTTCCATGTCCAAGCCAAGCTGGCAATGAAAGGAAAACAGTAACAGAAGCAGACACGGATGCGGGCCATTCGGTTAGCTGGGCTAAGCAGTCTAGTGTTAGCTCCCTGCCAGCTCTCTGACATCAGATGCCCACTGCACATGCTGGCGACTGCTTCTACTCCTGCTCTGCTCCTGCTCACGATGGTGCAGCTGCAGAACGGAGAAGAGTGTGGGTTTGGAACTGTCCACCATTGACTATCACCTCCTTGCTGAACGAGCTTGGGGAGGCTACTAAGACGCTGTATGCCTTGCTGCTGTTGTAAAAAAATGTGGAGGGTAACAGTACCTACCTCATTTATGATGGTGAATTAAATGTGATTCTACAAACAAAGCATCAGAACTATTCCTGGACAGAGATTCCTTAAGAGATGCTAGCTGTTACCATTTTTAAAATTAATCTTTATGCTGTTGGGTTAAAACCTTAGACATAGTCCAGTATGCAGCTAATGGTACTTGGGCTAAGAGCTTTAAAAAATGACCCACAGGCATGAGGTAAGCCTTTTCAAGGTGGACTAAAGTTCACTGTGTCATGACAGCATATTTACCCTGCAGGGTCAGAAGCTGTTAACCCCCAGTTAGCAGTCGTGACCTATGAGACCCGGGGTCTCACAGCCACCAGGGAAACCTCAGTCCTGCAGTCCCAAATCCCCTACTGCACTCTGGGGAGGGTACAAGGAGGCTGTGGGAGGCCAAGGAGCATCTGTGAACTTGGAAGTGGAAGGGACTGTTTGCCAGCAAGATTCCCCCCTCCACGATGTAGGGAACCCCATAGCCAGAATCCACCAGCACAGTTAGGGGTGGGGAGTGGGGAGGTGGGAGGAAACATCCGGCCCGCACATCATAGGAGGACTGCAGAATCATTTTGTCTGGCCCCGCCAAGGCAACCACAGGCAGGATGCAAAATTCAATAAAGCTGGAGCAGGTTAAATTTTTTTTAACAGGCAGAGTGGACAGTGAGAGAGAGAGAGAGACAGAGAGAAAGGTCTTCCTTTTTCTGTCAGTTCACCCCCAACGGCCACTGCAGCCAGTGTGCTGCAGCTGGTGCAACGTGCTGATCCAAAGACGGGAGCCAGGTGCTTCTCCTGGTCTTCCATGAGGGTGCAGGGCCCAAGGACTTGGGCCATCCTCCACTGCACTCCCGGGCCACAGCAGAAAGCTGGACTGGAAGAGGAGCAACCAGGACAGAATCTGGTGCCCCGACTGGGACTAGAACCCGGTGTGCCAGTGCCGCAAAGGAGGATTAGCCTATTGAGCCTCGGCGCCAGCCAAAATTTTTAAGTTGATAATTGTGTATGGCTCTGCAAAAGATGTTGTCAATATCCAAATGGCCCTGGGCAGAAAAAAGAGGTCCCCACCTCCGCACCAGCACCACAATGGACATCTAGCAGAGTTCTGCAGCCCTGGAGATCACTCCGATTGCACAGCTCACCACGAGGGAGCGATGGTCAGATGAATTCAATGACCTGCCCGATGTTGACCAGAAGAGAATCTAGCCCAGCCCTGGCTAAAGCAAGGTCTCTTGTGAAATGACTGTGTTCTTTGCTGAAAGCCATGCAATCTCTGTTTCTACAAAGTGGAAGAGGAATGTACACATTTGAAAACAAGCCTAGGATGTGACTACCTTCGAAGCCCACGCTCCGGCTGCTTGGTTGTACAAGTCTCGATGACTGAATCTTACAAGTTCAAACAGCGGCTTTGCTTCTGTTCACTGCTGAAGAGGCTTTTGGATTTTCTCCCAGGTGACTGGAGTTTACTGGGGTCCCTGTGCAAGCCAACTGCTAGTGCAAACACTGCAGATTTTTAAATTCTAAAAATGCCATCTGTTGTAAGTCATAAACTTTGAGCAAGCAAGCAGACACAGAGCCCTTCCTCCCACCTGGTGATGTGCTAGGCCAGGGGAGCGGGGAGCTGTCTGATTCTCAGCTAGTATTAGGAGACATAAGTAAAGGGAAGTGTTTGGGAGCTGCAATGGGTCTTCTTCAGGAAATATGCAACCCACACACAGGACGCCAGCCCCTGGGGATGCCCAGCTGGCCACAGAGGGGACAGTCTCGTGCGAAGGGGAAGACAGTGCAGACAGCTTGTCCTTGTAAAGGCAAATTCTTCCTTTCCACAGCGCCTCCAAAACTAGGTTAAGGACTATTTGCTTCTGCTACGGAGACGCCGGAAGCTCAGAGCAGAAACTGCGGAGTGTATTCCCAGAAACAAACGAGCACTTTAGGCTTGCGATCTCGGGCACCTCCTGTAAGGCGGAGTGCATTTCCACCTCACGAAGTGACAGAGATGCGTGACAAGGCGATTGTCAACGCTGACCATGTGCACAGACTGCCTTGATACACGAGTAACTGTCAAACATCGATCATCTCTTAAACACCAGACAGTGGCCCAAAGTGAACCTTGTGATTCTGGTGGCACACCCCAAAGTGCTCGAGGACTTTAAAAGCCTGTTCAGGGGTTGGCACTGCAGGCAGCTGGTTAAAGCCCTGGCCTGAAGCGCTGGCATCTCATATGGGTGCTGGTTCTAGTCCCGGCTGCTCCACTTCTGATCCAGCTCTCTACTATAGCCTGGGAAAGCAGTGGAAGATGGCCCAAATCCTTGGGTACCTGCACCCATGTGGGAGACCCAGAAGAAGCTCCTGGCTCCAGACATCGGATCTGCTCAGCTCCAGCTGTTGTGGTCATCTGGGGAGTGAACCACTGGATGGAAGATCTCTCTATCTCTACCTCTGTCTGTAACTGTCTTTCAAATAAATAAAAAATTAAAAAAATCTTAAAAAGCCTGTTCAGATCCTGATTTCTCTAGGATGGAATCTGTAATTTGTTGGGAACTGCTATCAAAGACTTCAACTGTAAGAGAAAATTCTCACGAGTCATAATCAGTTCACTAACTTCTCTTTCTGGTTGAATCTTCAATGGCGGGTATCCATACAGTGATGGGTATTTCTAATCATTTGTCGTAGCCTTGTCTGTAGACGGCAATTTTCCACTTTTCTTCCATGTTCCATGTGTCCAAGGTTCCTAAAGTGAATTGGCAGCTTAAAGGGAGAGGGTGAGAGGACTGTGGGGACAACTACCTGGTAGATGGCCTCGTCACAGGCATTCTGCAGGCCGAGGTTGATCATGGTGTTCTGCAAAGTTCGGCCCATGTAAAACTCCAGGGAGAGGTAATAAACTCTCTGAAATAAAGGAACGAGAGGTCAGGTTTTCCCTGAGGGCAATCTCAGCTGGCAGCATCCACATCCAAGGTCATAGGTGGGCAGTGTGGTGCAGCATGTGACACTGCTGACCTCGAGTCCTGGCTCTCTCGCTTCCGATCCAGGTTCCGGTTAATGTGCCTGGGAGGCAGCGATGCTGGCCCAAGTACTTAAATTCCTGTCACTCACATGGGCGACCGGGATGGAGTTCTGCTCTCCTGGGTTCAGCCTGGCCCAGCCCTGGGTATTGTAGGCATTTGGGGAGCATACCAGCAGACAGAAGCTATCTTTCTCTTCAGCTCTCTCTCTCTCTCTCTGTTTCCCTTTCCCTATCACTTGGCCTTACAAACAAACAAACAAACAAATAAGTCTTTAAAAAAAAAAAAAAACCCTCAAGGTCCTATGTCAGGCCACCAGTAGGAACCAAACAAGCAAGACAAGCAAGATTACTTTAACACAGAGTGGGTGAAACTCCTGCAGATGTTATCACAGAGTAAAAGCACTATTAGCATCTGGTTTTCAGGAAACCATTTTATATGATATTTTTGGCAAAAGACTTCAGTATATTTTTAGTCTCAATGAGGAGAAATAAAGCAAACTCATCCAACTAACTGTATTCAATAGCTGTGGATTCTCCCCCTTCTATTAGGCTCAGGAAGTCAGACTGCCATAGCTTTTGAATCATTTATAAAATATTTCTAGGCGCTTCTAAGGGTGAGGGTCAGGTGCAGTGGCTGGGACCACATCACATCCTCCAAGAAACAGGAGGATTCACTCCCTTCTACTCTATGGCTAGAAAATATTCCTCTGCGACTGATGAATACAAGTAAATTTACAATTAACTTTAAAATTGAAATTATTCTAGACAGGCTATGAGCAGGAGATAGTTCCTTCTAAGAAAGACCACCTACGTTTGTTAGTGATTGTGCCTGATGAAAGTAGACACTTCTCTGTTGACTTCGAAACTGTCTGTGTTTGACCTGGTAAAAGCCAGGTACATTTTATCAGCACTGAAAGCGAGAGGAGCAAAGATCAGACTTGCCTAAAACCTTTTTACCTGGATACAAGCAGAGTTGACTCACAAGATCAGTGAGTAACTTCACCCTCTCTGACAATATCTCCTCTCTGTATCTGTGCCCCTTTTCTTCTTTGCCACACACAAAACAACTGGAGTCTGCAGGTGCACAGACATAAAACCTTCTCAAATTTTAGGGACTCCCTCATTTCCATAAGAACCTAAGACAAAGAGATTTGGCCAACCTGAAAACGTCAAAAGTGTATGCTTTTTGTAATATTTACCATATTGGTTACATACATAAAGGGTACTTTATAATGTTTGTGGAAAAAAGAGAATAAAAATAACCTTATTTTAGAGCAAAAATGTTTGACATCTATGCACCTTTTTTTTTTTTTTTTGCATTTTCCTTGAACTTCTGCAAGACCCCTCAGAGATGGACAACATGGTAGTATTTGAAAGTGTCAGTTTAGGAATGCTGTTCTTCCCCACCGTCATCTGATGGAAGAACTGCATTCGTCTTCACAGGGAGACAGTCACCAGTCACGCACAGCGCGGCATGCAACCCTGCAAGCTGCCTCTCTGTGCTCCCTTCTGTGGTTAGGGCCTCCCCAGCCAAGCAGATGCCTTTGTGAGACTGGGAAAAGCCAGCTTTCCTGGCGCAGACAGAAGGCAAACAAACGGGGGCGGGGCTCCACTGACACCATGGTGGGCACAGGTACGCGAAGACATTGCCATCGCAGGAAACGGTATCTCCACCACAAACAGCCGCTTGTGTAATGGCACAGCTTTCTCATCCTTCCTTATTTCTATTTCCACTGGCTCTAGAACACACGCATGATGTATTGCTTTTTAATGAACTACTGAGAGGTTATTTATAACTATAACGTCTGTCTAATACCTGACATTGTGAGGGCATCATCCGGGAATAATGGCTGCAGCTGTATTCCATGCCTTTGCTTCTCTTTTAGTGATTCCAAATTAGCATGGACTTCAGACATTTTAAGACAGAAAGTAAATGAGAGAGCATCTCCTTAAGTGATACTCTTTATGAGTACAGGGACTCAAGGTGACTTCCTATTTTCTCATAAATATATTTTGGGGGAGGAAGAACTCATACTCGGGAACACACAAGACCTTGAGAGATAGAACTCTCAGTTAATGACCTCCAAAAGTTTATTGCGATGCCTAATCCTAAAGTATTTGAACATCATCAATATGCCTTATAAATTGCATGCATGTATTACTCTGACATAATTTGTTTATTATGCAAAAAGTTAACTTTTTCAAAAGGCTTGTAAAGATAAATTAAGGTGGAAACAATAACTAACAATTCTAAATTATGCCTTGTTTTAGTCTCAGTATTAATCAGAGGACCTGGGAACATCTGGGGAGGTGTATGGAAGAGGTGGCAAAAATAAAACTGAGACGGGCAACACAGGGGGCCACTTGCAGGGAGGGGGCACTCACTGCAAGTGAGGGGTACAATGCAGGCAGAGCCCAGACGTGGAGTCTGGTTCTGCAGGGAAGCATGTAGGCCCAGGGGGTGATGGGAAGGGGAGAGTCTCCTGCACTAGGAAGGTTTATGCCTCCTGAAGGAAACACTACGAGGCAATGGCAGTGCCTGGCAGCTGGGCACAGGGCGAGGATCCCTCTAGGAAGCTTAAGTGCACTCCAATGCACAGAATGAGATTACCAACTCAAACGCCCTCTGGGGCCAGGCAAAGACCAGAAATGTGTCATGGAGGTTACAGAGAGGAAGCTTCCTGGGCGGAGGACTGGAGTGTGGTAAGCCCTGCCTGAAGGCATGGAAAATGAAATGGCAGAGGTGTCTGGCTGGCTGAATACAATGTGTCTGCTGGTCACAGCTGGCTCCTGCTGCAGGCTCTACCGTGTCTGGGAGCTAGGTAACCACTTAGCCTCGTTGCAGGGGGCCAGGCTGGCAGGAAGTGAGGATGGAGGGCAGTGAGGATTTGAAGGCAAACTTCAGAAACCCACAGGAACAGGCAACCACTGAATGGGGCACACAGAAGGAAGTCAAACTGAGAACAGTTTTGCATCTAAGTGACTGTCATGAAAGTTAGGTACATAGAAGACAGGGCAAAAGGGGAAGAACAATGACTTGAGGTTTTAACAATGTTTGTTTCTTTATTTGAAGGCTGAAAGGGAGGAGAGAGAGAGAGAGGGAGGGAGAAAGAGAGAGAGAGGCCACTACCTCTTCCATCTGCTGGTTCACTACCCTAATGCCTGCAGTAGCCAAGGCTGGGCCAGACTGACGCCAGGAGCCAGGGACTCCACGTGGGACTCCCACAGGGGTGGCAGGACCGCAAATACCAGGACCACCATTTGTCGCCTCCTGGGGTGCACATTAGCAGGAAGCTGGATGGGAAGGAGAGGCGGGACTTGATCCCCCACAATCTGCTGTGCCACAATGCCCCTCCCCTACTTGAGTTTTTCACGTGTTGAGGAAACATCAGAAGACTTAGGAGTGTTCCCTGAGCACTTGGCCATGCAGGAATGGAGTCTGAAAAAGAGCTCCGGCTGGAAGTGCACCATGGGGACCCTGGGGACGGGGACAGCTGGGAGGGAGGCATGGAAGCATCGGCTGGCTGTACCATGCTTTCTGAGGGCAGGAAGCACCTTGTAGATGAACAGGTGCTGGAGAGTGGATACTACAGCGACATGTTCACTGTTCTGTCGCTGGTATTGCTGTCAGTGCACCTGGCTTCCACCTGCACACAAGGACGAATCACGAGTTCAGGGGGGACGCTAGCCAGGGAAGCAGGAAGATCCGGGGAAGGCAGCAGAGGAGAAGCACACGAGGCTCCGAGGCTCTTACGGTGCTCCAGGCCACTGGGGGCTGTGTGTGTGTGTATGTGTGTGTGTGTGTGTGTGTGTGTAGATTGTGCTTGTCCTCCTATGCTTCACACCGAAAATGGAAAAATTAATTTTGAATGCCAAGTGTAGTGCACTTAGTAACCCCGGCTCTGTGCAAATTCAAAAAAAAAAAAAAAAAGAAAAGAAAAGAAAAGAAAAAGACACAGTAGGGGTCCAGCCCCAGCCCAGCCCGTGCAGTGCGCTTAGCAGCCACCTTCAGAGCTGACGTGCTGTATCTGAGTCCCAGGGGCTCCACTTCAGATGCAGCTCCTGTTAATAATCCTGCAAAGGCAGAGGGGGAGGCCCAAGCACCTGCACCCACGTGGGGGACTCGGATGGGGCCCCTTGACTCCCGGCTTTGGTCTGGACCAGCCCAGGCCATTGCTGCCATTTGGGGAGTGAACCAGCAGATAGAAGACATAACTCTCTCTCTCTCTCTCTCTCTCTCTCTCTCCTCCCCCCCTTCTCCATTTCCACCACTCTTTGAAAAAATTTTTAGGAAACACATACCCAGTAGATAAATGTATACACAAGGTGTTTTCTCCAGCTACACTGAGATTCCCAAGGCTACATTTTAGCGGTGTCTCGGCCTGCTGGAGCCCAGGCCTCTGCGCTGGGCCAGCGGCTGTTTTCCCACTGTGAACTCTCTTCTCAAAAGTTCCGCAGAGACCCTGGGGGCGCTGGGGCACAGACTTTTTCCCTTCACACTTGCACACACGCTGCCGGGTGTCCCCCAAGGCCTCCAGGACAGAGTCCATCTTTCCTCCTTCCACTCCGCCTCCCACCTGCCCGGTCCAGGTTTCTCAAGCCCACCCTCCACGCCTTCTCGCTCCTCGCCCAGCCCCTCCCCTGCGCCCCTCCCAGATGGGCCAGGCAGGCACCGAGCTCCTCCGCAGGCCCAAACCGGCCCGAGGAGCCCCCGTACTCCAGCCCTCTCGCCGCGGGTGGACGCGCCCCCCCCCCACGTCGCTCTTCCCCGCCGGCCCACGTCTCGTCCCCGGGCTCCCTAGACGGCCCAGGAGGCCCCCGGTCCACTCAGGACTTCGGAACAGGGTCGGGCAGGGCCCACGCCCCCTCTCCGCCCCACACTTAGACAGCGCCCAGGAGAAGCCTGGGTGTCCCCTGCTCCCCCGGCTGCAGTCGGGGGTGCTCGCGGAGCGCGGGGTGGCCCGGGGCCGTACCTTGGGGCACTTGTCGTAGTAGTGCTGCTGCGTGCGGATCCAGCGGCCCACCAGGTGGTCGCGCACGGTGTGCGCCAGCGCGAAGAAGTAGTCGCGGGGCGTGGCCACGTTGCGGTCCTTGACGAGCGTGAAGTGCAGGTGCCGGTTGAAGCCCTTCTTGAGCTCGGCCACGTTCTCCACGCCCACGATGCCGCGGATGCTGATCTGCCGCCGCCTCTCCTGGTCGCTCAGCGGCTTGGCCATGGCTGCGGCCCGGGCGGACGCGACGGCGCGGGACGGGAGCCGGCCAGCCGAGCGCTCGCGGCCGCTTTAGAGGCGCACCCAGGGCTCGGGCCCGCCTCCCCGGCACCGCCCCCGTCTCCGCCCCGGGCCGGGCCGGGATCTGCGGGCTTCGGGAGGGCGGCCTCGGGCCCGCCTCGCTCCCCGCGCTGGGTGTGCGGAGGCCCGCGTGGGACAGCGAGGGGCGCAGACCCGGGCCCCCTGAAGGCTGCGTGCGGTGCCGCTCACCGACTGGGGCTTCCCCACCCCCTGGCCTGACCTTGGCGTCGCCCCTTCCTGGAGCCTCGGGCGCCAACGTGTCGTCCACTACACCCCCCTCCCCCCCCCAGGACTGTTTGTTTGGGTTTCTGGATCCCTGGCTGCAAGCCCGCCGGGTCCAAAGCACCGTGCGGCTGCTCCGCAGGGCTGGGATCTTGGCCATCAGGGAGGCGTGAGCTGGGGATTTTACCCCAGGCCCTAGGTGTGAATGAAGTTTTAACCAAAGGCGGTGCGGGGAGGAAGTAGAGGCCTCTGTGTGTGCCAAGGGAAGGCGGTACTCCTGTGCCGGCTGCCTGTTTGGTCCCCAGGGCCACTGACCCCTGCGCCTGCACCTCCCGCTTCCCTGGGGTTTATGTGTGTGTGTGCGTGTACTCCTTGGCCTTTTAGGGAGTGTGGGGGTGTGTGTGTGCCCCTGGACCTGTTAGGGTTTGTGTGTGTGTTTGCACCTGGGCCTGTTGTGTGTGTGTGTACTCCTTGGCCTGTTAGAGCATGTGTGTGTATGTGCCCCTGAGCCTGCTGTGTGTGTGTGTGTGTGTGTATGTACTCCTTGGCCTGTTAGGTGTTGTGTGTGTGTATACCTTGGCAAAAGCAAACACATGTCCTGCTAGGTTGTCAGAGGCTTTTAAAGCAAAGCTGGCTATTTTGAGTTGATGCCTGCGTAGGGAACGGGATTATTTGATCCAGACCTAATGAAAACGAGCCTTCGAATTGCCCAGGGCTGGCACGATTTCCAGATCCTTGTCCTGCCAGCCGGGTGGCGCCTTAGGCAATCCCTGCACTACCCAGTGACCTGCGCTGGCTGCATTTACAGCAGAGATGAGGCTGAGGGCTTGGTCTGGAGGGGAGCAGGAATGCCCTACATTAGGAGGAGGAGTGGAGCCCCATCCGAATGATGTCATTTTAACAATCAGTGAGGCCTTCGAGGGGAAAAGAGAAGGTCCTTTGACAGCTCGCATAATAAAATGTGTGTTTCTTCATCTGATTTGGACACCCCCCTCCCCCATGGAGTCGTTCACACCTTGGTGTGAAATAGTTGGATCTGCTCTACCAGCTGCATGGGACACAGGGTGGAGAGGGGGACAGGACGGGAGGGTGAGAGGGCTCAGAGGAGCTTAGTCCCAAGGAGACTCTGAGCAGAAGGCAAGAGGAAGCCAGGCCGCTTGGATGGCTGGGGAATTAGGGCAGACACAGAACGAGGGAGACACCGAGTGCCGAGAATTAGTGCTGCTTAGGACGGTTTCAGACAGGGGGATCCTGGCGGCCTGTTGACGAGGGTGTAGAACGCTCTTGTCAGAAACCCAGGGTGCTGAGCTAATGCCCGTGCTGGTCTCTTGGTCCGGGACCCAGGCAGACAGCTCGCACTTCTGAGCTGGACATCTCTGTAATGGGAAACACAGAAGCAGAGGATGTGGGCCAGGCCCATGAACCCCACGTGAAGAGGAACCCAGTCTTCCGGGTGGCTTAGGGGCTCTCCACACTCAGTCTTAAAGGACAACCTAGCTCTTGGCCAGTTACTCCGTTCTTACTTCTCTTTCGGTCTTTCAGAAAAGTCTTCAGTATGACTGTGAATTAGTTACTCTACATTCTTCAACAGAACCTGGGCCCGGTGTTAGCATCCTACGAGAATTTATAACATTGTCTCCTCTTCTGGTGAACCGTACTTTCCCGGTTTATGTTCTGATGGGGTCTCTGCCTTTAAAATGTGGGTTTTTGGTGCCGTGATTAAGGTGCTGCTTAGAATCCCTGCGCCCCACGTTGGAGAGGCCGGGTCCAGTGCCAGCTCCGCTCCTGATTCCAGCCTCCTGTTAGTGTCACCCTGCTTGGCCACAGGTGAAGGCTCAAGTGCTTGGATTCCTGCCACCCCTGGGGGGACTCAGATGGAGTTTCTGGCTCTTGGCTTCAGCCTGGCCCGGTCCTGGTTGTTGCGGGCATTTTGGGGAGTGAACCATTGGCTGGTAGAACCGTCTGTTTCTCTCTACATTTCAGATAAAAATAATGAATATTTAAATTTAGGTAAAGTGATTTTGTTTAAAGAAAAGCCATAGTGTGGGTGGTCCATGAGTGTGGCAAAGAACTGTAGCACAGCTTGCAACTAAAGCTGTAGAAACAAGGAATGGGATGGTCTCGCTGGTTCCTTCGTGGTCTGAGAGGTGCTAATTCTGTGCTGGTCTGGGACACTGAGTTTTTGAGATGTTAACATTACTTTTTTCTGGGTCAGTGCTGTGGCATAGTGGGTAAAGTGGCTGCCTGCAGTGCCAGCATCTCATATAGGCAACGGTTAGAGTCCTGGCTGCTCCAGTTCCGATCCAGCTTCCTGCTAATGCGCCTTGGAAAGCAGCAGAAGATGGCCCAAATCCTTGGGCCCCTGTACCCACATGGGAGACCCAGAAGAAGCTCATGGCTCCTGGCTTTGGACTGACCCAGCTCTGGCTGTTGCAGCCATTTGGGGAGTGAACCAGTGAATAGAGGACCTTTCTGTCTGCCCCCCCCCCCCATAACTCTGCCTTTCAAATAATAAATAAATAAATAAATAATTTTAAAATGCTCACTTTTCTTTAGTGTCTTCCTAAGTAGAAATGCCAGATACTTTGGGGCCTGGAGAAAGCACCAGATTTCAGTTGTTCCATGTTCACGTTGGCATTGCCAATGACGACCTGTGTTGTTGCAGTTGATTTCTTTTTTTTTTTTTTTGACAGGAAGAGTGGACAGTGAGAGAGAGAGAGACAGAGAGAAAGGTCTTCCTTTGCCGTTGGTTCACCCTCCAATGGCTGCCACGGACGGCGTGCTGCGGCCGGCGCACTGCGCTCATCCAATGGCAGGAGCCAGGTGCTAGGTGCTTTTTCCTGGTCTCCCATGGGGTGCAGGGCCCAAGCACTTGGGCCATCCTCCACTGCACTCCTGGGCCACAGCAGAGGGCTGGCCTGGAAGAGGGGCAACCGGGACAGAATCCGGTGCCCCGACCGGGACTAGAACCCGGTGTGCCGGCGCCGCAAGGCGGAGGATTAGCCTGTTGAGCCACGGCGCCGGCCGCAGTTGATTTCTCAACAGTGTTACAGTGGATTCGTTTCTGAGAGGAGCAGCGTGGTGGGGGCAAGAGGCGCGGAGTCAACACACAGACCCCAGGAGTCGGGTGAAAGCCGGCTTGAAGCAAGCAGCCCGCAGACTCGTTTATTTCAGTTAGTGCAACAGTTTATATAGTCAAGAGCAGCCAATCCGGTCAAGGGGTGGTCTATGCCCCAACCAATCACAGCCTGTTGCCAGGCAGTTTCTGTTGTCATGGGCCATCTTGGCATGACCTTTTCACCTCAGTGGCCATCTTGGCATGAACTTTTCACATCATTAATGTGGCGCCTGGAGCCATCCTGGAGCCCACCTGGAGCCCACCGCCCTGAGGAGGCAGCAGAAACCCCAGCTGGCCAGAGTAGCTGGGTGGAGCCTGGGGCTTTGCTGCCTGGGGAGAGCTGGGAGGTGGCAGGGCCCCAGGGAAGAAGCCGCTGCTTGCAGGGCTTAGCAGTCTGGGCTTACACACATCCTCAGACTCCCATCCCCAGGGAGTGTGGGGCAGCCATTAGCCCAGGATGGAAAAGGTCGATTCTAAGAACACTCAAGAGACCAGAGCTTCCCACTTCCCACCCATCCCTCCCACTGGTACTTGGTGCTGGGGGGTCCTCAAGGGAGTGGCCTAACTAAGTTTCTCCCCTTCCCCGGAGGAATGAAGACTCAGACTCAAAATTCAGTCAGCTTTTCATTACTACAACTGGATACTCATGACAATGTTAATAATCCATGATGGGCCTGTGCTGTGGTGTGGTGGGTGAAGCTGCCACCTGCAGTGTCGGCATCCCATGTGGGTGCTGGTTTGGGTCTTGGCTGCCCCACTTCTGATCCAGCTCTCTGCTATGGCCTGGGAAAGCAGTAGAAGATGGCACCAGTCCTTGGGCCCCTGCACCCACATGGGAGATCCAGAGGAAACTCCTGGCTCCTGGCTTCAGATTGGCCCAGCTCTGGCCATTGTGGCCATTGGGGGGGTGAACCTACCCACGTGGCCCTCCCCTACCCACGTGGCTCTACCTTTCAAATAAATTAATAAATCTTAAAAAAAAAAACCCATGAACTATTAACCTAAGTCTTTAGGGACTAAGCCTTTAATACATGGGCCTTTGGGGGCACTCAAACTACTATTGAAACCATAGCAGCACTTGGACACATGCAGGAGGACACTTCAAAAAGTTTACAGAAAATGGAAACGGAAGAATGTATATATTTAATTTACTGCCCATCTGAGCTTCCACACTATTCGTATTTGTTACTGCCTGCTATCATTACTCATGCGATAAGACTGAGGTGTCACAAAGGGCTTTCAACTTTGTACAGGAATGAGTGCGATGAATTCGGGGAACTTTTGCAAGGAGCTGTGATCAGCTCTTGACTGAGGAAGTGAGGAGTGTACTAAGATAGGATTTCATCAGATGATCGTGATGCAACATGCAAAAGGGCCAGCCTCCTTGCTACCTTGTCTGCAGGCCTTTGTGAAAGCAAACTCTCCCTAAGCACACACAAGACCTGCCCTTTGTACCTGATCGGTTCAGCCAGGCACTCGGCATGCAGAACATACAGGCCCCCTGCAAATGTTACCGGCTTTGCAATTTTGTTCCCTTGATGGGGTAAACCTAAGGCATCACATTCCCAGGTTCTCAAATGCCAGATACTTTAACTTCCCTGAGTTGTTCAATTGTCCTCAAAGTTCCAACCATGAAGTACTCCGAGACTGAAGGCTGACATTTGGTAGCTTGAAACATACACAAATGTGGAGGGAAAATTGTTTCCCTTTCATTTGATATTTTCAAGAATGGAGCCTGGGAATTGGGATAATGTATGAAAAGCTGATTTCTTATGCAAATGATGAGCTTCTATTGGTATTTCTTATAGACAGATTATAGTTTATTGAGCATAGTTTTATAATGATATAATCTTGCTCTGATTTTCAAATCCAACATTGCTGATATATCAGGAAAACATTTGTTAAATGCCCAGTGTGAGCCCAGCATTGTGCTGGGCAGTTGGGAAACTTCAGTGAAGTGAATCAGCTGAAGAGTGGGGAGGGTCTTTGGTCTCCTAGCAACCCTCCCTCTCTTCCTCCTTCCTTCTCCTTGTACACTCAGGTATGAGGGAACTTCAGAAAGTTCACGCAGAAGAGAAACACAAGCTAAGTTTACTTTGGTGCAAACATTTTTGAATTCCATTTTAGGGAGTCTTTAAAAGGCTTACAGAACACATTTTATGAAAAAAGTTATGCATGGATTTCAGATTCATTTTGCATGAAAACCAACTTATCTATGGCCAGTGTTCTGGCCTAGTGGGTTAAGCCACTGCTTGCCATGCCAGCATCCCATCTGGGAGCACCAGTTTAAGTCTTGGTGCTCTACTTCCAATAAAGCTTCCTGCTAAAATGCCTGAATGCAAGAAATGATGGCTCAAGTGTTTGGACCCCTGCCACCTATGTGGGACACCTGGATGGAATTGTAGGCTCCTGGTTTTGGCCTCTGTTCCAATCCAGGCCATTGTGGCCATTTAGAGGGTAAATCAGTAGATGGAAGATTTCTCTCTCTCTCTCTCTCTCTCTCTCTCTGATCTCTGTCTCTGTCTCTCCTTCTCTCTCTGTCACTTTGCCTTTCAAATAAAAATCTTAAATACCTTGCTAACTTATCTTTAAAATTCCATTTTCCATGAACGTTTTAAAGCACTTTACAAGTCCATATACTTACGCAGGAGTCATTTTGTAGCCTGACTTGGGTTTCACAGCCCTGACTACAGGACTGCTCTATGATCATGATCCAGGTGGGAGGGGGATCTGAATTTCAAAACATCAACAAAACCATCCTTAATGAGCACCCACTGTATACAAGGCTCTGTGCTCACACCAATGGTACAAGAAGGCAGCCCATGGGCTCTGCCTACCTGAGGCACCAGCTCACATGAAAACACAAGGCAGACAATCAGACCCTGTGAAAGGCAAAACCCAGCAGCCCAGACCCAAAGCTAGAGCTCAAAGAGAACAGACGTTTCTCCAGGGCCCCGGAAGTTCTGTTCTGTTTTCCACCCTCATGACTGAGAATTCCTCAGGCCTTGTATCCTAATACACTTCAAGGAGAGGGTGAAAAGACCATGTTTCACCCCACTGGGATTTTTCATGAAACATGGTTTCATTCATTGAGGAAGATTCAGTGTGTGAGCGGCTGGGACACACTTTCACCAGCAGGGGGCGCACTTTGTATTTGAACGTGACTTCACTGGCCAGCGACTGGGCTGAGCAGGACGTGACTGCAATTTTCATTAGGGCCTTTGCTCTTTGTTCCAGATCTTTATGAGCCAAAACACCCTGAAAAAAAAAAAAAGACCCATACTCCGAAGAAGGTACATAAAAATTGAGTATTTTCATCACTCTAGCCAGAGCCTAAAGTAGATGGTACTTCCTCACTTTCAAAATCTTAGATGGAAATCTATTGAAATGGAATGAAATAACTTATTCTGATACGGAGCACTGGAAAATATTTTTAAATTAAAAAAACTAAAAGCATGGGATTTCAATGCCTTCGTGCCAGATTAGGAAACGCTCAAAACCGGATGCACTATTTGGGTTCCCCAGGGACCACTGGGGTTCCCAGGGTTGGAGAAGCAGAGACCTCGGCTGGGACCCAGCACAGGGCTTCCCGGCTGCCTGGGCACCTCTGCAGCTGCTGAGACAGGCCCGAGTGAAGTCACGTTGCTCGGGGCAGAGGGAGCAGCTGTGGAACGCGGCAGGTTGCATCCGTGCTCGGATTCAGACATGACAGCTGGGGTGAGGGCTGTGACCGGCCAAGTGACTTCCTGGTGAGCAGGCACCCCGCGGGCAGATGCAGCCTGGTGATTGGTTGCACCCAGGAAGGTGTCTCCAACTGTCAGAGGGGAGTGGACCTCTGATTCTGTGCCCTAGCCCAACTACCAAGAAGCTTGTGTCCCTTGGGGACATGGAGAGCCATCTAGAAGCACTGGAAGAAGTTTCTCTCTGAGCTTTGTAAGATGCAGCCAGACCTGGGGCCGGCGCCGTGGCTCACTTGGTTAATCCTTTGCCTGCGGCACTGGCATCCCATATGGACACTGGGTTCTAGTCCCGGTTGTTCCTCTTCCAGTCCAGCTCTGCTGTGGCCTGGGAGGGCAGTGGAGGATGGCCCAGGTGCTTGGGCCCCTGCACCTGCACGGGAGACTAGGAGGAAGCACCTGGCTCCTGGCTTCGGATTGGTGCAATGCCGGCCATGGTGGCCATTTGAGGAGTGAACCAACGAAAGGAAGACCTTTCTCTCTGTCTCTCTCACTGTCTATAACTCTACCTGTCAAATTAAAAAAAAAAAAAAGATGCACCCAGATCTGAAAGGCACTGTTGTACTTTGCAGCAGGTGCAGGGGAACCATTCTCTCTGTGTCCCCTGCATGGCTCTGAGGAAGACCTGGATGAACCCTGGCACTCAGCAGTCACGGCACGACTAGCAGGGCCATCTTACTAGTTAAAATGACCAGTTTAAGTTCATAACTGATCATAAAGATAGGATTAAGTGCAAAGGGATCACATAAATAAGACCAAGAATCTACTAATAATAACTGATAGAATTAAAAAGGAAAGAATGATCCAATATGGGAAGCAGGACACACAGCAGACTCATAGAATGACAAATGCTCTAAACAGCACTCTGGCCTCAGAATCAGCCCTCAAGGCATTTGGATCTGGCTAAAAAGCCCATGAGAGCCTTTCAGGCATGGAAAGCCAAGACATTGTGGCAAAAACTAACCTATGTGAAAGATCGTGTGAGTGATCCCGGTGGAAAGAAGGGGTCATCAAAGAAGGAGGTACCTTTCTCTGAAGGGAGGAGAGAACTTCCACTTTGACTATGGCCTTGTCTAAATAATGTCAGAGTTTGTGGACTAAAGAGGCTTCCATAGTCTTGGCAGCTCATGACAAGAGCCTCGGGTGATCACTGATTTCATAAATAAGAATGTCAATTGTTAAATCAACGACAGGAGTCACTGTGCACTCACTCCCCATGTAGGACCTCAGTCTTTAATTTGTGTACTATAAAAATTAGTGGTAAAACTACTCTTCAAACAGTACTTTATACTTTGTGTGTCTGTGTGGGTGCAAACTGTTATAATCTTTACTTAGAATAGAGTTGATCTTCTGTATATAAAGATAATTAAAAAGGAATCTTAATGAAGAATGGGATGGGAGAGGGAGTAGGAGGTGGGATGGTTTGGGGATGAGAGGGCAGGTATGAGGAGAAGAACCATCATAATCCAAAAGTTGTACTTATAAAATTTATATTTATTAAATAAAAGTTTTTATTAAGAAAAACAAAACAAAACAAGAAGGCAGAGAGCACAAGCGAGAGGGTGAGAGTAGTCGGGTGGTGAAATACAAAGCAAGCAGGATTCAGAGACCAAGCTTGCCCCTCCCCCCTTTTTAAAGATTTATTTAATGGCCACAGTGGCCAGAGTGGGGCCAGACAGAGGCCAGGAGCCAGGAGCTTCTTCCAGGTCTCCCACGTGGGTGCAGGGGCCCAAGCACTTGGGCCATCCTCCCCTGCTTTCCCAGGCTATAAGCTGAGAGCTGGATCAGTTGAGGAGCAGCTGGGACTTGAACCAACATCCACATGGGATGCCAACACCACAGGCAGAAGCTTATCTCACTATGCTACAGCACTGGCCCCAGCATTGTCTTTCTCATAACAACTCATAGGAACTGACTGAGGTCCCAAGAGAACTACATTAGTCCCTTCTGAAGGTGACCTAACTGCCTTGCACTTGGGCCTGCCACTTAAAAACCCCACTGCCTCAGCTCCACCATGCCAGGGGCCAGCCAGTTTTCTAGCAGAGGTACACACTTGAAACACAACTCCCAAACACATGTTCCACATACAGGAAGAAAAGGTATATCAGGCCTAGCAATTACACTCCCAACAGAAATAGCAGCATCTCCTCAACAGGAGTGTCACCTAGAGATGCAGAATCTGCAGGGCTGGGCCAAGATCCACTGGATGACTTTGACCCCTGGGATAGTTCTGGCCATGGACAGTCTGGATAAGGCCCATGTCACAGGGAGCTTGTCTCCTGGGACTCAAACGTTGCACCGTTCCCTTCCTTCCAGTCTTCATAGCTCAGACTCATGGAAGTCACTTAGAAGATGTGTTAGAAACTAATAATTCTTTTTTTACTTATTTTCTAATGATAAAAAAGAGCATGTGTGGGGACCCATGGATAGGCTTGCCATGGGACCCCCCCATGCTGGGCTTGGCTTATAGCAGTAATGTGGATGTAGCAGCTGATTGAACTTTTCATCTAGCTGAGGATCGTGGAAAACAAGATGGCGCTGATGCCCTGCCTGCTGCGTGACTCCACAGCTGATCGTGATCAAGTGCCGGATTGGAGAGCTCTGTGCATGGACTGTAATTGATTGACTGTGATTGGTTGAATTCTGGATATAAGCGGAGAGCGAGAGAGAGAAGGGGGCACGCCAGCTTTCCCCCTTAAGGAACGTGCGCGCCATCTCTCCCCCTTCTCCCGGTCCCCCACTCTCTTTCCCACTCCTCTTAAGTAAAAGTCTACTGAAGACCGATTAACTGCGAGCAGCGTCGTTCCTTCTGCGGCCGAAGAAGGAGCTGACAAGCATGTACTTATTCCAGAAAAATTGGAAAGCGTCTAAAAATAATGATCACATGTAATCACAACATCCTGTCTTTTTTTTTTTTTTGACAGGCAGAGTTAGACAATGAGAGAGAGAAAGAGAGAGAGAGGGAGAGAGGGAGAGGGAGAGGGAGAGAGGGAGAGGGAGAGGGAGAGAGGGAGAGGGAGAGAGGGAGAGAGAGAGAGGGAGAGAGAGAGAGGGAGAGAGAGGGAGAGAGGGAGAGGGAGAGAGGGAGAGGGAGAGGGAGAGGGAGAGGGAGAGAGAGAGAGAGAAAGGTCTTCCTTTTTTTTTTTCCGTTGGCTCTCCCCACAAATAGCCACTATGGCTGGTGCGATGCGCGGATACGAAGCCAGGAGCCAGGTGCTTCCTCCTGGTCTCCCATGCAGGTGCAGAGCCCAAGCACTTGGGCCATCCTCCACTGCACTCCCAGGCCACAGGAGAGAGCTGGACTGGAAGAGGAGCAACCGGGACAGAATCTGGCAGCCCAACCAGGACTAGAACCTGGGGTGCCAGTGCTGCAGGCAGAGGATTAGCCAAATGAGCCATGGCGCTGGCCACAACATCCTGTCTTAATATTTTGGAATACTTTCTTTCAACGTATTACTCATTTTTTTGGATACGTTCCTTGTTCAACCCATTTTTGAGAACTTTTTGTGCACTGATGGCAAAACTACATGGAAAGAGAAATCCTACAGCCCTTCAGAGAGGCTCCAACACTCAAGCTGATACAACAGAACCTACAGGGACTGCAGACGAGTAGTGGGGCTGGTGCTAGGGAGAGAATCTCTGGGTGACTGTGTACAACTGTCCTTGGACAGCTGGCTTGCGAAGGCTCGTCGATGAGGAATACTCCCTAGTTGCTAAGGATGGTTTTCTGTGCCTAGATTGTTTGCGCAAACACCTGCGGCCCGTCTGGGAGCCTGGAATTCGGTATGTGCTGGGCAGAGGGCTCCTATCTGGCCAGCCCTCCATAGCATCCTTAGGCATAAGATCTGACGAATTTCCCTAGCAGCCAGTACTTTACACGTGGAGCCACGGGCTACGGGAGGGCACTGGGGCCAGGGGGCTCCAGCACCACGTGCCCGGTTTCCTCCTGACTTTGCCCCACGTCCATTTTCCAGGCTGATTTCACTGTCTATCCACCAGCTATGACAAACTGTGACTACAAATGTGACTACGGTGGAGTCCTGAGTCCTGGCCAATCCCCAAGCATGAGGGTGGTCTTGGGGTTCCTGGGACACAAAGATCACTGGGAAATGAAGTTATGAGATGAGTCACCACCTCTGCTTTCACAAGGGCCCTTAGCATGAGCTGGCGGTGCCACTCTTTTGGTCTGGCGCCCCTCCAATGGGAAGCTCTGTGACTGGAGGTACTGGCAGAATGATGGACTGTCCCAGTAGCTTCTAGCCACCAGGGAGCCGGGACAACTTTATGGGAGGAAGAGCTACCTGTTCAGGCCGCATCTTCCTCTGCTCTGAGCCGCTGAACTGCAGAACAATCCCACTGGTCTGCGGGAAAAATCACAACTGCTAACACAGTGCAATACCCCTCAGCACAAGCATGGCTGCGTGTTTGAGGAAAACCAACACCATGGCAAGCAGGCCATGAATAGGCAGGACAGAACCACAGGGACAAAGAGTCACTGCATGAAGCGAAGGAAAGCTTAACAAGAATGGCTACTCTGTGATGAAATCGAGCTTTTTTTTTTAATTTAATTTAGAGCTGTCCTTTCTGACAGCGCTACCTGTTTACAGGTTAGAAGAAATCTTGGGAGAATCGTGCTGCTTTGGTGACGGCTTATTCACAATCAATCTTGTCCATCTTCCTTTACCATCTGCTGATGTTTGGACACAGTTTGAGTGGGTTTAGGGCTCGTGTGCTGGGAGTGCAGACCTCAGTGTAATGGTCTTGAGACAGGTGGACCTTTTAGTTTTTAAACTTTTTAGAGAGATGTATTTATTTATTTGGAAGGCAGAGCTACAGAGAGGCAGAGGCAGAAAGAAAGAAAGAGAGAGAGAGACAGAGACACAGGCAGAGAGAGAGGTCTTCCATTCACTGGTTCACTCCCCAAATGGCTGCAATGGCCGGAGCTGAGCTGATCCAAAGCCAGAGGCCAGGAGCTTCTTCTGGGTCTCCCATGTGGGTGCAGGGCCCCAGGCCTTGGACCATCTTCCATTGCCCTCCCAGGCACATTAGCAGGGAGCTGGATTGGAAGTGGAGTAGCCAGGTCTAGAACCAGTGCTCATACAGGATGCTGGTGCTGCAGCTGGCAGCGTAACCCCTGGTTCCACAATGCCGTGCCCAGGCTGACAGGATTTCTAATGCTGCTGAAACTCTGAATATTTTCTAAGGTTTTTATGGATTTCCTAGTGGGGAATTACAAGAAATTGTGTTAGGAGTTGCTACTGGGGGCAACATAACTCAGGCATTGAGGAGTGGGAGGTTTGATCAAAGAGGAAAATGGAAGAGAGGCTGGGGTGAACATGGCTGTGGCTGCCCGGGGCAAGTTGTAGCTTCTGGAAGCTTTCTGCACTGGGATGTTGAACTCCCGGTGGGAAGCGGTGCGCACAGAAAGGAAAGTGAGAGAGTGCCAAGGAGGCACCTTGCTTACCTTGGAATTCTGCCCAAGGCTGGCCTTGTTTGCATCCCCCAACACACGTGGGGAAGCAGAGCCGAGGAGCAGCACCTCCATACATCACCTCGGTGATCCGGAGGCCGGAGCCAGGCTGCAGGCACATCAGTTCTCTACTGGGATTTCGCCAAGTCCTAGACATACACTATGGGGACCCATGGATAGGCCTGCCGTGCGACCCCCCTATGCTGGGCCTGGCTTATAGCAGTATGCCGAGGCAGACGTTTCTAGTTTCGATCTTGATGGGAATTTCCAAAATGAGGATGTAGCAGCGAGGAACTTTCCATCTAGCTGAGGATCGTGGTAAACAACAAGATGGCGCTGATGCCCTACTCACTGCGTGACTCCACAGCTGATTGATATAGTGTCGGCGTGACTGCACAGCTGAGCGTGATCAAGTGCTGGATTGGAGAGCGTGCATGGATTGTGGTTGGTTGAATTTTGTATATAAGCGGACCGCGGGAGAGGGAAGGCACGCGCCATAAGCGGACCGCGAGAGAAGGAAGGCGCGCACCATCTTTCCCCCTTCTCCCTGTCCCCCACTCTATCCTTGCAATAAAAGTCTACTGAAGACCGATTAGCCACGAGTAGCGTAGATCCTTTGCAGGCGAAGGAGTGACAGGATCGACAATACACCATTTCAATCTATTCTGGAGAATTAAAAAACACCTACTTCCCCCTTCTCCTAGCTGCTGCCTTCTCTACACTGCCTCCTGCCACTCTAGTGAACAGATACAGCCAAGGAGCCTTGGTCAATATCAAGTGTGAACGGTGTGCGTGCACTGGCAGTTGTAGCAAGTGTGTTCATATATCCATGAACTTGATTACAGGGAAAAAAGGGCACATGAAATAAGTGAGGACGTGCCCAAAGAACTCACAGTCACGTACATGACTATCGTGTACAACTCAAAACTTCCCAATTCTTAAAATCTGTTTTTTGAAGATCCACAAAACACACAAAGTTTTAAGACTGGAGGTTTGATTGGTTACTTCAGGTCAGTGCTGTGGTGCAGTAGGTTAAGCCACAACCTGCAGTGCCAACATCCCATCTGGGCACCGGTTTGAGTCCTGGCTGCTCTACTTCTGATCCGGCTCCCTGCTAATGCACCTGAGAAAGCAGAAGAAGATGGCCCAAGTCCCTGGGCCCCTACACTCACATGGGAGATCCTGAAGAAGCTACTGGTTTCTGACTTTGGCCTGGCATGGCCCTAGCAATTGTGCCCATTTGGGGAGTGAACCAGCATATGGAAGATCTCTCTCTGCCCCTCCCCATAACTCCACTTCTCAAATAAATAAATATTTTTCAAAATTGTTACTCCAGATCCCAAGTGGAGTAACATGGAAGGAGGAAGAGCATTGAACAGTCCACTGGGGTATGAGTGTGTTGGCACCTCTGTGCCATCAGGAGGGCAGAAGGGCGTGGCTTAAGAGCGAAGAAACCAGACCCAACATGAGAAGGGCTCAGATCTCAGCTGTGTCGCCAACTGTGTGACCCTGGACAAATACACAACCTTCATTTGCTAAAACTTCCTCATTTTACAAATGGGGATGGGGAGGGAGGAATAGGAATCCAGTTTCAGGTGGCTGGACAGATTCAATGAGGCACAAAGTGCTTAGAGTAGCTCCTGGCACACCGGGTTGATACCTGAGGGAGCAGTAGCACGTATTATTGTCAGTACCTGGCCTAGGAAGCTTTAGCGTGAACTACACCCAAGGAACATAACAGTAAATCTTTTAAAGTTATTCAAGGTCAAAACCCTTTGTGAGCCATTTTCCCCTCCATGTCCTTATTGCAAATGTAATAATAGCAATGCATATTGAATCCTATGCTGACCATTCTCCACTGCAAGGATAAACAGGAGTTTAATCAAGAAGAACCCCAGGGAGGCACTGTATTAGGAACTTCACGTTCTCATACTTAATTCTCACGACCATGTTACCTAGGTTTTATTACCTCCAGCTTATGACAAACTAAAGCTACTGAGGTACCTTAGTGTCTAAATACCTCTCTAGTCAGCGGTTGTTGTCCAGGACTGGGAACTGAGTTTTTGTCCCACCCAGGATCCGTGCCGAAATAGATTTTTCAGATCAGTAAGACTCAAGGAAAGAAACTGGTCTTGTTTATTTAAAACCAGCTGTGTGGACCTGTATGTCCTGAGAGCAATTTCCCAGCTCTGCCTCAAGAAGCTCAGAGGTAATGATACATACATACATACAATGAAGCTCTCGGAAATGATACATCAAGCACATTGGCCTTGCCTGTTTCTGCTGAGCGCGGAAGCTCTGTTGCCGTGTGAGCCCGCTCGGTTGTCAGCATCTGATGCTCTGAGACATAAAGAGAATCCTGGGAAGAATTTCCTTCCTCGCTGTGTATTCTCTGCAGATTGCAAATGCCTCCTTGCTTCCCGCCCTTTCAGAAAGGACAGGCACAGATGTCAGCCGCACGTGCTCACTCGCGGTGGAGCGAAGACAGAACCTGTCCCTGCCTTTGCTGGAAGCCCACGGAGGCCGCCTGCGGTAACTGCTATGCGGGAGGAACCCCAGCACTCGGGGTGGGGAAGGTCCCCGACTGCTTTGCGGCCTAGCATCCACCCCTACTTTCCTGCAAACAGCCCTCGGATTGGATCAGTGGCTGGGGCCATTTGGATATTTCTAACATCACTCACGGGCCATATAAAATTAACAGCTTAAAAATTAGTCTGCTCTAGAGTCATTGGATTTCCAGCGTTGTCTGCAATCGCCTTGGCGGGGCCTCAGGCGGCCACCTGGCAGGACATTCCCCACCTCCGACCCGCCATCACCACCAGCTCCTGCAGAAACAGCACGCGAGCAGCCGCGCATGCGCCGAGGCACAGTCATAGGTGCTATGAGAAAGCAGAAGAAGGGAGGAGAGGTCACAGCTGGGCCTACAGCGCCGAGCCGCTAGCTGGTAAAGCCGGAAAGCCTCCCCAGGCCGAGGCTCTCAGACCGAGCCTCGCAGCTCCAGGCTGAGACTGCTGCTAGGGTCAGGCTCATTGTGGTCACCCCGGAACTTTGTGGGGACCTGGGACTGTAGAACCCAGGTGTCGCCAGCCTGGGGCCAGTCTGGGTGGCCTGAGGGGCTGCCTTTGTCACTCTCCTCCAACTGAGGGCAGACCGAAAGGGGCCATGGGACTGCTGTGCCTCGGCCCTCAGTGCTGTGGGCACTGGGCAGATCCTGACATAAGTGTCTGTGGACAGAGGCCCTGGGCTTGCCCGGGGTTACCAGGCAGAGACCCACGCCCCGGTGGAGGCGGGCTTGGTGGTCTTGGCTTAGTGTTTATCACCCCTGGCATCTTGCGGGCCTGGTGTGCACCCCCAAGATCTTTCAGGGCATGGTGACAGTGAGACTCAGATGTGACCGTCCTAGGGCCTGCCCATGTACTGAGGGGCTGCCTCTGTCACCCCTCCTACAACCTTGGGTGTCATAGGAATGCTGTAGGATTCCGTGCCAGGCTGACAAAACCCAGCATGGAGCAGATCCCGTGGGTCCCAGGCCAGTGCCTGCAGACAGAGCCCATGGAGCCGCCTCAATTCCCAGAAGAGTTTCCTGGTCCTCGCTGAGCAGCTTTAGCCGGGAGGCAACGTCACCTGTGGATGACAGGTGCAGCAGGCAGCAGTGACCCCACCTCAAAATGCACGACAGAGCTAAATGTTGAGACCTGAACCGGTAAAACTGTTGGGTGAAAACATAGGGGAAGTCGTTAAGGACATTAGAACGGGAAGGATTTTCTAGATCAGACCTGAAAAATACAGGAAGCAAAAACAGACAAATCTGATGGCACCACACTAAAGAGCAAAGGGAACAATCAACCAAGACACAGCTTATAGAACTGGAGAAAGTACTTGCAAACCACACGTCTGACAAAGGGTTAATCTGCAGACTATATAAGGAACTCAATAGCAAACAAATAATCCAATTTTTAAAATGGGCCACAGGTCTAAATGGATATTTATCAAAAGAAGACAAATATATATATGACCAACAGTACATTAAAAAAATGCTCAACATTGGCAATCATCAGGGAAATGCACATCAAAACTCCAGAAGATTGTCAGTACTGGTGAGGATGTGGAGAACGGGGAGTGCCTGCACACTGTTGGTGGGGATGGCCGCTCGTGTAGCCATGTGGAAAACGGTACGGAGGTTCCTCACACTGGAATTCGATCTACCACATGATGCAGCAATACTATCACTGGGTCTATATCCCAGGGACATGAAGGGAAATTATCTTCAGCCATAACAGACAGATGCAATCTTGTCACTTGTAACAGAATGGTGAAGTGGAGGTTACCATGTTAGTGAAACAGAGAAGGCGCGTACAGACAATGTCCCATGATCTCACTCATACGTGGAGTCTAAGAGATAGGTGATCTCATAGACGTTAGTGATAGAATGGTGGGTACCAGAGCCGCGGGAGGGAAGCAGGGAGGGACAGTGGGCAAAGGCTGATTGACGCTATTAGGTTGTAGCCAGATAGGAGCAAGAAGTTCTGGGCTCCACTGCACAGTGCTGCAGCTACAGATAGTGTTAATCCAAAGTATATTTCTCTCTCTCTCTCTTTTTTGACAGGCAGAGTGGACAGTGAGAGAGAGAGAGACAGAGAGAAAGGTCTTCCTTTTTGCCGTTGGTTCACCCTTCAATGGCCGCCGCGGCCGGCGTGCTGCGGCCGGTGCACCACACTGATCTGAAGCCAGGAGCCAGGTGCTTCTCCTGGTCTCCCATGGGGTGCAGGACCCAAGCACTTGGGCCATCCTCCACTGCACTCTCTGGCCACAGCAGAGAGCTGGCCTGGAAGGGGGGCAACCGGGACAGAATCCGGTGCCCTGACTGGGACTAGAACCCGGTGTGCCGGCGCCGCTAGGCAGAGGATTAGCCTGTTGAGCTGCGGCTCCGGCCTTCTCTATTTCAGAAAAAAAACCAAACCAAACCAAACCAAACAAAAAAAACACCTAGATGATAGGGCAAGAAAAGGATTTGGCCTTCACTTCCAGCTTTATCCCTTTTCTCAAGGGGTGGATGTACATTTCTGTTGGGGTCATTTCTGTTCAGTAAAATGTTGATTTCTGAAACATTAGGAATTAAGGCAACTTAAGTTTACTAGCTGTCAATGCAAACAACACAACGAAAATAACAGACTGAGGAAATGGTACCCTCCACCTTATTATTTTTCCAAAGGTGCACCCAGTAACAACTCCCGGAAGACATGACACCCACTCATTTATTACATCTGGGCTCTCGATTCTGGAAGCATGTCTGAGTCACCTGTAGGACTTTTAAAATTCCAGATTCTCAGGCCGCATCCCAGACCAATTAAGTTAGTAGCCTGCCACCAGTATTTTTGAAATTGCCTTGACGATTTCAGTGTGTCGTGGAGGTCGAGGACTCCACTGTAGCAGTAGCTGGTGAGTTTCTTTTACATATGGTGGAACATGCATCTTAGCTGGAGAGATGCTAAAGAGTAGAAAAACTCAAAACCCAAACACAGCCTTGCATCCGAGATTTAAGAAAACAGGGGATTGTTGTTACTGACAGTCCCCCCCGCCCCCGGAGGGTTCAGAATGTGAACCATCTACTGAGTCCCAGCAGTTCTGCAGGAGAACTAGTGTCTTTGAAAATTCTACTATACCCGAGTGATGATTAAGTTTCCTATAGTTTCTAGGCAGGAAGCTTAAACATGAACCCGGATGTATGAGACTCCTAAACGGAAAAAAAAGGAGAGACCAAAATGAAAAGCACCGCGCAAAATGCACACGACTCCCCTTGTTGCCGAGTGTGCTCCAGTGTCCCTGTGTCTACCCCTAGAACTAGCTCAGTGCATTGATCCATTGGGATCCTCTACCCCCATCACCAAGGCAGAGAGCAGATGTTCACATTTTTAGCATCAAGGAAAATGTCCCCTCAGCTGGGGTCCTGGGCAGCCAACTTACCCACAGCGTTTGCCTTACGGGTGGTGACTGCACAATGCCATTTTAATTCTTGGTCTCAGTTGGAATCTCGCAGACGCGGAATTTGATAGCAGCATGCGGTCTTGGCTGGACCTCAGGAGACTTTAAGACTTACTGATTTCTTTCTAGGAGGATATTTGTGATTCTACTGCTGGCATCCAGGTCTCAGTGTATTACTGTACCTACACCAGGTTTGTGCATTCTGCAAAGCCTGTCGATGCGGCCAAATGCCAGCCATGAAACTGACCTCTTGAGAAGCTGCAATTAACTTCCACCTGCTCGTCACTTTTTGGCCTACCCACCAGCTAAGCTGGAGACATATTTCTTCTCGTCTACAGCCACGCTGCCCACCAGGCAATTAGGGAAACAGATTGAGATTATGTGTGAAAATCAGCATTACAGTAGGAACAATTAGGATCCTCATTTACTGAAGATGACTTGCTCATCAGAAACTAATTAACTATTACGTTGAAAATACACTCAAGAAATAGCAGAAGAGTTCATATTTAATACCTCCTTCTTTCCTTAAAAGCAGTTTGTTACATGGCAGCTTAATAATAAATCAATAGATCTTTGATTCTAGAGGTAGGTTCAGACAGGAAAAAGATGGGTTCACTTAATTAAAGAAGCGAGCAAATGGCGAGGACAACAAAGGAGAACCTCAAATCTCAGAGAAGCTGGACAGGGGTTCTAGGGAACGGAGAAGCCTCTGGCATAAAATGCAGTAACCTAAGCCTCCTTGCGAAAGACCAGGTAAATATCTGCATTCTCTGCTGGTTTATTCAGGTTTAGTATCTTCTGCTTAACATCTTAACACCTGGAAGGTGGGGCAGTTAAGCTGATTAAGAATACAGTTTTGGGGCCAGCGCTGTGGCTCACTTGGTTAATCTTCCTGTGGCACCGGCATCCCATATGGGTGCCGGGTTCTAGTCCCGGTTGCTCCTCTTCCAGGCCATCTCTCTGCCATGGCCTGGGAGGGCAGTGGAGGATGGCCCAAGTGCTTGGGCCCTGCACCCCATAGGAGACCAAGAGGAAGCACCTGGCTCCTGGCTTCGGATCGGAGCAGCTCCAGCTGTAGCAGCCATTTGGGGGGTGAACAAACAGAAGGAGGACCTCTCGGTCTCTCTCTCACTGTCTATAACTCTACCTGTCAAATAAAAAAAAAAAAAGAATATAGTTTTGCTTCTTAGTTAACTAATGCTTAGTATTTTTCACCACTTGAAAACCGTCTTCATTTTCTCCCTTGTGATTTTCTTTTCCACGTGTATTACAATGGCAACGTTTAGTCATCTTGTAGTTGATCTCAGCGGTGATTCGGATGTCAAGCTTATCAATGTGCTGCTTTTTCTCAGACTTAACTGCGTCCATATTCTTCTATTAATATTTGTAGAAGAACTGGACACGCATTTTGTCAGATTCCAAAGGAACATGCTGTCTCCCGAGAAGATGTCAGGAAGAATCAGTAACCACACGCATTTGGAATCTTGTTGGTCATTCGCAGATTGCCACAGATTAATAACACCAAACTTAGCAGCACTTGTTCTACGCCAGGCACTGGTTTTAGTGTTTTATGTTGCATTACCTGATTTCTTCCTTAAAACAATCTCATTACAGTCTCCTGTTGAGAAATGTGCACACTATGAATTTTCACCACGTGCCCCAGGATACGCAGTGAGCACACCTTGAATCTGGATGAGAACTGGGGATGTCAGTGCCGGATGCTATGCTATGCGGGAAGTTACTCTTTCTATTCTCAGGATCATGACAGTGGCTACTTAATAGTTACACTTAATGTGTCTTTCATTTGCATAGAACAAAACACTTTTACATGCCTTATTGTACTTTATAACCCTTTTTTGCCGTGTAGTATAAATACATATTGAACATATTTTTCTTATTAGAGACTTTTAGCCAGGATTGGCAACCACCGGTTTATTATGCATGCATCAAAGTGGTTGATTGTGCTTGACAGCCACACAGAGTAAGATGCTGGCTTCTAAGTTGTTAACAGATAGTTAAACTATAACATTCTGCCTTGCTTCTTAATGAAACTATAATTCATTGTCTTTGTTAGTTACTAGAGAATCTTAGGGCAAAAATGGCAAGAGCACCAAGCAAAAATCAACCCTTTAGGATTTCCTGGTGAATGTTTATTTGTAGCTGATGGGAGCAGGAAGGGGCGTGATGGCTGATGCGGAGTGTGGAGGAGCTGGTCTGAATTGCTTCCCTCAGTCCTGAGGAAAGGGGAGGGGAGTCCATTCTAGGACCGCAGTAGTCAAGTGCACCACAGGAGGAGGAAGCAAATGAGAGCCCATGGGGAGCAGGGAGGAATGTGGGATCAGATCAGACCCTTAGTCTGCCTTTGGTGGTTTTCTGTTGCTTTAATTAAACATCCATAGATAGGGTGATTGATGAAGAGTTGAGGTTTATTTAGTCACAATACCGGAGACTAGGCAGTCCAAGAATACAGAGCTAGCATCTGGGTAGGGCCTTCTCGCTGCATCTTGACATGATGAAGGGCGTGCAACCGCGAGAAAAAGCAAGTGTGCCAGTAGGGGCTCCCTTATTGTAAAGTCACTGATGGCACCGTGGGTCCCCACCCTCTTGGCCTCACAGCATCCTAATTGTCTCCCAAAGGCCCACCTCTAAATGCCATTAACATAGGAATTGGGGATTTCATTTTCCAAAACAGACCCTTTGGGAGACATTAAAACCACACACATTTAAAAAAAAATTTATTTATTTATTTGAAAGGCAGAGTTACAGAGAGAGAGGAGAGAGAGAAAGAGAGAGGTCTATCCACTGGTTCACTCCCAAATGGCTACAATGACCGGGGCTGAGCGAGGCCAGAGCCAGAAGCCAGGAGCCAGGAGTGTCTTCCTGGTCTCCCACATGGGTAGCAGGAGCCCAAAGACCTGGGCCATCCTCTGCTGCTTTTCCCAGGCCATTGACATGGAGTTGGATTGAAGTGGAGCAGCCAGGACTTGAACTGGCACCCACTTAGGATGCCTGAACTGCAACCGGTGGCTTTCCCTGCTCTGCCACAGAGCCGGCCCCCACATCTATTCTTTCTGCCCTCCCCTGCACTCCTGCTTTGGGCTTTGTCTCCGAGGACAAGGGCTGCAGAAGCAGTGGGACAGTCTGGGGATAGAGCAGCAGACCAGCAGGTGCAGTTTGAAGGAGGCCGGAAGGAGAGTCCTCCCTAGACTCAGGGTCTTGTCCAGCCCCAAAGTCACCAGGTTACAGCACAGCCTTGGCAAAGAGCAGGCACAAGCAGGGCTCCTGGTGTCCCCAGGCTCTGGGCTTCCTGGTCAGGAGATCCTTTGAATGTTGCTGTAATGGAAGTTTTCTCTCTTTCTTTCATATTGAAATATAGTTCATGTGCCATATACTCCATTCCCTTAAATATCTCACAGGTTTTGCTATATTCACAAGATTATGCAACCATTGCCATTAGCTAATTCTGTGATATCTATTCTGCAATGGGAATTTGATAAAATTTTGGTCCCTCCCACACCCTCTTCCTTAGAGAAGTGCTTGTACAAATGAATAGTTCTGTAGTTTTTCTTAGCCCAGCTGTGGCAGCATGGAGAAGCAATTAATGCATGGAAGAGTCCAGAATGATGTTTCTGTGCATTTAATCAGGTGCCCCAGTACTCAGGACTCCACATTCTGTGTTTATCCTGATGCCTGGTTCTTCAAATAAATCCCTGAGTTAGGGAGCCCCCGTGGTATGTGACCCTGGCCTCCTTCAGCACCAGTTTTGGCAGACATACCTGGCACCTATATTTGAGGAACACATGCAGCTGTCTTTTGCATGTTCATGAAAATTATAAGGTGTGACCTGAGCACTTCTTTTTTTAATTATTATAATTCCTTGATTCATAATCAGAAATTCCAGTTCAGTGGCAAGCTGCCTTTCTTACGGGTGAGTTGAAGAGATGGGCCAAAGATTAATGCACCCATTAGAAGCAGGAGCCAAAGCATCTGGTTTCCAGGAAATGGGACCATTCCCAGCAAATCACTTAATCACTCCTACGTGAAGAGGCCAAGGATCCCAACTTCCACTAACCTTATCACCACGGGAAGAGCAAAAAATATTTCATGTGGCCCAGTAGGCAGTGAATAGAGAGAATAAAACTGGAAGGAGACAGATGGGTCAAATAGAGGGAAAAGAAAAAAAAATCTCCTAGTAGCAGGAGAGGCAGGAAGAATGGGCAGGAATCAGGATGGACAGTCAGCAGCAGCCGTTCCCAACTGCACCCGGTCCTCTCTGGAAGATTCCAAGCTGGGTCATATTCTTTTAACAACAATAAAAGTGGTTCCTTTGAAAAGCAATGTAAGGGGAATCAATAATGTCGTAATAATTTGAAAACATTGTACTGTTTAGCCAAAGAAATGCTAAAGGAGCCAGGTTTAAAAAAGTCAGTGCTACTCTACTTGGTAGCACAAATGTGTGGTCATTTTCAGAATCAGGTTTACTGAAGTATGTCCCCAGATCTTGGAGAAAGACTCCCCAGCTCCCCAAGCATCTCCACTCTGGCCACTGCACAGCTACTTAGGATTCAGTAAGATCAGGAGACAGTGCTACGTGCCAATGGGCGGAAGGCCACCTGCTCTCGAGAGCTCTGGGGGACTTCCTGGCTATACACTGTCCCTGCAGCATTGTTCTGGTCAGGGTGAACGGTCACCACTAGTGGGCAAAGGCTAAGAAATTCAAAAGAGACATTTTGTTCTCTCATAAAAATCATTTATTGGCACACCAGAAAGGATGACTTTTTTTCTAGTACAGTAGCATTGTGCGTCTCTAGCAGTGATTCCGTGTAAGCTACATGTTACAAGTCAGTGGAGACCTAATTACCAGGAGGACTTTAGTAAAGTACAAGGGTAACTATGAGGCCACAGCGGCCCAGCCATCAAGTAAATCAAATAGCAACGAGTGTTGTCCCGCAACAGAGTTGTAGCCAAGGAAAACCAAGATGGACATTAACAGGATAGCACCCATTCAATAAATTAGGTACAGTTAACTAGAAAATCATTATGACCTATAGAAATCATCAAAATAAAGGAAGCACAGAAATAAATCATTAGCTATTTACATGTATTACTTTCCCCCAAACTTTAATTTGTTAGCTTTTCCATCCTATCCCTTTCCTTCTATTTGTTATTATTATCATTTTTTTCATGGTGAACATTTTAGCTCACGGGAAACTATTTGGATAACTAATCAGAACTTCTTTCCAGAGCCTACTTTTGCTAAGACGTGACTGCTGTCAGACAAGGAATCAGAGGGCCGCTTGGCTAAGTCCATGTCTGGAAGTGAGAAGCATCGCGACTACATTGCACTGCTGTTCTACTCTCCGTCACGGGGCGGCCACGCGAGCTGATGTTTTCCCAGCATTGTTCGCACTACTCCGGGAAGTAAGGTGGTGAGTAGCAGCAGAGTGCATGAGCTTCCCGTGACAGGCACAGAGAGTGTTACATGGGGATGGCGTGTGTATCCTGAGAGTGTGACAGTGCCCACTCCACGCAGGACCCCGGTTCCTGAGAACGGGGCCTGTGCCCTCGGGTCACTAGCTTCCTTTATGCCATCCACTTTTAAGGCTTAGCATAGTTGTAGCATCAACACATATGAATGCTGACACCGTTTCTGCCAGAGAAAGGCCCTGTGATGAATGTTAGCAGGTACCACGATTAAAGACAACACAGTGGAAAAGGCCTTGAGTTGGTCCATTTCTGGTGCTACAGCCAGAATACGTGGATTTTTGCCATTGTTCTAGGGAACATGAAAACTCTTGCCAAGCAGCTTCTTTGACCTTTGTCTATTTCCTGTCTGCTACAAATGCAAATTTATAATCATTTTAGTTTTGCTTCATTCTCCCACTACACTATAAGCTCCAGGAGGCAGGAAGCGCACCTGTTCACCCAGCTCTGTGTCTCCACAGTGTTGAACTAAAACACAGTGCCTGGTCCATAGTATGTTCTCCATTAAAAATTTGTAAAGGAGTCCCAAATCATCAATTCCCCTGGCCTGCCTATGTCTACAAGCTTTCCGATTTTGTAGCAAGGCCTGCCCCAACGATGGGGCCGTCCTAAGGATCCTAGCGTGATGTAAACCTGTGTAAACCTGTATTTGTGCTTCAATGGGTGGTGAAACTTCTCAGCGCTAGGCTCACTCTGCCCACCTCCCAACGAGGAGCTCTGCAGAGCTGACGCTGCATGGGAGGGACAGGGCAAGGGCATTCCAGGGAGTAAGCTGCAAGCTCCAAATTCAGCTCTTTCTTCCCTACCTCCCCCTACCACCTCTTTCCCAACAGAAAGCTCAAGAAAATAGTTACTGCGAGAACATTCTCTGGGCAGTGCCAGTTCAATAAGTCACCAATAACATGATCGGACGAGAAGCAAAATAGAACTCACCTACAGAGAAACTTAAGTTAAATCAAAGCAAAACCTGGGGGTGGCGAAGTGGCGTGGCGGGCTGTCTGGGTCTGTGGTTGGTTAGAATCTCTGGATATGGAAGCGAACACAGGCATGGCAGCAGTGGGGAGACGTGGAGGGGTAAGGGCAGAGCTGTGGGTGTGAAGACCGTGGAGGACCAGCTGTCTTCTCCCGCCTCTCCTTCTCCCGCCTGCTCGCTGTACCCCTCTGTGTGGCTGGCTGAGCGCCTTGCCCTGGCTCTCGCAGGCGGAGGTGAGACGGGCAGCTGGCGTCTCCACGCACATCCTTAGGCTATTGACGCTCTGCTGGAGTAGAAGTCGGGGACCTGCAGCCCGGTGTGAAGCGTGACCTGGGGAACGAGACTGTGAGTGCCGCGAGGCCCCACGGGAACCCCCACCCCAGTACACGGTGCACCGTGGGTGTGCCTCTAACTCAACATGCGATCTCTTTGCTTCCCTTTAACATCTGTTTCAGTGGGCATCGAAGAGAACCGCAGCAGAAATCGGCCTGGCCACCTTGGTGGGCCCTCAAATCCTGGTGGTGTTTGATAAAACGAGGGTACTTTGAAAAGTTCATGGAAAAATGGAACTGAAAGGTTTATGTTGGCACAAAAAATTCTGAAATCATATTTTTTCAGTGAGCATTTTCCATGCACTCTTTGAAGACCTTGCCTGTGGTTCTCAGTCATGCACCTCTTTTACAAGCTGCGGGGAGACTGTGCTCCTTATGAATGCCAACAGGGCCCTGACCCGCCTGAAGCCACACTGGCCAGCCACACCGCAGGAGCCTCTACCGGACCCACGGATGGAGGGCAGACTGGCAGAGACAGCCCCTTCCTCATTATGGGACCCCGGTTATTCCAGCCAGGGCAAGCCCCTCTTCCTGAGGTTGGACAGGTGACTGTCAGCTATGAAGAAACATAGGTTTGTTTATTTATTTATTTTTTTGACAGGCAGAGTTAGACAGTGAGAGAGAGAGAGAGACAGAGAGAAAGGTCTTCCTTCTGTTGGTTCACCCCTCAAATGGCCGCTACGGCCGGCGTGATGCACCGATCCAAAGCCAGGAACCAGGTGCTTCCTCTTGGTCTCCTATGCAGGTGCAGGGCCCAAGCACTTGGAACATCCTCCACTGCACTCCCGGGCCACAGCAGAGATCTGGCCTGGAAGAGGAGCAACCGGGACAGAATCCGGCGCCCCAACCGGGACTAGAACCCGGGGTGCCGGCGCCGCAGGCGGAGGATTAGCCTAGTGAGCCACGGCGCCAGCCGAAACATAGGTTTATTAACACAGGGGTACTCTAAAGGTCTGTGGAAAACTGAATTAAGTTTATGTTGGTGCAAAAAACGTGGAACTTCATACAAAGTGTTCCCATAATGTGCATTTTTATGAACTTTCTGAAGACCCCTTGCATGCATGGATTTCAGATTTCTTGTACCAAAATAAACTGATCTTTTAATTCAATTTTCTATGAATTCTCTGAAGTACTCTTGTACTGTTTCGCCAACTCCTGTTCCATCTCAAGCCTCAGTGGGTAGCTGCGTGGGCAAGGTTGTTAACCATGTCATGCAGTACAGGTGGAAGACATCTTCCCTGGAATGCCTGGGACTAAAAAGCCTTAACAGAATTTGGGAGATTTCTAGATTCAGGAATACTTGCACCGACTTTATAGTTGCGCATCTCTGATCCCAGAGTCTGAAATCCAAAATGCGCCAGGCCCTGAAGCTTTCTGGGCATCCTCAGGTTTTAGGGATCAGGGACTTAGCTTACTGGTGAAGAAGCCTACATCCACACTGGAGAGCCTGAGTTTAAGTTCCAGCTCTGGTTCCCAGTTCCAGCTTCCTGCCAGTGAAGACCCCGGGAGGCAACTGGGATGGCACAAGTAATTGAGTCCCTGCCACTCACATGGCAGACCTGGGTTGTGTTCTTGGCTCCTGGCATCAGCCCTTGACCTGGCCCCAGCCCATGATGTTGTGGGAATCTGGGGACTGAACTAGTAAACAGGGCTCTCTCTCTCTGTCCATCTGTCTTTTCGTCTCTCAGATAAATAAATAAAACTGTAAAAATCTTCTGGGGGAGGGTACTGTGGCGCAGTGGTTAAGCCACTGCTTGGGATGCCTGTGCCCATATCAGCACCCCAGCTTCACTTCAGATCCAGCTTCCTGCTAATGTGCACACTGGGAGGCAGCAGAGAATGGCTCAAGGACTTGGGTCCCTGCCACCCCTGTGGGAGACCTGGATGGAGTTCCAGGCTCCTGGCTTCGCCTGGCCCAGCCCAGGCTATTGCAAGGAGTAAGCCAGCGGATGGAAGATCTCTTACTTTCTCTCTCCGTGGCTCTGCCTTTCAAATAAAAATAAACAAATAAATAAACTTAACAGAAAAAACCTTTCTGGGTTTTGGAGGATTTCAGATGTTGGATTTTCAGACTGGGGATGCTCACCCTGTCTTTCCTTGTCAGTGCCTTTATCTATAGATACTCAGACCATTCTGGAAATCCCTAAGGCGCATCCAGTATGACATTCTTTGGAAAGAAACAGCTAAAAATTGTGGAGAGCTCTGAATGAGGTCTTCCTGCGTTTCTCTTCTAGGGAAATTGATGGTTTTATTTCTTACCATGTGAAGGCTGAACTCAGAGAGATTAGATTTCAGCCTCTTGGAAAGAGGCTGAAGACAGAAGGCTCAGTGAGTCAGACAACAGTGAGTTTCTAAAAATCACCTGCATTCACTTGAGTCTCACGCCCTGTCCTCAGGCAGCCATTTGCTGGATGAGGTTGATGGTTGCTAATGGGAGGTTCAGCTCAGGAGGGTGAAATCCTCCATCCTGAGTCCTGATGGTGGCTGGCAGGGCTCTGAGCCCTCCTATTCCACTCCCAGCACACCAGCCTCTCTGCCCTTCCCTGCCTCTGGGAGGCCTCAGGCCCTTTGCACTGGCTGTCCCCTCTGCCCGGAAGGCTCCGCACAGCTCGTTCCCCGCTGCCCTAGGAGCTCGGTTCACCTGTGCCTGCAGGAAGGCCTACCTGCGCCAGCCCTCCTGGATCAGACTCCAGGTGCCTTCTGCAGCCCAGCACTCTCGATTCCTTTGCTCACCTGGGTCTTCTCTCCACTGTACTCTTTTCTCTTTCTGACACACCATATAACTAATGCTATCATTACGCTTATGAGTCTTCACCTGTCTCTTGTAACCACAGTGAGAGCTAATGAGGCCAAGATTTTTATCCCTCCCCCCACTGATATGTTAAAGGCATTCTATACGTATTTGTTTGATGAATGAATGAATGAGAGGAACTTGTTTCAGATCTACAGTAAATCATGAGTAACTGTCTTAAGGCAGGAACTAGGTTTTCTTTTTATATTTGACAGGTAGAGTTAGACAGAGAGAGAGAGAGAGAGAGAGAGAGAGAGAGAGACAGATCTTCCTTGTGCTGGCTCACCCCCCAAATGGCCGCAATGGCTGCAGTTATGCCGATCCAAAGCCAGGAGCCAGGTGCTTTCTCCTGGTCTCCCATGCGGGTGCAGGGGCCCAAGCACTTGGGCCATCCTCCATTGCCTTCCTGGGCCACAGCAGAGAGCTGGCCTGGAAGAGGAGCAACCGGGACTAGAACCTGGTGCCCATATGGGATCCCGGCGCCGCAGGCCAAGGATTAACCACGTGAGCCACGGCGCTGGCCCCCAGGAACTAGGTTTTCTACTCCCATGGCACCTGACCAAGCTGGACAAGAGCACAGAGAAGATGCTCAGATTTTCTGATCGTGAAACTGGTAACGTCCAGCTACATCTTCACTTCTCATTGCGTTTGTTTTCATGCTAGTTGGTTAAAGTCTTTTCACTCTTGGAGGTGAAACTAAAACTTGGAGGGATGATCATTAGCCGCCAGGAAGACTTCCACTTTCCCATGTGCTGTTAACTATGCCGTGGTCAAGTATGAGGGTACTGGGCAATGTTCATGGAAAAAACTGGAATTAAAAGATAAGCACAGTTTGGTGCCAAAAAATTTGAGATCATGCATAGTTTTTTCATAATATGCATTTTCCATCAACTTTGTGATGACATGTATGGATTTCAAAGTTTTGGGCACCAAAATCAATTTGTCTTTGAATTCCACTTTCCCACGTCCTTTGTGAAGTCCCCTGTATAAAGAAGGGGCTCAGGCCGATGTGGAGTCACATCGGTTGTGCACGTCGGGCCCCTCTCCCCTGTCCTCAGAGTCATAGCCTCGGCCTTACACTCTCGGTTTTCTCTGGGGTCTGCCCCCGCTGCCCACAACCGGCCAGCAGGAGCAGCGTCGGCTTCGAGGGGCGAGGTGCTTACCTGCACGTTCCTGTTGAGGCTGACGGCAGGGAAGAACAGGCCCTCCACGTTCTCGAACGCAATGGGACCTTGCTGTTCATCGTTGATAAAAAATGTCAACGTTTTTCTGTTTAAGTCGAGCAGGACCCCAACGGTGGCCCCTTTTCCGATCCCTCCCTCGGTTCTGTGGGAAAAGAAAATGAGTAGGTTTCATTCCAGAAGCTCCTCTTTTCTTCTTTTAAAAAATAGTTAATTAAACCAGTGCTTTTCAGCCTGTTTTAAATTACTGCCCCTAGCACCCCCCAAGCTTTTTAAACATTGTTTTCTCCTAATGATCCCTCTGCACAGTGTTTTAATGCCACACGCTTGTTTATGTGCTGACTGTGTATCTGTGATTCATGTAGATATAAAAAGGGTGCACGGTTTTGTCCTCATCCCACCAATTGTCCCTCCCTCGGGGGACAGAGCTGCCCCTGATGCGAAGGCATGAGCTGCTCTGCTGTCGCTGATACTGAATTCGTTCACACAGCGCCACTGCCACTGGGCCCAGCAGCAGACAATACAGGCTTCCAGCTCCCAGCGCTCTGACTGTAGCTATGAAGCGTCGTTCAATATAAAACAACTGAATCTGATCGTCAAAATAAAGAAGCTCTTAGGTTGAACCTAAAGCATATGCATAAAAATTGGATTTGGGGTTTTATGCTACCCATGAAATGGAAAATTCATTCCAGAAAGATGCTCATGTTTAGCATGTTGAATTTAAACTAAGAAGTTAGAGGCTGTCCTTAAAGTGACAACACTGCAGAAGGGGTTCTTCCCGGCGAGGGGAGGTAATTACATGACAGGAAACTCAGTGGTGCTAAGGAACCCGCATATCACTGATCTCACAAAACTCTGTCTTGTGCTTCAGTTGTTGGACTCGCAAAATCCCATTAAACATGGACGATCAGTTTTGTGTTTGTTCCCTCTCTAACAATACTGAACTTCCTCCTCATCTCGGCAGAGCACAGGAATTTCAGAATTACCATTCATTTCCTCTTGCGCCCAGAATACAGGCTGTTCACAGCCACTGAAGGACGGGTTTACAAATAGCATCTTGTCATTCCCAGGTTTAACAGTGACAGCACAAGTGACATGCAGTTAGCAAGCAGACGTGTTCAGCCTTAAGAACACGTATGCTGGTAGTGTTACTTATCCACTCCTTTCCTCCAAAGGAAAGAGGCAAAAGGGGAAGATGTAAGCATGGGGGATCAGTGATCTAAAGGAATCTAGTGTCAGAGAGTTCCCCAAAACGTCAACCACTGAGGGCAGCCGCGTCTCTACTCCCTTAGTTGGAAGAGTGCATGGGGGCCAGCGCTGGGGTGCAGGTTAGTTTTCCGCCTCTGGCGCTGGCGTCCCATATGAACCCTGGTTTGAGTCCTGGCTACACCTTTCCTGATCCAGCTCTCTGCTATGGCCTGGGGAAGCAGTGGAAGATGGCCCAAGTGCTTGGACCCCTGCACCCAAGTGAGAGATCTGGAGGAAGCTCCTGGCTCCTGGCTTCCCGTCGGCACAGCTCTGGGCTGTTGGGGCCATTTGGGGAGTGAACCAGTGGATGGGAGACCTCTCTGTCTCTCCTTCTTTCTATCTGTAACTCTACCACTCAAATACAAAGCTGGATTTCCTCCCCGACCCCGCCACGGCAGCAACACCAATGAGAACGTATCCTGGGGGATAAACAAAAGACATTCTCCGCTTAGGAAATCTGTGAAAAGAACACAACTTAATGAAAACAGAAGACTAGGGGGAAAATGGAAAGTATGTATTAAATTATAATTTCTATATTTTGGCACCAGAAGAAAACCTTAAGGAAACTACTGAATTCTCCCTAGATGTCTTCTTTCATCCACTGAGAGGATTCTCCGAGTGCAAAGCTATCCTGATCGGCATCCCTACGCCTTGGTTTAAGGAGCAGCTTCTGTTCTGAGTAGAAGTGTTGATAACTAGTGTAACAAGCATGGTCTCTGTGTTTACAGGTGTCTCCAGTGGGAGACATCTTCACACATCTCATTTCATCTCTAGAGCATTTCTGTGTGGGAAAATATTATTATCCCAATTTGGTGGATTTGTTAACTGAGGTTCAGAAACATGAGACAACTTGTCCCCCAAGCACTTTCCTACACACTGCAGGTGCAGGCTTCAGAATCTTGGGTGGTTTACGATGGCTATGCACGGGTACTCTGAGTTTCAGGCCACAGCAATGCAGAAAATAAGCCACCAGCACAGACTCCGCTAAGAGTAGTGCATCGCCTGTGCTTCTTAATGAAGCCCAGCCCCTGCTGCACTTCCTTAATGTTGCCCTTGTAACAAGGCTTTGAACTTGGGCTCGCTCTCCTGACCAGAAGCCAACGTGAAGAAGGCTTGGTTTGGGGGCTGCAGGGTACCTGTTGGTGTGCGAGTTGCTGTGCATGAACCAGCTCCGGTTATTGTCCACATACATTGCCCAGGCTTTGTCGTCCTTTCCTAACATCGCATCCTTCGTCACGTCGATGCGAGCCACGCCAAAGGCAGGATCAGGGTGGTTGTCATAGCGGTCTACCGTGAGCTCCCAGTAGTGCACGCCCTTGGAGAAGCCGGTCTTCCCCAGCACCACCCGGTCATCATAGCTGCTGCAGGTCACCGTCAGGTTGTCATTGGAGAAGATGATGTCTGAGTGCGCCGAGCCAGGGTCAAAAGCGAACCAGGCCACTGGGAAGAACAGAGAGGAACTGGGTTACTAAGGTGCACCCGGCAAGCTGAGCATCATAACACACTCCTGGGCGGGTGAGGTGCACTCTGTTGCGTTCATGCTGCCATGCGGGGGGAAGTGCCTGGGGCCGGAGGGGCCGTGAGTGAGCAGACAGGGGCACGTCCTGGGAGCTGGTACTCTGCCCCAGAAGCAGGCAGAGGACACACGACCGATTCAGCAGGGGTTACCTGGCTTAGACTGCACTCCCCACCAGCTGATCCGGGAGTGAAGTGGCATCGGTTTTGGAAGGTGCAAGTTCCTTCGCCTGGTGACGGGCAGAACAGTGCACCAGAGGCATAAAGGGAGAGGGGATGCACTAAGCCTGAGTGACCCCTGAGGCAGGGAGGCTAGGATCTAGAGCCCTGGATGGAGGGGGGATAAAACACACGGAGTGAAGGCAGGAAATTCCCCCTCGGCAGAAGTGCTGGAATCTACTCACTTTGACAGTTACCTTGGCTCTAAGGAAAGCTCACGGGCTGTGAGGCTATCTGCAACGTCAACTGATTTTCATGAGCGACTGTGACGTGAGTGCAGGACACTTTGCTTCCTCCATAATGAACATACAGACTGTGTGTTACTCCTAAAACTAACCGCACAATGTTTTGCCGGAGCTGGAGCTTTTGTGGATATTAGGTGCAGACAGAATGATGTCTTCCTACAAGTTGTTATGCCCCAAACTCTAAAAGCTGCCTACAAATAACATCATCTGGCCAGACAGAGTTCCTGACTTATTGCACCTGTGAGCCACCTCACATGCACTCCGGGCTTTGCTATTCACAACAGAATAAGCTGATTTCATACCTGCCAACAGCTTTTTAATGTCAACTGTGGGCGTTCCGAGTGAAAGGCATGGGGGAGAGAAACAGGAAGCAAAAGTGACATCGATAAGCATGCCTCTTTTGATAGACAACTCCCCAAAAAGAGCTCAGTCTACAATACGGCACACACTGCAACAGTCGGTCTGACTCGTATCGTTATCTGCATTAGGGCTCATAAAGAGGGCTTTAGGTTGACTTATAAAAAACTGGGGGTGGGGGTAGGGGGTGGGGAGAGGTAAGTTTGGGCTATAACATTAAAAAATACAGGCATCTTTTCCATTTCCTCCAAGAATTTGAGAAACTGATAACAGAGTTAAAATGACAATTAGACAATTTTATTGATGTAAGAGAAGCTGCCACCATTTATTTGTGAAGGAAATTGTGAGCACACCAATCACACAAGTAGAAGTAACAATTACAATAGGGATACTTGCCTAATTGAGAGTAAGGTGCAGACTGTGTCTCAAAATTGCATCCTATAAAGAGATACTACACATCAAAGCTATGAAACAACCGATGATAGAAATTATCTGTATACATTAGAAAGCACCAGGTGACTACAGTCACTAAGGCCTGATTCATGAAAAAACATCGCCCTTTTTACGTCAACTTACTTGGCTGGATATTAATGCTTTTCTGCTCTTTCGAAAGGAAAAGTTCATCTTCTTACCATTTAATAAGTCCTCCTCCAGTTGATTCTAAACTCTGCAGCTTAAATTTTCATCATCTTCCAAGTTCAATGTTTTCCACTAATGCTTCTGCATTAAGAAAACTGACTATTTTAAAAATGAGAAAAATTTACCCCATTGAAATGCAAAAGTTCCTGGATCCCTGATGAAACACTGCTGTGGACCACCGTTTCCTGCCTCTCTAACTGTGGCTGAGCTGAATGGTCTTTCTCGGGATTTGGGCCCCAGTTGACTTACAGACACCTTTTCCATTTCTCCTACTATGTCAATCCTCCCCTGAAGGGGCTGAGGGATGGTGGCAGTGGGTGTGGGCTCAGAGATCGTTGGGACCACCTTGTAATTTCTTCCACTGCGCCCTTCCCTAACATTTGGATCCCCTACCCCAAGAGAAGCTGCCTTGGGATGGAGGAGGATGGTCTCATCTTAAAACGCTTAACCATGAATAATGTATAATTTCCAAGCGTGTGTTGGGGACTCATCTAGAAAACGTGGTTTTGATGAGCAGCAGAGAAAGAATCATTTCATTTTTTTTTTGTTTTAGTAAGGCCCTCTGTTCTAATTTCTAAAACACTGAAGAATAATGCATTGACTTAAAAGAAATTCACAAGTTTAAAAAAGAAACGTACTACAAAAGAGGACTAATGACCAAATTAAAATAAAATTTAAAGATTATGGCTTTAGTTTTTGGTTAGTTAATTTTACCCTGTGATGAAGTCACTTTCAAAAAAAATCATTTTCTCTGACTCATAATGATTTTTATGTTCAGGGTCTCTCCACTGTGACTTCCACTCCTGCTCATGGATAGAGCATGACGAGTGTGCAGCATTGAGTTGTAAAACTGAATCTCACAGCCATCTTTGGAAATAAATTTGTAGAATCTGAATAGGGCTTTACAAATTTTTAAATGAATCATGCCTTGTGCAAGTTTTTTCACAGCAAGTATTCTGAATTTTTATACTACTTTAAACCCACCATCATACATGTAAGATTCAACAGTACAACTATAACAATGCATTAAATACAACCATCAAAAATTCCCAAACCCACATTTCATGTTATTCTTAAGACAATATACATTACAAAGACTATACAATATTGCAGTACATTAGACACAGTGAAAGGTGTTCCAGAACGAAGCATGTTGGAAAGCCAGTAGTGCACAGGAAAACAATAGGAAACGGAAAAGCACAAAGAAAAACGTCATTTTCAAGAGAGCTTGAAGTCCCTGCATCCTTTTTGCACTGTCATGCTGTGGCCTTCTTCATTCCAGGATGTGGGATGAGCCAAAAGAATAAAATAAAAAGCAAAAGAAACCTCGGGAAATGTGAAATGTGCATCACGTGTATCCATGATTACAATATAGTCCTGAAGAGATCAAATGAGTCTGCATCTTGGGTATTTTAAGATTCTGTTTGCTAGACGGCATTCACCGCCCCTGCAGCCAGCTTAGAAGCCCCGCCTCACCGGCTTGACTGTGGGAAACTTTGCAGGGGCTGGACTTTTTAATGACTCAGATCTTTGGGCACTGGGCATTAGGAGTTAAGGGTTTCTAATGAAGCCAGGACTGGTCCCTCCTCTTTGTTAGGAAAATCATCAGCTCCTACCAGCGAGCAAGACTTTTGCAGAAAATGTTTCCACTTTCTGCTCACTGGGTTGCTTGCTTTGTAAGATGAATTCTGCAGCTGGTGTGTGTTTTTTTTTTTATTATTATTATTATTATTATTTTGTCAGTAGAGATCTCTTGAGTCTATGTTTAATCAGACCACTCCAGGCTGGATGCACTGATCCAGTCTCCAGCCACAGCTGGTTTCCTGGATACAGAAGGACTGCAAACCTGCGCAGTACTGCCACGGCCTCCACCCAGCCAGCCCTGTGCCGTGCTAGGCCGCTGCGCGTGATGACAGAGCAGGGTATCTACGGTGGGACCAGCTTGTGCAAAAAGAACTGCTTCACTCATCACTTTCCAATGCCATTATACAACGACCACAGCCTCACGGTTGGTCCTCACGCCACACAAACGAGAATGCCACAAAACGCCATAGTCCAAGGGTTCCTCCTCCCGGAAGCAGGCCACAGACACAGAGACTAGCTCATCCCTCTCACCCGCACATGAACAGCGAGAACGAAACAGGTAATTCAGAGGTTCCCCCAAGGCTCAGAGCTGCAGAGAAAGGGCTGAGAGCTCAGCTCACCGGGTGCATTGAGAGACTGTAAAGAGGAATGCAAACTCTGCTGGTGGGGTGAGGATCGGAAACCAAAGTAGGCTCTCCCCGGGAAGCTGGCTTGTAGATTAAGGGTGGAGGAGAAAGGACTCATTCTACGGAGCGGCAATCTTTCCGAAGGCACTGGAAAAGGGAGGGTCTGTTCTTCTGAATCTGTGTCTAAACGCAAGATCAATGCAAACTAGAGATCAGAAATGTGCTTCCCGCCCATGCACGCTTCCCCAAGACCTGTCTGGCCCATGCACTCACACAGTCTCCTCTGTCCCTTGGGGCACCACATGCAGGCACTCAGAAAACCCCTGGGCCTGGGGGCCGGGAGGGACCCAAGGCGAGAGGCCAGCGTTGTCATTTCCCTCCACTTTGCAGTGGCAGGAAAAGTATTTTTCGGAGGTTTCCTTTTAACGAAGTCAAGTATTTATTTTTTAGAGCCGAATTTAGAAACTCAGGAGCTTAGTTTTATTCGTTGATGACCAATAGGAGATGAACACTTCACTGCTTCAGTGACCTCGGAAGTCACTGCCTGGGTACCAACGGCCTCTTAAAGGGCTGTTTAGCAGATGGCGATTTCTGCGAATTGTTTGCTGTTCCCTAGTTCCCCCTTTCTCTCTGTGTTTGTATATAATATATATATGCACATATATATTATAGATACACACACACACATATACACAGAGTGGGAGAGGACTCATGGGGCGGCCTAAGGAAGAGGGGCTGGACAGGTAGTGAGGAAAAGAGCTTTTCCTCTGCTTCTGAATTATAATCAGGCCCCTTGTGATACCACCTGACTATTTGGTTCTCTGTGAGCAGCGCTGAGCTGCACTGGTGGCAGAGTCTTTGTTTTTTTTTTTTTTCCAGGTAATCTGATCTGGCATGAAGGTCATTATTATATCAGAGTAAGGGTTTCTGAATTATTGGATCTGGGCTTCTGAATTAGTTTCTCTAAGTTATTAAAGTCACTCTTTTCGGGCTAGTATTGTGGTTATAGCAGATAAAGTCACTGCCTGTGGTATTGGCATCCTATATGGATGCCTTTTCATTTCTTGTCCTGGCTGCTCCACTTCCTATCCAGCTCCCTGCTAATGGCTTGGGAAAAGCGGCGAAGGATGGACCAAGTGTTTGGTCCCCGCCACCCATGTGGGAGACCTGGATGAAGGTCCTGGCTCCTGGCTTTGACCTGCCCAGCCCTGGTCATTGCGACCATCTCGGGAGTGAACCAGTAGATGGATGATCTCTCTCTATAACTCTTTCAGGTAATAAGTCTCTTTTTTTTTTTTAATCACTCTTTTCTGTTTTTGTAAAACAATAGCTGGTTCCATGGGGTCGTATGGTCTGGTTTAGAGATGGATCTTTGCCAATTGGAGCCTCTTTATAATTCAGTTCAACAGTAATCATTTAGGAAATACAGATGGCATGAAGGCAATACTCCATGTCCCATCCCAATAACGAACCTTCTTCTCATGAAAAATGACATTGTTTGGATGCAGAGGGCATTTCTGGGACTATTTTTCTGGTTTGAGTCTGTTCGTTCTCTGCTTTGTCACACACATGTCTCCTGGCAGAATGCTACACTGTGTGTATTTAACCTAAAATAACTGCACTGTGTGCACAGCATGATCCTATTTAAAGAGCTCAGAAGGGCACTGGCAAGTTTTCATACTGCCAAGAGTCAGCCTCATTTTCAATTCTAAACTCACAATATTAAGTTAGCTTTAGACTCAATCCTTGGAAGAAGATTTTTTTTTATTTTAAAACTATATACCAGATCTCAGAGAAAAAGAATTAGTATTTGTGAAGTTAAAGCTTTGTGTTCCCAGTTGGAATACATTCAAGTTTTCTCCTACTTAAACTTCATATGATTTGGATAACTTGACATGTATGATCATTTCTTTTGTTTGGATGACAGAAACTTTAAAAAAATACATTATAATCCTCATAGGAAATAATGCCTTTTAGTTTAATGGACAGATCTGAAGTATAACGCAGTACTGTCAGACTGACACAGACTTCTGTTATGAAATGTGCTTTTCACCAGCTGTGAGCCATCCGTTCATTATCTTGAAAATATTTGTTGCTTTAAAAATTAAGGGAAAAGACATACACGGTAAGATTCATTTTGGAATACACAGAATCCCCAGCAATCACCTGAAAACCCATGGAGAGATGTGCAGTGCCATCATGAGGCATACTCACCTTTTCTAGTCTCAGCATCAGGAAGAACTTAGAGTTGGCGATGGAACCACTTAGTGGGTGGGGCTGAGAGCAGCTATGAGTATTCATGGGATTAAAAACTTGACACTGAAATGGCATTGTTTTCCTATCTTTTATGTGGATCCATTATTTACTGAAGACCCATTTTTCCTTTATTCCTCTCAGTCTTCAACTATGCTCTTTACTCAAGCACAATTAAGACCCATGCTATCAACCATTCCATCTTCATTTTTGAATTTTCCCCACCTATGGCTTCCCATTTCCCCACCATCTGGACTCTTACCACATTCTCTAAACAGGTCCTGAAAAAAGAAAAAAAAAAAATCCTACCTTGCCAAGAGACCTTTCCAAATGAATTAAGAGAGAGAAAGAGAAAGCAAGAAAAGAAAAAGACTTTCCACTTAATCCCAATCAAAGGAATCAGTTCTCCCTCCATCCCCTTCCCCATGGCACACAGGGCAAACATTTGGGCAGCTGCCTATAGGTCATCTGTGCCCCTCCGTCTTATGTTAGATGGCCGGAGTCTTGGAGGGAAGACACTTATCTCAACAGCATCTGAGGAGCAATCTTCAAGCTTCCCCTCTAAGTCCCCTGGGATGAGGAACTCATTGCCTCCAGCCAGCCCCCTACTTTGTGATTATTGTTTATATGAGGGTACTGCAAGGAGTTCAGGGAAAACTGGAATTAAAACCTAAGTTTATCTGAGTTCAAAAACATGTAGCCTTCTTTTTGGCCTCCCTTCTCTTGCCTGCTCCTGTACTTTGTCCTCATGGGCAGTTCTCTGGCCCTGTCATGGTGAGTTTCTCTCCTCATGGAGTTGCCCACCCTCATGCCTGAATATATTCTCTCTCTCTCACTTTAAATAAGTTCTCTCACTTATATCCCTTAAAGAATTGAAATATATGCAGCTGCTTCATAACAGCATTTTCCAAGAACTTTTTGAAGATCTCCTGTAGTGTTGAATATACCTCTCAGGAGCTCCGCTCACCAGCTGTAGTACTGCTATTTGCAGCTGCATGGAATACATCATTAATATTTGAGGCCAGTCACCAGTCCTCTTTAAAAGTTTCCGGGGGGGCGCGCTAAAGTCCATTTCAACCATTTCTCTATGTATGGATTTTCGATCTCTCACTCTCCTGATCATTCCCCTCTACATATGTTCAAAGGCATAAACCAAACACAATATGAAAATACTGAGCAGAGTATCACCATGTTCTGGTTTATCCAAATAATACTTATCTCACTTTGAACTTATGTAAACTGTCCTAGTGTTTCTGTGTTATACACATAGGGTACAAGTAGGATGTATACCCTACTTCTTTACTTCCCTTACAAAACACAAACTACTGAGATATGGGAGAGGCTTCTCAGCCATAATATTGTATTAGTCAGCACAATGATGGGTAAGGCTTTCATGAAGCTGCTATGTTTCAGGTTAGAGTTAACATCCAAGACGATCATTACTAATTTTTAACATAGAGATCACTACAGAAAGATCAGTAGCTCCTAATGAGATTTTTTTTCATATCTGATCATGTGTCATTATATGCGGTGATTCTATCTGGATGAAGAATTGTGCTGAGTGAAAGCAACCTGTCACTGGCTAACTGTGGGGGCTCTACCCGTTAACTATGGGGACTGTGTTCATAATGAGAATGGACCAAGACAAGCCTTCCATCAACTCTTGTCCATGACCACCGTTTCCTCTGCTATTTCCTGGACTTCCTTCTCTTCCCATGTAGGACTGGCTGGATTCTGGGGTAAAGGCCTACGTTAGGGTAGAAGCCTCTGCTTGAAAGAGGACATCAGGAATTACCAAGCAAAAATCAGTGGGAGGACCAAATGTATTAATTACTACTTTTGGGTTCAAGAAGAACAAAAATTTGAGTGGTGCACTCCTGTTTGGCTCACGGCATATTTCCTTTATTTGTTCCTTAGTGACTATTGTTGAACACCTACAATGTGCCACTGTATTAGAATTGAGCAGTTGGGAAGCATGAAATTGGAAGGAGAGCTGACCATAAGAAAAATAGTAATTTAGAGAAAATCTGTGTTGTATATGAGTATTATTGATTGTGTTTTTTTACTCCTGGAGGTGGCATTTCTTGACCAACTCCAGCATGTACAGAACACTAAAGGTTTATATGATGTTGTAGAAATTTTGAAAATGTAAAATGCAGTTGTTGAGTTGCTATTTTTGGAATTCAAAGAGGAAAGGCTAACAGTGCCCTTAAGACAATCCAGCCTCCTTTACGTCCTGTCAGAAGTCTTGATTGTCCACCTGTCTGGCAGGGAACAGTTCCACAAATGAGCCAGCCTTTGAGTTCTTGTCCAAAAAGATGGCTGTATTTTAGATCAGGGTAAAGCAAATATGTGACTAAGAACTGCACATGCCATGTTACAGATGAGTTTCAGTTCTATTACAAACCAGCTGTAATTTGCTTTTGTTGGGAACATATTAAGAGAGACAAAGAAATGAATGAAGAAGGAGGCTGAGCTTTCTTGAATGATCTAATAAGCAGCCAAAGTCATAATCATGTCCAACTGGTACATAATTTATAACAAAAGGTGGTATTTTAAGCTTTCTTAAGTGTGGCATTAATTGCAGTTGCTGAGTTGGAAACAAATCTGTTTTGAAAACCTCCTTTTAAAAGAAGGAAACAGTTCTTGCCATCCATAAGATGACTACATGCTTCCTCACCAAGTCCCCCATTCCAAATTAGAATACCATGGCATTATTTTAAGGAATGATCATAAGAACCAAAAAAACTCTGCATTTCAATATAATACAGAGGAGTCCAAAGGACTGAACTGCTCCTGGGAATGTCAACCGCCAAGCACTAGATTTCTGGATCCAATTCAGTCCTATGGAAAAATCCAGAAAATTCCCTGGAATATCAGTCAAAATTAAAAGCAACAAAATCTCTCTCTCTACTGGACTCTGACACTGATCATTATATCACTGTCCTTGGATTTTATAAACTAACCAGATTTGGTCAAGATATATGATTTACCTATCTGAGGATTTTGTTCTAGAAATTCATATTCTTCTAACTAAATTTATTTTTGGAGAAACCTGGATGCTCTGAGACAGGAAAAGCAAAGTAGAGGCCTCGAAAAAACATCTTCAGTGGTCCATATGCTTTTTCTTACATGTTCCTTTATCAGCTCTTTAGTGTGGGTGTTGAATATTCAGTATCATAGGTAGGACCTAAGATACACTAGATCCTTGAAGGAGGTAAGAGGTAGTGAATGCCTTTTTGTAGCATTTCTGAAATAGCTAACAGCTTCCAACAGTAATTTTGAAGAGAGAAGCCACAAAGGTACTAATGGCAGATAACTTAAGGAGGTCATCTGCTCTAATTTCCTGGAGAGACAAGACAACTGAAGTTTAGAGAGTGGAAAGGACACATCAAACTCACACTGCCAGCTATGGTGGGATGGGGTAGAGACCCTGGGGGATCAGTTCTCAGTGGACAGTGGTTTGGGGGTGACTAGACTATTGTTGCTCCTTTGTGATCTGGAAATGTACAAGAAGTAGAGTTGATACACAGGCCATGGGGTATATTCTAGTGGCCTCAGGGGTGTTCAAGCTTTGTATAGATGGCCTCATACCACCTGCAAATCCTGAATTACACTGGGATGAATGTTTTCTTCCCTGAATAGAGAAATTCAGTCTTCTGTGGTAACACATCATCATTCCCCTGTAGAATTTCAGCCATGTGGAGGCAGGTGGGCTGGGTGTTCCCTGCTGTGTTTTGGACAAATCCTTGTCTCACATAAGGTTCCACCTTCCCTTCTGTGGGCATCTCAGAACCTCAGAGATTAAAGTGCAGTGCTTATATTGGGCCAAAATCGTCATAAACTGTCTTCAGGTGCATCAGAGGCTAGCTGGCATTCACAGAGGGAAGCATAAGTCTGTGTACTGCTTGCACCATTAAATACTTTCTGGGTCATTTCCTTTGAAGTGTGGGAGAAGGAGCTATCATACTGGAAGGGGCAATGAGATGCTGGCAGTCTAACTGGGGGAAAGGGGAGACATTTTAATCTTTATAAATAGCACCATCAAGGTCCACTTTTCAGAAAGCAAGTTCTAAGATGTGATGTCAAGAACAACAATCCATTGGCTGTCATCAGATGAAACATTCCTAAGTGTAAATAGCAATTTCCTAGCATAAGCAGCAGAGTGCACTGTGCTGGGTGTTGCGTGTTGAAAAGTCCTGGGTGTGATGTGTTACTTAGCTCTTGGAAGCTCAGACTGCCCACAGCAATAACTCCCTCAGAGGGTGTGGCAGACAGGATAATGACCCAGCCAAAAAATGTCCACATCCTAATCCCTAGAACCTAATCACCTCCCAGGCAAAGGAGACTCTGGAAGTGTGATTAGATTATGAACCTGGAGATGGGAGCATGCTCCTGGGATTTCCAGCTGAGTCCAGGGTAGTCACAAGAATCCTTGTAGAAGAAAGGCAGGAGGGTCAGAGTCAGAAAGCCATCGGAAGACATTGTAAGACAGAGAGAGGGACCATGAGCCAAAGAATGCAAGTGCCTGCTAGACGCTGGAAAAGCCAAGAAAAGAAATTCCCACCTAGTGGTTCCTGAAGGAACCCCAGGTCAGTGCAACCACTGAGGACTCTGACTGTGCTGGTGGTCACTTGTCCCAGCAGCAGTAGGACACTGATGCATCAGGTAAATCTGAAATGCTGCAGTACTAGAGCAGGGGAGAGGGTCACACAGGGCAGCGCCTGTGGTGTGTACTCTGCATTCTTGAAACTGTCAGGACAGAAAAACATCCCACCCTCTTCTTCTGTAGGCTCTTAATGTGAACCATGGAATGGAGGGTTTTCATATGGTCATCACTGGGTTTCAGCATCCTTAAACTATTTGCTAGCTGTTATGTTACTGCTAGTTTTCATGGACCCTTTTGGTGGACAATGAAGAAAGTTCTTACTAGTGTGCCACAACAATGAGGAAGGTTTACTACAATACTTTGCTTGCGCTTATTTCATATTGGGGTTCCATAACGCCTTCTGAGATTCACCTGATCCTCCCACAGCAAGAGCTCTAGGGCATGTGCTGAATTAAATGTTTTGGGTGGCAATCTTTCCCCAACGGATTATTTGCCTCTGAACGTGTGCCATAGAATGCTCTCTTTTGGTTTTGTGGGGTCTTTTCTCATTGCTTCCAGTTACCTCCCTTGGTTAATGCCACCAACAGCCTTGGCTCACGTCTCTCACAACCTCTCTTCCTTCTCCTCCAGTGAAGCTATCTATCAGTCAGAGTCAATGAGCTTCGTGCAACTGCGCGTAACCGAGTGAGACCCAGGGTTCTGCTCTGAGGCTGGGCCAGGGCTTCTGTGCCTGTACTTGGTGTCTTTTATTTTTGTGCCAACCCAGAAGCCACTGTTCTTACTTCCAGGTTGTAAGGTGGCAATCTAGACTGCAGGGTGGGACCATAGTTTTTAGGGAATCTGAGGAAGGCACAGTGGAGCTTAGGAAAGAAGAGGGGCAAAGCCCCCTAAATTCTTGCATCCTGTGCTTCTTGCATTCTGTGATCCCAGGGCCCCAGCTAGTACCTGATGTAACAGAGGTGCTCAGTTAACACATTGGAGTCACTAAGATTTCTTTAAACCATCACCTTAAGGCAGGATGTTGAAGTTTCTGCCTTGCATTCAGCTTTTGGCTTTCAGACAGTTATTCCCTCTGTTTTCTTTGGGAACTATCCCCCCTCCGCCCAGGTCAAGTTTATTTCCCCTGCAGTAATGTTGTAACTTGTTTCATGCAACTATCAGACATAAAAAAAAATCAGAATAGTACTTCTATGAAAAAGTAAATTAAAAAGACTCTATTAGCAACATTTTTCTTTTTAGAAGAGCCTACTTGATAGTTGAAATTAAACTAAATGGTAGAGTTAAGGTGATGTGATAAAATGGAATGGCTCATTCATTCCTGGGGTAAAAATCTACCTGGAAACCAATCTGGAACCCTGATCAAGGCCTTAAAAACATTCATCTGCTTTAGCTCAGGAAGAATCTGCTGGAGGGAAATAATCCTTTTACACACAGAGCTGTGCTAAAGAGTAGAGACTGCAAGTCTCCAAGCCCTACTCCCTCCCCCCCCCCCCAGGCCTGGCGAGTGGAGGCTGCACCTCTGCTGTGCACAGTGTCTGCAGCCACTGTCCCAGCCCTGTGAGGGTCCAAGGGGTACAGGGACCTCAGTGAGGTGAGACCCAGGAAGATTACCTTTTTTATATTGCCTGTTCTCTCCAGATTTTTTTTTTTTTAAAGAGGCACAATCTGCTTAAGGGGGAACTAGGGAAATATAAACAGAAAATTTCATCTCCTGTTGTCAGCCTTGCTGATTCTTTTTTTTTTTTTTTTTGGTAGGAGTGTAGTCTGTCACACAGAATGAGCCTCAGAACTCCATGTATTGAGAGGCCTTCTTACAGGATGTTTGCAACAGATACTATTCTGCAGATGGTTTCAAAGACTGAGCACAGCCATGAACGGCCATTCAGTGAATTATTTTAAAGATACATACAGCTATGACTCTGTGAGTCTCTTTTAAGTCTTTAAAATTCTTAACTACCTTCATTAATATTTATCTCTAAGTCAGGGTAATTTTACAACAGACCTGTATGCATGACGGCCACAGATACAGCTGCAGGAACTTCATGCTCAAGGAACTAACCAGCTTGAACTCATATAATAACGCTTTCCTTTCCCTTTTCTTTTCTAATGACACAGCCTTTCTCATTTCCGTTAGATTACATTGCTTTTCATTATTTTCTTGATCAAGTCTACAAAAAAATTGTATATTCCTGGGGATCCTCTTCCCTTTTTCTCAGTGCTCATTGCTATTTGTAAGTAGGTAACTGTTGGCTCCAGGTCTGTCTATCTTCTCAGGCTGTGAGCTCCGTGACACCAGGGCTGTGTCTCTTCTCTACTCAAAGGACAGTATAGAGTAGGTACTTATCAAGCCCTGTCCAAAAGAGAGAGAGAGAGACAAAGAGACAGAGAGAGACAGAGAGATATATCTGTTTTTGAAAAAAAAAATCAGAGTTCATACTGTAGATATGTGATGTCCCTCACATAATGGCAACCTTAGGTTGGCGGGAGGCTTTGAGACCATTCCAAAAGAATGTACATGATGAGTGATTTAAACTCAGACAACATGCTTATAACAACAAGTTAGACTTGTCATCGCATACGCAATTGTACTCTTCTGTGATACATTTTGTCTTGCGCTTTAGAAAGCAGTTAACGCACTAAGAAGAACATGGAAGATTTCATTATAGTAGAAAGCCAGAAGGAGCCACCCCACCAACCCCCGAGACCAGCAAAGAGCAAGCATCTCCAGAGCAAACCTTTCCAGGAACTGTAGGAAACAAGATTAATAAAATAGAAGCACAGTGAATATATACAGATTCTGTGAATAGCTTTTTTCTCACTGAGTTCTACAAAACAAAAAGGGATATAATTATTTAATTTTATAGGTTTTTTCTATCATTACAGAGTAATAAAATCTTTTCAAAAATAAATTATTAGCTATATTTTTTTCTTGCTTTCTACATCTTGTCTCACTGTTTGGGTGAATTAGAGTGAGGGAGAAACAAATAGAACAAACCAAGGTTATGGAGAAAGTATGTATGTGAACTTTATTTCATCATGAGAAAATCATTTCTGTGCAGTAACAGAGAATACTGATATCTACATGATGATAGAGTTTTCTTTGTATTGAATACATACCTTATATTTGTACACAATATATAAAATTCATGGAAGAAATTAATTTCTACAGTACAGTTTCTTTGTTGGAAGAGAACTTGTTCCATTAGTTTCATTTAGAAAATGACCCCCAATTCTGTGACTGTGGTACCAAGGATCGCAGTTCCAATCCTGCAATTTATTAAATTAAACACCATAATCTTATGAACATGAAAAGAAACCAAGAGACTACATCCTAAGCACTCAGGCTGCTATGCTACTAAGTGATCTTAGCTAATAGGACGATTCTCACGATGTATTATGGATGGAAATTGTCTTCCTGTGGGTCTGATGACACAATATTAGCAACATGGCTGCAGATTCCTCTCTGCTCTGCGGGCATGCACTTCACTCCTCAATCAAACCTGTACACACACAGGAAATGAGGCCATCGCCATCAAGTACCTTCTGCACGGCACCTAGGAAAACCTCACAGAGGGCTTTAGCATGTAGCATGGTGTTTTGGGGGAAAGAGACAACAGTTCTCAAAAGATAGGTCACCCCAGAGAACAGGTGCCCAAATGATTATCCAGGGGAAGTCTGGCTACTGTGCTACCGTGATCCAAATGGGTGGGCATTTTCTCTTTAGCAAATGCTTGACTTGGAATAGCATCACTCATAGAGCAACAACTGCTCCCCAAAGCATTGTCCTCATGGCCAGGGGTATTTTGCCCCTGCCATGGGATTTGAAATTGTGCTTATTTTTAACCATGTGAAACATTTTTAGGGGTGACTGGCATATGCTGAGGTTTGTGGGAAGCTTAAAAAGAGACCATCCCAGTTCTTTTAGCTAACATCTTGAACTTGAACAAAATCACCATAATTAGTTCTGCAGAAGGAAGTTATACAGAATGCCAGTGGGGGTGTGATTTCTATGATTAAAATGACACCCTCAAGGTCTCAAAATGCTTTGGCACCAGCATAAATGTCTCTTCACGGGTTTAATTTCCTTGGTGCCATTGCTCTTAAAGTGAAAATGTTAAAAGCCTCAGAGGTTATACTTGGCCATCAAATTCAAGCATCTCATCTGTGATGGATCACTTATCTCTGATGGCCAAAGCATGTACAGTGTAGCCAAGGAGCAGAAGTTCTCGGAGATTAACCTTGCACAGTGGCCCTGGGCAGCCTCACTGAGACTAGAGGGACTGGCACAGGTGAAAATGGTGAGGTAATGAGTTGCTGGTTTCTTCCTGTTGGTGCCAATGGCCTCGGCTTTGGGGAGGAAATGGATGTGGTCCGAGCTGGTTGGGCCAAGAGCGGCTGACAGGGCCTCTCGGATCAGCTCCAGCACCCCTCACCCATTTGCAACACATTCAGCCACACAAATCCACAGCTGCCAGGAACCTAGGTCCCACCCCCATCAGGAACAAGCACGTGCTACAGAGCCATTTAGAATCGTCTGGGCAGAACTGGCAAGTGATGTGTATCGGTGGAGAATGGGAGCCTGCTCTAGAGCCTAGACACATTCGTCTGAGACACCGGGACACATTCAGGCCTTCACTGTTGAGCTTCTTCAAGTGCAGCTTATTTAGAATGTTACCCAAGGAAGCCGCCGGCCCGAGCCATTGGAACTGCCGATGTGGAAGCTTCGGTTGGGTCACATCCACATCCCACGGGCTCTCTAAAGGCAGGAGAGGAACAGCAGCTCTGTGCCAGAGTGCAGAGCAAGTCATGGAAACACGTGAGGAATGCGGGCACTGCTGGGGTTACCTCCGGGCTTGCCGGCCATTCTAGATGCCACGCAGTTCTCGCTCTGAGGGGCACTGCTGAAGGGCCTTACCCTCGGACGTCTGCAGGACCAGGGTCTTGCTGTACGGGCTGACTCCTGTTTTGTTGAAGGCCTTGACTCGAGCGTTGTATGTGCTGTTGAAGTGAAGGCCATCCACGGTGCACATTGTCTCCTTTCCCACATACACTTCCTGAGGGCCAAGAAAGGAACAGAGCCCGCTTAAAATAAACTCTGCTGTGAGCCAGGGTCAGGGTCACCAGCTTTGGCATTAGCCTGATCAGGGTTGAGTCCTGTGAGACACTGGGCCATTTGATTTTCCTTTCCTGTTATGCAAAATGGGGGCACCTTCCGAGTTTGGTATGAGCATTATTTAAAGTTAAATGCATACAGCCTGGTACTTGGTATATAGCATGGTCCTGGCAGCTTAGTGAATGGAAGTTATTAGCAGATGGGGCTTAAAAATTAAAATTAGGTACTTACAGTTAGGACCATGCTTATGAATAGTAACTTGGTATTTGAAAAGGACATTACACCTACGGTGCTCTTTATCCATTGTTAAGGTTTTTAAAAGACATGTTCAAAAACATGAAAATACGAGGGTGGTCTCTGTGTGTTTTGACAACGCCGCAGATAACTCTGGGCACTGCCACAAAGGTTACACTCAGAGCCACAGGGGTGCAGGTTTCCATCACAGTGCAGAGGGAAGGGGGAGGAAACAGGGAAGGGAGGGAGAATGACATTTCAACGGCTTAAAATAAATCCGAGCAGAATGCATCTTTAGCATAGGTTAGGCATTTGCTTCCCTCTTTAGCTGTACACTTTGCAAAATTTATGCTGATGTAATGACTGGAAGTGATTTGCATTCAAAGCACAGCCTTAAAGGGACAACTGTCTGGTGGGGTACTAACAAGACTGGAGGGCTGGGCCGCCCAGCCATTCCTTCCTAACTTCCGCAGTAACACAGATTTGAATATAGCGCCCTCTGACTCAGAGCTTCTCAAACTTTCGGTGCATATGAATCACCTGAGGATCTCGTCAACATTTGTTTTCAGATCCTGTAGGTTTCTGGGGTGGAGTTTGAGATTTTCCATTTTTAACAAGTTCTGGGGTAGGGGAAGACTATTCGAATGGTCCAGCAAGGAACAGCCTGAAGGCTCAGGCTGGGGGCACGGAAGGGTGGCTGCACTTTCTCATGGTAGCCTGTGAACTAAGAGGAGGGGATCCAGATGACTGGGAAGAATGGATGGGATGCAGGGACTTCTTTAGTGTTAATTGGTGCTCCGGGAGGAAGGAGTAGGCAGCTGGTGCTAAGACTCTCAGTCTGATACCTAAATAAGGACAACCAGGATGTAGAAAAGGCAGGATTAGGTTTTAGAAGAAAATTATGGGTTTATTTTAAGGCATGTAGGGCTGAAGGCAGTTTCAGGACATTTCTAGGTCAGACTCTTAGAGGAGAAATATGATTGAGAAAGCTGGACTAGAGAGTGGGTAGCACAAAGGGGGCAAGAAGTGGGAGGGGAAGGGATGGGAACCATGCCTCAGCTGACGCCTAGGACACGCACATAGGTAGCAATTGGGAAGAAAACGTTGGGACAAAATAAGGGAATTTATTTATTTAGGGACTTAGGAAAGCCAGGAGAATGAGTTTTCTAGCCTATAATAATAATAATAATAATAATGGAAAAAGAAAGGCCCTGAAATGAAATGAGCTGAAAAGGCAAAGTCAGGGATGAGAAACAGACGGACAGGAGTTCACACACACACACACACACACACACACACACACACACACAGCACAAGAGACCCCAATTGAAATGGAACCTGAGATCTGTATCTTGCAGAGGTAGGAACTTGATTTCGTCAGCCAATAAATCACACCTATGTCAGTAAGGCCTCCCCATCCAGACAGGGAGCCTATGTCCTGGAGGAGAGATGCAGACATGGCCCCAGCCCTCAGGCACTTACAGCTACTGGAAGACCAAAGCCAAGGTCAGGAAAAGGAGCCGACAGGCTTTTCTCTGGAGGACTAGTGGTGGGGGTGGCCACTGACGGAAGAAAGCCTGGTCCTCATGGGCTGGGGTATGCTCCTGGACAGAGGCCCCATCTTCTGCAGTGCAGGGAGTGGCCTCACTACAAAGAAAAGCCGCTCCTCTGCCTGGAGATCTCAGGCAGCAGAGTGTGTAGGGGAGAAAACTCAGGCGAGAGTGGGGTGGCACAGATGGAAAGCAAGGTGGGAGGAGAGGGTGGGTGAAAAGGAGGCAGTGTGGATGAGAGAACAGCAGACACACAGGGATAGGCAGTCACGCACACAGATCATAAACTGGTAAGCAGACCCATATGATTGCTACTAGGCCCCCCCAAAAAGGTAAGAGCAGGCCCAGTCACCCAGCAAAGTGCAGGGACCAGTCTAGCCCAGAGTTGGCAGTGCTGCTCCTACCACTGTTAAGAAGAGCAGGACACTTCAGACACCTCTGATGGCACAAGAGAAGGCAGGCCCTCAGCTGAAGGGCAGGCAGGGTCCACCAGGATGCCCATCTCCAGGACAGTGGGGAAGCCAGACCGGACTCCAGGGCACATCCTCTGGCTTTGCCTGACGAAGAGCAGGTTCTTGACTCACCCGGAACTGACCACCGCTGCCATCATCCAGTTCCAGAATGTATCCTTCAGCGGGCACCGTGGACAGGGGCGGCTGTTTCCAGGACAGTGTAGCGCTGTTGTTGTGGGTACAACATTCCTCCAGCTGTAGGATGGGGGTTGCTGGGACTGGAGAGGAAGCTAAACAGAAATTAGTGTAACCCTGGCTTCTGCTGTTTGCAAATAGGTCAGCGAGCTGGAATGACAAACATCCCCCTGGTGAGCTTGTGGTTAGAAGCAGCCAGTCAGGGTGCATGGGAGAGTTGAATGGGATCCTTCCCAGAGTCTCCATAAGTAGGATTGGTTCCTTAACTTCCCACCTTAGTTGTGGCACGTGGAAAGGAGAGAAGCTAATGTACACATTGCTCTGTTCTCACCCTGTGAGGATGGAGACACTGGCCCCAGTGGCAATGTTTGCATGGGGGCTGGATTTCTCATACATTCCACTAAAGCCGATTCAACTGAAAACATGCTGAAGCCATGTTAATAATTTTATCATGAATTTTGGGATGGAAATCTCAAGTTTATAAACTGGGACTTACTTTCTAGGAAACAGCTCTTGTTTTTTTTTTTTTTTTTTTTTTAATGATTGATTCTACTCCAGATTTTGTGACAAGTGACATACACCATGATCTCTCAGTTTGAAAAGTTCTGAGGAACCTGCCATCAATCTCTCAAGGTGGCTGTACCTTGAACCAGTGCTAGGTCAAGTGCACTCTTTCTTCAGGTATAGAACACCCAACTGTGAGTATGAGAGCAGACTGAGGTGCAACAGGAGACTTAAGTTATCCTCATGGCCATGTGACAATCTATCATGGCATTGCTGGACTCAATAGCCCTTCTGCATATGCTATGCTAAGAGCCTGTTCTATTATTAGAACTGCAAAGCAGTGGATCCACAGACTCACAGATGTAGAAATATTATTCAACGAGGGGCTGGCAACATGGCACAGCAAGTTAATCCTCCACTTGTGATGCCAGCATCCCATGGGGGCACCGTTTCAAGTCCCAGCTGCTCTGCTTCCAGTCCAGATCCCTGCTGATGTGCCTGGGAGAGCAACAGATGGCCCAAGTGCGTGGGTCCCTGCACCAATGTGGGAGACCCAGTTGAAGTTCCTGACCCAGCCCTAGTCATTGAAGCCATCTGGGGAGTGAACCACTCGATGGAAGATCTCTGTCTCTCCTTCTCTCTTTGTAACTCTGCCTTTCTTTCTTTTTTAAAAATTCATTTATTTATTTGAAAGGCAGAGTTACAGAAAGGCAGAGGCAGAGGCAGAGGTGGAGACAGAGAGGTCTTCTATCTGCTGGTTAATTCCCCAACTGGGCTATCAGAAGCCAGGAGCCAGGAGCTTCCTCCAGGTCTCTCACGCAGATGCAGGGGCCCAAGGACTTAGGCCATCTTCTACTGCTTGCCCAGGTCATAGCAGGAAGTTGTATAAGAAGTAGAGCAGCTGAGACTTGAACCAGTGCCCATATGGGATGCTAGCACTGCAGGCGGTGGCTTCACCCACTATGCCATAGCACTGGCCCCAACTCTGCCTTTCAAACAAATAAGTATTTTTTAAAACAAGAAATGTTATTCAACAAATAATCCCAGTTACTAACATATGAACTCAATGTGTGTAGCTGGGAACATCATTTTTACCAAATACTCAATTTTTTTCTAATATCAAAACATTCACTTATTATTATTTTTTTAGCAGTTTAATAACAGAACAGCTTTATCAAAAGAACACTTTAATAAAAATAATCCCACATCCAGGGACATTTTCATGAACAAATGTTAATTGTGGGACACCTGGCATGCTGTTCTAAAATTTGACTCTCTGTGTCATGCATGCATTGAATTAAATCTGCTGCTTGTCAGTTACCCCAACCAAGAAGATGTTTAATTTCACAGCAGTTTAGGAAACAGGTTCTATGGTGGAAACTCTGGGAAACAAAAGCAATGACCGTAACATAAGAGATATAAAGGTGAAGCAGGTTAATTATCTTATACTTAAGAAAAAAAACTGATATGCTACAACACCATTTTGTATGAACTATGGAATCACATATAATTAAATCAAAATAAGTGACTCCCAGCAGACTCATAGAATGACAATCACTTTAAATAGCACTCTGACCTCAGAATCAGCCCTTAAAGCATTCTGGTCTGGCTGAAAGCCCATGACAGCATTTCAGGCATGAAAAGCCAAGACACTGTGGCAAAAAAATGTCCTACATGAAGGATTTCTGTGAGCGAGACCCCAGTGGGAAGAAGTGGCCATCAAAGAAGGATGTACTTTTCTCTGAAGGGAGAACTTCCACTTTGCTTATGGCCTTGTCTAAATACTGATGGAGAGTGTGAATTCAAGACTTCCATAGCCTTGGCAGCTCATGTTAAGAGCCTCCAGTGATCACTGATGTCATATATAAGAGTGTTAATTGTTAAATTAACAACATGAGTCATTGTGCACTTATTTCCCTTGCAGGACCTCTGTCCTCAATGAGTTGTATGAGAATTAACTATAAAATTTGTTCTCATTTTTTGTGTGTGTATATATGTATGTGTACAATTTATTGAAATCTTTACTTAGTATAGAGTTCATTTTCTATATATAAAGTTAATTGAAAATGAATCTTAATGGAGAATGGGACTGGTAATAGGAGAAGGAGGAGGGGGTGGGATGGGAGTGGGAGCGGGGTGGGGGAGGGTATGGTGGGAAGAATCGCTATATTCCTAAAGTTGTATTTATGAAATCTGTACTCATTAAATAAAAGGTTTCTTTGGGGGAAAAGATCAGTGACACCAAATTAGATGCAATTGGTTTAAGAAAAGAATCAGGTTTCAAGTTTGAATGACACAGGTTTGGGTGGCCTCTTAGGGAGGACTATGAATGCTACAGCCTCTGAGGTCCCACAACATCTGGACTGGAGGAAAGAAGATGATTTCACTGCCTTGTTCAATAAACAGGACTGGTTGGGAAGAGGGCAAGACAGGAAACAACACCTTCTACTGATTCTCATAAGCAGCTACACACAAACAGGTGGCACTCAGAGTTCCTACTAGAGGGGTATTTTTAAGTCTGTAATGATTATGGTCTTAATTTGTTATTTGAAATTTGTTTTATTTATTAAAAGAGTGCATTTAAAATCTTTACTGTGAAACTAAAATATAACAAGCTCAAGTAAGCCATTTTCCCAAGGGCTTTCAGAGACATGTGTGATTCTCCCTGGGACAGCTATTCTGAACAGTCCTTCTCAGCACATACCACAGAACAATTCCTTTGACTCTTGCTTCATTACCTCCCTATCAATCTCTTGTTTTCCCTTTGTCCACATTTCAGGTAAGTCTACATTTTATCAGTTATAAAAGCACAGAATGAGAACATAAGGTGGTTTCAAACTGAATCATACAAATGCTTTCAGTATTGTGATAAGAAACTCAAATTTCCCTGTGTAGGCACAGGTATAATTACATGATTAATTGAGATACATTATATCATGTGTAATTAAAGTGCTAGAATTTCATTTATAAATGCTCAGAGGATAAACTGTAGAAGACCAAAAGGATGGGAAAAAAGTCTAATGTCTAACTGATCTTCATATATAATGTTTTCCCAGATTTAAAAAAATAAGCAAGTGAACAAAAAAGTAAAGTGGAGAGGAGACTGAGAAAGAAAGAACCAACCCTGGGACATCTGCATGTATCTTAATCTATTTCTCAATGTGCTGAGCACTACTCCGTCCCTATTTATCCCAAAATGATGTATACAATAGGCAAACGTGACAAAAGTATAGTCTCAATAGCAAAGGCTCATGCTGTTAATTTAGAAGAATAGATTTTACAGTGGGTGTTACCCCCCTTCACTTTATTAAGTATTACAAAAGTGACCTACAAGAAATCCAAAGTATTTTCAAATGAAGGTATCTTTTATGGCCTCAAAAAGGGTAGACGTCTGAGAAAGATCATGTTCTTTTCTTGAAACTCCTTTCTTTGGCACTTCCATAGATTTCTTGATCTTTATGCTTTCATGACCATTTTAGGACATCTTTGGTTTTTCCTTAAGAAATAGCTTGTCCTGACCTACCTGGTCAGAATTCTAGCACTCAGCATTCTTTAGCCAGTAAAATCAACTTTAGGCTAAAAATTCTCCCTTTAGATACAAAAGGGTAGCTATTCTTACTGACTTCCTTGAAGAGGTCTGGCACAGGTGTGCTTCAAAGTGAGATTCTATAACAACGACTTTCAAACACTGTTTCCAAATGTCTTCCCCTTTTACACTTGATCTTAGCAAAGAGGCCAAGAAGCCATGTCTATCTTTCTTAAGGCTGCTTTGGTTCAAATTATATCTCACATTTCTTTTCTTTCATTTTATTTTCTCCAATCCTTCACCACCATCCCAAATTCTCCTGTGAAAGTAAACAGGAGTGTGGCAAGCACAGTAATAATGGAAGCTGGCCTCCCAGCCTGCACAGAGCACACTAAACCTAAGTGACGCTTCTCTGAGCACTGGCTGAACACCAGACAGTGTGGTGAGAGCCTTCCATGGGTTACCATCGATGCCACAAGGTAGGTGCTGTTATTATTTCTGTTTTGTAGATGAGGAAACTGAACCATGGAACATTTTCATGGCTAGGAAGTGGCAAAGCTGGGATTTAGACAAGGAGCCTGGATCCAGAGGTGTGTACTTAGAACTGCAATAAATACATTATATTTTTGAGAATTCTTGGAAAATGGAAATGAAAAACAAGTTTATTTGGGTGCAAAAAATTTGAAATCCATGCAAAGTTTTCCATGATGCACATTTTCCAGGAAACTTAAAGATACATTGTATATATGATTTCAAAATTTGGGGGAAGGGAAGGTAGGCATTTAGGCTAGTGTTTAAGATGCCTGCATCCCGCATCAAAATATTTGGGTTTGATATCTGGCTCTGGCTCCTGACTCCAGTTACCTGCTAATGGAGACCCTGAGAGGCAGCAATAATGGCTCAAGTGGTTGGGTTCCAGCCACCCAATGTGGGAGACCTGGATTGAGTTCTCAGCTCTTGGGGAATGAATTAGCAGATAGGAGTTCTCTCTCTCTCTCTCAAATAAATAAATACTAATATATCGGGGCCAGCACTGTGGCGCAGTGGGTTAATCTTCCGCCTGCGGCTCCAGCATCTCATATGGGTGCCGGTTCTAGTCCCAGCTGCTCCTCTTCCAATCCAGCTCTCTGTTATGGCCTGGGAAGGCAGTGGAGGATGGCCCAAGTGCTTGGGCGCCTGCACCCGCATGGGAGAGTGGAAAGAAGCACCTGGCTCTTGGCTTTGGATTGGCGCAGCTCCGGCTGTTGCGGCCATCTGAGGAGTGAACCAATGGAAGGAAGACCTTTCTCTCTGTCTCTCCCTCTCACTGTCTGTAACTCTACCTCTCAAATTAAAAAAAAAAATCATTAAAAAAATATATATTTTCTTGGCCGGTGCCTCGGCTCAATAGGCTAATCCTCTGCCTGAGGCGCTGGTACCCCGGGTTCTAGTCCTGGTTGGGGTGCTGGATTCTGTCCTGGTTGCTCCTCTTTCAGTCCAGCTCTCTGCTGTGGCCCGGGAAGGCAGTGGAGGATGGCCCAAGTGCTTGGGCCCTGCACCCGCATGGGAGACCAGGAGGAAACACCTGGCTCCTGGCTTCGGATCGGCGCAGTGCGCCGGCCGTGGCAGCCATTTGGGGGGTGAACCAATGGAAGGAGACCTTTCTGTCTCTCTCTCTCTCTAATTTTATATATATATATATATATATATATATATATATACACACACACACACACATATATATATATAAAATTTGTTTTGGTGTAGAATATATATATATATATATATATATATATAGTAAAATATATATATTCTGCACCAAAACAAATTTTAAAAAAAGATTTACTTATTTATTTAAAAGGAAGAGTTACCGAGAGAGTGAGAGAAGGAGGCACACACACACAGAAAGAGAGAGAGAGAGAGAGAATCTTCTATCCACTGATTCCTCCCCAAATGGTTGTGATGGCTGGGGCTGGGCCAAGCGGAAGCCAGGAGCAAGGTCTTCTTCCAGGTTACATACATGGGTGCAGGGGCCCAACGACTTGGGCCATCTTCCGCTTGTTTTCCCAGGTGCATTAGCAGGAAGCTGGATCGGAAGTGGAGCAGCTGGGACTCATATGGGATGCTGGCACTGTGGATGACAGCTTAACTTGCAGTGCCACAGCACCTGCCCCCCAAACAACTTTCAAAGCCATTTTTCATGAACTTGTTGAACTACTCTCATATTATTTCTCCAGTCTGGTACTTAGTAATAGTGTCTAGCAGCAAAGGCTTCATGCTTAGTGCCAAAAGTTTCTATTTCTTAAAATTACCAAGAATTACAGGTAGAAATTGATGTGACATTTCACCTTCAGAAATGATGGCTGGGAGTGCAATTTTACTGCAGTGTCTTCTCTTTAGTTCACTTGTAGACTGACCTTCTTCTTTAAAGTAGGTGAACAATTCACTTAGCATCTGGGGAAAGTCTGGAGGTTACAGGCACTGTCAGTTGGTCTAGCAAGCTGTCACTGGTGCAGAGTTACAGATATAGGTGAGTGCATGTGTGAAGGACATGCATTTCAGGCCCCCAGAAATGGAGCATGAACAGATGACATGAAGCACACAAGGGCTTCACCTCAACCTTGTCAACCCTCTGATGGCCCTCACTGATTGATAGGAGAGTTTGTTCAGATCATATTGTCATTGGTGATGACACTGTTGCACACTCAGGGCTCTTACATTCATCATGAGTTAATAAAGACAATTGAGCACTTAGGTGAGTAAAGGCACTTACAGGGATTAACAGCCATTCTTGAAGTATTGGGTTGCTGTTTTGACCTGGTTCAGAATAACCACACTGGCATTTCATTACAGCACCATGACTTGTGCTCTTGGGATACTCTGTGTATTTAGACAGCTCTGGGGTAATATTTTTTCTGGAAGGGAGCACATATCTGAAATATGTTCTTAACCAAGCAACAGAGCCCTTGGCAGACTAGGAAAAGACTCTCAAAATCTCATTCCCATGACCTGAGAAAGAGTTGATAATACCAACTTAGAAGTATGAGGAAAAAATGCTTTTATCACTCTCCAATGAAAACAGAAGATAAACTTAATACATTGTTTTCTATAAAAGACAAGTCTGAAAGATCATACACCAGTCCAAATAATCTGGAAAGAGAGTAAGATGGCTTTCTAATCAACAGAACACATGTCATTATAATTTAGGGGTTCTTGAACAAAGAAGGCACCAGAGCTCCCCAGAGAGATGACAATAGCTCATGGGGGGAGGGGATGTGGAATCAGAAAGACCAGACCACTTAAATCCTTAGCTAATAAGAGAGTAACTTCAGGCGTTGCCTTCTCCCTGCCTGAATGGAATTGTGAAAACCAACTGCAGACCTTTGGTACACAACAAAATGGCATCTGGGATAAGATTTCAAAACTAGAGAGATGGCATGCTAAAATTTTGAGTCAAAGCAATAAACAGATATGAGGGCATTTCAATATGTCTCTGGAAAAATGGAATTAAAAGACAATAGATAATTTTATGCAAAAAATGTTAAAATCTATGCATAGATTTTTAATCATACACATTGTCTATGGACTTTTTAAAGACCTCTCACACGCATGGATTTCAGATTTTTTGCATGAAAATAAACTTACCTTTTACCCATTGCCTCATGATTTTTAAGTACCCTACTATTTTAGTTTTCACTTTGAAGCATAACTTCCAATGCATTTTTAAGTAGCTTTGAAAATAACTTCTACTGCCATTTTACTTCCATTCACGTGGCACACTTAGAAAAGCCATGTAAGTGCACACATCGTTAGTTTCCCAGTGGTCAGACTGCTTTAACACCACTCCAAAAGCACCTTAATTTTGGACATTTATACATGGATTTTTATGGTACGGTATCTTGAGGTCTTTCTGGAGACAAATTGTGAGAGTGCCGTTTACACTGACCTGCTTTTACAAAACGACCAGAGGAAGACTCTACTAGGAAGAGCTGTATCTGTTATGTTGACAGATAGTACAGGAGCCAGCGGAAGTGTCGGCTACAGCCAGTAAGGTTCTATTGCATCATGACCTTTCACATTTCTTTCCATCACAAGCAGCTGACAGATAAACATACTGATTCCAAAGAGGAATGGGCTCTCGCTGAATTAATTAAACTTAATTAGTGCAAAGCAGAGCATATAAATTAACTTGGCAGAGTGATAATAATCAGAAGTAAATTAAATTAAGACAAAGTGTTAAAAAGAAAAAGATGAGATCATTCAGTCTCATGCCAAATGGCCTGTTATAGTAACTTCAGGAATGATTGTTCTGGATAATGGTCTGTTCTGGATGAATTTTGCTGTGTTCTGGCCATCAGAGGACTTGACGCTGTCCGCTGTATGCACAGGCTTGGCGAAGCTGTACACATGGGCCTGTCCGTCCTTACTTCCGGGTGCATCCTGATAGTCTGTGATGCAGAGGTCATGGAGCTCTGGGGAACTGTTCACCCCAACACAATGGTTACCATCCTGCCAACCAGTGTGGACTCCACCGTGGGCAGACAGGACTCAGAAGGGCAATGAATGGAGGAGGACAGGGTGCTGGCGGTTGATGAAATCATTTTAAAATCCTTTCACCCTCCAACTGTCCCCTCCCCTTCCTCCCTCACCCCAGCTAATTGGGTTGGCTCATCTCCTCCTATTCTTCCGAAACCCTGAAGACGGGTCTTCTGTGACATATTGCCTCCTCTAAGCTGCCTGTGACATAACCTTGCAATGATTTTATCTGACAGAACTGGCACAGGGAGGCTGCTGGAGGGGCCGGGGCTACAAGGGATAGGTTTACTCTGCGGTTTACCATTTGGTCCTTGGGGAAACAGAATAAACAGAAAGAAAGAATTCCTAAACACACACACACACACACAATCAGATTTATCATGTTTAAGAGAGGAATTCGGTTATTCCTAGAAGAAGGTGCTGAGGAAAGAGTGAGCTTTGCAGTGTAACTTGGAAATTGTAGGAGTGGGTTCTGCAGCCGTGCGCCCTAGCATCGAAACCTATCCCAGGCACTCGCTGTGTCAGCTTCCCCAGGCAACCCAGGCTTCCTGTGCCTCAGTTTCCTCAGCTCACTGGTGCAGTGGTGAGACAAAAACGAGTTAAGACATGAAAAACTCTTAGAATGCATGGCCCTTTTAGCACTCAATAAATGCTCCGTGTTTTTGTCACCATAACAAAGCATTTTCACTTATAATCTATATACTATCCCCCAAATGGATTAAGGTATCGTCTGAAAGCAATGCCAAGGAGAGAGAAAACTGAAAATAAATGAGCAAAAATATATTACGAGGATGAGAGAAGGACATCCACCAACTACAGGGATGGGTTTAACCGTGACCTAATAGCTCTAAAACTGACTGATGATAAAATTCCTGTTGTCTGGAGAAAAAACAAAGCAGCAGGTGAACTTTTAAAAAACACTGAAATTCTAAGAGTCATTTATCACATGGGTACTTAAACTGGGAATTGCAAAGAGCAAATCAGTATCTTCAGTTCTGAAAACAACCAGAGAATGACACAAACTCAGAGAAGAATAGATTAGTGATGGCCAAGGACGAGGGACAGTGGAGGTTGGTGTATGACTGCACAGGGGCGGCAGGGCGGATCCTTGTGGCACTGGCACAGTTCTAGGGCTTGACTGCCCTTGTGATTGTATGAGTCGATATATGTCACGGAATTCCATGGAACCAGATACACACACACGCACACACACACACACACACACACACACACAACCAGTACCAGCTTCCTAGTTTTCCAACATCTTGTGAAAGTATATTTCAAAACAGAAAGTCAAAAAGAGATTAAAAATATTCTGCAAGTGGATATTACTTACATTGCCATAAAAAAGTCTTGTTGCATGGTTGGCTTGAGGTTTTACTTTTCTTTGAAAGAACATTTTCCTTAAAATAATACTTTTCCTCCACTTTAATCCCCCTCCTGCTCCCAAAGGCCGCATCACTTGATCATATAAACTGGCTTTAAAGTTAATTTTAAGTTTTTCATTTTTGCTTCCAGGCCTGCACTGTCCTGCTGTTACTAGCAGGTGGGCTGTGATCATCTCAGATTCCCACTGATCCATGCTTAACCATTTGCTCACTATTTCTCTCCAGGCGAGAGCAGTCATTTCAATTCTGGCCTCTCTAGATTTCTGTCAACACTTCTGGGTTACTTTCTGTAACAAGATTTTATTTACGTACAGTGATCTTCTCTTGCCCTACCTCTTTTCATGTCAACTATTCCCCGATGCTGAGCATGTGAAACCTCCCAAAGAGACAAGCATGCAACTTATCTGACTGGCTCAGAGGTGGGCCACACTGCTACAAGGCGCCGTTTGCATTACCTGATAGGACAGGAGCCACTCCAGGCTTTTGTGACATTAACCTGAGGGACACTGAACCTGCCCCAGTGCCAGTACCCACTGGGGACGCTGTGGCCTGCCTGGGGAATGCGAGCACGTACCTTTCACCTGCACGAAGTCCAGCTGGTGAATGGACTGCAGCAGAGGGCTGTTGTCCAGACTCAAGTCGAAGTCGGTGGTCATCCTGGGAGTGAGTGTGCCCTTCCCCCACTGGTCCTCCGTCAGGTGCACTCTCCTTATGAGGGCGTCAGAGATCTAATCACATCAAAGACCACAGCCTAAGAAACAGAACACCACACTCCAAACACGAGGTGCTTCTCGACCCTCTGGGGTGTCACCACCAAAGTGCCTTGGAGCCCAGACCCTCCCTGCTGCAGTGCAGTTGATGAGAGGGGGTCAGCTAGGATTGGGGGGGGGGTGATCTATGCCTTAGCAAGCAAGCACGTGTGTCTCTCTGAGTCAGGAGGAGCTATAAATAGCAGGTGTTCACTGGTCTAACAGACAAACCTGGATGTATGATTATGCTCTTTATCCCCAAAAGCCAACAACTTTAAAGAATGATACATTGGTGACCGATTAATCAACAGCTTCCGGTTTAAGCTGTGTGTATCTCATCAAGACTTGCAAATGCTTTATAAAACAGTTTAGACAGACTGTGTATAGAATGTCTTACATTTTCAGTGCATAATCTTCATGTGATTATCACTTTCTTCTTTGGTATACAACTCTTTCTTATATTCAGTCTCCCTCGGTCATTCTTAGCTAGTTTAGCAGAATTTGAGTTGGAAGATATCTATAAGGTGCCTTATCATTGGAATCAAAATTAAACAAAATTCAGCTTATGTCACTGCATTTCTCTAAAATGACACTGAAGAACAAAAACCCTCCACTATATCCACTAGATCACTGACTTGCTGGTCAGTAGGAGGTATCAAGAAAATATAAGCATTGCATAACTGGACATTTCCAGCAGATAAAACTTCCCAAGGGATATTAATGGAGAAAAACTCAATTCTTAGGCAAGGCATTAACTTTGGAAGAGCTTACAAGAAATTACGTTTTTATGATCAATCACAAGAACATAACCAACACAGCCCATGCACTTTTCAGTTTTGGAATATATGTTGGCAGACACTTCCAGAAAGGCAGTGGGGTTTATCTAGCAGGTACCCACCCACTGTGGGGTGAGGAAGGCTGTATGGGGGATCCATACCCAGCCAGGAACCTCGGAAGGCCTTCCCAGGATGTCTGAGACTCAGCACGGGACACTTGGAACCTACTGCAGAAATGATTTAACACTCACCTGCAAAAAGCCACTAGGGTCGTTTTCCTTAATCACCTCCAAGCAGTACTCCATGAGACCCGTGGTCTGGCGCAGTTTCACAGTGCAGTGAGAGATCTGATCTCGAACCACCTAGGATCGATGAGGAGACAACGGTTCAAGATGGCAGAGGGCAGCAGAGAAACAAACGGGGGCTTTGGAAAACTTCTTCACACCAGGACCTGAGGGCTTCACGGAATGGAACTAAATGAGGAGACGATTTTGTGGGCAGTGTCTGCTGTGGACCTGGCTTTGGGAAACAGACAGGAAAAGAGAAGGATTAGAGAAAACTGAAAACAGGCCCATTAGAAGGAAGGCTGGAAGCCTGTGCATCTGGCGACCCTGGCACATTGACATACAGCTTCCTGAGACCTGCTCTGCAGGTGAGGTCAGGGGTAGAATGTAAGGAGCTGGAGCCTCCTTCTCCTACCCTCTACCTGCCCTTTCTAGCACAGACGTCACCTCTCTTTCTTTCTTTAGATATATTTTATTTATTTGAAAGACAGAGTTACAGAGAGAGAAAGAGAGAGAGAGAGAGAGAGAGAGAGAGAGAGGTCTTCCATCCGCTGGTTCACTCCCCAGATGGCTGCAATGGCTGGAGCTGCACCGATCTGAAGCCAGGAGCCAGGTGCTTCTTCCGGGTCTCCCACGTGGGTGCAGGGGCCCAAAGACTTGGGCCATCTTCTACTGCTTTCCCAGGCCATAGCAGAAAGCTGGATCAGAAGAGGAGCAGCCGGGACTAGAACTGGCACCCATAAAGAGATGCCGGCGCTTCAGGCCAGGGCTTTAAAACCCGCTGTGCCACAGTGCTGGCCCCTCAGACATCATCTTTCAAGTCCAGTGCCTTTCCCTTCCTGTCCCTCCCCACGGTCCCAGGGACATTTGTCCTGATTCTGGTGGTGGAGTTTGTGAGAAGAGATAATGACAATAAGGAAGTTGGAGACAGAAGATGGCTATGGAATGAAGTTTTAAGAATAACCCACTTAGACTCACAGCCTCATTTTGGAAAAGGGTTTCAAAGGCTGTTCTAGTTGCCAAGCTGTGAGTCAGCTTTAACCTAAATAGGCATACAGTTTCTGCCTCTGGGAAGTTGTCTTTGCCCAGTGACAAATGCGTGACATTCCCTGAAAAGTGTCCTCCAAGGATGCTCAGCTTCTGTGTCCTCCGCTCAGTGACCTGAATCCTGGACGGTTTCTGAAGCACAGAAATGAACAAGGATTTTCCAGGAATCTTAATTTTTATACAACTTTACAAAAACCTCAAAAATATCCAGAATTTTGGGTTCTATGCATGATAACTAAAAGCAATTTTATTAATTATTAAAGCACATTTGCTTGCTGCTTCTTTTCATTTTTGATTATAAATTTATTTTTCACTAAGGCTATCATATCCACTTTCCAAAACAATTGGGAAATATGTGAAAAAAAAAGAAACAATTTCATCATCGTCACACAAAGTTTTAAAGCACTTTGATATTCCCTTTTTTTTCTGAACCAGGCTTATTTATTATTCCAATTATAGCATATGACAATCCCTTCTCTTCCCCCACACACATTTAATACCATATCTTAGTAATTTTCCATGCTGCCACCATTAGTAAATGTTACTGCCTACATAGATATCCCACTGAGTAGATATTGACACTTTATTTAATCATTTGTGTTTCTCTGTTGTTGTACATTTAACATCTTCCTAATTTTTGACAACTCATTCACTTATTACTTCTGGGTTATTTCCCTGCTAACTTTTTGTTATGGTAAAATACACATAAAGCGGCATTTTCCAAATTAACCACTTCCAAGTGTTCAGTTTTGTCCATTCACTCTGCAGTGTGGCCATCACCACTGTCCATCTCCACCACGTTTTTCATCTTCCCAGACTGAAACTCTGTACCGAACTAAATAGTAACTCCCATTCTCCCCTCAATCCAGCTCCTGGCCATCACTCTTCTCCTTTTTGTCTCAATGAGTTTGATTATGCTAGGAACCTCATGTAGGTGAACTCACACAGTATTTGTTCTTTTGTGGCTGGTTTATTTCAGTGAGTACAATGTCTTCCAGGTCTATCCATGTTACGGCATGTGTCCAAACTGCCCATGTATGGATAACCCACATTTTGTTGTCCATTCATCCATGGGTGGGAGCTTGGGGAGCCTCCTCCTCCCAGCTACTATGGATAAAGCTATTGTGAACATGGATGCACGTGTATCTGTGTGAGCCGCTACTTTCTCTCCTTGGCTTCACACTCAGAGGTGGAGCTTTCTGATCATACAGGAATCCGGGGTATAGCTTTGTGAGGACCGGAGAAGCTGTTTTCTACAGCAGCTGTACCATTTTAAATTCCCACCAGCAACGCACAGGGTTCAAATTCCTCCACAGCCTCATTTTTATTTTATTTTTGTATTTTTGACAGGCAGAGTGGACAGTGAGAGAGAGAGACAAAGGTCTTCCTTTTGCTGTTGGTTCACCCTCCAATGGCCACCACAGCCGGCGCGCTGCGGCTGGCGCACCACACTGATCCGATGGCAGGAGCCAGGTACTTATCCTCGTGTCCCATGGGGTGCAGGGCCCAAGCACTTGGGCCATCCTCCACTGCACTCCCTGGCCACAGCAGAGAGCTGGCCTGGAAGAGGGGCAACCGGGACAGAATCCGGCGCCCAACCGGGACTAGAACCCGGTGTGCCGGCGCCGCAAGGCGGAGGATTAGCCTATTGAGCCACGGCACTGGCTGCTCCACAGCCTCATTAATGCTTATTATTTTCTGTTGGAATATAATAGTGATCCTACTGGGTGTGACGTGGGGTCTCACTGCGGTTTAGATTTGTGTTTCCCCAATGCCTAGTGAGGTTGAGCATCTTCTCATGTGTTTATTGGCCATATGCATGTCTTTGGAGAAATGTCTATTCAAGTCTTTATTTTCCATTTGCTTCTTGTTGTTGAGTTGTAGTTCTTTATATATTCTAGAAATCAATCCCTTTTCAGATACATGATTTGTAAGTATTTCACCTATTAAGTAAGATACTTTTCACTCCTTTGATGTGTCCCCTTGAGGAACAAATATCTACCCTTTTTAAAAAAGATTTATTTATTGATCTTGAAAGTCAGAGTTCCAGAGACTGGCAGGGGGTGGGGGTGGGGGAGAGATGTTCCATCTGCTGGTTCACTTCCCAGATGGCTGGAATGGCCTGTGCCCGGCCAGGCTGAAGCCAGGAACTTCATTTTCTGTTGCTTTTCTCAAGCTGTTAGCAGGGAGCTGGATCAGAACTGGAGCAGCCAGGACTGAACCAGCACCCACTTATGCCTGCTCCCCTACAATGCTGGCTCCACAGATATCTTCACTTTTGATGAAGTCCAACTTAACTATTTTTATTTTGGTTACTATGCTTTGGTTGTCAGATTCAGGAAATCATTGTCAAATCCAGTATCCTGCAACCTTCTTCCTATGTTATCTAGAAGTTTTATAGCTTGAGGTCTCACACTTAGCTCTTTGATCCATTTTCATTTTCGTATATGGTATCTCCTAAGTGTCTAACTCACCCCCCCCCCTTTTGGCATGTAGATAGATACCCTGTTTTCCCCACAGTGTTGGAAAGACCGTTCTCTCTCCACTGACGAGTTCAGGCACCTTTGCGGAACATCATTTGACCGTATGTGCAAGAGTGTATTTCTGGACTCTATTCTCTTCCAGTGTTCTGCGTGTCTGTCTTTGTGCCAGGATCACACTGTTTTGATTATCATAGCTTTGTAGTAAGTTTCGAAACTAGGAAGCACTGAGAACTCCAACCTTGTTCCCTCCTCTTCCTCTTTCCTTCCTTCCTCCTGATTAATTTATTTGAAAGGCAGAGTGCCAGACAGACAGAGTGAGATCGTGAAAGATCTTCATCCACTAGCTCACTCCTCTGCCAGGGTGGGGTCAGGCCGAAGCCAAGAGCCTGGAACATCATCTGCGTCTCCTATGAGGGTGGCAGGGCCCAAGCACTTGGGCCGTCCTTTGTTGCTTTCCAAGGAGGGAGCTAGATCAGAAATGGAGCAGCCGGGACTTGAACCAGCACTCCAATACGGGATTCCAGTGTCTCAGGCAGTGGCTTAACCCACTGCATCACAACATCACAAGAATGTTTTGGCTATTTACATCTCCTAATGTTCTGACAGGTGATTTGTTATTGCTTTTTAACTTTTAATAAAAATTACAAGGAAAAACAGAATGAAGAATCTAAAATCTTTTTATTGAAATTGGTAAAAGAAATCAACTTTGATGGGAAAATTATTTTTGTGATTTTTTTTGGGGAGTGGAATTTAGAATTCACTGGATGACCTCTTTCTCCTGCTATCCATTTTAAAAATATATTTATTTATTTATTTGAAACGCAGAGTTACAGAGAGGCAGAGGCAGAGGCAGAGGTGTAGAGAGAGAGAAAGCGAGAGAGAAAGAGAGAGGGAGAGAGAGGTCTTCCATCTGCTGGTTCACTCCCCAATTGGCCCCAATGGCCGGAGCTGTGCCGACCCAAAGACAGGAGTCAGGAATTCTTTCAGGTCTCCCACGTAGGTGTAGGGGCGCAGGGACTTGGGCCATCTTCTACTGCTTTCCCAGGCCATAGCAGAGAGCTGGATCGGAAGTGGAGCAGCCGGGACTCGAATTGCCTGCCCATATGGGATGCTGGCACTGCAGGCGGCAGCTTTACCTGCTACGCCACAGTGCTGGCCCCCCAATGTTTTTGACAACCACCACCACCACCACCATCTGTTAGTCTGGGTTCAAGGAATGAAAATTACTGCGTTTTCTAATAAACATGTAGGTTAGGATTCTGCTTTTTGGGTGGTGGTGGGATGCTACAGAAGGAAAACACTTAAAAATTCAAGACAGGAGACCCAGGTGGAAGGTGCTCTCTGCTGTACTAGACTTACCTAAGCTGTTCCCAGGGGATGTATGGAGGCTGCTGGGTAGCAAAAACCTCAGCAGTCAGCATTTCATTATCCCCATAGCATCTACCCTTTGACCACTGGTAATAAAAGTCTGAGTAACAAGCACAGAGCAGAGATTAAAAGGGTAATGCACAGAGACTCTGCTGTTGAGGCAAAAATAAATTGAGTTGTTGTATTTACCATCCAGGGCATTCGGGTCAGTAATCATCTTAGGACATAAAGGTATGAACACAAATACACTACCTGGTCCCTATAAAACTCAATGTCTGCTTCTGTATGATGCCTTTTCTAGTAAGGTTTACTCAGTACTGCTGGAGGGGCAGTGCGATTGCTAGGACCCTTTGCAGTGCCAAAGAATCCACGAGCTTTGGCAGGTGTCTGCCACTACTCCTGTATTGCACGGCTCACGTTTCTCAGGAGCACTCAACAGCCCTGAGTTCCAGGCTCCCAACACTCAGCATTATTGCAACCGATGATGGTCCGCCTTTTAACATTTCACTCATTGCACAATGGCCACAACCTGTGATAAAATCACTGCTAAAAATTAACCTACTCGGTCCCCAGTGTAGCATTTAGTTGACTTCAAGTTTCTGAACAAGTTCAACAAGATTTCCTGCACTATGGAGATGAGCCAGATAATTAGAGTATAAAGATTTTGGGGTGGGCTGTGTCGAACAGCAGAGTAAGCCAAAGTTTGGGAGGCCAGCAACTCATATTGGAGTGCTGGTTTGAGTTCTGGCTGCTCCACTTCCATTCCAGCTCTCTGCTAATGCATGTAGGAAAGCAATGGATGATGGTACAAGTCTTTGAGTCCCTGACATCCATGTGGGAAACCTGGATGAAGTTCCTGGCTCCTGGCTTCAGCCTGTCTCAGCCCTGGCTGTTGCAGCCATCTGGGAAGTGAATCAGTGAATCCACCACCCAACCCCACCCTGCCTTTCAAAAGAGTCAATAAATACTGTTTTTGAAAAGGGTTGTAAAGGGGCCGGCACTGAGGTACAGGGGGTTAAAGCCCTGGCCTGAAGTGCCGGCATCCCATATGGGCACCAATTCTTGTCCCAACTGCTCCTCTTCTGATCCAGCTCTCTGCTATGGCCTGGGATAGCAGTAGAAGATGGCCCAAGTCTTTGGGCCCCTGCACCCATTGGGGCCAATTGGAGAGTGAACCAGTGGATGGAAGACCTTTCTTTGTGTCTCTACTTCTCTCTGTAACTCTATCTTTCAAATAAATAAATCTTAAAAAAAGGATTGTAAAGATTTTTTTTCTCTAGTTGGGTATGTTTCATCAACTCTCTTTCTTGCTAGTTTCTTCAATGTGTGTTATTCATACCACTTTTTAATATCATTTTATTTTTTTAAAGATTTATTTATTTGAAAGAGTTACACAGGGAGAGGGAGGGAGGGAGGGAGGAAGAGAGAGAGAGAGAGAGAGAGAGACAGAAAGATCCTTCACCTCCTGATTCACCTACCATGTGGCTGCAGTGGCCAGGGCCAGGCCAGCCTGAAGCCAGGAGCCAGGAGCCAGGAGCCAGGTGCTTTATCTGGGTCTCCAACTTGGTACAGGGGCCCAAGCACTTGAGCCATCTTTTACTGCTTTCGCAAGTCATCAGCATGGAATAGATCAGAAGTGGAGCAGCTGGAATGTAAACCAGTGCCTGTGTGGGATGTCGATGTCTCAGGCAGTGGCTTTATCTTCTGCAGCCACAATGCTGGCCCCTATTACCATTTATGTTTACATTTTTTCTATGTAAACAGTTCCTAGGAAGTCAGGCCCTATCACTGTTGAGTTACACATTTTTGTGCTTTGGCACTGATGCCCCAGGGAACCCCTTGACACCATATGTGCAAGTGGCTGGATTCGAGCTCCTTTTCTCAGGAACTGTGCGAGTTGCAGGAAAGATACAAAGAGGGACTGGGAGAACAATGAACTTGCTTTCATTTGCACTAAACCAGCTCTCGTGGGGCTATGAATTAGTCTGCAGTCCAAAGTTTCAAAGGCTTTCAAAACTGTATCACAAGAGCTACCATCTGTTTTGGATGGCAAGTGTCTATCAATCATTCGAACAGTTTTATTTTGTTAAGTGGCAAATTTATAAAGGTCACTTCTTGGGTCAAGACATGACAATGACATCTGCTTTGAGAAAGAGAGTCTGAGAGTGGACTACTTTGTCCCTTTGTTTTCTCAGACCTCTCAACAGCCTAGAGCACCCATGGGAGCTTATGTAATCAATCCCAGTGGAGACTCTGCTCTGTTCACAACTCCACTTCGATTGCTACCAGGCCAATCTCTCTCCTCCAGTCAGCCACCAAGACACAATGAGCAGTGAGACCTGAAGTTAACTAAGGAGAATTTTCAGTATTTCACCTAACTGTGACCTTGACACCTCTCCCACTATATCTGGAAACACATGACACATTGATGTTTTGAATAAAATCATGTGTGAGTTCAAGGTATAGTGCTTTAGTTGTTATACTCATTTGGTACAATACGGAATTCTCTCTCTCTCTCTCTCTTTTGTTCCCTAGAGTAGAACATGTCTACTGTATCATTTGATTCACAGAAACTTAGTGGCAGTTACATTAAGGAAAAGCATTTTTAGGTTTCTCACGTGCCACTTTTCTCCCACATGGTTTCAAGTACTTTTCCCCATTCTCTTGATTCCATCCTCTGTACTGTTATTAACTTACCCACATAGGCGACAACACATTTCAAGAATAAGTCTGAGGCTTTGAGTTAGGAAGAAAGAATGAAAGAAAGGAAGGAAGGAAAGAAGAGGGAGGAAAGGAAATATACTGTTAGCATTCTATCTATGAATTACATTGAATCTGTTCTCTTTGTATTAGTATCACATTAATGTAAGAATTGATGAGGATTGGATTGTAGTAATTACACACTTGCTGTGGCCCTGAGAATTGAATGTATTAATAAATGTGTCAAAAAATAAAAAACAGATATGCTAAGAAAATCATTCAGGCCTATTAAATAAATAAAACATGCACCTGTTTTAAGGAAGGCTACGTGTTTTAATAGCCAACCTATGAACTTTATATTCCAGAAGTGTGAATGTCATCGATAGCCTTATCATGAAACATTGAGCGGAATATGAGAAGTTGAAGGAAGACATACAGGCCATTGGAAGAGATAAGCATTTGGTATAGTTACACCCACTCAGGAAAACATGGTGATCTGTAGGATGTGTGAATTATTCTATCATCCTCAAAGCATGAGTTAGGTGCCTTCCAAAGTTATCGCCCAAATGTGGGTTTAGGCAAAGAGTATTAAAAAAGCTCATTGGCATTGCCAAAGTGAATATGTGATGTCCAAGAGTCCATCCCTTAACCTAGGGGGAGCCTGCGTGTGGCTTTCTGGTGACTTCATGGGGACCCTGGGCACTTGCTCTCAGAAGAATTCTCTGTGATTTTTGTTACTGTACCTTGGGAAGCAGAGGATCACAGAATTTGCCAAATGATGCCCTGAAAGGACTTTCTCACTAACGATGGGCTTTCTCAAATGCAAGTGTGGTTAGAGTGCGAGGGCTGGTCCCTGCCTGCTGAGGGTGGTTGGAGGTATCCAGTTTCTGCCATGTGCCTCATTTTCTCAGTGTCTTCATTGCAGTTTTATTGGGATTGACTGATTAGTGGTTTGTTACTTTTCCTTTCTAGTAATGACTATAGCCAGTCAAATCTTACTAATTATTCTGAAATTCTGAGTGTGTGCGGTCTCTTTCTCTCCTTCTCTCCTTCTCCCTTAGCCCTCACCTTCTCCCCACTCTCAGTCTGTCTCTCTCTCTCTATGGATATATATATATATATATATATATATATATATATATATCAAAGGATTATTTATCTATTCTGAAACAATAGCAAAAAGCTGAATGAAGCAGTTTCACAAGCAATAATATTCACAATTAGAATTTGTACTCTTAAGGCTAGGGACATAGAATTAACTTTTTTTTGCAAACATAATGGGATTATAAAAGGTAATATCTGGTAAAAATAACATTTAATCCGAAAATTACAATAATGATTCTAACAAAATGCAGCAGTACACTAGGGCTCCAGGTCACTAAGTTACTAAAGTAACTACAACGGGCACCCGGAGGCCGTTGGTGAAAACACTGGCTCTGAGACGCTTGGCCACAATCCCTCAGCGTCCTTGCAGACTCAGTCTGTTGGTGCCTTGACTTTACCAACCACCCGTGGACATTAGAGATTAGGCTTATTTCCAAAATTGTCTGGAACAACTAAAACATGTTTTCTTTTGAACTGTTTCTTTATTTTTATCTCTTTGGGGACCTTGGAGTTGAAAAGTAACCAAAAAGATACATGTCACCTTGCATCAATCAATGTATCCATTCGTTCTAAAATACTGGAGAGAGAACACATTTGAGATGATTTCAGAATTACTTCAAGTTCTGAATGTTGCATAAACAAAAACAATGCTTACTTCCAGCTTACTAAAAAAAAAAGTGACATACGTAAGGTTGCTGAAATGAATGACACATTTTAATTTGAATGCTGACACAAAGTGCCTGTGAGGATCACCGAGAGTGAGGATGTTTTAGGGCCTTCCTCAGCTAAGGAAGACCTGCAAGGATGCTAACATGCTGCACAGACAGCACAGGAAACCTGGGTGGCCGGCGTATTCCGCCCATTGCTAGGATTGCTACTCAAGCAATTCCGGTTGTGAGCGAATACTATTTCTTGGAAGCTAAAAAACAGTTTTCCCTCCAGTAGCTTTCCGACATTTGCTTGAGTTCATCACATCCTGAAAATACATATTTGGCTCCCGGCATTTTTTCAAACCAAAGAGGAGTAATAACTGTAATTTACATTTCAACAGTGTTCTTAAAATATGACCACATCTGCATATGCCTCAAAGTCTTATTGCTTTTTTTTTTTTAGCTTTTAAAAATAGTTCATTAAACTTTGTTAACTATTTTATGGAATGATGGATTATAAACTCAGGCCAGTAGAGAATTCCCCTAGTCCAGACATGAAAACACTAGGGCTTGGGCTGACTCTGCACCACGAATTGTGGTCCTGAGAAGACTTCTTCAGCAGCTCCAATGGAACCATATTTCTCCTCATTCTCTCTCCATGATGACAGCCACGATGGCTCATACTTCCTGGGTGCTGTGCTAGGTGCTTTACTCTGCCCAGCCAGGTGAGCACTGCCTTCACCTGTATTTTACATGCAGAGGAAAATACACGGAGGCACAGGTTGTCCCGTGGCTGAGACGGAGGAGGCGGTAGGGGGTATCCTCTCGCCCAGGTCTCTGCTATGAGGAATCTGGGCTCTTCCCTGCAGAGCTCCATCTGGCCTCAGAACCAGAGCTGCTACATCTGCTGCAGCCGCCAGTGCTTTCAGAGGCGGACATGAGCAGAGTATAAAGGCTGTGTCCATGTTCCCTTGCTTTCCTGCATCCTGGGCCTTCTGGAAGGCTCAGAGACAGAGCGTTGCCAGAAACACACACACATACAACTCCTTCTTTGTCAGCACAAAGCAGGCCCCCTGAGAACCCGGCCAAAGGGAAGCGGAAGAGCACAAGATTATCCCCGCTGCCCGGGGAGGGATGGGTTAGCCAACAGAGAGAGAAAGACGTACTGTGCTTGGGAAGTGGTGTCTATAAAAGGCTGGTCTTTTCTCACAATGCTGAGCAGCGACAAAAGTGACAGGAAAGGGAAAAGGCAGCGAGAGGACAGAGATGGAGGGGTTGGTGAGGCCGGGATCAGCAGCCATAGTGGCAGTGGCGGTGGCAGGTTTTAGACGTGGTGACACAGATATAATCAGCCAAGGACGGCAGAGCAACAAATCGCTGGAGACAGAAGACAGAACAGCTTTGCTGCCGTGGGGGATGACTGGCCACCTGGCTCTGGTTTCTGCAGCTCTTTGAGGCGTGGGGTGGAGAACCCCAGCTGGGGCCAGGTAGAATGAGGGCAGGCAGCTGCCTTGCTCTGCAGTCCCCAAGTGCATCCGTGTATCCGGCTGGGGCAGCCCACCCAGGATAGAGGGGAAGAGGACACAGTCGTGGGACGGGGAGTCCCAGCGATACATTAATGCTGCCCACTTCCCCACCACCACCACCCCAGCACAGCCTACAGCTGGCTGTCACAGTCGTGGCCTGCTGGGGACACACTAAGCAGGAGGACAGCAGGGACTGGGACACTTGTACTGGTCCTGGGGCACCTGTCTTGGTCTGGGTTTCATTACTGTAACCAAACATCAGAGGCAGGCTCCTTTGTTAATGAAAAAAAAAAAAGAGGCTTATTTTGGCTTCTGGTTCTGGAGGAACAAGTTGTAGGGGCCTCATCTGGTGATGGCCATGCTGCTGGCAGAGCTTCGAGGCTGTGGAGGGTAAGAGACAGGGAGGGTACAAGTCTCCCTCGCTCTGTTTATAAAGTCACCAGGAGTCAGTCCCGGTGCCAGAATGACCTTATCCAACTCTAACCCTAAAAGCCCCACCTTGGAGCACTGTAGTCAGGTTCAGGTTCTACTCTTTTGGTTCCTCATGATGGGAACAGAATTTCAACACGAAGCCTTGGGGACACGCAGACTACATCCCAACCACAGCAATGCTCTAATGCCACTCTCCGCTCGGGTACATGGGTGCTTGCCCAGCCTTGGATCCCCTCTTCCACCCAGCTGGCTGTCCTCACATATCTCCCACACAGAAAACCTGGAGCTGCCACCAGTCGCCATGTAGTATATCACACACTGCTCACGTCTGTTGAAAGGTGCTGGGGAAGCATTTTTAAAAAAGAGATTCCCTTTTGAGAAAAAATTAAAATTTTATGGCTGGGTACTTGAATGGATGGTCTACTGTTTAGCCGGGGGCGGGGCGGGGGATCCCTAGCTGTCCAGCTTCTTTCCCAGAGACATCTACGGTTTTACTTTACACAGTAATATATGAGTCAAACAGTATTTTGATGATTGCTCTAACAGTCAAAATCTGGGGTTCTGAAGGGAGCTAAAATGCAGGTCTCTGGTGCTAACCTTGGCGTCACGTTAGAGCCAAGAGTCATTGGGGCTGACGGACGCAGCAAGCCCGTGGTGCATGCTGTGTCCGTCCCTGCCTTCTTCCCTGACAGCTTTGCCCAGCCTGCAGAAAACAAAGTCAGCAGTTTAAGGGGGGGAGAGGGGACGGGCCTAGTGGTCAAGACCCTGGCTGGGATGCTTGCAGCTCATATTGGAGAGCCTGGGTTTGGAGTCTCGGCTCTGCTCCCGACGCCAGCTTCCTGATAATGCACACCGCAGAAGGTGGCAGTTGATGGCTCAAGCAGCTGGGCTCTACTACCCATAAGGAAGACTCGGGATTAAATTCCCAGCTCCTGGCTTCAGCCTGGGCCAGGCCTGGCCACAGTGGACATTTGGGGAGTGAACCAGTGGAGGGAACTGAGGATGCTCTTTCTCCTTCATTTCCAGTATGGAAATAACAGTGATAATGACACCAAGAACTGTCATAGGCAGTAACGGAGAAGATCCCCACAACACGTTCTATATGACATCCCCTCAAAGAAGGTGTTCTCAAAGTGTAGCTATTGTCATTATTTAAAAAAATTATTTATTTATTTTAAAGGCAGAATTACAGAGAGAGAGGAAGAGAAAGAGAGAGAAAGAGATCTTCCATCCATTGGTTCTGCTAGTTCACTCCCCAAATGGTTGCAACAAAGAGGGCTGGCGCAGGCTGAAGCCAGGAGCCAGGAGCCAGGAGCCAGGAGCCACAGATGCAGAGGCCACACACTTGGGCACATTAGCAGGGAGCTGGGTCGAAAGCAGAGCAGCTTGGACTCAACGTGGAGCTCACATGGAATGCCAGCAGTTCAAGCGGCTGCTTTACCTGCTATGCCACAGTGCCGGCCCTGTCATTATGAAAGCCAGGACTGGGTCAGTGTTGCAGATTGGGTGACTAGAGAACCATATTTCTGATTTTAATTCAGATAAGAAACAGTGATTCTAGAAAAATAAATTTTTTTCACCCAGACCTAACTTAACTTGGATGAAAATGCTTATGGAACAGAACCATTTTCCAGATGGTTGCAAGTAAATCTGTAAGATGGATATCCACACGGCAAAACTTTCAGAACTCTTTGGGTAAAAAAGTATCCGTAAGACTGCCCCCACGTCTTCCCCCACATTTCAGGAGTTACCACATATGCTGCCATGAATCATAGTTCAGTATCTCTTTGGGGAATTCAAAAACAAATAATCTGATCACAGCTTTAGGAGACAGGGGCCTGGAAAATGATGAACTAAGAGAAAGCCACGTAGGTAAATGTCCCCATCACTGGGCACTTTGTGGACTATGCATGACACAAGCTACAGAGGGTGCCACCCTCGGAGAGTCCCAGGCCTTATTAGTAGCTTTAGCTCCAGCTTGAAGGTTCCATGAGGCTGGGCTCGAGTTCATTCCAAGATCCACCTGGGAGGGTCTGCTGGTTAGGCCCTCCACCGGGAAACATCAACAGCCACCCTGGAAGCAGCCGTTAGCACTGCCAGCCTTTGTTTGCTGCCAGACCAACTGGCTCTGGTCCCTTGAACATTGCAGCCCTGGGGTGCTTTTCTCTCCTTCCTCATGGTCAGATTCCAGCTTCAAGATGTGCAGTTGTCTGTGTTAAACAATCTGCCGCACCTCTCCTTGATAAAACTGTGCTGCTGCTGTCTGTCAGGAGCACACCGGGACACAGCCCCGACCCCAGCTGGAGGTTCAGGAGGAGCAATTCTAGGGGCCTCATCTGGTGATGGCCATGCTGCCTTCTGCCTGCCTCATTCCCACCGTCCCCTCTTCTCCATGGTAACACACAAAGGCGGGGAAGAAAGGTTTATGTTTCTACCACACGCTTGCCCTGGCGCTGGGACAGGAGGGAGCAGGTGTGTGGATCTGAATGTGTTTTGAGGAGCTGCAGGCGGGGAGGAGAGGAGGGATACGCAGAGGGGGAAGCTACAGCTGGGGTTTTGTTTACCTTGGGAGTGAGCTCTGAAGCTTCTCTGGGCAAATGCTTCTCTCCTGCTGCCTGGATGTTGTCTTCACAGCAGAGCTAAGTGAGACTCAGGGGCCTACTACGAAGGGGTGCTCTGCTGCTCGGGGCTCGGCATCGCTAGTTTGCCTACCTACAGGTCTTGCCTGTAGGCACTGCAGGTACTAAGCCAACTCAAAGGATGAGAGCCACCAAGCTTTACCCCCTGACATTTGTAAGCTGTGTTCCTTTGTTTCTTCATTCTTGAAACTCCTCCTTGGTTCACCTACAGGAACCTCACTCTTTAGACACAGGGCATTCTCTTTTTTTAAATTTATTTATTTATTTTTTTGACAGGCGAAGTGGACAGTGAGAGAGAGAGTGAGACGGAGAGAAAGGTCTTCCTTTTGCCGTTGGTTCACCCACCAATGGCCGGCAGGTGCTTATCCTGGTCTCCCATGCGGGTGCAGGGCCCAAGCACTTGGGCCATCCTCCACTGCACTCCCAGGCCACAGCAGAGAGCTGGCCTGGAAGAGAGGCAACCAGGACAGAATCCGGCGCCCTGACTGGGACTGGAACCCGGTGTGCCGGCGCCGCAAGGCGGAGGATTAGCCTGTTGAGCCACGGCGCCGGCCCAGGGCATTCTCTTGATCTCTAGGGACTAGCGCCTACTGCTTACCTGACACTGTGCTGTCACTTGTCACCAGCTCTCTGAAGGTTGTTCCTACTCACTGTCTCCTACTACTGAAGCGGCTGGATGTTGACTGCCTGACCTCAACACACAGCCCCAGGGCCGGCATTGTACACTCCCCTCTCCCCACCGTCTGCCCACTGCTAGCCACCCTGAGGCTTGTGTGGGCGGGCCTTAGCTGACTGCCTACTGCTGGACTCCCTTCTGCCTGGCTCTTCCCATTTGCCTACCCACATCTTCTCACATCTTCTCGCCCTGCTCTCATGGGGTAACAAATGGGACATCACATGTCTCCAGGGAAACAGTCCTGCCAATCGGGCCCCAGACTGGTATTCAGTCAATTCCACTGTGTGGTGACAAAAGTCTATCCAGCTGTCCAATAATAAGGTTCCCCTCAGAAGTTAAGACAAAGATTCTAAAGATTCCATTTCCTTACTCAAAAACACATTTTTGACTCTTTGTGGCCACCCATCTAAAATTTCACCCCCCACCCCAAGGCTCACCATCCCCCTTTCTTGTCTTCTTTTGCTTAGCAATGTTTGCTAACACTGCACGTCTGGCTTAATTCTCGTGCTTCCTGTGTCTCTCTCCTGACAGAACAGAAGCCTCACAAAGGCAGCGATTTTGATTTGTTTGTTTTTCTTGCACCCAGAGCAGTTTCACTCAGCTAACATTGGCTAGGTAAACACGTAGACATGAAGTGGTGAATGGAGGGCTGTGCCTTCTCCCATCTGGCCAGCCCACTGGCCACCCAAGGCTGTGGGCATCCAGCCCTTTCATTTGTCATGTCTGCTGGCTCCTTGGTCCCTGCTGTCTGCAGGGCGGGCCCAGTGCTCACCTTCAGCTTGTGTTCGTGCTCCTTGTTGACGCGGGCCAGCAGCTGCGCCTTCCTTCTGTTGAGGGCATCAATGAGGGCGTCACACTGGGCCACCAGGCAGGCCTCGAACTCCACACTGTTCTCCTGCGTGAGAGAGCGCATTTCTCAGCTGCAGGGCATGGGGCACCCAGGCTGCCAGGGGAGCCAGAGCCTTCCTGTCCATGCATGGTGCAGAGACCCCTGCTGAGGGGAATGAACAAGAACTCTGTGTTCATAAAACATAACTGGGTGAGCTTCACTCTAGAGTGGCAGAGTTCTTATTTGAAATTTAGATGGAAAATCACAAATATTTATCATCTAAGTTTGTTTTTTATCAAAAGGAAGCCATCTACACAGCCTGGAAGATGTTAAGCTCAATGAAGCCTTGGTTTGTACAAGGCTCTGCACAGGCTCCGCCACGCCTAGTGACACATGGCAGTCAGCAAGCACCGGGAAGGAAGGGGCATGGCAGTTACGAACAACCAGAGTTTGTGCCAGTACGGTAAGCATGCTCTGAAAACCATTCACGGACCCACAGGTGCCTGTACTAACTCAGCGCTAGCATCCCCAGAATGTCTAAGTTAAATGCTGGGCATGAAATTTTTATTTCTAAAAATCTGAAGAATTTTTAAATCTGTACATGCCATAGACATTTCTTTTAACCAATTCTCTCACTGAATTACCAGCATTTATTAAGACTCCTTTCAACAACTTATCCATGCAATTTTGATAATTAAACCATAATCTGGAAAAAGAATGTGAATTTGTAAAAAAGCAAGCAAGCAAGCAAGCTAAATACTGATCTGTACACCAGTAGTGTTTGGAAAAGAGCACCCAGCTAAGGAAACTGTAAACTTTTGGGGGCTGGCAAGGAAGGAGAAATTAATCTATCAAATTTCAATGTACTCCCAAAGCCACAAAGAACTGTGTCTCTTTATAGAAGAACCTACTGGCAGGTATTTCCACCCCACAACTGTATTCAAGAACAAGGTCTTTGAATAAGGAGTGCATTAGCAATTGTTTGAGCAATGGAGTCTATAAATGTACCTTTTGGCTTTCATGGCAACTGCTTTTGAATTCTCAGAGGAGGCCCTTGGAAAACATCCTGTAAGAGCTCTCTATGCCCCATGCAGGGTAATGCTAGGGGGTTGGGAGTGTGTGTTTGTGAATTTTCTCCTTGAAGGTTTCCACTGATTTTGAATAGAAAGAAAGCTTTGCTCTGATGAAGAGGTAAGGCAGAGGCAAGCCTGGGGCTGCACATTTTGTGCCAGTAAAAGCAAAGAAAGGCCTGATTGATAAACTCCACTGCTTTGCAAAGCAGAAGGAAGTATATAAAAGTGTTAGGTTGTCAGGGAATTAGAAGTTCTAACATGGGCATGCATGCCCAAAAAAGGCAAAGTCGGTGAGTAATGCTTTAGTGCCTGGACTGCATGTAAAGGTCCACTAGTGCCCTGACACCAGCTAAATATTAATCCAGAAAGCCCATCTATGGAGGCCA